>CAKAJA020000138.1:0-725703 GCA_916610235.2 Lasioglossum morio | reverse complement strand
ACGCATAACGCAAACGTATAAAGCACAACGCATAACGCATAACGCATAACTCATAACGCATAACGTATAACGCATAACGCATAACGCATAACGCATAACTCATAACGCATAACGCATAACGCATAAAGCATAACGCATAACGCATAACGCAAACGTATAACGCACAACGCATAACGCATAACGCATAACTCATAACGCATAACGTATAACGCATAACGCATAACGCATAACGCATAACGCATAACGCATAACGCATAACGCATAACGCATAACCATAACGCATAACGCATAACCCATAACGCATAACGCACAACGCATAACGTATAACGCATAACGCAAAACGCATAACGTATAACGCATAATGCATAACGCATAAAGCATAACGCATAAAGCATAACGCATAACGCATAACGCATAACGCATAACGCATAACGCATAACGCATAACGCATAACGCATAACGCATAACGCATAACGCATAACGCATAACGCATAACGCATAACGCATAAAGCAAAACGCATAACGCAAACGTATAACGCACAACGCATAACGCATAACGCATAACGCATAACGCATAACGCATAACGTATAACGCATAACGCATAACGCATAACGCATAACGCATAACCATAACGCATAACGCATAACCCATAACGCATAACGCATAACGCATAACGTATAACGCATAACGCATACCGTATAACGCATAATGCATAACGCATAACGCATAACGCATAACGCATAACGCATAACGCATAACGTATAACGCATAACGCATACCGTATAACGCATAACGCATAACGCATAACGCATAACGCAAACGTATAGCGCACAACGCATAATGCATAAACCATAACCCTTACTTCGTAACGCATAACGCATAATGCACAACGCATAACGAACACCGGAAAACCCATAACGCCTAACGCATAACGGATCACGAATAACGCATAATGCATAACGCATAAAGCATAACGCATAACGCATAACGCATAACGCATAACGCAACACGCATAACGCATAACGCATAACGCATAACGCATAACGCATAACGCATATCGCATAACTCATAACGCATAACGCATAAAGCATAACGCATAACGCATAACGCAAACGTATAACGCACAACGCATAACCAATAACGCATAACGCACAACGCATAACGTATAACGCATAACGCATAATACTTAACGTATAACGCACAACGCATAACGCATAACGCATAACGCATAACGCATAACGCACAACGCATAACGCATAACGCATAACGCATAACGCATAACGCATATCGCATACCGTATAACGCATAACGCATAACGCATAACGCAAACGTATAACGCACAACGCATAACGCATAACGCATAACGCATAACGCATAACGCATGACGCATAACGCATAACATATAACGCATAACGCATAACGCATAACGCATATCGCATAACGCATAACGCATAACGCATAACGCATAACGCATAACTCATAACGCATAACGCATAAATCATAACGCATAACGCATAACGCAAACGTATAAAGCACAACGCATAACGCATAACGCATAACTCATAACGCATAACGTATAACGCATAACGCATAACGCATAACGCATAACTCATAACGCATAACGCATAACGCATAAAGCATAACGCATAACGCATAACGCAAACGTATAACGCACAACGCATAACGCATAACGCATAACTCATAACGCATAACGTATAACGCATAACGCATAACGCATAACGCATAACGCATAACGCATAACGCATAACGCATAACGCATAACCATAACGCATAACGCATAACCCATAACGCATAACGCACAACGCATAACGTATAACGCATAACGCAAAACGCATACCGTATAACGCATAATGCATAACGCATAAAGCATAACGCATAAAGCATAACGCATAACGCATAACGCATAACGCATAACGCATAACGCATAACGCATAACGCATAACGCATAACGCATAACGCATAACGCATAACGCATAACGCATAACGCATAACGCATAACGCATAAAGCAAAACGCATAACGCAAACGTATAACGCACAACGCATAACGCATAACGCATAACGCATAACGCATAACGCATAACGTATAACGCATAACGCATAACGCATAACGCATAACGCATAACCATAACGCATAACGCATAACCCATAACGCATAACGCATAACGCATAACGTATAACGCATAACGCATACCGTATAACGTATAATGCATAACGCATAACGCATAACGCATAACGCATAACGCATAACGCATAACGTATAACGCATAACGCATACCGTATAACGCATAACGCATAACGCATAACGCATAACGCAAACGTATAGCGCACAACGCATAATGCATAAACCATAACCCTTACTTCGTAACGCATAACGCATAATGCACAACGCATAACGAACACCGGAAAACCCATAACGCCTAACGCATAACGGATCACGAATAACGCATAATGCATAACGCATAAAGCATAACGCATAACGCATAACGCATAACGCATAACGCATAACGCAACACGCATAACGCATAACGCATAACGCATAACGCATAACGCATAACGCATAACGCATATCGCATAACTCATAACGCATAACGCATAAAGCATAACGCATAACGCATAACGCAAACGTATAACGCACAACGCATAACCAATAACGCATAACGCACAACGCATAACGTATAACGCATAACGCATAACGCATATCGCATAACGCATAACGCATAACGCATAACGCATAACTCATAACGCATAACGCATAACGCATAACGCATAACGTATAACGCATAACGCATAACCATAACGCATAACGCATAACCCATAACGCATAACGCATAACGCATAACGTATAACGCATAACGCATACCGTATAACGCATAATGCATAACGCATAACGCATAACGCATAACGCATAACGCATAACGCATAACGTATAACGCATAACGCATACCGTATAACGCATAACGCATAACGCAAACGTATAGCACACAACGCATAATGCATAAACCATAACCCTTACTTCATAACGCATAACGCATAATGCACAACGCATAACGAACACCGGAAAACCCATAACGCCTAACGCATAACGGATCACGAATAACGCATAATGCATAACGCATAAAGCATAACGCATAACGCATAACGCATAACGCATAACGCATAACGCATAACGCATAACGCATAACGCATAACGCATAACGCATAACGCATAACGCATAAAGCATAACGCATAACGCATAACGCAAACGTATAACGCACAACGCATGACGCATAACGCATAACGCATAACGCATAACGCATAACGCATACCGTATAACGCATAACGCATAACGCATAACGCATAACGCATAACGCATAACGCATAACGCATAACACGTAACGCAGAACGCATAACGCATAACGCATAACGCATAACGCATAACGCATAACGCATAACGCATAACGCATAACACATAACGCATAACGCATAACACATAACGCATAACGCATAACGCATAACGCATAACGCATAACGCATAACGCATAACGCATAACGCATAACGGATCACGCATAACGCATAACGCATAACGCATAACGCATAACGCACAACGCATAACTCATAACGCATAACGCAAACGTATAACGCACAACGCATAACGCATAACGCATACCGTATAACGCATACCGTATAACGCATAACGCATAACGCAAACGTATAACGCACAACTCATAACGCATAATGCATAACGCATAACATATAACGCATAACGCATAACGCATAACGCATAAGGCATAACGCATAACGCATAACGCATAACGCATAACGCATAACGCATAACGCATAACCATAACGCATAACGCATAACCCATAACGCATAACGCACAACGCATAACGTATAACGCATAACGCAAAACGCATACCGTATAACGCATAATGCATAACGCATAAAGCATAACGCATAAAGCATAACGCATAACGCATAACGCATAACGCATAACGCATAACGCATAACGCATAACGCATAACGCATAACGCATAACGCATAACGTATAACGCATAACGCATAACGCATAACGCATAACGCATAACGCATAACCATAACGCATAACGCATAACCCATAACGCATAACGCATAACGCATAACGTATAACGCATAACGCATACCGTATAACGCATAATGCATAACGCATAACGCATAACGCATAACGCATAACGCATAACGCATAACGCATAACGCATAACGCATAACGTATAACGCATAACGCATACCGTATAACGCATAACGCATAACGCATAACGCATAACGCAAACGTATAGCGCACAACGCATAATGCATAAACCATAACCCTTACTTCGTAACGCATAACGCATAATGCACAACGCATAACGAACACCGGAAAACCCATAACGCCTAACGCATAACGGATCACGAATAACGCATAATGCATAACGCATAAAGCATAACGCATAACGCATAACGCATAACGCATAACGCATAACGCACAACGCATAACGCATAACGCATAACGCATAACGCATAACGCATATCGCATAACTCATAACGCATAACGCATAAAGCATAACGCATAACGCATAACGCAAACGTATAACGCACAACGCATAACCCATAACGCATAACGCACAACGCATAACGTATAACGCATAACGCATAACGCATATCGCATAACGCATAACGCATAACGCATAACGCATAACTCATAACGCATAACGCATAAAGCATAACGCATAACGCATAACGCAAACGTGTAACGCACAACGCATAACGCATAACGCATAACGCATAACGCATAACGCATAACGTATAACGCATAACGCATAACCATAACGCATAACGCATAACCCATAACGCATAACGCATAACGCATAACGTATAACGCATAACGCATACCGTATAACGCATAATGCATAACGCATAACGCATAACGCATAACGCATAACGCATAACGCATAACGCATAACGCATAACGCATAACGTATAACGCATAACGCATACCGTATAACGCATAACGCATAACGCAAACGTATAGCACACAACGCATAATGCATAAACCATAACCCTTACTTCATAACGCATAACGCATAATGCACAACGCATAACGAACACCGGAAAACCCATAACGCCTAACGCATAACGGATCACGAATAACGCATAATGCATAAAGCATAACGCATAACGCATAACGCATAACGCAAACGTATAACGCACAACGCATAACGCATAACGCATAACGCATAACGCATAACGCATACCGTATAACGCATAACGCATAACGCATAACGCATAACGCATAACGCATAACGCATAACACATAACGCAGAACGCATAACGCATAACGCATAACGCATAACGCATAACGCATAACGCATAACGCATAACACATAACGCATAACGCATAACACATAACGCATAACGCATAACGCATAACGCATAACGCATAACGCATAACGTGTAACTCATAACGCATAACGCATAAAGCATAACGCATAACGCATAACGCATAACGCATATCGCATAACGCATAACGCATAACGCATAACGCATAACGCATAACGCATAACGCATAACGCATAACGCATAACGCATAACGCATAACGCATAACGCATAACGCATAACGGATCACGCATAACGCATAACGCATAACGCATAACGCATAACGCATAACGCATAACTCATAACGCATAACGCAAACGTATAACGCACAACGCATAACGCATAACGCATACCGTATAACGCATACCGTATAACGCATAACGCATAACGCAAACGTATAACGCACCACTCATAACGCATAATGCATAACGCATAACATATAACGCATAACGCATAACGCATAACGCATAAGGCATAACGCATAACGCATAACGCATAACGCATAACGCATAACGCATAACGCATAACGCATAACGCATAACGCATAACGCATAACGCATAACGCATAACCATAACGCATAACGCATAACCCATAACGCATAACGCACAACGCATAACGTATAACGCATAACGCAAAACGCATACCGTATAACGCATAATGCATAACGCATAAAGCATAACGCATAAAGCATAACGCATAACGCATAACGCATAACGCATAACGCATAACGCATAACGCATAAAGCATAACGCATAAAGCATAACGCATAACGCATAACGCATAACGCATAACGCATAACGCATAACGCATAACGCATAACGCATAACGTATAACGCATAACGCATAACGCATAACGCATAACCATAACGCATAACGCATAACCCATAACGCATAACGCATAACGCATAACGTATAACGCATAACGCATACCGTATAACGCATAATGCATAACGCATAAAGCATAACGCATAACGCATAACGCATAACGCATAACGCATAACGCACAACGCATAACGCATAACGCATAACGCATAACGCATATCGCATAACTCATAACGCATAACGCATAAAGCATAACGCATAACGCATAACGCAAACGTATAACGCACAACGCATAACCCATAACGCATAACGCACAACGCATAACGTATAACGCATAACGCATAACGCATATCGCATAACGCATAACGCATAACGCATAACGCATAACTCATAACGCATAAGGCATAAAGCATAACGCATAACGCATAACGCAAACGTATAACGCACAACGCATAACGCATAACGCATAACGCATAACGCATAACGCATAACGCATAACGCATAACGCATAACGCATAACGCATAACGCATAACGCATAACGGATCACGCATAACGCATAACGCATAACGCATAACGCATAACGCATAACGCATAACGCATAACTCATAACGCATAACGCAAACGTATAACGCACAACGCATAACGCATAACGCATACCGTATAACGCATACCGTATAACGCATAACGCATAACGCAAACGTATAACGCACAACTCATAACGCATAATGCATAACGCATAACATATAACGCATAACGCATAACGCATAACGCATAAGGCATAACGCATAACGCATAACGCATAACGCATAACGCATAACGCATAACGCATAACGCATAACGCATAACGCATAACGCATAACGCATAACGCATAACGCATAACGCATAACGCATAACGCATAACGCATAACGCATAAAGCTTAACGCATAACGCATAACGCAAACGTATAACGCACAACGCATAACGCATAACGCATAACGCATAACGCATAACGCATAACGCATACCGTATAACGCATAACGCATAACGCATAACGCATAACGCATAACGCATAACACATAACGCAGAACGCATAACGCATATCGCATAACGCATAATACTTAACGTATAACGCACAACGCATAACGCATAACGCATAACGCATAACGCATAACGCATAACGCACAACGCATAACGCATAACGCATAACGCATAACGCATAACGCATATCGCATACCGTATAACGCATAACGCATAACGCATAACGCAAACGTATAACGCATAACGCATAACGCATAACGCATAACGCATAACATATAACGCATAACGCATAACGCATAACGCATAACGCATAACGCATAACGCATAACGCATAACGCAAACGTATAGCACACAACGCATAATGCATAAACCATAACCCTTACTTCATAACGCATAACGCATAATGCACAACGCATAACGAACACCGGAAAACCCATAACGCCTAACGCATAACGGATCACGAATAACGCATAATGCATAACGCATAAAGCATAACGCATAACGCATAACGCATAACGCATAACGCATAACGCATAACGCATAACGCATAACGCATAACGCATAACGCATAACGCATAACGCATAACGCATAACGCATAACGCATAACGCATAACGCATAACGCATAACGCATAACGCATAACGCATAAAGCATAACGCATAACGCATAACGCAAACGTATAACGCACAACGCATAACGCATAACGCATAACGCATAACGCATAACGCATAACGCATACCGTATAACGCATAACGCATAACGCATAACGCATAACGCATAACGCATAACACATAACGCAGAACGCATAACGCATTACGCATAACGCATAACGCATAACGCATAACGCATAACGCATAACACATAACGCATAACGCATAACACATAACGCATAACGCATAACGCATAACGCATAACGCATAACGTGTAACTCATAACGCATAACGCATAAAGCATAACGCATAACGCATAACGCATAACACATATCGCATAACGCATAACGCATAACGCATAACGCATAACGCATAACGCATAACGCATAACGCATAACGCATAACGCATAACGCATAACGCATAACCATAACGCATAACGCATAACCCATAACGCATAACGCACAACGCATAACGTATAACGCATAACGCAAAACGCATACCGTATAACGCATAATGCATAACGCATAAAGCATAACGCATAAAGCATAACGCATAACGCATAACGCATAACGCATAACGCATAACGCATAACGCATAACGCATAACGCATAACGCATAACGCATAACGCATAACGCATAACGCATAAAGCAAAACGCATAACGCAAACGTATAACGCACAACGCATAACGCATAACGCATAACGCATAACGCATAACGCATAACGTATAACGCATAACGCATAACGCATAACGCATAACCATAACGCATAACGCATAACCCATAACGCATAACGCATAACGCATAACACATAACGCAGAACGCATAACGCATTACGCATAACGCATAACGCATAACGCATAACGCATAACGCATAACACATAACGCATAACGCATAACACATAACGCATAACGCATAACGCATAACGCATAACGCATAACGCATAACGTGTAACTCATAACGCATAACGCATAAAGCATAACGCATAACGCATAACGCATAACACATATCGCATAACGCATAACGCATAACGCATAACGCATAACGCATAACGCATAACGCATAACGCATAACGCATAACGCATAACGCATAACGCATAACCATAACGCATAACGCATAACCCATAACGCATAACGCACAACGCATAACGTATAACGCATAACGCAAAACGCATACCGTATAACGCATAATGCATAACGCATAAAGCATAACGCATAAAGCATAACGCATAACGCATAACGCATAACGCATAACGCATAACGCATAACGCATAACGCATAACGCATAACGCATAACGCATAAAGCATAAAGCAAAACGCATAACGCAAACGTATAACGCACAACGCATAACGCATAACGCATAACGCATAACGCATAACGCATAACGCATAACGTATAACGCATAACGCATAACGCATAACGCATAACCATAACGCATAACGCATAACCCATAACGCATAACGCATAACGCATAACGTATAACGCATAACGCATACCGTATAACGCATAATGCATAACGCATAAAGCATAACGCATAACGCATAACGCATAACGCATAACGCATAACGCATAACGCACAACGCATAACGCATAACGCATAACGCATAACGCATATCGCATAACTCATAACGCATAACGCATAAAGCATAACGCATAACGCATAACGCAAACGTATAACGCACAACGCATAACCCATAACGCATAACGCACAACGCATAACGTATAACGCATAACGCATAACGCATATCGCATAACGCATAACGCATAACGCATAACGCATAACGCATAACGCATAACGCATAACGCATAACGCATAACGCATAACCATAACGCATAACGCATAACCCATAACGCATAACGCACAACGCATAACGTATAACGCATAACGCAAAACGCATACCGTATAACGCATAATGCATAACGCATAAAGCATAACGCATAAAGCATAACGCATAACGCATAACGCATAACGCATAACGCATAACGCATAACGCATAACGCATAACGCATAACGCATAACGCATAAAGCAAAACGCATAACGCAAACGTATAACGCACAACGCATAACGCATAACGCATAACGCATAACGCATAACGCATAACGTATAACGCATAACGCATAACGCATAACGCATAACCATAACGCATAACGCATAACCCATAACGCATAACGCATAACGCATAACACATAACGCAGAACGCATAACGCATTACGCATAACGCATAACGCATAACGCATAACGCATAACGCATAACACATAACGCATAACGCATAACACATAACGCATAACGCATAACGCATAACGCATAACGCATAACGCATAACGTGTAACTCATAACGCATAACGCATAAAGCATAACGCATAACGCATAACGCATAACACATATCGCATAACGCATAACGCATAACGAATAACGCATAACGCATAACGCATAACGCATAACGCATAACGCATAACGCATAACCATAACGCATAACGCATAACCCATAACGCATAACGCACAACGCATAACGTATAACGCATAACGCAAAACGCATACCGTATAACGCATAATGCATAACGCATAAAGCATAACGCATAAAGCATAACGCATAACGCATAACGCATAACGCATAACGCATAACGCATAACGCATAACGCATAACGCATAACGCATAACGCATAACGCATAAAGCAAAACGCATAACGCAAACGTATAACGCACAACGCATAACGCATAACGCATAACGCATAACGCATAACGCATAACGTATAACGCATAACGCATAACGCATAACGCATAACCATAACGCATAACGCATAACCCATAACGCATAACGCATAACGCATAACGTATAACGCATAACGCATACCGTATAACGCATAATGCATAACGCATAAAGCATAACGCATAACGCATAACGCATAACGCATAACGCATAACGCATAACGCACAACGCATAACGCATAACGCATAACGCATAACGCATATCGCATAACTCATAACGCATAACGCATAAAGCATAACGCATAACGCATAACGCAAACGTATAACGCACAACGCATAACCCATAACGCATAACGCACAACGCATAACGTATAACGCATAACGCATAACGCATATCGCATAACGCATAACGCATAACGCATAACGCATAACGCATAACTCATAACGCATAACGCATAAAGCATAACGCATAACGCATAACGCAAACGTATAACGCACAACGCATAACGCATAACGCATAACGCATAACGCATAACGCATAACGCATAACGCATAACGCATAACGCATAACGCATAACGCATAACGGATCACGCATAACGCATAACGCATACGCATAACGCATAACGCATAACTCATAACGCATAACGCAAACGTATAACGCACAACGCATAACGCATAACGCATACCGTATAACGCATACCGTATAACGCATAACGCATAACGCAAACGTATAACGCACAACTCATAACGCATAATGCATAACGCATAACATATTACGCATAACGCATAACGCATAACGCATAAGGCATAACGCATAACGCATAACGCATAACGCATAACGCATAACGCATAACGCATAACGCATAACGCATAACGCATAACGCATAACGCATAACGCATAACGCATAACGCATAACGCATAAAGCTTAACGCATAACGCATAACGCAAACGTATAACGCACAACGCATAACGCATAACGCATAACGCATAACGCATAACGCATACCGTATAACGCATAACGCATAACGCATAACGCATAACGCATAACACATAACGCAGAACGCATAACGCATATCGCATAACGCATAATACTTAACGTATAACGCACAACGCATAACGCATAACGCATAACGCATAACGCACAACGCATAACGCATAACGCATAACGCATAACGCATAACACATATCGCATACCGTATAACGCATAACGCATAACGCATAACGCAAACGTATAACGCATAACGCATAACGCATAACGCATAACGCATAACACATAACGCATAACGCATAACGCATAACGCATAACGCATAACGCATAACGCATAACGCATAACGCAAACGTATAGCACACAACGCATAATGCATAAACCATAACCCTTACTTCATAACGCATAACGCATAATGCACAACGCATAACGAACACCGGAAAACCCATAACGCCTAACGCATAACGGATCACGAATAACGCATAATGCATAACGCATAAAGCATAACGCATAACGCATAACGCATAACGCATAACGCATAACGCATAACGCATAACGCATAACGCATAACGCATAACGCATAACGCATAACGCATAACGCATAACGCATAACGCATAACGCATAACGCATAACGCATAACGCATAACGCATAACGCATATTGCATAACGCATAAAGCATAACGCATAACGCATAACGCATAACGCATAACGCATAACGCATAACGCATAACGCATAACGCATAACGCATAACGCATAACGCATAACGCATAACGCATAACGCATAACGCATAACGCATAACGCATAACGCATAACGCATAACGCATAACGCATAACGCATAACGCATAACGCATAAAGCATAACGCATAACGCATAACGCAAACGTATAACGCACAACGCATAACGCATAACGCATAACGCATAACGCATAACGCATAAAGCATAACGCATAACGCATAACGCATAACGCATAAAGCATAACGCATAACGCATAACGCATAACGCAGAACGCATAACGCATAACGCATAACGCATAACGCATAACGCATAACGCATAACACATAAAGTATAACGCATAACGCATAACGCATAACGCATAACGCATAACGCATAACGCATAACGCATAACGCATAACGCATACCGTATAACGCATAACGCATAACGCATAACGCAAACGTATAGCGCACAACGCATAACGCATACCGTATAACGCATACCGTATAACGCATAACGCATAACGCAAACGTATAACGCACAACGCATAACGCATAATGCATAACGCATAACATATAACGCATAACGCATAACGCATAACGCATGAGGCATAACGCATAACGCATAACGCATAACGCATAACGCATAACGCATAACGCATAACGCATAACGCATAACGCATAACGCATAACGCATAACGCATAACGCATAACGCATAACGCATAACGCATAACGCATAACGCATAAAGCTTAACGCATAACGCATAAAGCATAACGCATAACGCATAACGCAAACGTATAACGCACAACGCATAACGCATAACGCATAACGCATAACATATAACGCATAACGCATAACGCATAACGCATATCGCATAACGCATAACGCATAACGCATAACGCATAACTCATAACGCATAACGCATAAAGCATAACGCATAACGCATAACGCAAACGTATAACGCACAACGCATAACGCATAACGCATAACTCATAACGCATAACGTATAACGCATAACGCATAACGCATAACGCATAACGCATAACTCATAACGCATAACGCATAAAGCATAACGCATAACGCATAACGCAAACGTATAACGCACAACGCATAACGCATAACGCATAACTCATAACGCATAACGTATAACGCATAACGCATAACGCATAACGCATAACGCATAACGCATAACGCATAACGCATAACGCATAACGCATAACGCATAACGCATAACCATAACGCATAACGCATAACCCATAACGCATAACGCAAACGTATAACGCACAACGCATAACGCATAACGCATAACTCATAACGCATAACGTATAACGCATAACGCATAACGCATAACGCATAACGCATAACGCATAACGCATAACGCATAACGCATAACGCATAACGCATAACCATAACGCATAACGCATAACCCATAACGCATAACGCACAACGCATAACGTATAACGCATAACGCAAAACGCATACCGTATAACGCATAATGCATAACGCATAAAGCATAACGCATAACGCATAACGCATAACGCATAACGCATAACGCATAACGCATAACGCATAACGCATAACGCATAACGCATAACGCATAACGCATAACGCATAACGCATAACGCATAACGCATAAAGCATAACGCATAACGCATAACGCATAACGCATAAAGCATAACGCATAACGCATAACGCATAACGCATAACGTGTAACGCATAACGCATAACGCATAACGCATAACGCATAACACATAAAGCATAACGCATAACGCATAACGCATAACGCATAACGCATAACGCATAACGCATAACGCATAACGCATAACGCATACCGTATAACGCATAACTCATAACGCATAACGCAAACGTATAACGCACAACGCATAACGCATAACGCATAACGCATAACGTATAACGCATACCGTATAACGCATAACGCATAACGCAAACGTATAACGCACAACGCATAACGCATAATGCATAACGCATAACATATAACGCATAACGCATAACGCATAACGCATAAGGCATAACGCATAAAGCATAACGCATAACGCATAACGCATAACGCATAACGCATAACGCATAACGCATAACGCAAACGTATAACGCACAACGCATAACGCATAACGCATAACGCATAACGCATAACGCATACCGTATAACGCATAACGCATAACGCATAACGCATAACGCATAACGCATAACACATAACGCAGAACGCATAAAGCATATCGCATAACGCATAATACTTAACGTATAACGCACAACGCATAACGCATAACGCATAACGCATAACGCACAACGCATAACGCATAACGCATAACGCATAACGCATAACGCATAACGCATATCGCATACCGTATAACGCATAACGCATAACGCATAACGCAAACGTATAGCGCACAACGCATAACGCATAACGCATAACGCATAACATATAACGCATAACGCATAACGCATAACGCATATCGCATAACGCATAACGCATAACGCATAACGCATAACTCATAACGCATAACGCATAAAGCATAACGCAAACGGATAACGCACAACGCATAACGCATAACGCATAACTCATAACGCATAACGTATAACGCATAACGCATAACGCATAACGCATAACGCATAACGCATAACGCATAACGCATAACGCATAACGGATCACGCATAACGCATACCGTATAACGCATAACGCATAACGCAAACGTATAGCACACAACGCATAATGCATAAACCATAACCCTTACTTCATAACGTATAACGCATAATGCACAACGCATAACGAACACCGGAAAACCCATAACGCCTAACGCATAACGGATCACGAATAACGCATATTGCATAACGCATAAAGCATAACGCATAACGCATAACGCATAACGCATAACGCATAACGCATAACGCATAACGCATAACGCATAACGCATAACGCATAACGCATAACGCATAACGCATAACGCATAACGCATAACGCATAACGCATAACGCATAACGCATAACGCATAACGCATAACGCATAACGCATAACGCATAAAGCATAACGCATAACGCATAACGCAAACGTATAACGCACAACGCATAACGCATAACGCATAACGCATAACGCATAACGCATAAAGCATAACGCATAACGCATAACGCATAACGCATAAAGCATAACGCATAACGCATAACGCATAACGCAGAACGCATAACGCATAACGCATAACGCATAACGCATAACGCATAACGCATAACGCATAACACATAAAGCATAACGCATAACGCATAACGCATAACGCATAACGCATAACGCATAACGCATAACGCATAACGCATAACGCATAACGCATAACGCATACCGTATAACGCATAACTCATAACGCATAACGCAAACGTATAACGCACAACGCATAACGCATACCGTATAACGCATACCGTATAACGCATAACGCATAACGCAAACGTATAACGCACAACGCATAACGCATAATGCATAACGCATAACATATAACGCATAACGCATAACGCATAACGCATGAGGCATAACGCATAACGCATAACGCATAACGCATAACGCATAACGCATAACGCATAACGCATAACGCATAACGCATAACGCATAACGCATAACGCATAACGCATAAAGCTTAACGCATAACGCATAAAGCATAACGCATAACGCATAACGCAAACGTATAACGCACAACGCATAACGCATAACGCATAACGCATAACATATAACGCATAACGCATAACGCATAACGCATATCGCATAACGCATAACGCATAACGCATAACGCAAACGTATAACGCACAACGCATAACGCATAACGCATAACTCATAACGCATAACGTATAACGCATAACGCATAACGCATAACGCATAACGCATAACGCATAACGCATAACGCATAACGCATAACGCATAACCATAACGCATAACGCATAACCCATAACGCATATCGCACAACGCGTAACGTATAACGCATAACGCAAAACGCATACCGTATAACGCATAATGCATAACGCATAAAGCATAACGCATAACGCATACCGCATAACGCATAACGCATAACGCATAACGCATAACGCATAACGCATACCGTATAACGCATAACGCATAACGCATAACGCAAACGTATAACGCACAACGCATAACGCATAACGCATAACGGATCACGCATAACGCATAACGCATAACGCATAACGCATAACGCATAACGCATAACGCATAACGCATAACGCATAACGCATAACGCATAACGCATAAAGCATAACGCATAACGCATAACGCATAACGCATAAAGCATAACGCATAACGCATAACGCATAACGCATAACGTGTAAAGCATAACGCATAACGCATAACGCATAACGCATAACACATAAAGCATAACGCATAACGCATAACGCATAACGCATAACGCATAACGCATAACGCATAACGCATAACGCATAACGCATAACGCATAACGCATACCGTATAACGCATAACTCATAACGCATAACGCAAACGTATAACGCACAACGCATAACGCATAACGCATAACGCATAACGTATAACGCATACCGTATAACGCATAACGCATAACGCAAACGTATAACGCACAACGCATAACGCATAATGCATAACGCATAACATATAACGCATAACGCATAACGCATAACGCATAAGGCATAACGCATAAAGCATAACGCATAACGCATAACGCATAACGCATAACGCATAACGCAAACGTATAACGCACAACGCATAACGCATAACGCATAACGCATAACGCATAACGCATACCGTATAACGCATAACGCATAACGCATAACGCATAACGCATAACACATAACGCAGAACGCATAAAGCATATCGCATAACGCATAATACTTAACGTATAACGCACAACGCATAACGCATAACGCATAACGCATAACGCACAACGCATAACGCATAACGCATAACGCATAACGCATAACGCATAACGCATATCGCATACCGTATAACGCATAACGCATAACGCATAACGCAAACGTATAACGCACAACGCATAACGCATAACGCATAACGCATAACATATAACGCATAACGCATAACGCATAACGCATATCGCATAACGCATAACGCATAACGCATAACGCATAACTCATAACGCATAACGCATAAAGCATAACGCAAACGGATAACGCACAACGCATAACGCATAACGCATAACTCATAACGCATAACGTATAACGCATAACGCATAACGCATAACGCATAACGCACAACGCATAACGTATAACGCATAACGCAAAACGCATACCGTATAACGCATAATGCATAACGCATAAAGCATAACGCATAACGCATACCGTATAACGCATAATGCATAACGCATAAAGCATAACGCATAACGCATAACGCATAACGCATAACGCATAACGCATAACGCATAACGCATAACGCATAACGCATAACGCATAACGCATAACGCATAACGCATAACGCATAACGCATAACGCATAACGTATAACGCATAACGCATAACGCATAACGCATAACGCATAACGCATAACGCATAACGCATAACCATAACGCATAACGCATAACCCATAACGCATAGCGCATAACGCATAACGTATAACGCATAACGCATACCGTATAACGCATAATGCATAACGCATAACGCATAACGCATAACGCATAACGCATAACGCATAACGCATAACGCATAACGCATAACGCATACCGTATAACGCATAACTCATAACGCATAAGTCAAACGTATAACGCACAACGCATAACGCATAACGCATAACGCATAACGTATAACGCATACCGTATAACGCATAACGCATAACGCAAACGTATAACGCACAACGCATAACGCATAATGCATAACGCATAACATATAACGCATAACGCATAACGCATAACGCATAAGGCATAACGCATAAAGCATAACGCATAACGCATAACGCATAACGCATAACGCATAACGCAAACGTATAACGCACAACGCATAACGCATAACGCATAACGCATAACGCATAACGCATACCGTATAACGCATAACGCATAACGCATAACGCATAACGCATAACACATAACGCAGAACGCATAAAGCATATCGCATAACGCATAATACTTAACGTATAACGCACAACGCATAACGCATAACGCATAACGCATAACGCACAACGCATAACGCATAACGCATAACGCATAACGCATAACGCATAACGCATATCGCATACCGTATAACGCATAACGCATAACGCATAACGCAAACGTATAACGCACAACGCATAACGCATAACGCATAACGCATAACATATAACGCATAACGCATAACGCATAACGCATATCGCATAACGCATAACGCATAACGCATAACGCATAACTCATAACGCATAACGCATAAAGCATAACGCAAACGGATAACGCACAACGCATAACGCATAACGCATAACTCATAACGCATAACGTATAACGCATAACGCATAACGCATAACGCATAACGCATAACGCATAACGCATAACGCATAACGCATAACCATAACGCATAACGCATAACCCATAACGCATAACGCACAACGCATAACGTATAACGCATAACGCAAAACGCATACCGTATAACGCATAATGCATAACGCATAAAGCATAACGCATAACGCATACCGTATAACGCATAATGCATAACGCATAAAGCATAACGCATAACGCATAACGCATAACGCATAACGCATAACGCATAACGCATAACGCATAACGCATAACGCATAACGCATAACGCATAAAGCATAACGCATAACGCATAACGCATAACGCATAACGCATAACGCATAACGCATAACGCATAACGCATAACGCATAACGCATAACGCATAACCATAACGCATAACGCATAACCCATAACGCATAGCGCATAACGCATAACGTATAACGCATAACGCATACCGTATAACGCATAATGCATAACGCATAACGCATAACGCATAACGCATAACGCATAACGCATAACGTATAACGCATAACGCATACCGTATAACGCATAACGCATAACGC
This sequence comes from Lasioglossum morio, assembly GCA_916610235.2. NCBI lineage: Eukaryota > Metazoa > Arthropoda > Insecta > Hymenoptera > Halictidae > Lasioglossum > Lasioglossum morio. Next base: position 706,377 of record CAKAJA020000138.1, on the reverse strand, counting down.
ATAACGCAAACGTATAGCGCACAACGCATAATGCATAAACCATAACCCTTACTTCATAACGCATAACGCATAATGCACAACGCATAACGAACACCGGAAAACCCATAACGCCTAACGCATAACGGATCACGAATAACGCATAATGCATAACGCATAAAGCATAACGCATAACGCATAACGCATAACGCATAACGCATAACGCATAACGCATAACGCATAACGCATAACGCATAACGCATAACGCATAACGCATAACGCATAACGCATAACGCATAACGCATAACGCATAACGCATAACGCATAACGCATAACGCATAACGCATAACGCATAACGCATAACGCATAACGCATAACGCATAACGCATAACGCATAACGCATAACGCATAACGCATAACGCAAACGTATAACGCACAACGCATAACGCATAACGCATAACGCATAACGCATACCGTATAACGCATAACGCATAACGCATAACGCATAACGCATAACGCATAACACATAACGCAGAACGCATAACGCATAACGCATAACGCAGAACGCATAACGCATAACGCATAACACATAACGCATAACGCATAACGCATAACGCATAACGCATAACGTGTAACTCATAACGCATAACGCATAAAGCATAACGCATAACGCATAACGCATAACGCATAACGCATAACGCATAACGCATAACGTGTAACTCATAACGCATAACGCATAAAGCATAACGCATAACGCATAACGCATAACACATATCGCATAACGCATAACGCATAACGAATAACGCATAACGCATAACGCATAACGCATAACGCATAACGCATAACCCATAACGCATAACGCACAACGCATAACGTATAACGCATAACGCAAAACGCATACCGTATAACGCATAATGCATAACGCATAAAGCATAACGCATAAAGCATAACGCATAACGCATAACGCATAACGCATAACGCATAACGCATAACGCATAACGCATAACGCATAACGCATAACGCATAACGCATAAAGCAAAACGCATAACGCAAACGTATAACGCACAACGCATAACGCATAACGCATAACGCATAACGCATAACGCATAACGTATAACGCATAACGCATAACGCATAACGCATAACCATAACGCATAACGCATAACCCATAACGCATAACGCATAACGCATAACGTATAACGCATAACGCATACCGTATAACGCATAATGCATAACGCATAAAGCATAACGCATAACGCATAACGCATAACGCATAACGCATAACGCATAACGCACAACGCATAACGCATAACGCATAACGCATAACGCATAACGCACAACGCATAACGCATAACGCATAACGCATAACGCATATCGCATAACTCATAACGCATAACGCATAAAGCATAACGCATAACGCATAACGCAAACGTATAACGCACAACGCATAACCCATAACGCATAACGCACAACGCATAACGTATAACGCATAACGCATAACGCATATCGCATAACGCATAACGCATAACGCATAACGCATAACGCATAACTCATAACGCATAACGCATAAAGCATAACGCATAACGCATAACGCAAACGTATAACGCACAACGCATAACGCATAACGCATAACGCATAACGCATAACGCATAACGCATAACGCATAACGCATAACGCATAACGGATCACGCATAACGCATAACGCATACGCATAACGCATAACGCATAACTCATAACGCATAACGCAAACGTATAACGCACAACGCATAACGCATAACGCATACCGTATAACGCATACCGTATAACGCATAACGCATAACGCAAACGTATAACGCACAACCCATAACGCATAATGCATAACGCATAACATATTACGCATAACGCATAACGCATAACGCATAAGGCATAACGCATAACGCATAACGCATAACGCATAACGCATAACGCATAACGCATAACGCATAACGCATAACGCATAACGCATAACGCATAACGCATAACGCATAACGCATAACGCATAAAGCTTAACGCATAACGCATAACGCAAACGTATAACGCACAACGCATAACGCATAACGCATAACGCATAACGCATAACGCATACCGTATAACGCATAACGCATAACGCATAACGCATAACGCATAACGCATAACGCATAACGCATAACGCATATCGCATAACGCATAATACTTAACGTATAACGCACAACGCATAACGCATAACGCATAACGCATAACGCACAACGCATAACGCATAACGCATAACGCATAACGCATAACACATATCGCATACCGTATAACGCATAACGCATAACGCATAACGCAAACGTATAACGCATAACGCATAACGCATAACGCATAACGCATAACATATAACGCATAACGCATAACGCATAACGCATAACGCATAACGCATAACGCATAACGCATAACGCAAACGTATAGCACACAACGCATAATGCATAAACCATAACCCATACTTCATAACGCATAACGCATAATGCACAACGCATAACGAACACCGGAAAACCCATAACGCCTAACGCATAACGGATCACGAATAACGCATAATGCATAACGCATAAAGCATAACGCATAACGCATAACGCATAACGCATAACGCATAACGCATAACGCATAACGCATAACGCATAACGCATAACGCATAACGCATAACGCATAACGCATAACGCATAACGCATAACGCATAACGCATAACGCATAACGCATATTGCATAACGCATAAAGCATAACGCATAACGCATAACGCATAACGCATAACGCATAACGCATAACGCATAACGCATAACGCATAACGCATAACGCATAACGCATAACGCATAACGCATAACGCATAACGCATAACGCATAACGCATAACGCATAACGCATAACGCATAACGCATAAAGCATAACGCATAACGCATAACGCAAACGTATAACGCACAACGCATAACGCATAACGCATAACGCATAACGCATAACGCATAAAGCATAACGCATAACGCATAACGCATAACGCATAAAGCATAACGCATAACGCATAACGCATAACGCAGAACGCATAACGCATAACGCATAACGCATAACGCATAACGCATAACGCATAACACATAAAGTATAACGCATAACGCATAACGCATAACGCATAACGCATAACGCATAACGCATAACGCATAACGCATAACGCATACCGTATAACGCATAACTCATAACGCATAACGCAAACGTATAACGCACAACGCATAACGCATACCGTATAACGCATACCGTATAACGCATAACGCATAACGCAAACGTATAACGCACAACGCATAACGCATAATGCATAACGCATAACATATAACGCATAACGCATAACGCATAACGCATGAGGCATAACGCATAACGCATAACGCATAACGCATAACGCATAACGCATAACGCATAACGCATAACGCATAACGCATAACGCATAACGCATAACGCATAACGCATAACGCATAACGCATAACGCATAACGCATAACGCATAACGCATAAAGCTTAACGCATAACGCATAAAGCATAACGCATAACGCATAACGCAAACGTATAACGCACAACGCATAACGCATAACGCATAACGCATAACATATAACGCATAACGCATAACGCATAACGCATATCGCATAACGCATAACGCATAACGCATAACGCATAACTCATAACGCATAACGCATAAAGCATAACGCATAACGCATAACGCAAACGTATAACGCACAACGCATAACGCATAACGCATAACTCATAACGCATAACGTATAACGCATAACGCATAACGCATAACGCATAACGCATAACTCATAACGCATAACGCATAAAGCATAACGCATAACGCATAACGCAAACGTATAACGCACAACGCATAACGCATAACGCATAACTCATAACGCATAACGTATAACGCATAACGCATAACGCATAACGCATAACGCATAACGCATAACGCATAACGCATAACGCATAACGCATAACGCATAACGCATAACGCATAACGCATAACGCATAACGCATAACGCATAACGCATAACGCATAACGCATAAAGCATAACGCATAACGCATAACGCAAACGTATAACGCACAACGCATAACGCATAACGCATAACGCATAACGCATAACGCATAAAGCATAACGCATAACGCATAACGCATAACGCATAAAGCATAACGCATAACGCATAACGCATAACGCAGAACGCATAACGCATAACGCATAACGCATAACGCATAACGCATAACGCATAACACATAAAGCATAACGCATAACGCATAACGCATAACGCATAACGCATAACGCATAACGCATAACGCATAACGCATAACGCATAACGCATAACGCATACCGTATAACGCATAACTCATAACGCATAACGCAAACGTATAACGCACAACGCATAACGCATACCGTATAACGCATACCGTATAACGCATAACGCATAACGCAAACGTATAACGCACAACGCATAACGCATAATGCATAACGCATAACATATAACGCATAACGCATAACGCATAACGCATGAGGCATAACGCATAACGCATAACGCATAACGCATAACGCATAACGCATAACGCATAACGCATAACGCATAACGCATAACGCATAACGCATAACGCATAACGCATAACGCATAAAGCTTAACGCATAACGCATAAAGCATAACGCATAACGCATAACGCAAACGTATAACGCACAACGCATAACGCATAACGCATAACGCATAACATATAACGCATAACGCATAACGCATAACGCATATCGCATAACGCATAACGCATAACGCATAACGCAAACGTATAACGCACAACGCATAACGCATAACGCATAACTCATAACGCATAACGTATAACGCATAACGCATAACGCATAACGCATAACGCATAACGCATAACGCATAACGCATAACGCATAACCATAACGCATAACGCATAACCCATAACGCATATCGCACAACGCGTAACGTATAACGCATAACGCAAAACGCATACCGTATAACGCATAATGCATAACGCATAAAGCATAACGCATAACGCATACCGCATAACGCATAACGCATAACGCATAACGCATAACGCATAACGCATAACGCATACCGTATAACGCATAACGCATAACGCATAACGCAAACGTATAACGCACAACGCATAACGCATAACGCATAACGGATCACGCATAACGCATAACGCATAACGCATAACGCATAACGCATAACGCATAACGCATAACGCATAACGCATAACGCATAACGCATAAAGCATAACGCATAACGCATAACGCATAACGCATAAAGCATAACGCATAACGCATAACGCATAACGCATAACGTGTAACGCATAACGCATAACGCATAACGCATAACGCATAACACATAAAGCATAACGCATAACGCATAACGCATAACGCATAACGCATAACGCATAACGCATAACGCATAACGCATAACGCATACCGTATAACGCATAACTCATAACGCATAACGCAAACGTATAACGCACAACGCATAACGCATAACGCATAACGCATAACGTATAACGCATACCGTATAACGCATAACGCATAACGCAAACGTATAACGCACAACGCATAACGCATAATGCATAACGCATAACATATAACGCATAACGCATAACGCATAACGCATAAGGCATAACGCATAAAGCATAACGCATAACGCATAACGCATAACGCATAACGCATAACGCAAACGTATAACGCACAACGCATAACGCATAACGCATAACGCATAACGCATAACGCATACCGTATAACGCATAACGCATAACGCATAACGCATAACGCATAACACATAACGCAGAACGCATAAAGCATATCGCATAACGCATAATACTTAACGTATAACGCACAACGCATAACGCATAACGCATAACGCATAACGCACAACGCATAACGCATAACGCATAACGCATAACGCATAACGCATAACGCATATCGCATACCGTATAACGCATAACGCATAACGCATAACGCAAACGTATAACGCACAACGCATAACGCATAACGCATAACGCATAACATATAACGCATAACGCATAACGCATAACGCATATCGCATAACGCATAACGCATAACGCATAACGCATAACTCATAACGCATAACGCATAAAGCATAACGCAAACGGATAACGCACAACGCATAACGCATAACGCATAACTCATAACGCATAACGTATAACGCATAACGCATAACGCATAACGCATAACGCATAACGCATAACGCATAACGCATAACGCATAACCATAACGCATAACGCATAACCCATAACGCATAACGCACAACGCATAACGTATAACGCATAACGCAAAACGCATACCGTATAACGCATAATACATAACGCATAAAGCATAACGCATAACGCATACCGTATAACGCATAATGCATAACGCATAAAGCATAACGCATAACGCATAACGCATAACGCATAACGCATAACGCATAACGCATAACGCATAACGCATAACGCATAACGCATAACGCATAACGCATAACGCATAACGCATAACGCATAACGCATAACGTATAACGCATAACGCATAACGCATAACGCATAACGCATAACGCATAACGCATAACGCATAACGCATAACGCATAACGCATAACCCATAACGCATAGCGCATAACGCATAACGTATAACGCATAACGCATACCGTATAACGCATAATGCATAACGCATAACGCATAACGCATAACGCATAACGCATAACGCATAACGCATAACGCATAACGCATACCGTATAACGCATAACTCATAACGCATAACGCAAACGTATAACGCACAACGCATAACGCATAACGCATAACGCATAACGTATAACGCATACCGTATAACGCATAACGCATAACGCAAACGTATAACGCACAACGCATAACGCATAATGCATAACGCATAACATATAACGCATAACGCATAACGCATAACGCATAAGGCATAACGCATAAAGCATAACGCATAACGCATAACGCATAACGCATAACGCATAACGCAAACGTATAACGCACAACGCATAACGCATAACGCATAACGCATAACGCATAACGCATACCGTATAACGCATAACGCATAACGCATAACGCATAACGCATAACACATAACGCAGAACGCATAAAGCATATCGCATAACGCATAATACTTAACGTATAACGCACAACGCATAACGCATAACGCATAACGCATAACGCATAACGCATAACGCATAACGCATAACGCATAACGCATAACGCATATCGCATACCGTATAACGCATAACGCATAACGCATAACGCAAACGTATAACGCACAACGCATAACGCATAACGCATAACGCATAACATATAACGCATAACGCATAACGCATAACGCATATCGCATAACGCATAACGCATAACGCATAACGCATAACTCATAACGCATAACGCATAAAGCATAACGCAAACGGATAACGCACAACGCATAACGCATAACGCATAACTCATAACGCATAACGTATAACGCATAACGCATAACGCATAACGCATAACGCATAACGCATAACGCATAACGCATAACCATAACGCATAACGCATAACCCATAACGCATAACGCATAACGCATAACGTATAACGCATAACGCATAACGCATACCGTATAACGCATAATGCATAACGCATAAAGCATAACGCATAACGCATACCGTATAACGCATAATGCATAACGCATAAAGCATAACGCATAACGCATAACGCATAACGCATAACGCATAACGCATAACGCATAACGCATAACGCATAACGCATAACGCATAACGCATAACGCATAACGCATAACGCATAACGCATAACGCATAACGCATAACGCATAACGCATAACGCATAACGCATAACCATAACGCATAACGCATAACCCATAACGCATAGCGCATAACGCATAACGTATAACGCATAACGCATACCGAATAACGCATAATGCATAACGCATAACGCATAACGCATAACGCATAACGCATAACGCATAACGTATAACGCATAACGCATACCGTATAACGCATAACGCATAACGCATAACGCAAACGTATAGCGCACAACGCATAATGCATAAACCATAACCCTTACTTCATAACGCATAACGCATAATGCACAACGCATAACGAACACCGGAAAACCCATAACGCCTAACGCATAACGGATCACGAATAACGCATAATGCATAACGCATAACGCATAACGCATAACGCATAACGCATAACGCATAACGCATAACGCATAACGCATAACGCATAACGCATAACGCATAACGCATAACGCATAACGCATAACGCATAACGCATAACGCATAACGCATAACGCATAACGCATAACGCATAACGCATAACGCATAACGCATAACGCATAACGCATAACGCATAACGCATAACGCATAACGCATAACGCATAACGCAAACGTATAACGCACAACGCATAACGCATAACGCATAACGCATAACGCATACCGTATAACGCATAACGCATAACGCATAACGCATAACGCATAACGCATAACTCATAACGCAGAACGCATAACGCATAACGCATAACGCAGAACGCATAACGCATAACGCATAACACATAACGCATAACGCATAACGCATAACGCATAACGCATAACGTGTAACTCATAACGCATAACGCATAAAGCATAACGCATAACGCATAACGCATAACGCATATCGCATAACGCATAACGCATAACGCATAACGCACAACGCATAACGCATAACGCATAACGCATAACGCATAACGCATATCGCATATCGCATACCGTATAACGCATAACGCATAACGCATAACGCAAACGTATAACGCACAACGCATAACGCATAACATATAACGCATAACGCATAACGCATAACGCATAACGCATAACGCATAACGCATATCGCATAACGCATAACCCATAACGTATAACGCATAACGCACACCGTATAACGCATAACGCATAACGCATAACGAATAACGCAAACGTATAACGCACAACGCATAACGCATAACGCATAACGCATAACATATAACGCATAACGCATAACGCATAACGCATAACGCATAACGCTTAAAGCATAACGCATAACGCATAACGCATAACGCACACCGTATAACGCATAACGCATAACGCATAACGAATAACGCAAACGTATAACGCACAACGCATAACGCATAACGCATAACGCATAACGTATAACGCATAACGCATAACGCATAACGCATAACGCATAACGCATAACGCATAACGCATAACGCATAACGCATAACGCATAACGCATAACCATAACGCATAACGCATAACCCATAACGCATAACGCACAACGCATAACGTATAACGCATAACGCATAACGCATACCGTATAACGCATAATGCATAACGCATAAAGCATAACGCATAACGCATAACGCATAACGCATAACGCATAACGCATAACGCATAACGGATAACGCATAACGCATAACGCATAACGCATAACGCATAACGCATAACGCATAACGCATAACGCATAACGCATAAAGAAAACGCATAACGCAAACGTATAACGCACAACGCATAACGCATAACGCATAACGCATAACGCATAACGCATAACGTATAACGCATAACGCATAACGCATAACGCATAACGCATAACGCATAACCATAACGCATAACGCATAACCCATAACGCATAACGCACAACGCATAACGTATAACGCATAACGCAAAACGCATACCGTATAACGCATAATGCATAACGCATAAAGCATAACGCATAACGCATACCGTATAACGCATAATGCATAACGCATAAAGCATAACGCATAACGCATAACGCATAACGCATAACGCATAACGCATAACGCATAACGCATAACGCATAACGCATAACGCATAACGCATAACGCATAACGCATAACGCATAACGCATAACGCATAACGCATAACGAATAACGCATAACGCATAACGCATAACGCATAACGCATAACGCATAACGCATAACGCATAACGCATAACCATAACGCATAACGCATAACCCATAACGCATAGCGCATAACGCATAACGTATAACGCATAACGCATACCGTATAACGCATAACGCATAACGCATAACGCAAACGTATAGCGCACAACGCATAATGCATAAACCATAACCCTTACTTCATAACGCATAACGCATAATGCACAACGCATAACGAACACCGGAAAACCCATAACGCCTAACGCATAACGGATCACGAATAACGCATAATGCATAACGCATAAAGCATAACGCATAACGCATAACGCATAACGCATAACGCATAACGCATAACGCATAACGCATAACGCATAACGCATAACGCATAACGCATAACGCATAACGCATAACGCATAACGCATAACGCATAACGCATAACGCATAACGCATAACGCATAACGCATAACGCATAACGCATAACGCATAACGCATAACGCAAACGTATAACGCACAACGCATAACGCATAACGCATAACGCATAACGCATACCGTATAACGCATAACGCATAACGCATAACGCATAACGCATAACGCATAACACATAACGCAGAACGCATAACGCATAACGCATAACGCAGAACGCATAACGCATAACGCATAACACATAACGCATAACGCATAACGCATAACGCATAACGCATAACGTGTAACTCATAACGCATAACGCATAAAGCATAACGCATAACGCATAACGCATAACGCATAACGCATATCGCATAACGCATAACGCATAACGCATAACGCACAACGCATAACGCATAACGCATAACGCATAACGCATAACGCATATCGCATATCGCATACCGTATAACGCATAATGCATAACGCATAACGCAAACGTATAACGCACAACGCATAACGCATAACATATAACGCATAACGCATAACGCATAACGCATAACGCATAACGCATAACGCATATCGCATAACTCATAACGCATAACGTATAACGCATAACGCATAACGCATAACGCATAACGCATATCGCATAACGCATAACGCATAACGCATAACGCATAACGCATAACGCATAACGCATAACTCATAACGCATAACGCATAAAGCATAACGCATAACGCATAACGCAAACGTATAACGCACAACGCATAACGCATAACGCATAACTCATAACGCATAACGTATAACGCATAACGCATAACGCATAACGCATAACGCATAACGCATAACGCATAACGCATAACGCATAACGCATAACCATAACGCATAACGCATAACCCATAACGCATAACGCACAACGCATGGCGTATAACGCATAACGCATAACGCATACCGTATAACGCATAATGCATAACGCATAAAGCATGACGCATAACGCATAACGCATAACGCATAACGCATAACGCATAACGCATAACGCATAACGCATAACGCATAACGCATAACGCATAACGCATAACGCATAAAGCAAAACGCATAACGCAAACGTATAACGCACAACGCATAACGCATAACGCATAACGCATAACGCATAACGCATAACGTATAACGCATAACGCATAACGCATAACGCATAACGCATAACGCATAACCATAACGCATAACGCATAACCCATAACGCATAACGCATAACGCATAACGTATAACGCATAACGCATACCGTATAACGCATAATGCATAACACATAACGCATAACGCATAACGCATAACGCATAACGCATAACGCATAACGTATAACGCATAACGCATACCGTATAACACATAACGCATAACGAACACCGGAAAACCCATAACGCCTAACGCATAACGGATCACGAATAACGCATAATGCATAATGCATAACGCATAACATATAACGCATAACGCATAACGCATAACGCATAACGCATAACGCATAAAGCATAACGCATAACGCATAACGCATAACGCATAACGCATAACGCAAACGTATAACGCACAACGCATAACGCATAACGCATAACGCATAACGCATAACGCATACCGTATAACGCATAACGCATAACGCATAACGCATAACGCATAACACATAACGCAGAACGCATAAAGCATATCGCATAACGCATAATACTTAACGTATAACGCACAACGCATAACGCATAACGCATAACGCATAACGCACAACGCATAACGCATAACGCATAACGCATAACGCATAACGCATATCGCATACCGTATAACGCATAACGCATAACGCATAACGCAAACGTATAACGCACAACGCATAACGCATAACGCATAACGCATAACGTATAACGCATAACGCATAACGCATAACGCATATCGCATAACGCATAACGCATAACGCATAACGCATAACTCATAACGCATAACGCATAAAGCATAACGCAAACGGATAACGCACAACGCATAACGCATAACGCATAACTCATAACGCATAACGTATAACGCATAACGCATAACGCATAACGCATAACGCATAACGCATAACGCATAACGCATAACGCATAACGCATAACGCATAACCCATAACGCATAACGCACAACGCATAACGTATAACGCATAACGCAAAACGCATACCGTATAACGCATAATGCATAACGCATAAAGCATAACGCATAACGCATACCGTATAACGCATAATGCATAACGCATAAAGCATAACGCATAACGCATAACGCATAACGCATAACGCATAACGCATAACGCATAACGCATAACGCATAACGCATAACGCATAACGCATAACGCATAACGCATAACGCATAACGCATAACGCATAACGCATAACGCATAACGCATAACGCATAACGCATAACGCATAACCATAACGCATAACGCATAACCCATAACGCATAGCGCATAACGCATAACGTATAACGCATAACGCATACCGTATAACGCATAACGCATAACGCATAACGCATAACGCATAACGCATAACGCATAACGCATAACGTATAACGCATAACGCATACCGTATAACGCATAACGCATAACGCATAACGCAAACGTATAGCGCACAACGCATAATGCATAAACCATAACCCTTACTTCATAACGCATAACGCATAATGCACAACGCATAACGAACACCGGAAAACCCATAACGCCTAACGCATAACGGATCACGAATAACGCATAATGCATAACGCATAAAGCATAACGCATAACGCATAACGCATAACGCATAACGCATAACGCATAACGCATAACGCATAACGCATAACGCATAACGCATAACGCATAACGCATAACGCATAACGCATAACGCATAACGCATAACGCATAACGCATAACGCATAACGCATAACGCATAACGCATAACGCATAACGCATAACGCATAACGCATAACGCATAACGCATAACGCAAACGTATAACGCACAACGCATAACGCATAACGCATAACGCATAACGCATACCGTATAACGCATAACGCATAACGCATAACGCATAACGCATAACGCATAACACATAACGCAGAACGCATAACGCATAACGCATAACGCAGAACGCATAACGCATAACGCATAACACATAACGCATAACGCATAACGCATAACGCATAACGCATAACGTGTAACTCATAACGCATAACGCATAAAGCATAACGCATAACGCATAACGCATAACGCATATCGCATAACGCATAACGCATAACGCATAACGCACAACGCATAACGCATAACGCATAACGCATAACGCATAACGCATATCGCATATCGCATACCGTATAACGCATAACGCATAACGCATAACGCAAACGTATAACGCACAACGCATAACGCATAACATATAACGCATAACGCATAACGCATAACGCATAACGCATAACGCATAACGCATATCGCATAACGCATAACCCATAACGTATAACGCATAACGCACACCGTATAACGCATAACGCATAACGCATAACGAATAACGCAAACGTATAACGCACAACGCATAACGCATAACGCATAACGCATAACATATAACGCATAACGCATAACGCATAACGCATAACGCATAACGCTTAAAGCATAACGCATAACGCATAACGCATAACGCACACCGTATAACGCATAACGCATAACGCATAACGAATAACGCAAACGTATAACGCACAACGCATAACGCATAACGCATAACGCATGACGTATAACGCATAACGCATAACGCATAACGCATAACGCATAACGCATAACGCATAACGCATAACGCATAACGCATAACGCATAACGCATAACGCATAACCATAACGCATAACGCATAACCCATAACGCATAACGCACAACGCATAACGTATAACGCATAACGCATAACGCATACCGTATAACGCATAATGCATAACGCATAAAGCATAACGCATAACGCATAACGCATAACGCATAACGCATAACGCATAACGCATAACGGATAACGCATAACGCATAACGCATAACGCATAACGCATAACGCATAACGCATAACGCATAACGCATAACGAATAACGCAAACGTATAACGCACAACGCATAACGCATAACGCATAACGCATAACGCATAACGTGTAACTCATAACGCATAACGCATAAAGCATAACGCATAACGCATAACGCATAACGCATAACGCATATCGCATAACGCATAACGCATAACGCATAACGCACAACGCATAACGCATAACGCATAACGCATAACGCATAACGCATAACATATAACGCATAACGCATAACGCATAACGCATAACGCATAACGCATAACGCATATCGCATAACTCATAACGCATAACGTATAACGCATAACGCATAACGCATAACGCATAACGCATATCGCATAACGCATAACGCATAACGCATAACGCATAACGCATAACGCATAACGCATAACTCATAACGCATAACGCATAACGCATATCGCATAACGCATAACGCATAACGCATAACGCATAACGCATAACGCATAACGCATAACGCATAAAGCATAACGCATAACGCATAACGCATAACGCATAACGCATAACGCATAACGCATAACGGATAACGCATAACGCACAACGCATAACGCATAACGCATAACGCATAACGCATAACGTGTAACTCATAACGCATAACGCATAAAGCATAACGCATAACGCATAACGCATAACGCATAACGCATATCGCATAACGCATAACGCATAACGCATAACGCACAACGCATAACGCATAACGCATAACGCATAACGCATAACGCATATCGCATATCGCATACCGTATAACGCATAATGCATAACGCATAACGCAAACGTATAACGCACAACGCATAACGCATAACATATAACGCATAACGCATAACGCATAACGCATAACGCATAACGCATAACGCATATCGCATAACTCATAACGCATAACGTATAACGCATAACGCATAACGCATAACGCATAACGCATATCGCATAACGCATAACGCATAACGCATAACGCATAACGCATAACGCATAACGCATAACTCATAACGCATAACGCATAAAGCATAACGCATAACGCATAACGCAAACGTATAACGCACAACGCATAACGCATAACGCATAACTCATAACGCATAACGTATAACGCATAACGCATAACGCATAACGCATAACGCATAACGCATAACGCATAACGCATAACGCATAACGCATAACCATAACGCATAACGCATAACCCATAACGCATAACGCACAACGCATGGCGTATAACGCATAACGCATAACGCATACCGTATAACGCATAATGCATAACGCATAAAGCATGACGCATAACGCATAACGCATAACGCATAACGCATAACGCATAACGCATAACGCATAACGCATAACGCATAACGCATAACGCATAACGCATAACGCATAAAGCAAAACGCATAACGCAAACGTATAACGCACAACGCATAACGCATAACGCATAACGCATAACGCATAACGCATAACGTATAACGCATAACGCATAACGCATAACGCATAACGCATAACGCATAACCATAACGCATAACGCATAACCCATAACGCATAACGCATAACGCATAACGTATAACGCATAACGCATACCGTATAACGCATAATGCATAACACATAACGCATAACGCATAACGCATAACGCATAACGCATAACGCATAACGCATAACGCATAACGCATACCGTATAACACATAACGCATAACGAACACCGGAAAACCCATAACGCCTAACGCATAACGGATCACGAATAACGCATAATGCATAATGCATAACGCATAACATATAACGCATAACGCATAACGCATAACGCATAAGGCATAACGCATAAAGCATAACGCATAACGCATAACGCATAACGCATAACGCATAACGCAAACGTATAACGCACAACGCATAACGCATAACGCATAACGCATAACGCATAACGCATACCGTATAACGCATAACGCATAACGCATAACGCATAACGCATAACGCATAACGCATAACGCATAAAGCATATCGCATAACGCATAATACTTAACGTATAACGCACAACGCATAACGCATAACGCATAACGCATAACGCATAACGCATAACGCATAACGCATAACGCATAACGCATAACGCATATCGCATACCGCATAACGCATAACGCATAACGCATAACGCAAACGTATAACGCACAACGCATAACGCATAACGCATAACGCATAACATATAACGCATAACGCATAACGCATAACGCATATCGCATAACGCATAACGCATAACGCATAACGCATAACTCATAACGCATAACGCATAAAGCATAACGCAAACGGATAACGCACAACGCATAACGCATAACGCATAACTCATAACGCATAACGTATAACGCATAACGCATAACGCATAACGCATAACGCATAACGCATAACGCATAACGCATAACCATAACGCATAACGCATAACCCATAACGCATAACGCACAACGCATAACGTATAACGCATAACGCAAAACGCATACCGTATAACGCATAATGCATAACGCATAAAGCATAACGCATAACGCATACCGTATAACGCATAATGCATAACGCATAAAGCATAACGCATAACGCATAACGCATAACGCATAACGCATAACGCATAACGCATAACGCATAACGCATAACGCATAACGCATAACGCATAACGCATAACGCATAACGCATAACGCATAACGCATAACGCATAACGCATAACGCATAACGCATAACGCATAACGCATAACCATAACGCATAACGCATAACCCATAACGCATAGCGCATAACGCATAACGTATAACGCATAACGCATACCGTATAACGCATAACGCATAACGCATAACGCATAACGCATAACGCATAACGCATAACGCATAACGTATAACGCATAACGCATACCGTATAACGCATAACGCATAACGCATAACGCAAACGTATAGCGCACAACGCATAATGCATAAACCATAACCCTTACTTCATAACGCATAACGCATAATGCACAACGCATAACGAACACCGGAAAACCCATAACGCCTAACGCATAACGGATCACGAATAACGCATAATGCATAACGCATAAAGCATAACGCATAACGCATAACGCATAACGCATAACGCATAACGCATAACGCATAACGCATAACGCATAACGCATAACGCATAACGCATAACGCATAACGCATAACGCATAACGCATAACGCATAACGCATAACGCATAACGCATAACGCATAACGCATAACGCATAACGCATAACGCATAACGCATAACGCATAACGCATAACGCAAACGTATAACGCACAACGCATAACGCATAACGCATAACGCATAACGCATACCGTATAACGCATAACGCATAACGCATAACGCATAACGCATAACGCATAACACATAACGCAGAACGCATAACGCATAACGCATAACGCAGAACGCATAACGCATAACGCATAACACATAACGCATAACGCATAACGCATAACGCATAACGCATAACGTGTAACTCATAACGCATAACGCATAAAGCATAACGCATAACGCATAACGCATAACGCATATCGCATAACGCATAACGCATAACGCATAACGCACAACGCATAACGCATAACGCATAACGCATAACGCATAACGCATATCGCATATCGCATACCGTATAACGCATAACGCATAACGCATAACGCAAACGTATAACGCACAACGCATAACGCATAACATATAACGCATAACGCATAACGCATAACGCATAACGCATAACGCATAACGCATATCGCATAACGCATAACCCATAACGTATAACGCATAACGCACACCGTATAACGCATAACGCATAACGCATAACGAATAACGCAAACGTATAACGCACAACGCATAACGCATAACGCATAACGCATAACATATAACGCATAACGCATAACGCATAACGCATAACGCATAACGCTTAAAGCATAACGCATAACGCATAACGCATAACGCACACCGTATAACGCATAACGCATAACGCATAACGAATAACGCAAACGTATAACGCACAACGCATAACGCATAACGCATAACGCATGACGTATAACGCATAACGCATAACGCATAACGCATAACGCATAACGCATAACGCATAACGCATAACGCATAACGCATAACGCATAACGCATAACGCATAACCATAACGCATAACGCATAACCCATAACGCATAACGCACAACGCATAACGTATAACGCATAACGCATAACGCATACCGTATAACGCATAATGCATAACGCATAAAGCATAACGCATAACGCATAACGCATAACGCATAACGCATAACGCATAACGCATAACGGATAACGCATAACGCATAACGCATAACGCATAACGCATAACGCATAACGCATAACGCATAACGCATAACGCATAACGCATAACGAATAACGCATAACGCATAACGCATAACGCATAACGCATAACGCATAACGCATAACGCATAACCATAACGCATAACGCATAACCCATAACGCATAGCGCATAACGCATAACGTATAACGCATAACGCATACCGTATAACGCATAACGCATAACGCATAACGCAAACGTATAGCGCACAACGCATAATGCATAAACCATAACCCTTACTTCATAACGCATAACGCATAATGCACAACGCATAACGAACACCGGAAAACCCATAACGCCTAACGCATAACGGATCACGAATAACGCATAATGCATAACGCATAAAGCATAACGCATAACGCATAACGCATAACGCATAACGCATAACGCATAACGCATAACGCATAACGCATAACGCATAACGCATAACGCATAACGCATAACGCATAACGCATAACGCATAACGCATAACGCATAACGCATAACGCATAACGCATAACGCATAACGCATAACGCATAACGCATAACGCAAACGTATAACGCACAACGCATAACGCATAACGCATAACGCATAACGCATACCGTATAACGCATAACGCATAACGCATAACGCATAACGCATAACGCATAACACATAACGCAGAACGCATAACGCATAACGCATAACGCAGAACGCATAACGCATAACACATAACGCATAACGCATAACGCATAACGCATAACGCATAACGTGTAACTCATAACGCATAACGCATAAAGCATAACGCATAACGCATAACGCATAACGCATAACGCATATCGCATAACGCATAACGCATAACGCATAACGCACAACGCATAACGCATAACGCATAACGCATAACGCATAACGCATATCGCATAACGCATAACGTATAACGCATAATGCATAACGCATAACGCAAACGTATAACGCACAACGCATAACGCATAACATATAACGCATAACGCATAACGCATAACGCATAACGCATAACGCATAACGCATATCGCATAACTCATAACGCATAACGTATAACGCATAACGCATAACGCATAACGCATAACGCATATCGCATAACGCATAACGCATAACGCATAACGCATAACGCATAACGCATAACGCATAACTCATAACGCATAACGCATAAAGCATAACGCATAACGCATAACGCAAACGTATAACGCACAACGCATAACGCATAACGCATAACTCATAACGCATAACGTATAACGCATAACGCATAACGCATAACGCATAACGCATAACGCATAACGCATAACGCATAACGCATAACCATAACGCATAACGCATAACCCATAACGCATAACGCACAACGCATGGCGTATAACGCATAACGCATAACGCATACCGTATAACGCATAATGCATAACGCATAAAGCATGACGCATAACGCATAACGCATAACGCATAACGCATAACGCATAACGCATAACGCATAACGCATAACGCATAACGCATAACGCATAACGCATAACGCATAAAGCAAAACGCATAACGCAAACGTATAACGCACAACGCATAACGCATAACGCATAACGCATAACGCATAACGCATAACGTATAACGCATAACGCATAACGCATAACGCATAACGCATAACGCATAACCATAACGCATAACGCATAACCCATAACGCATAACGCATAACGCATAACGTATAACGCATAACGCATACCGTATAACGCATAATGCATAACACATAACGCATAACGCATAACGCATAACGCATAACGCATAACGCATAACGTATAACGCATAACGCATACCGTATAACACATAACGCATAACGAACACCGGAAAACCCATAACGCCTAACGCATAACGGATCACGAATAACGCATAATGCATAACGCATAAAGCATAACGCATAACGCATAACGCATAACGCATAACGCATAACGCATAACGCATAACGCATAACGCATAACGCATAACGCATAACGCATAACGCATAACGCATAACGCATAACGCATAACGCATAACGCATAACGCATAACGCATAACGCATAACGCAAAACGCATAACGTTAACGCATAACCCATAACGCATAAGGCTTGATGCATGACGCATATCGCTTATCGCATGACGCATAAGGCTTGATGCATGACGCATATCGCATAACGCATAAGGCATAACGCATAATACATAACGTATAACGCATTATGCATAACGCATAACGCATAACGCATAACGCATAACGCATAACGCATATCGCATAACACATACCCATAACGCATAAGGCATAACGCATTACGCATAACTTTTAACTCATAACTCATAACGAATCACGCATAACGCAAAATGAATAACGCATAAAGCATAACGCATAACCCATAACCCTTAACGCATAACGCATAACGCATAATGCACAACGCTCAACGAATACCGCAAATCGCATAACGCCTAACGCATAACGGATCACGCATGACGCATAAAGCATAAAGCATAACGCATAACGCATATCGCATAACGCATAAATCATAACCCATAACGCACAACGCATAACGCATAATGCACAACGCATAACGAATACCGCAAAACGCATAACGCATAACGCATAACGCATAACTCATAACGCATAACGCATAACCCATAACGCATAACGCATAACACATAACGCATAACGCATAACGCATAACGCATAACGCATAACGTGTAACTCATAACGCATAACGCATAAAGCATAACGCATAACGCATAACGCATAACGCATATCGCATAACGCATAATACATAACGTATAACGCATAACGCATACCGTATAACGCATAACGCATAACGCATAACGCAAACGTATAAAGCAAAACGCATAACGCATAACGCATAACATATAACGAATAACGCATAACGCATAACGCATAACGCATAACGCATAACGCACAACGCATAACGCATAACGCATAACATACAACGCATAACGCATAACGCATAACGCATAACGCATAACGCATAACGCATAACGCATAACGCATAACGCATATCGCACAACGCATAACGCATAACGTATAACGCATAACGCATACCGTATAACGCATAACGCATAACGCAAACGTATAAGGCACAACGCATAACGCATAACGCATAACGCATAACATATAACACATACCGTATAACGCATAATGCATAACGCATAACGCATAACGCATAACGCATAACGCATAACGTATAACGCATAACGCATACCGTATAACGCATAACGCATAACGCAAACGTATAGCGCACAACGCATAATGCATAAACCATAACCCTTACTTCATAACGCCATAACGCATAATGCACAACGCATAACGAACACCGGAAAACCCATAACGCATAACGCATAATGCATAACGCATAAAGCATAACGCATAACGCATAACGCATAACGCATAACGCATAACGCCTAACGCATAACGGATCACGCATAACGCATAACCCATAACGCATAACGCATAACGCATAACCATAACGCATAACGCATAACGCATAACGCATAACGCATAACGCATAACCATAACGCATAACGCATAACCCATAACGCATAATGCATAACGCATAACGTATAACGCATAACGCATACCGTATAACGCATAATGCATAACGCATAACGCATAACGCATAACGCATAACGCATAACGCATAACGCATAACGCAAACGTATAACGCACAACGCATTACGCATAACGCATAACGCATTACGCATAACGTATAACGAATAACGCATAACGCATAACGCATAACGCATAACGCATAACGCATAACCATAACGCATAACGCATAATGCATAACGCATAATGCATAAGGCATAACGCATTACGCATAACTTTTAACTCATAACTCATAACGAATAACGCATAACGCAAAATGAATAACGCATAAAGCATAACGCATAACCCATAACCCTTAACGCATAACGCATAACGCATAATGCATAACGCTTAACGAATACCGCAAATCGCATAACGCCTAACGCATAACGGATCACGCATGACGCATAAAGCATAACGAATAACGCATAACGCATAACGCATAACGCATAACGCATAAATCATAACCCATAACGCACAACGCATAACGCATAATGCACAACGCATAACGAATACCGCAAAACGCATAACGCATAACGCATAACGCATAACTCATAACGCATAACGCATAACGCATAACGCATAACGCATAACGCATAACGCATAACGCATAACGCATAACGCATAACGCATAACGCATAAAGCATAACGCATAACGCATAACGCATAACGCATAAAGCATAACGCATAACGCATAACACATAAAGCATAACGCATAACGCATAACGCATAACGCATAACGCATAACGCATAACGCATAACGCATAACGCATAACGCATAACGCATAACGCATAACGCATAACGCATAACGCATAACGCAAACGTATAACGCACAACGCATAACGCATAACGCATAACGCATAACGCATAACGCATAACGCATACCGTATAATGCATAACGCATAACGCATAACGCATAACGCATAACGCATAACGCATAACACATAACGCAGAACGCATAACGCATAACGCATAACGCATAACGCATAACGCATAACACATAACGCATAACGCATAACGCATAACGCATAAAGCATAACGCATAACGCATAACACATAAAGCATAACGCATAACGCATAACGCATAACGCATAACGCATAACGCATAACGCATAACGCATAACGCATAACGCAAACGTATAACGCACAACGCATAACGCATAACGCATAACGCATAACGCATAACGCATAACGCATACCGTATAATGCATAACGCATAACGCATAACGCATAACGCATAACGCATAACACATAACGCAGAACGCATAACGCATAACGCATAACGCATAACGCATAACGCATAACGCATAACACATAACGCATAACGCATAACGCATAACGCATAACGCATAACGCATAACGTGTAACTCATAACGCATAACGCATAAAGCATAACGCATAACGCATAACGCATAACGCATATCGCATAACGCATAATACTTAACGTATAACGCACAACGCATAACGCATAACGCATAACGCATAACGCACAACGCATAACGCATAACGCATAACGCATAACGCATAACGCATAACGCATACCGTATAACGCATAACGCATAACGCATAACGCATAACGCAAACGTCTAACGCACAACGCATAACGCATAACGCATAACGCATAACATATAACGCATAACGCATAACGCATAACGCAAACGTATAACGCACAACGCATAACGCATAACGCATAACGCATAACATATAACGCATAACGCATAACGCATAACGCATAACGCATAACGCATAACGCACAACGCATAACGCATAACGCATAACGCATAACGCATAACATATAACGCATAACGCATAACGCATAACGCATAACGCATAACGCATAACGCATAACGCATAACGCATAACGCATAACGCATAACGCATAACGCATATCGCACAACGCATAACGCATAACGTATAACGCATAACGCATACCGTATAACGCATAACGCATAACGCAAAACGCAAACGTATAACGCACAACGCATAACGCATATCGCATAACGCATAACGCATAACCATAACGCATAACGCATAACCCATAACGCATAACGCATAACGCATAACGTATAACGCATAACGCATACCGTATAACGCATAATGCATAACGCATAAAGCATAACGCATAACGCATAACGCATAACGCATAACGCATAACGCATAACGCATAACGCATAACGCATAACGCATAACGCGTAACGCATAACGCATAACGCATAACGCATAACGCATAACGCATAACGCATAACGTATAACGCATAACGCATAACGCATAACGCATAACGCATAACGCATAACGCACAACGCATAACGCATAACCATAACGCATAACGCATAACCCATAACGCATAACGCATAACGCATAACGTATAACGCATAACGCATACCGTATAACGCATAATGCATACCGCATAACGCATAACGCATAACGCATAACGCATAACGCATAACGTATAACGCATAACGCATACCGTATAACGCATAACGCATAACGCATAACGCAAACGTATAGCGCACAACGCATAATGCATAAACCATAACCCTTACTTCATAACGCATAATGCATAACGCATAACGCATAACGCATAACGCATAACGCATAACGCATAACGCATAACGCTTAAAGCATAACGCATAACGCATAACGCATAACGCATAACGCATAACGCATAACGAATAACGCATAACGCATAACTCATAACGCATAACGCATAAAGCATAACGCATAACGCAAACGTATAACGCACAACGCATAACGCATAACGCATAACTCATAACGCATAACGTATAACGCATAACGCATAACGCATAACGCATAACGCATAACGCATAACGCATAACGCATAACGCATAACGCATAACGCATAACGCATAACGCATAACGCATAACGCATAACCATAACGCATAACGCATAACCCATAACGCATAACGCACAACGCATAACGTATAACGCATAACGCATAACGCATACCGTATAACGCATAATGCATAACGCATAAAGCATAACGCATAACGCATAACGCATAACGCATAACGCATAACGGAGAACGCATAACGCATAACGCATAACGCATAACGCATAACGCATAACGCATAACGCATAACGCATAACGCATAACGCATAACGCATAAAGCAAAACGCATAACGCAAACGTATAACGCACAACGCATAACGCATAACGCATAACGCATAACGCATAACGCATAACGTATAACGCATAACGCATAACGCATAACGCATAACGCATAACGCATAACGCATAACGCATAACCATAACGCATAACGCATAACCCATAACGCATATCGCAATAACGCATAACGTATAACGCATAACGCATACCGTATAACGCATAATGCATAACGCATAACGCATAACGCATAACGCATAACGCACACCGTATAACGCATAACGCATAACGCATAACGCATAAAGCATAACGCATAACGCATAACGCATAATGCAAACGTATAACGTCCAACGCAAAAAGCATAACGAACAACCCATAACGAATAATCCATAACGCATAACGCATAACGCATAACGCATAACGCATAACGCATAACGCATAACGCATAACGCATAACGCATAACGCATATCGCATAACGCATAATACTTAACGTATAACGCACAACGCATAACGCATAACGCATAACGCATATCGCATACCGTATAACGCATAACGCATAACGCATAACGCATAACGCAAACGTATAACGCACAACGCATAACGCATAACGCATAACGCATAACATATAACGCATAACGCATAACGCATAACGCATAACGCATATCGCATAACGCATAACGCATAACGCATAACGCATAACGCATAACGCATAACGCATAACTCATAACGCATAACGCATAAAGCATAACGCATAACGCATAACGCAAACGTATAACGCACAACGCATAACGCATAACGCATAACTCATAATGCATAACGTATAACGCATAACGCATAACGCATAACGCATAACGCATAACGCATAACGCATAACGCATAACGCATAACGCATAACGCATAACGCATAACGCATAACGCATAACGCATAACGCATAACGCATAACGCATAACCATAACGCATAACGCATAACCCATAACGCATAACGCACAACGCATAACGTATAACGCATAACGCATAACGCATACCGTATAACGCATAATGCATAACGCATAAAGCATAACGCATAACGCATAACGCATAACGCATAACGCATAACGCATAACGCATAACGCATAACGCATAACCATAACGCATAACGCATAACCCATAACGCATAACGCATAACGCATAACGCATAACGTATAACGCATAACGCATACCGTATAACGCATAATGCATAACACATAACGCATAACGCATAACGCATAACGCATAACGCATAACGCATAACGTATAACGCATAACGCATACCGTATAACGCATAACGCATAACGAACACCGGAAAACCCATAACGCCTAACGCATAACGGATCACGAATAACGCATAATGCATAACGCATATCGCATAACGCATAACGCATAACGCATAACGCATAACGCATAACGCATAACGCATAACGCATAACGCATAACGCATAACGCATAACGCATAACGCATAACGCATAACGCATAACGCATAACGCATAACGCATAACGCATAACGCATAACGCATAACGCATAACGCATAACGCATAACGCATAACGCATAACGCATAACGCATAACGCATAACGCATAACGCATAACGCATAACGCATAACGCATAACGCATAACGTTAACGCATAACCCATAACGCATAAGGCTTGATGCATGACGCATATCGCTTATCGCATGACGCATAAGGCTTGATGCATGACGCATATCGCATAACGCATAAGGCATAACGCATAATACATAACGTATAACGCATTATGCATAACGCATAACGCATAACGCATAACGCATAACGCATAACGCATATCGCATAACACATACGCATAACGCATAAGGCATAACGCATTACGCATAACTTTTAACTCATAACTCATAACGAATAACGCATAACGCAAAATGAATAACGCATAAAGCATAACGCATAACCCATAACCCTTAACGCATAACGCATAACGCATAATGCACAACGCTTAACGAATACCGCAAATCGCATAACGCCTAACGCATAACGGATCACGCATGACGCATAAAGCATAACGCATAACGCATAACGCATAAATCATAACCCATAACGCACAACGCATAACGCATAATGCACAACGCATAACGAATACCGCAAAACGCATAACGCATAACGCATAACGCATAACGCAAACGTATAAAGCAAAACGCATAACGCATAACGCATAACGCATAACATATAACGCATAACGCATAACGCATAACGCATAACGCATAACGCATAACGCACAACGCATAACGCATAACGCATAACGCATAACATACAACGCATAACGCATAACGCATAACGCATAACGCATAACGCATAACGCATATCGCACAACGCATAACGCATAACGTATAACGCATAACGCATACCGTATAACGCATAACGCATAACGCAAACGTATAAGGCACAACGCATAACGCATAACGCATAACGCATAACATATAACGCATAACGCATAACGCATAACGCATAACGCATAACGTATAACGCATAACGCATAACGCATAACGCATAACGCATATCGCATAACGCATAACGCATAACCATAACGCATAACGCATAACCCATAACGCATAACGCATAACGCATAACGTATAACGCATAACGCATACCGTATAAGGCATAATGCATAACGCATAAAGCATAACGCATAACGCATAACGCATAACGCATAACGCATAACGCATAACGCATAACGCATAACGCATAACGCATAAAGCATAACGCATAACGCATAACGCATAACGCATAACGCATAACGCATAACGCATAACCATAACGCATAACGCATAACCCATAACGCATAACGCATAACGCATAACGCATAACGTATAACGCATAACGCATACCGTATAACGCATAATGCATAACACATAACGCATAACGCATAACGCATAACGCATAACGCATAACGCATAACGCATAACGTATAACGCATAACGCATACCGTATAACGCATAACGCATAACGAACACCGGAAAACCCATAACGCCTAACGCATAACGGATCACGAATAACGCATAATGCATAACGCATAAAGCATAACGCATAACGCATAACGCATAACGCATAACGCATAACGCATAACGCATAACGCATAACGCATAACGCATAACGCATAACGCATAACGCATAACGCATAACGCATAACGCATAACGCATAACGCATAACGCATAACGCATAACGCATAACGCATAACGCATAACGCATAACGCATAACGCATAACGCATAACGCATAACGCATAACGCATAACGCATAACGCATAACGCAAAACGCATAACGTTAACGCATAACCCATAACGCATAAGGCTTGATGCATGACGCATATCGCTTATCGCATGACGCATAAGGCTTGATGCATGACGCATATCGCATAACGCATAAGGCATAACGCATAATACATAACGTATAACGCATTATGCATAACGCATAACGCATAACGCATAACGCATAACGCATAACGCATATCGCATAACACATACGCATAACGCATAAGGCATAACGCATTACGCATAACTTTTAACTCATAACTCATAACGAATAACGCATAACGCAAAATGAATAACGCATAAAGCATAACGCATAACCCATAACCCTTAACGCATAACGCATAACGCATAATGCACAACGCTTAACGAATACCGCAAATCGCATAACGCCTAACGCATAACGGATCACGCATGACGCATAAAGCATAACGCATAACGCATAACGCATAACGCATATCGCATAACGCATAAATCATAACCCATAACGCACAACGCATAACGCATAATGCACAACGCATAACGAATACCGCAAAACGCATAACGCATAACGCATAACGCATAACGCATAACTCATAACGCATAACCCATAACGCATAACGCATAACACATAACGCATAACGCACAACGCATAACGCATAACGCATAACGTGTAACTCATAACGCATAACGCATAAAGCATAACGCATAACGCATAACGCATAACGCATATCGCATAACGCATAATACATAACGTATAACGCATAACGCATACCGTATAACGCATAACGCATAACGCATAACGCAAACGTATAAAGCAAAACGCATAACGCATAACGCATAACATATAACGCATAACGCGTAACGCATAACGCATAACGCATAACGCATAACGCATAACGCACAACGCATAACGCATAACGCATAACGCATAACATACAACGCATAACGCATAACGCATAACGCATAACGCATAACGCATAACGCATAACGCATAACGCATAACGCATAACGCATAACGCATAACGTATAACGCATAACGCATAACGCATAACGCATAACGCATATCGCATAACGCATAACGCATAACCATAACGCATAACGCATAACCCATAACGCATAACGCATAACGCATAACGTATAACGCATAACGCATACCGTATAACGCAAAATGCATAACGCATAAACCATAACGCATAACGCATAACGCATAACGCATAACGCATAACGCATAACGCATAACGTATAACGCATAACGCATAACGCATAACGCATACCGTATAACGCATAACGCATAACGCATAACGCAAACGTATAGCGCACAACGCATAATGCATAAACCATAACCCTTACTTCATAACGCATAACGCATAATGCACAACGCATAACGCATAACGTATAACGCATAACGCATACCGTATAACGCATAACGCATAACGCATAACGCATAACGCATAACGCATAACGCATAACGCATAACGTATAACGCATAACGCATACCGTATAACGCATAACGCATAACGCATAACGCATAACGCATACCGTATAACGCATAACGCATAACGCATAACGCAAACGTATAGCGCACAACGCATAATGCATAAACCATAACCCTTACTTCATAACGCATAACGCATAATGCACAACGCATAACGCATAACGCATAACGTATAACGCATAACGCATACCGTATAACGCATACCGTATAACGCATAACGCATAACGCATAACGCATAACGCATACCGTATAACGCATAATGCATAACGCATAACGCATAACGCATAACGCATAATGCACAACGCATAACGCATAACGCATAACGCATAACGCATAACGCATAACGTATAACGCATAACGCATACCGTATAACGCATAACGCATAACGCATAACGCAAACGTATAGCGCACAACGCATAATGCATAACGCATAACGCATAATGCACAACGCATAACGAATACCGCATAACGCATATCGCATAACGCATAATACATAACGTATAACGCATAACGCATACCGTATAACGGATAACGCATAACGCATAACGCAAACGTATAAAGCAAAACGCATAACGCATAACGCATAACATATAACGCATAACGCATAACGCATAACGCATAACGCATAACGCATAACGCATAACGCATAACGCATAACGCATACCGTATAACGCATAACGCATAACGCATAACGCAAACGTATAAAGCAAAACGCATAACGCATAACGCATAACATATAACGCATAACGCATAACGCATAACGCATAACGCATATCGCACAACGCATAACGCATAACTTATAACGCGTAACGCAGACCGTATAACGCATAACGCATAACGCAAACGTATAAGGCACAACGCATAACGCATAACGCATATCGCATAACGCATAACGCATAACGCATAACGCATAACGAATAACGCATAAAGCATAACGCATAACGCATAACGCAAACGTATAACGCACAACGCATAACGCATAACGCATAACGCATAACGCATAACGTATAACGCATAACGCATAACGCATAACGCATAACGCATAACGCATAACGCATAACGCATAACGCATAACGCATAACGCATAACGCATAACGCATAACGCGTAACGCATAACGCATAACGCATAACGCATAACGCATAACGCATAACGCATAACGCATAACGTATAACGCATAACGCATAACGCATACCGTATAACGCATAACGCATAACGCAAACGTATAGCGCACAACGCATAATGCATAAACCATAACCCTTACTTCATAACGCATAACGCATAATGCACAACGCATAACGCATAACGCATAACGTATAACGCATAACGCATACCGTATAACGCATAATGCATAACGCATAACGCATAACGCATAACGCATAACGCATAACGTATAACGCATAACGCATACCGTATAACGCATAACGCATAACGCATAACGCATAACGCATTCCGTATAACGCATAACGCATAACGCATAACGCAAACGTATAGCGCACAACGCATAATGCATAAACCATAACCCTTACTTCATAACGCATAACGCATAATGCACAACGCATAACGCATAACGCATAACGTATAACGCATAATGCACAACGCATAACGCATAACGCATAACGCATAACGCATAACGCATAACGTATAACGCATAACGCATACCGTATAACGCATAACGCATAACGCAAACGTATGGCGCACAACGCATAATGCATAAACCATAACCCTTACTTCATAACGCATAACGCATAATGCACAACGCATAACGCATAACGCATAACGTATAACGCATAACGCATACCGT
Source organism: Lasioglossum morio (assembly GCA_916610235.2). Taxonomy (NCBI): domain Eukaryota; kingdom Metazoa; phylum Arthropoda; class Insecta; order Hymenoptera; family Halictidae; genus Lasioglossum; species Lasioglossum morio. The sequence goes on along the minus strand of CAKAJA020000138.1, from coordinate 674,360 downwards.
ATAACGCATAATGCATAACGCATAACGCATAACGCATAACGCATAACGCATAACGCATAACGCATAACGTATAACGCATAACGCATACCGTATAACGCATAACGCATAACGCATAACGCAAACGTATAGCGCACAACTCATAATGCATAAACCATAACCCTTACTTCATAACGCCATAACGCATAATGCACAACGCATAACGAACACCGGAAAACCCATAACGCATAACGCATAATGCATAACGCATAAAGCATAACGCATAATGCATAACGCATAACGCATAACGCATAACGCATAACGCATAACGCATAACGCATAACGCATATCGCACAACGCATAACGCATAACGTATAACGCATAACGCATACCGTATAACGCATAACGCATAACGCAAACGTATAAGGCACAACGCATAACGCATAACGCATATCGCATAACGCATAACGCATAACGCATAACGCATAACGAATAACGCATAAAGCATAACGCATAACGCATAACGCAAACGTATAACGCACAACGCATAACGCATAACGCATAACGTATAACGCATATCGCACAACGCATAACGCATAACGTATAACGCATAACGCATACCGTATAACGCATAACGCATAACGCAAACGTATAAGGCACAACGCATAACGCATAACGCATATCGCATAACGCATAACGCATAACGCATAACGCATAACGAATAACGCATAAAGCATAACGCATAACGCATAACGCAAACGTATAACGCACAACGCATAACGCATAACGCATAACGCATAACGCATAACGTATAACGCATAACGCATAACGCATAACGCATAACGCATAACGCATAACGCATAACGCATAACGCATAACGCATAACGCATAACGCATAACGCGTAACGCATAACGCATAACGCATAACGCATAACGCATAACGCATAACGCATAACGCATAACGTATAACGCATAACGCATAACGCATAACGCATACCGTATAACGCATAACGCATAACGCAAACGTATAGCGCACAACGCATAATGCATAAACCATAACCCTTACTTCATAACGCATAACGCATAATGCACAACGCATAACGCATAACGCATAACGTATAACGCATAACGCATACCGTATAACGCATAATGCATAACGCATAACGCATAACGCATAACGCATAACGCATAACGTATAACGCATAACGCATACCGTATAACGCATAACGCATAACGCATAACGCATAACGCATACCGTATAACGCATAACGCATAACGCATAACGCAAACGTATAGCGCACAACGCATAATGCATAAACCATAACCCTTACTTCATAACGCATAACGCATAATGCACAACGCATAACGCATAACGCATAACGTATAACGCATAACGCATACCGTATAACGCATACCGTATAACGCATAACGCATAACGCATAACGCATAACGCATACCGTATAACGCATAATGCATAACGCATAACGCATAACGCATAACGCATAATGCACAACGCATAACGCATAACGCATAACGCATAACGCATAACGCATAACGTATAACGCATAACGCATACCGTATAACGCATAACGCATAACGCAAACGTATAGCGCACAACGCATAATGCATAAACCATAACCCTTACTTCATAACGCATAACGCATAATGCACAACGCATAACGCATAACGCATAACGTATAACGCATAACGCATACCGTATAACGCATAATGCATAACGCATAACGCATAACGCATAACGCATAACGCATAACGCATAACGCATAACGTATAACGCATAACGCATACCGTATAACGCATAACGCATAACGCATAACGCAAACGTATAGCGCACAACTCATAATGCATAAACCATAACCCTTACTTCATAACGCCATAACGCATAATGCACAACGCATAACGAACACCGGAAAACCCATAACGCATAACGCATAATGCATAACGCATAAAGCATAACGCATAACGCATAACGCATAACGCATAACGCATAACGCCTAACGCATAACGGATCACGCATAACGCATAACCCATAACGCATAACGCATAACGCATAACCATAACGCATAACGCATAACGCATAACGCATAACGCATAACGCATAACGCATAACGCATAACCATAACGCATAACGCATAACCCATAACGCATAACGCATAACGCATAACGTATAACGCATAACGCATACCGTATAACGCATAATGCATAACGCATAACGCATAACGCATAACGCATAACGCATAACGCAAACGTATAACGCACAACGCATAACGCATAACGCATAAGGCATAACGCATAACGCATAACGTATAACGCATAACGCATAACGCATAACGCATAACGCATAACGCATAACCATAACGCATAACGCATAACCCATAACGCATAACGCATAAGGCATAACGCATTACGCATAACTTTTAACTCATAACTCATAACGAATAACGCATAACGCAAAATGAATAACGCATAAAGCATAACGCATAACCCATAACCCTTAACGCATAACGCATAACGCATAATGCATAACGCTTAACGAATACCGCAAATCGCATAACGCCTAACGCATAACGGATCACGCATGACGCATAAAGTATAACGAATAACGCATAACGCATAACGCATAACGCATAACGCATAACGCATAAATCATAACCCATAACGCACAACGCATAACGCATAATGCACAACGCATAACGAATACCGCAAAACGCATAACGCAAAACGCATAACGCATAACGCATAACTCATAACGCATAACGCATAACGCATAACGCATAACGCATAACGCATAACGCATAACGCATAACGCATAACGCATAACGCATAACGCATAACGCATAACGCATAACGCATAACGCATAACGCATAACGCATAACGCATAACGCATAACGCATAAAGCATAACGCATAACGCATAACGCAAACGTATAACGCACAACCCATAACGCATAACGCACAACGCATAACGTATAACGCATAACGCATAACGCATACCGTATAACGCATAATGCATAACGCATAAAGCATAACGCATAACGCATAACGCATAACGCATAACGCATAACGCATAACGCATAACGCATAACGCATAACGCATAACGCATAACGCATAACGCATAACGCATAACGCATAACGCATAACCATAACGCATAACGCATAACCCATAACGCATAACGCATAACGCATAACGTATAACGCATAACGCATACCGTATAACGCATAATGCATAACGCATAACACATAACGCATAACGCATAACGCATAACGCATAACGTATAACGCATAACGCATACCGTATAACGCATAACGCATAACGAACACCGGAAAACCCATAACGCCTAACGCATAACGGATCACGAATAACGCATAATGCATAACGCATGAAGCATAAAGCATAACGCATAACGCATAACGCATAACGCATAACGCATAACGCATAACGCATAACGCATAACGCATAACGCATAACGCATAACGCATAACGCATAACGCATAACGCATAACGCATAACGCATAACGCATAACGCATAACGCATAACGCATAACGCATAACGCATAACGCATAACGCATAACGCATAACGCATAACGCATAACGCATAACGCATAACGCATAACGCATAACGCATAACGCATAACGCATAACGCATAACGCATAACGCATAACGCATAACGCAAAACGCATAACGTTAACGCATAACCCATAACGCATAAGGCTTGATGCATGACGCATATCGCTTATCGCATGACGCATAAGGCTTGATGCATGACGCATATCGCATAACGCATAAGGCATAACGCATAATACATACGCATAACGCATAAGGCATAACGCATTACGCATAACTTTTAACTCATAACTCATAACGAATAACGCATAACGCAAAATGAATAACGCATAAAGCATAACGCATAACCCATAACCCTTAACGCATAACGCATAACGCATAATGCACAACGCATAACGCATAACGCATAACGTATAACGCATAACGCATAACGCATAACGCATAACGCATAACGCATAACGCATAACGCATAACGCATAACCATAACGCATAACGCATAACCCATAACGCATAACGCATAACGCATAACGCATAACGTATAACGCATAACGCATAACGCATACCGTATAACGCATAATGCATAACGCATAACGCATAACGCATAACGCATAACGCATAACGTATAACGCATAACGCATACCGTATAACGCATAACGCATAACGCATAACGCAAACGTATAGCGCACAACGCATAATGCATAAACCATAACCCTTACTTCATAACGCATAACGCATAACGCATAACGCCTAACGCATAACGCATAACGTATAACGCATAACGCATACCGTATAACGCATAACGCATAACGCATAACGCAAACGTATAGCGCACAACGCATAATGGATAAACCATAACCCTTACTTCATAACGCCGTAACGCATAATGCACAACGCATAACGAACACCGGAAAACCCATAACGCATAACGCATAATGCATAACGCATAAAGCATAACGCTTAACGCATAACGCATAACGCATAACGCATAACGCCTAACGCATAACGGATCACGCATAACGCATAACCCATAACGCATAACGCATAACGCATAACGCATAACCATAACGCATAACGCATAACGCATAACGCATAACGCATAACCATAACGCATAACGCATAACCCATAACGCATAACGCATAACGCATAACGCATAACGTATAACGCATAACGCATAACGCATACCGTATAACGCATAATGCATAACGCATAACGCATAACGCATAACGCATAACGCATAACGTATAACGCATAACGCATACCGTATAACGCATAACGCATAACGCATAACGCAAACGTATAGCGCACAACGCATAATGCATAAACCATAACCCTTACTTCATAACGCATAATGCATAACGCATAACGCCTAACGCATAACGCATAACGTATAACGCATAACGCATACCGTATAACGCATAACGCATAACGCATAACGCAAACGTATAGCGCACAACGCATAATGGATAAACCATAACCCTTACTTCATAACGCCGTAACGCATAATGCACAACGCATAACGAACACCGGAAAACCCATAACGCATAACGCATAATGCATAACGCATAAAGCATAACGCTTAACGCATAACGCATAACGCATAACGCATAACGCCTAACGCATAACGGATCACGCATAACGCATAACCCATAACGCATAACGCATAACGCATAACGCATAACGCATAACCATAACGCATAACGCATAACGCATAACGCATAACGCATAACCATAACGCATAACGCATAACCCATAACGCATAACGCATAACGCATAACGTATAACGCATAACGCATACCGTATAACGCATAATGCATAACGCATAACGCATAACGCATAACGCATAACGCATAACGCATAAAGCAAAACGCATAACGCAAACGTATAACGCACAACGCATAACGCATAACGCATAACGCATAACGCATAACGCATAACGTATAACGCATAACGCATAACGCATAACGCATAACGCATAACCATAACGCATAACGCATAACCCATAACGCATAACGCATAACGCATAACGTATAACGCATAACGCATACCGTATAACGCATAATGCATAACGCATAACGCATAACGCATAACGCATAACGCATAACGTATAACGCATAACGCATACCGTATAACGCATAACGCATAACGCATGACGCAAACGTATAGCGCACAACGCATAACGCAAAACGCATAACGTTAACGCATAACTCATAACGCATAAGGCTTGATGCATGACGCATATCGCATATCGCATAACGCATAAGGCTTGATGCATGAAGCATATCGCATAACGCATAAGGCATAACGCATAATACATAACGTATAACGCATAACGCATAACGCATAACGCATAACGCATAACTCATAACGCATAACGCATAACGCATAACGCATAACGCATAACGCATAACGCATAACGCATAACACATAACGCATAACGCATAACGCATAACGCATAACGCATAACGCATAACGCATAACGCATAACGCATAACGCATAACGCATAACGCATATCGCATAACGCATAATACTTAACGTATAACGCACAACGCATAACGCATAACGCATAACGCATAACGCACAACGCATAACGCATAACGCATAACGCATAACGCATAACGCATATCGCATACCGTATAACGCATAACGCATAACGCAAACGTATAACGCACAACGCATAACGCATAACGCATAACGCATAACATATAACGCATAACGCATAACGCATAACGCATAACGCATATCGCATAACACATAACGCATAACGCATAACGCATAACGCATAACGCATAACGCATAAATCATAACGCATAACGCATAAAGCATAACGCATAACGCATAACGCAAACGTATAACGCATAACGCATAACGCATAACGCATAACGCACAACGCATAACGCATAACGCATAACGCATAACGCATAACGCATATCGCATACCGTATAACGCATAACGCATAACGCATAAAGCAAAACGCATAACGCATAACGCATAACGCATAACATATAACGCATAACGCATAACGCATAACGCATAACGCATATCGCATAACGCATAACGCATAACGCATAACGCATAACGCATAACGCATAACGCATAACGCATAAATCATAACGCATAACGCATAAAGCATAACGCATAACGCATAACGCAAACGTATAACGCACAACGCATAACGCATAACTCATAACGCATAACGCATAACGCATAACGCATAACGCATAACGCATAACGCATAACGCATAACGCATAACGCATAACGTATAACGCATAACGCATACCGTATAACGCATAATGCATAACGCATAACGCATAACGCATAACGCATAACGCATAACGTATAACGCATAACGATTACCGTATAACGCATAACGCATAACGCATGACGCAAACGTATAGCGCACAACGCATAACGCAAAACGCATAACGTTAACGCATAACTCATAACGCATAAGGCTTGATGCATGACGCATATCGCATATCGCATAACGCATAAGGCTTGATGCATGAAGCATATCGCATAACGCATAAGGCATAATGCATAATACATAACGTATAACGCATAACGCATAACGCATAACGCATAACGCATAACGCATAAATCATAACCCATAACGCACAACGCATAACGCATAATGCACAACGCATAACGAATACCGCAAAACGCATAACGCATAACGCATAACGCATAACGCATAACTCATAACGCATAACGCATAACGCATAACGCATAACGCATAACGCATAACGCATAACGCATAACGCATAACGCATAACACATAACGCATAACGCATAACGCATAACGTATAACGCATAACGCATAACGCATAACGCATAACGCATAACGCATATCGCATAACGCATAATACTTAACGTATAACGCACAACGCATAACGCATAACGCATAACGCATAACGCACAACGCATAACGCATAACGCATAACGCATAACGCATAACGCATATCGCATACCGTATAACGCATAACGCATAACGCAAACGTATAACGCACAACGCATAACGCATAACGCATAACGCATAACATATAACGCATAACGCATAACGCATAACGCATAACGCATATCGCATAACGCATAACGCATAACGCATAACGCATAACGCATAACGCATAACGCATAACGCATAAATCATAACGCATAACGCATAAAGCATAACGCATAACGCATAACGCAAACGTATAACGCACAACGCATAACGCATAACGCATAACTCATAACGCATAACGTATAACGCATAACGCATAACGCATAACGCATAACGCATAACGCATAACGCATAACGCATAACGCATAACGCATAACGCATAACGCATAACGCATAACCCATAACGCATAACGCATAACGCATAACGCATAACGCATAACGCATAAATCATAACCCATAACGCATAACGCATAACGCATAATGCACAACGCATAACGAATACCGCAAAACGCATAACGCATAACGCATAACGCATAACGCATAACTCATAACGCATAACGCATAACGCATAACGCATAACGCATAACGCATAACGCATAACGCATAACACATAACGCATAACGCATAACGCATAACGCATAACGCATAACGCATAACGCATAACGCATAACGCATAACGCATAAAGCATAACGCATAACGCATAACGCATAACGCATAAAGCATAACGCATAACGCATAACGCATAACGCTTAACGAATACCGCAAATCGCATAACGCCTAACGCATAACGGATCACGCATGACGCATAAAGCATAACGCATAACGCATAACGCATAACGCATAACGCATAACGCATAACGCATAACGCATAAATCATAACCCATAACGCACAACGCATAACGCATAATGCACAACGCATAACGAATACCGCAAAACGCATAACGCATAACGCATAACGCATAACGCATAACTCATAACGCATAACGCATAACGCATAACGCATAACGCATAACGCATAACGCATAACGCATAACGCATAACACATAACGCATAACGCATAACGCATAACGCATAACGCATAACGCATAACCATAACGCATAACGCATAACCCATAACGCATAACGCATAACGCATAACGTATAACGCATAACGCATACCGTATAACGCATAATGCATAACGCATAACGCATAACGCATAACGCATAACGCATAACGCATAAAGCAAAACGCATAACGCAAACGTATAACGCACAACGCATAACGCATAACGCATAACGCATAACGCATAACGTATAACGCATAACGCATAACGCATAACGCATAACGCATAACCATAACGCATAACGCATAACCCATAACGCATAACGCATAACGCATAACGTATAACGCATAACGCATACCGTATAACGCATAATGCATAACGCATAACGCATAACGCATAACGCATAACGCATAACGCATAACGCATAACGCATAACGCATAACGCATAACGCATAACGCATAACGCATAACGCATAACGCATAACGCATATCGCATAACGCATAATACTTAACGTATAACGCACAACGCATAACGCATAACGCATAACGCATAACGCACAACGCATAACGCATAACGCATAACGCATAACGCATAACGCATATCGCATACCGTATAACGCATAACGCATAACGCAAACGTATAACGCACAACGCATAACGCATAACGCATAACGCATAACATATAACGCATAACGCATAACGCATAACGCATATCGCATAACGCATAACGCATAACGCATAACGCATAACGCATAACGCATAACGCATAAATCATAACGCATAACGCATAAAGCATAACGCATAACGCATAACGCAAACGTATAACGCATAACGCATAACGCATAACGCATAACGCACAACGCATAACGCATAACGCATAACGCATAACGCATAACGCATATCGCATACCGTATAACGCATAACGCATAACGCATAAAGCAAAACGCATAACGCATAACGCATAACGCATAACATATAACGCATAACGCATAACGCATAACGCATAACGCATATCGCATAACGCATAACGCATAACGCATAACGCATAACGCATAACGCATAACGCATAACGCATAAATCATAACGCATAACGCATAAAGCATAACGCATAACGCATAACGCAAACGTATAACGCACAACGCATAACGCATAACTCATAACGCATAACGCATAACGCATAACGCATAACGCATAACGCATAACGCATAACGCATAACGCATAACGCATAACGCATAAAGCAAAACGCATAACGCAAACGTATAACGCACAACGCATAACGCATAACGCATAACGCATAACGCATAACGCATAACGTATAACGCATAACGCATAACGCATAAAGCATAACGCATAACGCATAACGCATAACGCATAAAGCATAACGCATAACGCATAACGTATAACGCATAACGCATACCGTATAACGCATAATGCATAACGCATAACGCATAACGCATAACGCATAACGCATAACGTATAACGCATAACGAATACCGTATAACGCATAACGCATAACGCATGACGCAAACGTATAGCGCACAACGCATAACGCAAAACGCATAACGTTAACGCATAACTCATAACGCATAAGGCTTGATGCATGACGCATATCGCATATCGCATAACGCATAAGGCTTGATGCATGAAGCATATCGCATAACGCATAAGGCATAATGCATAATACATAACGTATAACGCATAACGCATAACGCATAACGCATAACGCATAACGCATAAATCATAACCCATAACGCACAACGCATAACGCATAATGCACAACGCATAACGAATACCGCAAAACGCATAACGCATAACGCATAACGCATAACGCATAACTCATAACGCATAACGCATAACGCATAACGCATAACGCATAACGCATAACGCATAACGCATAACGCATAACACATAACGCATAACGCATAACGCATAACGCATAACGCATAACGCATAACGCATAACGCATAACGCATAACGCATATCGCATAACGCATAATACTTAACGTATAACGCACAACGCATAACGCATAACGCATAACGCATAACGCACAACGCATAACGCATAACGCATAACGCATAACGCATAACGCATATCGCATACCGTATAACGCATAACGCATAACGCAAACGTATAACGCACAACGCATAACGCATAACGCATAACGCATAACATATAACGCATAACGCATAACGCATAACGCATAACGCATATCGCATAACGCATAACGCATAACGCATAACGCATAACGCATAACGAATACCGCAAATCGCATAACGCCTAACGCATAACGGATCACGCATGACGCATAAAGCATAACGCATAACGCATAACGCATAACGCATAACGCATAACGCATAACGCATAAATCATAACCCATAACGCACAACGCATAACGCATAATGCACAACGCATAACGAATACCGCAAAACGCATAACGCATAACGCATAACGCATAACTCATAACGCATAACGCATAACGCATAACGCATAACGCATAACGCATAACGCATAACGCATAACGCATAACGCATAACGCATAACGCATAACGCATAACGCATAACGCTTAACGAATACCGCAAATCGCATAACGCCTAACGCATAACGGATCACGCATGACGCATAAAGCATAACGCATAACGCATAACGCATAACGCATAACGCATAACGCATAACGCATAAATCATAACCCATAACGCACAACGCATAACGCATAATGCACAACGCATAACGAATACCGCAAAACGCATAACGCATAACGCATAACGCATAACGCATAACTCATAACGCATAACGCATAACGCATAACGCATAACGCATAACGCATAACGCATAACGCATAACACATAACGCATAACGCATAACGCATAACGCATAACGCATAACGCATAACCATAACGCATAACGCATAACCCATAACGCATAACGCATAACGCATAACGTATAACGCATAACGCATACCGTATAACGCATAATGCATAACGCATAACGCATAACGCATAACGCATAACGCATAACGCATAAAGCAAAACGCATAACGCAAACGTATAACGCACAACGCATAACGCATAACGCATAACGCATAACGCATAACGTATAACGCATAACGCATAACGCATAACGCATAACGCATAACGCATAACCATAACGCATAACGCATAACCCATAACGCATAACGCATAACGCATAACGCATAACGCATAACGCATACCGTATAACGCATAACGCATAACGCATAACGCATAACGCATAACGCATAACGCATAACGCATAACGTATAACGCATAACGATTACCGTATAACGCATAACGCATAACGCATGACGCAAACGTATAGCGCACAACGCATAACGCAAAACGCATAACGTTAACGCATAACTCATAACGCATAAGGCTTGATGCATGACGCATATCGCATATCGCATAACGCATAAGGCTTGATGCATGAAGCATATCGCATAACGCATAAGGCATAACGCATAATACATAACGTATAACGCATAACGCATAACGCATAACGCATAACGCATAACGCATAACGTATAACCCATAACGCACAACGCATAACGCATAATGCACAACGCATAACGAATACCGCAAAACGCATAACGCATAACGCATAACGCATAACGCATAACTCATAACGCATAACGCATAACGCATAACGCATAACGCATAACGCATAACGCATAACGCATAACACATAACGCATAACGCATAACGCATAACGCATAACGCATAACGCATAACGCATAACGCATAACGCATAACGCATAACGCATAACGCATAACGCATAACGCATAACGCATATCGCATAACGCATAATACTTAACGTATAACGCACAACGCATAACGCATAACGCATAACGCATAACGCATAACGCATAACGCATAACGCATAACGCATAACGCATAACGCATAACGCATAACGCATATCGCATACCGTATAACGCATAACGCATAACGCAAACGTATAACGCACAACGCATAACGCATAACGCATAACGCATAACATATAACGCATAACGCATAACGCATAACGCATAACGCATATCGCATAACGCATAACGCATAACGCATAACGCATAACGCATAACGCATAACGCATAACGCATAACGCATAAATCATAACGCATAACGCATAAAGCATAACGCATAACGCATAACGCAAACGTATAACGCACAACGCATAACGCATAACGCATAACTCATAACGCATAACGTATAACGCATAACGCATAACGCATAACGCATAACGCATAACGCATAACGCATAACGCATAACGCATAACCATAACGCATAACCTATAACGCATAACGCACAACGCATAACGCATAACGCATAACGCATAACGCATACCGTATAACGCATAATGCCTAACGCATAAAGCATAACGCATAACGCATAACGCATAACGCATAACGCATAACGCATAACGCATAACGCATAACGCATAACGCATAACGCATAACGCATAACGCATAACGCATAACGCATAACGCATAACGCATAACGCATAACGCATAACGCATAAAGCAAAACGCATAACGCAAACGTATAACGCACAACGCATAACGCATAACGCATAACGCATAACGCATAACGCATAACGTATAACGCATAACGCATAACGCATAACGCATAACGCATAACGCATAACGCATAACCATAACGCATAACGCATAACCCATAACGCATAACGCATAACGCATAACGCATAACGCATAAATCATAACCCATAACGCACAACGCATAACGCATAATGCACAACGCATAACGAATACCGCAAAACGCATAACGCATAACGCATAACGCATAACGCATAACTCATAACGCATAACGCATAACGCATAACGCATAACGCATAACGCATAACGCATAACGCATAACACATAACGCATAACGCATAACGCATAACGCATAACGCATAACGCATAACGCATAACGCATAACGCATAAAGCATAACGCATAACGCATAACGCATAACGCATAAAGCATAACGCATAACGCATAACGCATAACGCATAACGTGTAACGCATAACGCATAACGCATAACGCATAACGCATAACACATAAAGCATAACGCATAACGCATAACGCATAACGCATAACGCATAACGCATAACACATAACGCACAACGCAGAACGCATAACGCATAACGCATAACGCATAACGCATAACGCATAACGCATAACACATAACGCATAACGCATAACGCATAACGCATAACGCATAACGTGTAACTCATAACGCATAACGCATAAAGCATAACGCATAACGCATAACGCATAACGCATATCGCATAACGCATAAAGCATAACGCATAACGCATAACGCATAACGCATAACGCATAACGCCTAACGCATAACGGATCACGCATAACGCATTACCCATAACGCATAACGCATAACCCATAACGCATAACGCATAACGCATAACGCATAACCATAACGCATAACGCATAACGCATAACGCATAACGCATAACCATAACGCATAACGCATAACCCATAACGCATAACGCATAACGCATAACGTATAACGCATAACGCATACCGTATAACGCATAATGCATAACGCATAACGCATAAGCATAACGCATAACGCATAAAGCAAAACGCATAACGCAAACGTATAACGCACAACGCATAACGCAAAACGCATAACGCATAACGCATAACGCATAACGTATAACGCATAACGCATAACGCATAACGCATAACGCATAACGCATAACCATAACGCATAACGCATAACCCATAACGCATAACGCATAACGTATAACGCATAACGCATACCGTATAACGCATAATGCATAACGCATAACGCATAACGCATAACGCATAACGCATAACGCATAACGCATAACGCATAACGCGTACCGTATAACGCATAACGCATAACGCATGACGCAAACGTATAGCGCACAACGCATAACGCAAAACGCATAACGTTAACGCATAACTCATAACGCATAAGGCTTGATGCATGACGCATATCGCATATCGCATAACGCATAAGGCTTGATGCATGAAGCATATCGCATAACGCATAAGGCATAACGCATAATACATAACGTATAACGCATAACGCATAACGCATAACGCATAACGCATAACGCATAACGCATAAATCATAACCCATAACGCACAACGCATAACGCATAATGCACAACGCATAACGAATACCGCAAAACGCATAACGCATAACGCATAACGCATAACGCATAACTCATAACGCATAACGCATAACGCATAACGCATAACGCATAACGCATAACGCATAACGCATAACGCATATCGCATAACGCATAATACTTAACGTATAACGCACAACGCATAACGCATAACGCATAACGCATAACGCACAACGCATAACGCATAACGCATAACGCATAACGCATAACGCATATCGCATACCGTATAACGCATAACGCATAACGCAAACGTATAACGCACAACGCATAACGCATAACGCATAACGCATAACATATAACGCATAACGCATAACGCATAACGCATAACGCATATCGCATAACGCATAACGCATAACGCATAACGCATAACGCATAACGCATAACGCATAACGCATAAATCATAACGCATAACGCATAAAGCATAACGCATAACGCATAACGCAAACGTATAACGCACAACGCATAACGCATAACTCATAACGCATAACGCATAACGCATAACGCATAACGCATAACGCATAACGCATAACGCATAACGCATAACGCATAACGTATAACGCATAACGCATACCGTATAACGCATAATGCATAACGCATAACGCATAACGCATAACGCATAACGCATAACGTATAACGCATAACGATTACCGTATAACGCATAACGCATAACGCATGACGCAAACGTATAGCGCACAACGCATAACGCAAAACGCATAACGTTAACGCATAACTCATAACGCATAAGGCTTGATGCATGACGCATATCGCATATCGCATAACGCATAAGGCTTGATGCATGAAGCATATCGCATAACGCATAAGGCATAATGCATAATACATAACGTATAACGCATAACGCATAACGCATAACGCATAACGCATAACGCATAAATCATAACCCATAACGCACAACGCATAACGCATAATGCACAACGCATAACGAATACCGCAAAACGCATAACGCATAACGCATAACGCATAACGCATAACTCATAACGCATAACGCATAACGCATAACGCATAACGCATAACGCATAACGCATAACGCATAACGCATAACACATAACGCATAACGCATAACGCATAACGTATAACGCATAACGCATAACGCATAACGCATAACGCATAACGCATATCGCATAACGCATAATACTTAACGTATAACGCACAACGCATAACGCATAACGCATAACGCATAACGCACAACGCATAACGCATAACGCATAACGCATAACGCATAACGCATATCGCATACCGTATAACGCATAACGCATAACGCAAACGTATAACGCACAACGCATAACGCATAACGCATAACGCATAACATATAACGCATAACGCATAACGCATAACGCATAACGCATAACGCATAACGCATAACGCATAACGCATAACGCATAACGCATAACGCATAACGCATAACGCATAAATCATAACGCATAACGCATAAAGCATAACGCATAACGCATAACGCAAACGTATAACGCACAACGCATAACGCATAACGCATAACTCATAACGCATAACGTATAACGCATAACGCATAACGCATAACGCATAACGCATAACGCATAACGCATAACGCATAACGCATAACGCATAACGCATAACGCATAACGCATAACCCATAACGCATAACGCATAACGCATAACGCATAACGCATAACGCATAAATCATAACCCATAACGCATAACGCATAACGCATAATGCACAACGCATAACGAATACCGCAAAACGCATAACGCATAACGCATAACGCATAACGCATAACTCATAACGCATAACGCATAACGCATAACGCATAACGCATAACGCATAACGCATAACGCATAACACATAACGCATAACGCATAACGCATAACGCATAACGCATAACGCATAACGCATAACGCATAACGCATAACGCATAAAGCATAACGCATAACGCATAACGCATAACGCATAAAGCATAACGCATAACGCATAACGCATAACGCTTAACGAATACCGCAAATCGCATAACGCCTAACGCATAACGGATCACGCATGACGCATAAAGCATAACGAATAACGCATAACGCATAACGCATAACGCATAACGCATAACGCATAACGCATAAATCATAACCCATAACGCACAACGCATAACGCATAATGCACAACGCATAACGAATACCGCAAAACGCATAACGCATAACGCATAACGCATAACGCATAACTCATAACGCATAACGCATAACGCATAACGCATAACGCATAACGCATAACGCATAACGCATAACGCATAACACATAACGCATAACGCATAACGCATAACGCATAACGCATAACGCATAACCATAACGCATAACGCATAACCCATAACGCATAACGCATAACGCATAACGTATAACGCATAACGCATACCGTATAACGCATAATGCATAACGCATAACGCATAACGCATAACGCATAACGCATAACGCATAAAGCAAAACGCATAACGCAAACGTATAACGCACAACGCATAACGCATAACGCATAACGCATAACGCATAACGTATAACGCATAACGCATAACGCATAACGCATAACGCATAACCATAACGCATAACGCATAACCCATAACGCATAACGCATAACGCATAACGTATAACGCATAACGCATACCGTATAACGCATAATGCATAACGCATAACGCATAACGCATAACGCATAACGCATAACGCATAACGCATAACGCATAACGCATAACGCATAACGCATAACGCATAACGCATAACGCATAACGCATAACGCATATCGCATAACGCATAATACTTAACGTATAACGCACAACGCATAACGCATAACGCATAACGCATAACGCATAACGCATAACGCATAACGCATAACGCATAACGCATAACGCATATCGCATACCGTATAACGCATAACGCATAACGCAAACGTATAACGCACAACGCATAACGCATAACGCATAACGCATAACATATAACGCATAACGCATAACGCATAACGCATATCGCATAACGCATAACGCATAACGCATAACGCATAACGCATAACGCATAACGCATAAATCATAACGCATAACGCATAAAGCATAACGCATAACGCATAACGCAAACGTATAACGCATAACGCATAACGCATAACGCATAACGCACAACGCATAACGCATAACGCATAACGCATAACGCATAACGCATATCGCATACCGTATAACGCATAACGCATAACGCATAAAGCAAAACGCATAACGCATAACGCATAACGCATAACATATAACGCATAACGCATAACGCATAACGCATAACGCATATCGCATAACGCATAACGCATAACGCATAACGCATAACGCATAACGCATAACGCATAACGCATAAATCATAACGCATAACGCATAAAGCATAACGCATAACGCATAACGCAAACGTATAACGCACAACGCATAACGCATAACTCATAACGCATAACGCATAACGCATAACGCATAACGCATAACGCATAACGCATAACGCATAACGCATAACGCATAACGCATAAAGCAAAACGCATAACGCAAACGTATAACGCACAACGCATAACGCATAACGCATAACGCATAACGCATAACGCATAACGTATAACGCATAACGCATAACGCATAAAGCATAACGCATAACGCATAACGCATAACGCATAAAGCATAACGCATAACGCATAACGTATAACGCATAACGCATACCGTATAACGCATAATGCATAACGCATAACGCATAACGCATAACGCATAACGCATAACGCATAACGCATAACGATTACCGTATAACGCATAACGCATAACGCATGACGCAAACGTATAGCGCACAACGCATAACGCAAAACGCATAACGTTAACGCATAACTCATAACGCATAAGGCTTGATGCATGACGCATATCGCATATCGCATAACGCATAAGGCTTGATGCATGAAGCATATCGCATAACGCATAAGGCATAATGCATAATACATAACGTATAACGCATAACGCATAACGCATAACGCATAACGCATAACGCATAAATCATAACCCATAACGCACAACGCATAACGCATAATGCACAACGCATAACGAATACCGCAAAACGCATAACGCATAACGCATAACGCATAACGCATAACTCATAACGCATAACGCATAACGCATAACGCATAACGCATAACGCATAACGCATAACGCATAACGCATAACACATAACGCATAACGCATAACGCATAACGCATAACGCATAACGCATAACGCATAACGCATAACGCATAACGCATATCGCATAACGCATAATACTTAACGTATAACGCACAACGCATAACGCATAACGCATAACGCATAACGCACAACGCATAACGCATAACGCATAACGCATAACGCATAACGCATATCGCATACCGTATAACGCATAACGCATAACGCAAACGTATAACGCACAACGCATAACGCATAACGCATAACGCATAACATATAACGCATAACGCATAACGCATAACGCATAACGCATATCGCATAACGCATAACGCATAACGCATAACGCATAACGCATAACGAATACCGCAAATCGCATAACGCCTAACGCATAACGGATCACGCATGACGCATAAAGCATAACGCATAACGCATAACGCATAACGCATAACGCATAACGCATAACGCATAAATCATAACCCATAACGCACAACGCATAACGCATAATGCACAACGCATAACGAATACCGCAAAACGCATAACGCATAACGCATAACGCATAACTCATAACGCATAACGCATAACGCATAACGCATAACGCATAACGCATAACGCATAACGCATAACGCATAACGCATAACGCATAACGCATAACGCATAACGCATAACGCTTAACGAATACCGCAAATCGCATAACGCCTAACGCATAACGGATCACGCATGACGCATAAAGCATAACGAATAACGCATAACGCATAACGCATAACGCATAACGCATAACGCATAAATCATAACCCATAACGCACAACGCATAACGCATAATGCACAACGCATAACGAATACCGCAAAACGCATAACGCATAACGCATAACGCATAACGCATAACTCATAACGCATAACGCATAACGCATAACGCATAACGCATAACGCATAACGCATAACGCATAACACATAACGCATAACGCATAACGCATAACGCATAACGCATAACGCATAACCATAACGCATAACGCATAACCCATAACGCATAACGCATAACGCATAACGTATAACGCATAACGCATACCGTATAACGCATAATGCATAACGCATAACGCATAACGCATAACGCATAACGCATAACGCATAAAGCAAAACGCATAACGCAAACGTATAACGCACAACGCATAATGCATAACGCATAAAGCATAACGCATAACGCATAACGCATAACGCATAACGCATAACGCATAACGCATAACGCATGACCATAACGCATAACGCATAACCCATAACGCATAACGCATAACGCATAACGTATAACGCATAACGCATACCGTATAACGCATAATGCATAACGCATAACGCATAACGCATAACGCATAACGCATAACGCATAACGTATAACGCATAACGATTACCGTATAACGCATAACGCATAACGCATGACGCAAACGTATAGCGCACAACGCATAACGCAAAACGCATAACGTTAACGCATAACTCATAACGCATAAGGCTTGATGCATGACGCATATCGCATATCGCATAACGCATAAGGCTTGATGCATGAAGCATATCGCATAACGCATAAGGCATAACGCATAATACATAACGTATAACGCATAACGCATAACGCATAACGCATAACGCATAACGCATAAATTATAACCCATAACGCACAACGCATAACGCATAATGCACAACGCATAACGAATACCGCAAAACGCATAACGCATAACGCATAACGCATAACGCATAACTCATAACGCATAACGCATAACGCATAACGCATAACGCATAACGCATAACGCATAACGCATAACACATAACGCATAACGCATAACGCATAACGCATAACGCATAACGCATAACGCATAACGCATAACGCATAACGCATAACGCATAACGCATAACGCATAACGCATAACGCATAACGCATAACGCATATCGCATAACGCATAATACTTAACGTATAACGCACAACGCATAACGCATAACGCATAACGCATAACGCACAACGCATAACGCATAACGCATAACGCATAACGCATAACGCATAACGCATAACGCATATCGCATACCGTATAACGCATAACGCATAACGCAAACGTATAACGCACAACGCATAACGCATAACGCATAACGCATAACATATAACGCATAACGCATAACGCATAACGCATAACGCATATCGCATAACGCATAACGCATAACGCATAACGCATAACGCATAACGCATAACGCATAACGCATAACGCATAAATCATAACGCATAACGCATAAAGCATAACGCATAACGCATAACGCAAACGTATAACGCACAACGCATAACGCATAACGCATAACTCATAACGCATAACGTATAACGCATAACGCATAACGCATAACGCATAACGCATAACGCATAACGCATAACGCATAACGCATAACCATAACGCATAACCTATAACGCATAACGCACAACGCATAACGTATAACGCATAACGCATAACGCATACCGTATAACGCATAATGCCTAACGCATAAAGCATAACGCATAACGCATAACGCATAACGCATAACGCATAACGCATAACGCATAACGCATAACGCATAACGCATAACGCATAACGCATAACGCATAACGCATAACGCATAACGCATAACGCATAACGCATAACGCATAACGCATAAAGCAAAACGCATAACGCAAACGTATAACGCACAACGCATAACGCATAACGCATAACGCATAACGCATAACGCATAACGTATAACGCATAACGCATAACGCATAACGCATAA
The DNA here is from genome assembly GCA_916610235.2 of Lasioglossum morio. NCBI lineage: Eukaryota > Metazoa > Arthropoda > Insecta > Hymenoptera > Halictidae > Lasioglossum > Lasioglossum morio. Next base: position 652,678 of record CAKAJA020000138.1, on the reverse strand, counting down.
CGCATAACGCATAACGCATAACCATAACGCATAACGCATAACCCATAACGCATAACGCATAACGCATAACGCATAACGCATAAATCATAACCCATAACGCACAACGCATAACGCATAATGCACAACGCATAACGAATACCGCAAAACGCATAACGCATAACGCATAACGCATAACGCATAACTCATAACGCATAACGCATAACGCATAACGCATAACGCATAACGCATAACGCATAACGCATAACACATAACGCATAACGCATAACGCATAACGCATAACGCATAACGCATAACGCATAACGCATAACGCATAAAGCATAACGCATAACGCATAACGCATAACGCATAAAGCATAACGCATAACGCATAACGCATAACGCATAACGTGTAACGCATAACGCATAACGCATAACGCATAACGCATAACACATAAAGCATAACGCATAACGCATAACGCATAACGCATAACGCATAACGCATAACACATAACGCACAACGCAGAACGCATAACGCATAACGCATAACGCATAACGCATAACGCATAACGCATAACACATAACGCATAACGCATAACGCATAACGCATAACGCATAACGTGTAACTCATAACGCATAACGCATAAAGCATAACGCATAACGCATAACGCATAACGCATATCGCATAACGCATAAAGCATAACGCTTAACGCATAACGCATAACGCATAACGCATAACGCCTAACGCATAACGGATCACGCATAACGCATTACCCATAACGCATAACGCATAACCCATAACGCATAACGCATAACGCATAACGCATAACCATAACGCATAACGCATAACGCATAACGCATAACGCATAACCATAACGCATAACGCATAACCCATAACGCATAACGCATAACGCATAACGTATAACGCATAACGCATACCGTATAACGCATAATGCATAACGCATAACGCATAAGCATAACGCATAACGCATAAAGCAAAACGCATAACGCAAACGTATAACGCACAACGCATAACGCAAAACGCATAACGCATAACGCATAACGCATAACGTATAACGCATAACGCATAACGCATAACGTATAACGCATAACGCGTACCGTATAACGCATAACGCATAACGCATGACGCAAACGTATAGCGCACAACGCATAACGCAAAACGCATAACGTTAACGCATAACTCATAACGCATAAGGCTTGATGCATGACGCATATCGCATATCGCATAACGCATAAGGCTTGATGCATGAAGCATATCGCATAACGCATAAGGCATAACGCATAATACATAACGTATAACGCATAACGCATAACGCATAACGCATAACGCATAACGCATAACGCATAAATCATAACCCATAACGCACAACGCATAACGCATAATGCACAACGCATAACGAATACCGCAACACGCATAACGCATAACGCATAACGCATAACGCATAACTCATAACGCATAACGCATAACGCATAACGCATAACGCATAACGCATAACGCATAACGCATAACGCATATCGCATAACGCATAATACTTAACGTATAACGCACAACGCATAACGCATAACGCATAACGCATAACGCACAACGCATAACGCATAACGCATAACGCATAACGCATAACGCATATCGCATACCGTATAACGCATAACGCATAACGCAAACGTATAACGCACAACGCATAACGCATAACGCATAACGCATAACATATAACGCATAACGCATAACGCATAACGCATAACGCATATCGCATAACGCATAACGCATAACGCATAACGCATAACGCATAACGCATAACGCATAACGCATAAATCATAACGCATAACGCATAAAGCATAACGCATAACGCATAACGCATAACGCAAACGTATAACGCACAACGCATAACGCATAACGCATAACTCATAACGCATAACGTATAACGCATAACGCATAACGCATAACGCATAACGCATAACGCATAACGCATAACGCATAACGCATAACGCATAACGCATAACCCATAACGCATAACGCATAACGCATAACGCATAACGCATAACGCATAAATCATAACCCATAACGCATAACGCATAACGCATAATGCACAACGCATAACGAATACCGCAAAACGCATAACGCATAACGCATAACGCATAACGCATAACTCATAACGCATAACGCATAACGCATAACGCATAACGCATAACGCATAACGCATAACGCATAACGCATAACACATAACGCATAACGCATAACGCATAACGCATAACGCATAACGCATAACGCATAACGCATAACGCATAACGCATAAAGCATAACGCATAACGCATAACGCATAACGCATAAAGCATAACGCATAACGCATAACGCATAACGCTTAACGAATACCGCAAATCGCATAACGCCTAACGCATAACGGATCACGCATGACGCATAAAGCATAACGAATAACGCATAACGCATAACGCATAACGCATAACGCATAACGCATAAATCATAACCCATAACGCACAACGCATAACGCATAATGCACAACGCATAACGAATACCGCAAAACGCATAACGCATAACGCATAACGCATAACGCATAACTCATAACGCATAACGCATAACGCATAACGCATAACGCATAACGCATAACGCATAACGCATAACGCATAACACATAACGCATAACGCATAACGCATAACGCATAACGCATAACGCATAACCATAACGCATAACGCATAACCCATAACGCATAACGCATAACGCATAACGTATAACGCATAACGCATAACGCATAACGCATAAAGCAAAACGCATAACGCAAACGTATAACGCACAACGCATAACGCATAACGCATAACGCATAACGCATAACGCATAACGTATAACGCATAACGCATAACGCATAACGCATAACGCATAACGCATAACCATAACGCATAACGCATAACCCATAACGCATAACGCATAACGCATAACGTATAACGCATAACGCATACCGTATAACGCATAATGCATAACGCATAACGCATAACGCATAACGCATAACGCATAACGCATAACGTATAACGCATAACGATTACCGTATAACGCATAACGCATAACGCATGACGCAAACGTATAGCGCACAACGCATAACGCAAAACGCATAACGTTAACGCATAACTCATAACGCATAAGGCTTGATGCATGACGCATATCGCATATCGCATAACGCATAAGGCTTGATGCATGAAGCATATCGCATAACGCATAAGGCATAACGCATAATACATAACGTATAACGCATAACGCATAACGCATAACGCATAACGCATAACGCATAAATCATAACCCATAACGCACAACGCATAACGCATAATGCACAACGCATAACGAATACCGCAAAACGCATAACGCATAACGCATAACGCATAACGCATAACTCATAACGCATAACGCATAACGCATAACGCATAACGCATAACGCATAACGCATAACGCATAACACATAACGCATAACGCATAACGCATAACGCATAACGCATAACGCATAACGCATAACGCATAACGCATAACGCATAACGCATAACGCATATCGCATAACGCATAATACTTAACGTATAACGCACAACGCATAACGCATAACGCATAACGCATAACGCATAACGCACAACGCATAACGCATAACGCATAACGCATAACGCATAACGCATATCGCATACCGTATAACGCATAACGCATAACGCAAACGTATAACGCACAACGCATAACGCATAACGCATAACGCATAACATATAACGCATAACGCATAACGCATAACGCATAACGCATATCGCATAACGCATAACGCATAACGCATAACGCATAACGCATAACGCATAACGCATAAATCATAACGCATAACGCATAAAGCATAACGCATAACGCATAACGCAAACGTATAACGCACAACGCATAACGCATAACGCATAACTCATAACGCATAACGTATAACGCATAACGCATAACGCATAACGCATAACGCATAACGCATACCGTATAACGCATAATGCATAACGCATAACGCATAACGCATAACGCATAACGCATAACGCATAACGTATAACGCATAACGATTACCGTATAACGCATAACGCATAACGCATGACGCAAACGTATAGCGCACAACGCATAACGCAAAACGCATAACGTTAACGCATAACTCATAACGCATAAGGCTTGATGCATGACGCATATCGCATATCGCATAACGCATAAGGCTTGATGCATGAAGCATATCGCATAACGCATAAGGCATAACGCATAATACATAACGTATAACGCATAACGCATAACGCATAACGCATAACGCATAAATCATAACCCATAACGCACAACGCATAACGCATAATGCACAACGCATAACGAATACCGCAAAACGCATAACGCATAACGCATAACGCATAACGCATAACTCATAACGCATAACGCATAACGCATAACGCATAACGCATAACGCATAACGCATAACGCATAACACATAACGCATAACGCATAACGCATAACGCATAACGCATAACGCATAACGCATAACGCATAACGCATAACGCATAACGCATATCGCATAACGCATAATACTTAACGTATAACGCACAACGCATAACGCATAACGCATAACGCATAACGCATAACGCACAACGCATAACGCATAACGCATAACGCATAACGCATAACGCATATCGCATACCGTATAACGCATAACGCATAACGCAAACGTATAACGCACAACGCATAACGCATAACGCATAACGCATAACATATAACGCATAACGCATAACGCATAACGCATAACGCATAACGCATAACGCATAACGCATAACGCATAACGCATAACGCATAACGCATAAAGCATAACGCATAACGCATAACGCATAACGCATAAAGCATAACGCATAACGCATAACGCATAAATCATAACCCATAACGCACAACGCATAACGCATAATGCACAACGCATAACGAATACCGCAAAACGCATAACGCATAACGCATAACGCATAACGCATAACTCATAACGCATAACGCATAACGCATAACGCATAACGCATAACGCATAACGCATAACGCATAACACATAACGCATAACGCATAACGCATAACGCATAACGCATAACGCATAACGCATAACGCATAACGCATAATGCATAACGCATAACGCATAACGCATAACGCATAAAGCATAACGCATAACGCATAACGCATAACGCATAACGTGTAACGCATAACGCATAACGCATAACGCATAACGCATAACACATAAAGCATAACGCATAACGCATAACGCATAACGCATAACGCATAACGCATAACACATAACGCAGAACGCAGAACGCATAACGCATAACGCATAACGCATAACGCGTAACGCATAACGCATAACACATAACGCATAACGCATAACGCATAACGCATAACGCATAACGTGTAACTCATAACGCATAACGCATAAAGCATAACGCATAACGCATAACGCATAACGCATATCGCATAACGCATAAAGCATAACGCTTAACGCATAACGCATAACGCATAACGCATAACGCCTAACGCATAACGGATCACGCATAACGCATTACCCATAACGCATAACGCATAACCCATAACGCATAACGCATAACGCATAACGCATAACCATAACGCATAACGCATAACGCATAACGCATAACGCATAACCATAACGCATAACGCATAACCCATAACGCATAACGCATAACGCATAACGTATAACGCATAACGCATACCGTATAACGCATAATGCATAACGCATAACGCATAAGCATAACGCATAACGCATAAAGCAAAACGCATAACGCAAACGTATAACGCACAACGCATAACGCAAAACGCATAACGCATAACGCATAACGCATAACGTATAACGCATAACGCATAACGCATAACGCATAACGCATAACGCATAACCATAACGCATAACGCATAACCCATAACGCATAACGCATAACGTATAACGCATAACGCATACCGTATAACGCATAATGCATAACGCATAACGCATAACGCATAACGCATAACGCATAACGCATAACGTATAACGCATAACGCGTACCGTATAACGCATAACGCATAACGCATGACGCAAACGTATAGCGCACAACGCATAACGCAAAACGCATAACGTTAACGCATAACTCATAACGCATAAGGCTTGATGCATGACGCATATCGCATATCGCATAACGCATAAGGCTTGATGCATGAAGCATATCGCATAACGCATAAGGCATAACGCATAATACATAACGTATAACGCATAACGCATAACGCATAACGCATAACGCATAACGCATAAATCATAACCCATAACGCACAACGCATAACGCATAATGCAAAACGCATAACGAATACCGCAAAACGCATAACGCATAACGCATAACGCATAACGCATAACTCATAACGCATAACGCATAACGCATAACGCATAACGCATAACGCATAACGCATAACGCATAACGCATAACGCATATCGCATAACGCATAATACTTAACGTATAACGCACAACGCATAACGTATAACGCATAACGCATAACGCATAACGCATAACGCATAACGCATAACCATAACGCATAACGCATAACCCATAACGCATAACGCATAACGTATAACGCATAACGCATACCGTATAACGCATAATGCATAACGCATAACGCATAACGCATAACGCATAACGCATAACGCATAACGTATAACGTATAACGCATAACGCGTACCGTATAACGCATAACGCATAACGCATGACGCAAACGTATAGCGCACAACGCATAACGCAAAACGCATAACGTTAACGCATAACTCATAACGCATAAGGCTTGATGCATGACGCATATCGCATATCGCATAACGCATAAGGCTTGATGCATGAAGCATATCGCATAACGCATAAGGCATAACGCATAATACATAACGTATAACGCATAACGCATAACGCATAACGCATAACGCATAACGCATAACGCATAACGCATAAATCATAACCCATAACGCACAACGCATAACGCATAATGCACAACGCATAACGAATACCGCAAAACGCATAACGCATAACGCATAACGCATAACGCATAACTCATAACGCATAACGCATAACGCATAACGCATAACGCATAACGCATAACGCATAACGCATAACGCATAACGCATATCGCATAACGCATAATACTTAACGTATAACGCACAACGCATAACGCATAACGCATAACGCATAACGCACAACGCATAACGCATAACGCATAACGCATAACGCATAACGCATATCGCATACCGTATAACGCATAACGCATAACGCAAACGTATAACGCACAACGCATAACGCATAACGCATAACGCATAACATATAACGCATAACGCATAACGCAAACGTATAACGCACAACGCATAACGCATAACGCATAACGCATAACGCATAACGCATAAATCATAACCCATAACGCATAACGCATAACGCATAATGCACAACGCATAACGAATACCGCAAAACGCATAACGCATAACGCATAACGCATAACGCATAACTCATAACGCATAACGCATAACGCATAACGCATAACGCATAACGCATAACGCATAACGCATAACACATAACGCATAACGCATAACGCATAACGCATAACGCATAACGCATAACGCATAACGCATAACGCATAACGCATAAAGCATAACGCATAACGCATAACGCATAACGCATAAAGCATAACGCATAACGCATAACGCATAACGCTTAACGAATACCGCAAATCGCATAACGCCTAACGCATAACGGATCACGCATGACGCATAAAGCATAACGAATAACGCATAACGCATAACGCATAACGCATAACGCATAACGCATAAATCATAACCCATAACGCACAACGCATAACGCATAATGCACAACGCATAACGAATACCGCAAAACGCATAACGCATAACGCATAACGCATAACGCATAACTCATAACGCATAACGCATAACGCATAACGCATAACGCATAACGCATAACGCATAACGCATAACGCATAACGCATAACACATAACGCATAACGCATAACGCATAACGCATAACGCATAACGCATAACCATAACGCATAACGCATAACCCATAACGCATAACGCATAACGCATAACGTATAACGCATAACGCATAACGCATAACGCATAAAGCAAAACGCATAACGCAAACGTATAACGCACAACGCATAACGCATAACGCATAACGCATAACGCATAACGCATAACGTATAACGCATAACGCATAACGCATAACGCATAACGCATAACGCATAACCATAACGCATAACGCATAACCCATAACGCATAACGCATAACGCATAACGTATAACGCATAACGCATACCGTATAACGCATAATGCATAACGCATAACGCATAACGCATAACGCATAACGCATAACGCATAACGCATAACGCATAACGATTACCGTATAACGCATAACGCATAACGCATGACGCAAACGTATAGCGCACAACGCATAACGCAAAACGCATAACGTTAACGCATAACTCATAACGCATAAGGCTTGATGCATGACGCATATCGCATATCGCATAACGCATAAGGCTTGATGCATGAAGCATATCGCATAACGCATAAGGCATAACGCATAATACATAACGTATAACGCATAACGCATAACGCATAACGCATAACGCATAACGCATAAATCATAACCCATAACGCACAACGCATAACGCATAATGCACAACGCATAACGAATACCGCAAAACGCATAACGCATAACGCATAACGCATAACGCATAACTCATAACGCATAACGCATAACGCATAACGCATAACGCATAACGCATAACGCATAACGCATAACACATAACGCATAACGCATAACGCATAACGCATAACGCATAACGCATAACGCATAACGCATAACGCATAACGCATAACGCATATCGCATAACGCATAATACTTAACGTATAACGCACAACGCATAACGCATAACGCATAACGCATAACGCATAACGCATAACGCATAACGCATAACGCATAACGCATAACGCATAACGCATATCGCATACCGTATAACGCATAACGCATAACGCAAACGTATAACGCACAACGCATAACGCATAACGCATAACGCATAACATATAACGCATAACGCATAACGCATAACGCATAACGCATATCGCATAACGCATAACGCATAACGCATAACGCATAACGCATAACGCATAACGCATAAATCATAACGCATAACGCATAAAGCATAACGCATAACGCATAACGCAAACGTATAACGCACAACGCATAACGCATAACGCATAACTCATAACGCATAACGTATAACGCATAACGCATAACGCATAACGCATAACGCATAACGCATACCGTATAACGCATAATGCATAACGCATAACGCATAACGCATAACGCATAACGCATAACGCATAACGTATAACGCATAACGATTACCGTATAACGCATAACGCATAACGCATAACGCAAACGTATAGCGCACAACGCATAACGCAAAACGCATAACGTTAACGCATAACTCATAACGCATAAGGCTTGATGCATGACGCATATCGCATATCGCATAACGCATAAGGCTTGATGCATGAAGCATATCGCATAACGCATAAGGCATAACGCATAATACATAACGTATAACGCATAACGCATAACGCATAACGCATAACGCATAACGCATAAATCATAACCCATAACGCACAACGCATAACGCATAATGCACAACGCATAACGAATACCGCAAAACGCATAACGCATAACGCATAACGCATAACGCATAACTCATAACGCATAACGCATAACGCATAACGCATAACGCATAACGCATAACGCATAACGCATAACACATAACGCATAACGCATAACGCATAACGCATAACGCATAACGCATAACGCATAACGCATAACGCATAACGCATAACGCATAACGCATAACGCATATCGCATAACGCATAATACTTAACGTATAACGCACAACGCATAACGCATAACGCATAACGCATAACGCATAACGCACAACGCATAACGCATAACGCATAACGCATAACGCATAACGCATATCGCATACCGTATAACGCATAACGCATAACGCAAACGTATAACGCACAACGCATAACGCATAACGCATAACGCATAACATATAACGCATAACGCATAACGCATAACGCATAACGCATATCGCATAACGCATAACGCATAACGCATAACGCATAACGCATAACGCATAACGCATAAATCATAACGCATAACGCATAAAGCATAACGCATAACGCATAACGCAAACGTATAACGCACAACGCATAACGCATAACGCATAACTCATAACGCATAACGTATAACGCATAACGCATAACGCATAACGCATAACGCATAACGCATAACGCATAACGCATAACGCATAACGCATAACGCATAACCATAACGCATAACCTATAACGCATAACGCACAACGCATAACGTAAAACGCATAACGCATAACGCATACCGTATAACGCATAATGCCTAACGCATAAAGCATAACGCATAACGCATAACGCATAACGCATAACGCATAACGCATAACGCATAACGCATAACGCATAACGCATAACGCATAACGCATAACGCATAACGCATAACGCATAACGCATAACGCATAACGCATAACGCATAACGCATAACGCATAAAGCAAAACGCATAACGCAAACGTATAACGCACAACGCATAACGCATAACGCATAACGCATAACGCATAACGCATAACGTATAACGCATAACGCATAACGCATAACGCATAACGCATAACGCATAACGCATAACCATAACGCATAACGCATAACCCATAACGCATAACGCATAACGCATAACGCATAACGCATAAATCATAACCCATAACGCACAACGCATAACGCATAATGCACAACGCATAACGAATACCGCAAAACGCATAACGCATAACGCATAACGCATAACGCATAACTCATAACGCATAACGCATAACGCATAACGCATAACGCATAACGCATAACGCATAACGCATAACGCATAACACATAACGCATAACGCATAACGCATAACGCATAACGCATAACGCATAACGCATAACGCATAACGCATAAAGCATAACGCATAACGCATAACGCATAAAGCATAAAGCATAACGCATAACGCATAACGCATAACGCATAACGTGTAACGCATAACGCATAACGCATAACGCATAACGCATAACACATAAAGCATAACGCATAACGCATAACGCATAACGCATAACGCATAACGCATAACGCATAACACATAACGCAGAACGCAGAACGCATAACGCATAACGCATAACGCATAACGCATAACGCATAACGCATAACACATAACGCATAACGCATAACGCATAACGCATAACGCATAACGTGTAACTCATAACGCATAACGCATAAAGCATAACGCATAACGCATAACGCATAACGCATATCGCATAACGCATAAAGCATAACGCTTAACGCATAACGCATAACGCATAACGCATAACGCCTAACGCATAACGGATCACGCATAACGCATAACGCATAAAGCAAAACGCATAACGCAAACGTATAACGCACAACGCATAACGCAAAACGCATAACGCATAACGCATAACGCATAACGTATAACGCATAACGCATAACGCATAACGCATAACGCATAACGCATAACCATAACGCATAACGCATAACCCATAACGCATAACGCATAACGTATAACGCATAACGCATACCGTATAACGCATAATGCATAACGCATAACGCATAACGCATAACGCATAACGCATAACGCATAACGTATAACGCATAACGCGTACCGTATAACGCATAACGCATAACGCATGACGCAAACGTATAGCGCACAACGCATAACGCAAAACGCATAACGTTAACGCATAACTCATAACGCATAAGGCTTGATGCATGACGCATATCGCATAACGCATAACACATAACGCATAACGCATAACGCATAACGCATAACGCATAACGCATAACGCATAACGCATAACGCATAACGCATAACGCATAACGCATATCGCATAACGCATAATACTTAACGTATAACGCACAACGCATAACGCATAACGCATAACGCATAACGCATAACGCACAACGCATAACGCATAACGCATAACGCATAACGCATAACGCATATCGCATACCGTATAACGCATAACGCATAACGCAAACGTATAACGCACAACGCATAACGCATAACGCATAACGCATAACATATAACGCATAACGCATAACGCATAACGCATAACGCATATCGCATAACGCATAACGCATAACGCATAACGCATAACGCATAACGCATAACGCATAAATCATAACGCATAACGCATAAAGCATAACGCATAACGCATAACGCAAACGTATAACGCACAACGCATAACGCATAACGCATAACTCATAACGCATAACGTATAACGCATAACGCATAACGCATAACGCATAACGCATAACGCATAACGCATAACGCATAACGCATAACGCATAACGCATAACGCATAACCATAACGCATAACCTATAACGCATAACGCACAACGCATAACGTATAACGCATAACGCATAACGCATACCGTATAACGCATAATGCCTAACGCATAAAGCATAACGCATAACGCATAACGCATAACGCATAACGCATAACGCATAACGCATAACGCATAACGCATAACGCATAACGCATAACGCATAACGCATAACGCATAACGCATAACGCATAACGCATAACGCATAACGCATAACGCATAAAGCAAAACGCATAACGCAAACGTATAACGCACAACGCATAACGCATAACGCATAACGCATAACGCATAACGCATAACGTATAACGCATAACGCATAACGCATAACGCATAACGCATAACGCATAACGCATAACCATAACGCATAACGCATAACCCATAACGCATAACGCATAACGCATAACGCATAACGCATAAATCATAACCCATAACGCACAACGCATAACGCATAATGCACAACGCATAACGAATACCGCAAAACGCATAACGCATAACGCATAACGCATAACGCATAACTCATAACGCATAACGCATAACGCATAACGCATAACGCATAACGCATAACGCATAACGCATAACACATAACGCATAACGCATAACGCATAACGCATAACGCATAACGCATAACGCATAACGCATAACGCATAACGCATAAAGCATAACGCATAACGCATAACGCATAACGCATAAAGCATAACGCATAACGCATAACGCATAACGCATAACGTGTAACGCATAACGCATAACGCATAACGCATAACGCATAACACATAAAGCATAACGCATAACGCATAACGCATAACGCATAACGCATAACGCATAACGCATAACGCATAACACATAACGCAGAACGCAGAACGCATAACGCATAACGCATAACGCATAACGCATAACGCATAACGCATAACACATAACGCATAACGCATAACGCATAACGCATAACGCATAACGTGTAACTCATAACGCATAACGCATAAAGCATAACGCATAACGCATAACGCATAACGCATATCGCATAACGCATAAAGCATAACGCTTAACGCATAACGCATAACGCATAACGCATAACGCCTAACGCATAACGGATCACGCATAACGCATAACCCATAACGCATAACGCATAACCCATAACGCATAACGCATAACGCATAACGCATAACCATAACGCATAACGCATAACGCATAACGCATAACGCATAACCATAACGCATAACGCATAACCCATAACGCATAACGCATAACGCATAACGTATAACGCATAACGCATACCGTATAACGCATAATGCATAACGCATAACGCATAACGCATAACGCATAACGCATAAAGCAAAACGCATAACGCAAACGTATAACGCACAACGCATAACGCAAAACGCATAACGCATAACGCATAACGCATAACGTATAACGCATAACGCATAACGCATAACGCATAACGTATAACGCATAACGCATACCGTATAACGCATAACGCATAACGCATGACGCAAACGTATAGCGCACAACGCATAACGCAAAACGCATAACGTTAACGCATAACTCATAACGCATAAGGCTTGATGCATGACGCATATCGCATATCGCATAACGCATAAGGCTTGATGCATGAAGCATATCGCATAACGCATAAGGCATAACGCATAATACATAACGTATAACGCATAACGCATAACGCATAACGCATAACGCATAACGCATAACGCATAAATCATAACCCATAACGCACAACGCATAACGCATAATGCACAACGCATAACGAATACCGCAAAACGCATAACGCATAACGCATAACGCATAACGCATAACGCATAACTCATAACGCATAACGCATAACGCATAACGCATAACGCATAACGCATAACGCATAACGCATAACACATAACGCATAACGCATAACGCATAACGCATAACGCATAACGCATAACGCATAACGCATAACGCATAACGCATAACGCATAACGCATATCGCATAACGCATAATACTTAACGTATAACGCACAACGCATAACGCATAACGCATAACGCATAACGCACAACGCATAACGCATAACGCATAACGCATAACGCATAACGCATATCGCATACCGTATAACGCATAACGCATAACGCAAACGTATAACGCACAACGCATAACGCATAACGCATAACGCATAACATATAACGCATAACGCATAACGCATAACGCAGAACGCATATCGCATAACGCATAACGCATAACGCATAACGCATAACGCATAACGCATAACGCATAACGCATAAATCATAACGCATAACGCATAAAGCATAACGCATAACGCATAACGCAAACGTATAACGCACAACGCATAACGCATAACGCATAACTCATAACGCATAACGTATAACGCATAACGCATAACGCATAACGCATAACGCATAACGCATAACGCATAACGCATAACGCATAACGCATAACGCATAACGCATAACCATAACGCATAACGCATAACCCATAACGCATAACGCACAACGCATAACGTATAACGCATAACGCATAACGCATACCGTCTAACGCATAATGCCTAACGCATAAAGCATAACGCATAACGCATAACGCATAACGCATAACGCATAACGCATAACGCATAACGCATAATGCATAACGCATAACGCATAACGCATATCGCATAACGCATAACGCATAACGCATAACGCATAACGCATAACGCATAACGCATAACGCATAACGCATAAAGCAAAACGCATAACGCAAACGTATAACGCACAACGCATAACGCAAAACGCATAACGCATAACGCATAACGTATAACGCATAACGCATAACGCATAACGCATAACGCATAACGCATAACGCATAACCATAACGCATAACGCATAACCCATAACGCATAACGCATAACGCATAACGCATAACGCATAAATCATAACCCATAACGCACAACGCATAACGCATAATGCACAACGCATAACGAATACCGCAAAACGCATAACGCATAACGCATAACGCATAACGCATAACTCATAACGCATAACGCATAACGCATAACGCATAACGCATAACGCATAACGCATAACGCATAACACATAACGCATAACGCATAACGCATAACGCATAACGCATAACGCATAAATCATAACGCATAACGCATAAAGCATAACGCATAACGCATAACGCAAACGTATAACGCACAACGCATAACGCATAACGCATAACTCATAACGCATAACGTATAACGCATAACGCATAACGCATAACGCATAACGCATAACGCATAACGCATAACGCATAACGCATAACGCATAACGCATAACCATAACGCATAACGCATAACCCATAACGCATAACGCACAACGCATAACGTATAACGCATAACGCATAACGCATACCGTATAACGCATAATGCCTAACGCATAAAGCATAACGCATAACGCATAACGCATAACGCATGACGCATAACGCATAACGCATAACGCATAACGCATAACGCATAACGCATAACGCATAACGCATAACGCATAACGCATAACGCATAAAGCAAAACGCATAACGCAAACGTATAACGCACAACGCATAACGCATAACGCATAACGCATAACGCATAACGTATAACGCATAACGCATAACGCATAACGCATAACGCATAACGCATAACCATAACGCATAACGCATAACCCATAACGCATAACGCATAACGCATAACGCATAACGCATAAATCATAACCCATAACGCACAACGCATAACGCATAATGCACAACGCATAACGAATACCGCAAAACGCATAACGCATAACGCATAACGCATAACTCATAACGCATAACGCATAACGCATAACGCATAACGCATAACGCATAACACATAACGCATAACGCATAACGCATAACGCATAACGCATAACGCATAACGCATAACGCATAACGCATAACGCATAAAGCATAACGCATAACGCATAACGCATAACGCATAAAGCATAACGCATAACGCATAACGCATAACGCATAACGCATAACGCATAACGTGTAACGCATAACGCATAACGCATAACGCATAACGCATAACACATAAAGCATAACGCATAACGCATAACGCATAACGCATAACGCATAACGCATAACGCATAACGCATAACGCATAACGCATAACGCATAAAGCATAACGCATAACGCATAACGCAAACGTATAACGCACAACGCATAACGCATAACGCATAACGCATAACGCATAACGCATAACGCATACCGTATAACGTATAACGCATAACGCATAACGCATAACGCATAACGCATAACACATAACGCAGAACGCAGAACGCATAACGCATACCGTATAACGCATAACGCATAACGCATAACGCAAATGTATAAGGCACAACGCATAACGCATAACGCATAACATATAACGCATAACGCATAACGCATAACGCATAACGCATAAAGCATAACGCATAACGCATAACGCATAACGCATAACGCATAACGCATAACGCATATCGCATAACGCATAACGCATAACGCATAACGCATAACGCATAACGCATAAAGCATAACGCATAACGCATAACGCAAACGTATAACGCACAACGCATAACGCATAACGCATAACGCATAACGCATAACGTATAACGCATAACGCATAACGCATAACGCATAACGCATAACGCATAACGCATAACGCATAACGCATAACGTATAACGCATAACGCATACCGTATAACGCATAATGCATAACGCATAAAGCATAACGCATAACGCATAACGCATAACGCATAACGCATAACGCATAACGCATAACGCATAACGCATAACGCATAACGCATAACGCATAACGCGTAACGCATAACGCATAACGCATAACGCATAACGCATAACGCATAACGCATAACGCATATCGTATAACGCATAACGCATAACGCATAACGCATAACGCATACCGTATAACGCATAACGCATAACGCATAACGCAAACGTATAAGGCACAACGCATAACGCATAACGCATAACGTATAACGCATAACGCATACCGTATAACGCATAATGCATAACGCATAACGCATAACGCATAACGCATAACGCATAACGTATAACGCATAACGCATACCGTATAACGCATAACGCATAACGCATAACGCAAACGTATAGCGCACAACGCATAATGCATAAACCATAACCCTTACTTCCTAACGCATAACGCATAATGCACAACGCATAACGCATAACGCATAACGTATAACGCATAACGCATAACGCATACCGTATAACGCATAATGCATAACGCATAACGCATAACGCATAACGCATAACGCATAACGTATAACGCATAACGCATACCGTATAACGCATAACGCATAACGCATAACGCAAACGTATAGCGCACAACGCATAATGCATAAACCATAACCCTTACTTCATAACGCCATAACGCATAATGCACAACGCATAACGAACACCGGAAAACCCATAACGCATAATGCATAACGCATAAAGCATAACGCATAACGCATAACGCATAACGCATAACGCATAACGCATAACGCATAACGCCTAACGCATAACGGATCACGCATAACGCATAACCCATAACGCATAACGCATAACGCATAACCATAACGCATAACGCATAACGCATAACGCATAACGCATAACGCATAACCATAACGCATAACGCATAACCCATAACGCATAACGCATAACGCATAACGTATAACGCATAACGCATACCGTATAACGCATAATGCATAACGCATAACGCATAACGCATAACGCATAACGCATAAAGCAAAACGCATAACGCAAACGTATAACGCACAACGCATAACGCATAACGCATAACGCATAACGCATAACGCATAACGTATAACGCATAACGCATAACGCATAACGCATAACGCATAACGCATAACCTTAACGCATAACGCAAAACGCATAACTCATAACGCATAACGCATAACGCATAACTCATAACGCATAACGCATAACGCATAACGCATAACGCATAACGCATAACGCATAACGCATAACGCATAACACATAACGCATAACGCATAACGCATAACACATAACGCATAACGTGTAACTCATAACGCATAACGCATAAAGCATAACGCATAACGCATAACGCATAACGCATATCGCATAACCCATAATACATAACGTATAACGCATAACGCATACCGTATAACCCATAACGCATAACGCATAACGCATAACGTATAACGCATAACGCATACCGTATAACGCATAATGCATAACGCATAACGCATAACGCATAACGCATAACGTATAACGCATAACGCATACCGTATAACGCATAACGCATAACGCATAACGCAAACGTATAGCGCACAACGCATAATGCATAAACCATAACCCTTACTTCATAACGCATAACGCATAATGCACAACGCATAACGCATAACGCATAACGCATAACGCATAACGCATACCGTATAACGCATAATGCATAACGCATAACGCATAACGCATAACGCATAACGCATAACGTATAACGCATAACGCATACCGTATAACGCATAACGCATAACGCATAACGCAAACGTATAGCGCACAACGCATAATGCATAAACCATAACCCTTACTTCATAACGCCATAACGCATAATGCACAACGCATAACGAACACCGGAAAACCCATAACGCATAACGCATAATGCATAACGCATAAAGCATAACGCATAACGCATAACGCATAACGCATAACGCATAACGCATAACGCCTAACGCATAACGGATCACGCATAACGGATCACCCATAACGCATAACGCATAACGCATAACCATAACGCATAACGCATAACGCATAACGCATAACGCATAACCATAACGCATAACGCATAACCCATAACGCATAACGCATAACGCATAACGTATAACGCATAACGCATACCGTATAACGCATAATGCATAACGCATAACGCATAACGCATAACGCATAACGCATAACGCATAAAGCAAAACGCATAACGCAAACGTATAACGCACAACACATAACGCATAACGCATAACGCATAACGCATAACGCATAACGCATAACGTATAACGCATAACGCATAACGCATAACGCATAACGCATAACGCATAACCATAACGCATAACGCATAACCCATAACGCATAACGCATAACGCATAACGTATAACGCATAACGCATACCGTATAACGCATAATGCATAACGCATAACGCATAACGCATAACGCATAACGCATAACGTATAACGCATAACGCATTCCGTATAACGCATAACGCATAACGCATGACGCAAACGTATAGCGCACAACGCATAACGCAAAACGCATAACGTTAACGCATAACTCATAACGCATAAGGCTTGATGCATGACGCATATCGCATATCGCATAACGCATAAGGCTTGATGCATGAAGCATATCGCATAACGCATAAGGCATAGCGCATAATACATAACGTATAACGCATTATGCATAACGCATAACGCATAACGCATAACGCATAACGCATAACGCATATCGCATAACACATACGCATAACGCATAAGGCATAACGCATTACGCATAACTTTTAACTCATAACTCATAACGAATAACGCATAACGCAAAATGAATAACGCATAAAGCATAACGCATAACCCATAACCCTTAACGCATAACGCATAACGCATAATGCATAACGCTTAACGAATACCGCAAATCGCATAACGCCTAACGCATAACGGATCACGCATGACGCATAAAACATAACGAATAACGCATAATGCATAACGCATAACGCATAACGCATAACGCATAACGCATAACGTATAACGCATAACGCATACCGTATAACGCATAACGCATAACGCATAACGCAAACGTATAGCGCATAACGCATAACGCATAACGCAAACGTATAGCGCACAACGCATAATGCATAAACCATAACCCTTACTTCATAACGCATAACGCATAATGCACAACGCATAACGCATAACGCATAACGTATAACGCATAACGCATAACGCATAACGCATAACGCATAACGTGTAACGCATAACGCATAACGCATAACGCATAACGCATAACACATAAAGCATAACGCATAACGCATAACGCATAACGCATAACGCATAACGCATAACGCATAAAGCATAACGCATAACGCATAACGCAAACGTATAACGCACAACGCATAACGCATAACGCATAACGCATAACGCATAACGCATAACGCATACCGTATAACGTATAACGCATAACGCATAACGCATAACGCATAACGCATAACGCATAACACATAACGCAGAACGCAGAACGCATAACGCATACCGTATAACGCATAACGCATAACGCATAACGCAAATGTATAAGGCACAACGCATAACGCATAACGCATAACATATAACGCATAACGCATAACGCATAACGCATAACGCATAAAGCATAACGCATAACGCATAACGCATAACGCATAACGCATAACGCATAACGCATAACGCATATCGCATAACGCATAACGCATAACGCATAACGCATAAAGCATAACGCATAACGCATAACGCAAACGTATAACGCATAACGCATAACGCATAACGCATAACGCATAACGCATAACGCATAACGCATAACGCATAACGTATAACGCATAACGCATACCGTATAACGCATAATGCATAACGCATAAAGCATAACGCATAACGCATAACGCATAACGCATAACGCATAACGCATAACGCATAACGCATAACGCATAACGCATAACGCGTAACGCATAACGCATAACGCATAACGCATAACGCATAACGCATAACGCATAACGCATATCGTATAACGCATAACGCATAACGCATAACGCATAACGCATAACGCATACCGTATAACGCATAACGCATAACGCATAACGCAAACGTATAAGGCACAACGCATAACGCATAACGCATAACGTATAACGCATAACGCATACCGTATAACGCATAATGCATAACGCATAACGCATAACGCATAACGCATAACGCATAACGTATAACGCATAACGCATAACGGATCACGCATAACGCATAACCCATAACGCATAACGCATAACGCATAACCATAACGCATAACGCATAACGCATAACGCATAACGCATAACCATAACGCATAACGCATAACCCATAACGCATAACGCATAACGCATAACGTATAACGCATAACGCATACCGTATAACGCATAATGCATAACGCATAACGCATAACGCATAACGCATAAAGCAAAACGCATAACGCAAACGTATAACGCACAACGCATAACGCATAACGCATAACGCATAACGCATAACGTATAACGCATAACGCATAACGCATAACGCATAACGCATAACGCATAACGCATAACCTTAACGCATAACGCAAAACGCATAACTCATAACGCATAACGCATAACGCATAACTCATAACGCATAACGCATAACGCATAACGCATAACGCATAACGCATAACGCATAACGCATAACGCATAACACATAACGCATAACGCATAACGCATAACACATAACGCATAACGTGTAACTCATAACGCATAACGCATAAAGCATAACGCATAACGCATAACGCATAACGCATATCGCATAACGCATAATACATAACGTATAACGCATAACGCATACCGTATAACCCATAACGCATAACGCATAACGCATAACGCATAACGTATAACGCATAACGCATACCGTATAACGCATAATGCATAACGCATAACGCATAACGCATAACGCATAACGTATAACGCATAACGCATACCGTATAACGCATAACGCATAACGCATAACGCAAACGTATAGCGCACAACGCATAATGCATAAACCATAACCCTTACTTCATAACGCATAACGCATAATGCACAACGCATAACGCATAACGCATAACGCATAACGTATAACGCATAACGCATACCGTATAACGCATAATGCATAACGCATAACGCATAACGCATAACGCATAACGCATAACGTATAACGCATAACGCATACCGTATAACGCATAACGCATAACGCATAACGCAAACGTATAGCGCACAACGCATAATGCATAAACCATAACCCTTACTTCATAACGCCATAACGCATAATGCACAACGCATAACGAACACCGGAAAACCCATAACGCATAACGCATAATGCATAACGCATAAAGCATAACGCATAACGCATAACGCATAACGCATAACGCATAACGCATAACGCCTAACGCATAACGGATCACGCATAACGCATAACCCATAACGCATAACGCATAACGCATAACCATAACGCATAACGCATAACGCATAACGCATAACGCATAACCATAACGCATAACGCATAACCCATAACGCATAACGCATAACGCATAACGTATAACGCATAACGCATACCGTATAACGCATAATGCATAACGCATAACGCATAACGCATAACGCATAACGCATAACGCATAACGCAAAACGCATAACGCAAACGTATAACGCACAACACATAACGCATAACGCATAACGCATAACGCATAACGCATAACGCATAACGCATAACGCATAACGCATAACGCATAACGCATAACGCATAACGCATAACCATAACGCATAACGCATAACCCATAACGCATAACGCATAACGCATAACGTATAACGCATAACGCATACCGTATAACGCATAATGCATAACGCATAACGCATAACGCATAACGCATAACGC
This sequence comes from Lasioglossum morio, assembly GCA_916610235.2. NCBI lineage: Eukaryota > Metazoa > Arthropoda > Insecta > Hymenoptera > Halictidae > Lasioglossum > Lasioglossum morio. The sequence goes on along the minus strand of CAKAJA020000138.1, from coordinate 629,493 downwards.
ATAACGTATAACGCATAACGCATTCCGTATAACGCATAACGCATAACGCATGACGCAAACGTATAGCGCACAACGCATAACGCAAAACGCATAACGTTAACGCATAACTCATAACGCATAAGGCTTGATGCATGACGCATATCGCATATCGCATAACGCATAAGGCTTGATGCATGAAGCATATCGCATAACGCATAAGGCATAACGCATAATACATAACGTATAACGCATTATGCATAACGCATAACGCATAACGCATAACGCATAACGCATAACGCATATCGCATAACACATACGCATAACGCATAAGGCATAACGCATTACGCATAACTTTTAACTCATAACTCATAACGAATAACGCATAACGCAAAATGAATAACGCATAAAGCATAACGCATAACCCATAACCCTTAACGCATAACGCATAACGCATAACGCATAACGCATAACGCATAACCTTAACGCATAACGCAAAACGCATAACTCATAACGCATAACGCATAACGCATAACTCATAACGCATAACGCATAACGCATAACGCATAACGCATAACGCATAACGCATAACGCATAACGCATAACACATAACGCATAACGCATAACGCATAACACATAACGCATAACGTGTAACTCATAACGCATAACGCATAAAGCATAACGCATAACGCATAACGCATAACGCATATCGCATAACGCATAATACATAACGTATAACGCATAACGCATACCGTATAACCCATAACGCATAACGCATAACGCATAACGCATAACGTATAACGCATAACGCATACCGTATAACGCATAATGCATAACGCATAACGCATAACGCATAACGCATAACGTATAACGCATAACGCATACCGTATAACGCATAACGCATAACGCATAACGCAAACGTATAGCGCACAACGCATAATGCATAAACCATAACCCTTACTTCATAACGCATAACGCATAATGCACAACGCATAACGCATAACGCATAACGTATAACGCATAACGCATACCGTATAACGCATAATGCATAACGCATAACGCATAACGCATAACGCATAACGCATAACGTATAACGCATAACGCATACCGTATAACGCATAACGCATAACGCATAACGCAAACGTATAGCGCACAACGCATAATGCATAAACCATAACCCTTACTTCATAACGCCATAACGCATAATGCACAACGCATAACGAACACCGGAAAACCCATAACGCATAACGCATAACGCATAACGCATAAAGCATAACGCATAACGCATAACGCATAACGCATAACGCATAACGCATAACGCCTAACGCATAACGGATCACGCATAACGCATAACCCATAACGCATAACGCATAACGCATAACCATAACGCATAACGCATAACGCATAACGCATAACGCATAACCATAACGCATAACGCATAACCCATAACGCATAACGCATAACGCATAACGTATAACGCATAACGCATACCGTATAACGCATAATGCATAACGCATAACGCATAACGCATAACGCATAACGCATAACGCATAAAGCAAAACGCATAACGCAAACGTATAACGCACAACACATAACGCATAACGCATAACGCATAACGCATAACGCATAACGCATAACGTATAACGCATAACGCATAACGCATAACGCATAACGCATAACGCATAACGCATAACCATAACGCATAACGCATAACCCATAACGCATAACGCATAACGCATAACGTATAACGCATAACGCATACCGTATAACGCATAATGCATAACGCATAACGCATAACGCATAACGCATAACGCATAACGTATAACGCATAACGCATTCCGTATAACGCATAACGCATAACGCATGACGCAAACGTATAGCGCACAACGCATAACGCAAAACGCATAACGTTAACGCATAACTCATAACGCATAAGGCTTGATGCATGACGCATATCGCATATCGCATAACGCATAAGGCTTGATGCATGAAGCATATCGCATAACGCATAAGGCATAACGCATAATACATAACGTATAACGCATTATGCATAACGCATAACGCATAACGCATAACGCATAACGCATAACGCATATCGCATAACACATACGCATAACGCATAAGGCATAACGCAATACGCATAACTTTTAACTCATAACTCATAACGAATAACGCATAACGCAAAATGAATAACGCATAAAGCATAACGCATAACCCATAACCCTTAACGCATAACGCATAACGCATAATGCATAACGCTTAACGAATACCGCAAATCGCATAACGCCTAACGCATAACGGATCACGCATGACGCATAAAACATAACGAATAACGCATAATGCATAACGCATAACGCATAACGCATAACGCATAACGCATAACGTATAACGCATAACGCATACCGTATAACGCATAACGCATAACGCATAACGCAAACGTATAGCGCACAACGCATAATGCATAAACCATAACCCTTACTTCATAACGCCATAACGCATAATGCACAACGCATAACGAACACCGGAAAACCCATAACGCATAACGCATAAAGCATAACGCATAACGCATAACGCATAACGCATAACGCATAACGCATAACGCATAACGGATCACGCATAACGCATAACCCATAACGCATAACGCATAACGCATAACCATAACGCATAACGCATAACGCATAACGCATATCGCATAACACATACGCATAACGCATAAGGCATAACGCATTACGCATAACTTTTAACTCATAACTCATAACGAATAACGCATAACGCAAAATGAATAACGCATAAAGCATAACGCATAACCCATAACCCTTAACGCATAACGCATAACGCATAATGCATAACGCTTAACGAATACCGCAAATCGCATAACGCCTAACGCATAACGGATCACGCATAACGCATAACCCATAACGTATAACGCATTATGCATAACGCATAACGCATAACGCATAACGCATAACGCATAACGCATAACGCATATCGCATAACACATACGCATAACGCATAAGGCATAACGCATTACGCATAACTTTTAACTCATAACTCATAACGAATAACGCATAACGCAAAATGAATAACGCATAAAGCATAACGCATAACCCATAACCCTTAACGCATAACGCATAACGCATAATGCATAAAGCTTAACGAATACCGCAAATCGCATAACGCCTAACGCATAACGGATCACGCATGACGCATAAAGCATAACGAATAACGCATAACGCATAACGCATAACGCATAACGCATAACGCATAACGCATAACGCATAAATCATAACCCATAACGCACAACGCATAACGCATAATGCACAACGCATAACGAATACCGCAAAACGCATAACGCATAACGCATAACGCATAACGCATAACTCATAACGCATAACGCATAACGCATAACGCATAACGCATAACGCATAACGCATAACGCATAACGCATAACGCATAACGCATAACACATAACGCATAACGCATAACGCATAACGCATAACGCATAACGCATAACGCATAACGCATAACGCATAACGCATAAAGCATAACGCATAACGCATAACGCATAACGCATAAAGCATAACGCATAACGCATAACGCATAACGCATAACGCATAACGCATAACGTGTAACGCATAACGCATAACGCATAACGCATAACGCATAACACATAAAGCATAACGCATAACGCATAACGCATAACGCATAACGCATAACGCATAACGCATAACGCATAACGCATAACGCATAACGCATAACGCATAACGCATAACGCATAACGCATAACGCATAACGCATAAAGCATAACGCATAACACATAACGCAAACGTATAACGCACAACGCATAACGCATAACGCATAACGCATAACGCATAACGCATAACGCATAACGCATACCGTATAACGCATAACGCATAACGCATAACGCATAACGCATAACGCATAACGCATAACACATAACGCATAACGCATACCGTATAACGCATAACGCATAACGCATAACGCATAACGCATAAAGCATAACGCATAACGCATAACGCATAACGCATAACGCATAACGCAAACGTATAGCGCACAACGCATAATGCATAAACCATAACCCTTACTTCATAACGCATAACGCATAATGCACAACGCATAACGCATAACGCATAACGTATAACGCATAACGCATACCGTATAACGCATAATGCATAACGCATAACGCATAACGCATAACGCATAACGCATAACGCATAACGTATAACGCATAACGCATACCGTATAACGCATAACGCATAACGCATAACGCAAACGTATAGCGCACAACGCATAATGCATAAACCATAACCCTTACTTCATAACGCCATAACGCATAATGCACAACGCATAACGAACACCGGAAAACCCATAACGCATAACGCATAATGCATAACGCATAAAGCATAACGCATAACGCATAACGCATAACGCATAACGCATAACGCATAACGCCTAACGCATAACGGATCACGCATAACGCATAACCCATAACGCATAACGCATAACGCATAACCATAACGCATAACGCATAACGCATAACGCATAACGCATAACCATAACGCATAACGCATAACCCATAACGCATAACGCATAACGCATAACGTATAACGCATAACGCATACCGTATAACGCATAATGCATAACGCATAACGCATAACGCATAACGCATAACGCATAACGCATAACGTATAACGCATAACGCATAACGCATAACGCATAACGCATAACGCATAACCATAACGCATAACGCATAACCCATAACGCATAACGCATAACGCATAACGTATAACGCATAACGCATACCGTATAACGCATAATGCATAACGCATAACGCATAACGCATAACGCATAACGCATAACGTATAACGCATAACGCATTCCGTATAACGCATAACGCATAACGCATGACGCAAACGTATAGCGCACAACGCATAACGCAAAACGCATAACGTTAACGCATAACTCATAACGCATAAGGCTTGATGCATGACGCATATCGCATATCGCATAACGCATAAGGCTTGATGCATGAAGCATATCGCATAACGCATAAGGCATAACGCATAATACATAACGTATAACGCATTATGCATAACGCATAACGCATAACGCATAACGCATAACGCATAACGCATATCGCATAACACATACGCATAACGCATAAGGCATAACGCATTACGCATAACTTTTAACTCATAACTCATAACGAATAACGCATAACGCAAAATGAATAACGCATAAAGCATAACGCATAACCCATAACCCTTAACGCATAACGCATAACGCATAATGCATAACGCTTAACGAATACCGCAAATCGCATAACGCCTAACGCATAACGGATCACGCATGACGCATAAAACATAACGAATAACGCATAATGCATAACGCATAACGCATAACGCATAACGCATAACGCATAACGTATAACGCATAACGCATACCGTATAACGCATAACGCATAACGCATAACGCAAACGTATAGCGCACAACGCATAATGCATAAACCATAACCCTTACTTCATAACGCCATAACGCATAATGCACAACGCATAACGAACACCGGAAAACCCATAACGCATAACGCATAAAGCATAACGCATAACGCATAACGCATAACGCATAACGCATAACGCCTAACGCATAACGGATCACGCATAACGCATAACCCATAACGCATAACGCATAACGCATAACCATAACGCATAACGCATAACGCATAACTTTTAACTCATAACTCATAACGAATAACGCATAACGCAAAATGAATAACGCATAAAGCATAACGCATAACCCATAACCCTTAACGCATAACGCATAACGCATAATGCATAAAGCTTAACGAATACCGCAAATCGCATAACGCCTAACGCATAACGGATCACGCATGACGCATAAAGCATAACGAATAACGCATAACGCATAACGCATAACGCATAACGCATAACGCATAACGCATAAATCATAACCCATAACGCACAACGCATAACGCATAATGCACAACGCATAACGAATACCGCAAAACGCATAACGCATAACGCATAACGCATAACGCATAACTCATAACGCATAACGCATAACGCATAACGCATAACGCATAACGCATAATGCATAACGCATAACGCATAACGCATAACGCATAACGCATAACGTATAACGCATAACGCATACCGTATAACGCATAACGCATAACGCATAACGCAAACGTATAGCGCACAACGCATAATGCATAAACCATAACCCTTACTTCATAACGCCATAACGCATAATGCACAACGCATAACGAACACCGGAAAACCCATAACGCATAACGCATAAAGCATAACGCATAACGCATAACGCATAACGCATAACGCATAACGCCTAACGCATAACGGATCACGCATAACGCATAACCCATAACGCATAACGCATAACGCATAACCATAACGCATAACGCATAACGCATAACGCATATCGCATAACACATACGCATAACGCATAAGGCATAACGCATTACGCATAACTTATAACTCATAACTCATAACGAATAACGCATAACGCAAAATGAATAACGCATAAAGCATAACGCATAACCCATAACCCTTAACGCATAACGCATAACGCATAATGCATAACGCTTAACGAATACCGCAAATCGCATAACGCCTAACGCATAACGGATCACGCATAACGCATAACCCATAACGTATAACGCATTATGCATAACGCATAACGCATAACGCATAACGCATAACGCATAACGCATAACGCATAACGCATATCGCATAACACATACGCATAACGCATAAGGCATAACGCATTACGCACAACTTTTAACTCATAACTCATAACGAATAACGCATAACGCAAAATGAATAACGCATAAAGCATAACGCATAACCCATAACCCTTAACGCATAACGCATAACGCATAATGCATAAAGCTTAACGAATACCGCAAATCGAATAACGCCTAACGCATAACGGATCCCGCATGACGCATAAAGCATAACGAATAACGCATAACGCATAACGCATAACGCATAACGCATTACGCATAACGCATAAATCATAACCCATAACGCACAACGCATAACGCATAATGCACAACGCATAACGAATACCGCAAAACGCATAACGCATAACGCATAACGCATAACGCATAACTCATAACGCATAACGCATAACGCATAACGCATAACGCATAACGCATAACGCATAACGCATAACGCATAACGCATAACGCATAACACATAACGCATAACGCATAACGCATAACGCATAACGCATAACGCATAACGCATAACGCATAACGCATAAAGCATAACGCATAACGCATAACGCATAACGCATAAAGCATAACGCATAACGCATAACGCATAACGCATAACGCATAACGCATAACGTGTAACGCATAACGCATAACGCATAACGCATAACGCATAACACATAAAGCATAACGCATAACGCATAACGCATAACGCATAACGCATAACGCATAACGCATAACGCATAACGCATAACGCATAACGCATAACGCATAACGCATAACGCATAACGCATAACGCATAACGCATAAAGCATAACGCATAACACATAACGCAAACGTATAACGCACAACGCATAACGCATAACGCATAACGCATAACGCATAACGCATAACGCATAACGCATACCGTATAACGCATAACGCATAACGCATAACGCATAACGCATAACGCATAACGCATAACACATAACGCAGAACGCATAACGCATAACGCATAACGCATAACGCATAACGCATAACGCATAACGCATAACACATAACGCATAACGCATAACGCATAACGCATAACGCATAACGTGTAACTCATAACGCATAACGCATAAAGCATAACGCATAACGCATAACGCATATCGCATAACGCAAACGTATAGCGCACAACGCATAATGCATAAACCATAACCCTTACTTCATAACGCCATAACGCATAATGCACAACGCATAACGAACACCGGAAAACCCATAACGCATAACGCATAATGCATAACGCATAAAGCATAACGCATAACGCATAACGCATAACGCATAACGCATAACGCCTAACGCAAACGTATAACGCATAACGCATAACGCATAACGCATAACGCATAACATATAACGCATAACGCATAACGCATAACGCATAACGCATATCGCATAACGCATAACGCATAACGCATAACGCATAACGCATAACGCATAACTCATAACGCATAACGCATAAAGCATAACGCATAACGCATAACGCAAACGTATAACGCATAACGTATAACGCATAACGCATACCGTATAACGCATAACGCATAACGCATAACGCAAACGTATAGCGCACAACGCATAATGCATAAACCATAACCCTTACTTCATAACGCCATAACGCATAATGCACAACGCATAACGAACACCGGAAAACCCATAACGCATAACGCATAATGCATAACGCATAAAGCATAACGCATAACGCATAACGCATAACGCATAACGCATAACGCATAACGCCTAACGCATAACGGATCACGCATAACGCATAACCCATAACGCATAACGCATAACGCATAACCATAACGCATAACGCATAACGCATAACGCATAACGCATAACGCATATCGCATAACACATACGCATAACGCATAAGGCATAACGCATTACGCATAACTTTTAACTCATAACTCATAACGAATAACGCATAACGCAAAATGAATAACGCATAAAGCATAACGCATAACCCATAACCCTTAACGCATAACGCATAACGCATAATGCATAACGCTTAACGAATACCGCAAATCGCATAACGCCTAACGCATAACGGATCACGCATAACGCATAACCCATAACGTATAACGCATTATGCATAACGCATAACGCATAACGCATAACGCATAACGCATAACGCATAACGCATAACGCATAACGCATAACGCATAACGCATAACACATAACGCAGAACGCATAACGCATAACGCATAACGCATAACGCATAACGCATAACGCATAACGCATAACGCATAACACATAACGCATAACGCATAACGCATAACGCATAACGCATAACGTGTAACTCATAACGCATAACGCATAAAGCATAACGCATAACGCATAACGCATAACGCATATCGCATAACGCATAATACTTAACGTATAACGCACAACGCATAATGCATAACGCATAACGCATAACGCACAACGAATAACGCATAACGCATAACGCATAACGCATAACGCATATCGCATACCGTATAACGCATAACGCATAACGCATAACGCATAACGCAAACGTATAACGCACAACGCATAACGCATAACGCATAACGCATAACATATAACGCATAACGCATAACGCATAACGCATAACGCATAACGCATAACGCATATCGCATAACGCATAACGCATAACGCATAACGCATAACGCATAACGCATAACGCATAACTCATAACGCATAACGCATAAAGCATAACGCATAACGCATAACGCAAACGTATAACGCCCAACGCATAACGCATAACGCATAACTCATAACGCATAACGTATAACGCATAACGCATAACGCATAACGCATAACGCATAACGCATAACGCATAACGCATAACGCATAACGCATAACGCATAACCATAACGCATAACGCATAACCCATAACGCATAACGCACAACGCATAACGTATAACGCATAACGCATAACGCATACCGTATAACGCATAATGCATAACGCATAAAGCATAACGCATAACGCATAACGCATAACGCATAACGCATAACGCATAACGCATAACGCATAACGCATAACGCATAACGCATAACGCATAACGCATAAAGCAAAACGCATAACGCAAACGTATAACGCACAACGCATAACGCATAACGCATAACGCATAACGCATAACGCATAACGTATAACGCATAACGCATAACGCATAACCATAACGCATAACGCATAACCCATAACGCATAACGCATAACGCATAACGTATAACGCATAACGCATAACGCATACCGTATAACGCATAATGCATAACGCATAACGCATAACGCATAACGCATAACGCATAACGCATAACGTATAACGCATAACGCATACCGTATAACGCATAACGCCTAACGCATAACGCATAACGCATAACGCATAACGCATAACGCATAACGCATAACGCATAACGCATAACGCATAACGCATAACGCATAACGCATAACGCATAACGCATAACGCATAAAGCATAACGCATAACGCATAACGCATAACGCATAACGCATAATACTTAACGTATAACGCACAACGCATAACGCATAACGCATAACGCATAACGCATAACGCACAACGCATAACGCATAACGCATAACGCATAACGCATAACGCATATCGCATACCGTATAACGCATAACGCATAACGCATAACGCAAACGTATAACGCACAACGCATAACGCATAACGCATAACGCATAACATATAACGCATAACGCATAACGCATAACGCATATCGCATAACGCATAACGCATAACGCATAACGCATAACGCATAACGCAAAACTCATAACGCATAACGCATAAAGCATAACGCATAACGCATAACATATAACGCATAACGCATAACGCATAACGCATAACGCATAACGCATAACGCATAACGCATAACGCATAACGCATAACGCATAACGCATAAAGCATAACGCATAACGCATAACGCATAACGCATAAAGCATAACGCATAACGCATAACGCATAACGCATAACGCATAACGTGTAACGCATAACGCATAACGCATAACGCATAACGCATAACACATAAAGCATAACGCATAACGCATAACGCATAACGCATAACGCATAACGCATAACGCATAACGCATAACGCATAACGCATAACGCATAACGCATAACGCATAACGCATAACGCATAACGCATAACGCATAAAGCATAACGCATAACGCATAACGCAAACGTATAACGCACAACGCATAACGCATAACGCATAACGCATAACGCATAACGCATAACGCATACCGTATAACGCATAACGCATAACGCATAACGCATAACGCAAACGTATAACGCCCAACGCATAACGCATAACGCATAACTCATAACGCATAACGTATAACGCATAACGCATAACGCATAACGCATAACGCATAACGCATAACGCATAACGCATAACGCATAACGCATAACGCATAACGCATAACCATAACGCATAACGCATAACCCATAACGCATAACGCACAACGCATAACGTATAACGCATAACGCATAACGCATACCGTATAACGCATAATGCATAACGCATAAAGCATAACGCATAACGCATAACGCATAACGCATAACGCATAACGCATAACGCATAACGCATAACGCATAACGCATAACGCATAACGCATAACGCATAACGCATAAAGCAAAACGCATAACGCAAACGTATAACGCACAACGCATAACGCATAACGCATAACGCATAACGCATAACGCATAACGTATAACGCATAACGCATAACGCATAACCATAACGCATAACGCATAACCCATAACGCATAACGCATAACGCATAACGTATAACGCATAACGCATAACGCATACCGTATAACGCATAATGCATAACGCATAACGCATAACGCATAACGCACAACGCATAACGTATAACGCATAACGCATAACGCATACCGTATAACGCATAATGCATAACGCATAAAGCATAACGCATAACGCATAACGCATAACGCATAACGCATAACGCATAACGCATAACGCATAACGCATAACGCATAACGCATAACGCATAACGCATAACGCATAAAGCAAAACGCATAACGCAAACGTATAACGCACAACGCATAACGCATAACGCATAACGCATAACGCATAACGCATAACGTATAACGCATAACGCATAACGCATAACCATAACGCATAACGCATAACCCATAACGCATAACGCATAACGCATAACGTATAACGCATAACGCATAACGCATACCGTATAACGCATAATGCATAACGCATAACGCATAACGCATAACGCATAACGCACAACGCATAACGTATAACGCATAACGCATACCGTATAACGCATAACGCATAACGCATAACGCATAACGCATAACGCATAACGCATAACGCATAACGCATAACGCATAACGCATAACGCATAACGCATAACGCATAACGCATAACGCATAACGCATAACGCATAAAGCATAACGCATAACGCATAACGCATAACGCATAACGCATAACGCATAACGCATAATACTTAACGTATAACGCACAACGCATAACGCATAACGCATAACGCATAACGCATAACGCACAACGCATAACGCATAACGCATAACGCATAACGCATAACGCATATCGCATACCGTATAACGCATAACGCATAACGCATAACGCATAACGCAAACGTATAACGCACAACGCATAACGCATAACGCATAACGCATAACATATAACGCATAACGCATAACGCATAACGCATATCGCATAACGCATAACGCATAACGCATAACGCATAACGCATAACGCAAAACTCATAACGCATAACGCATAAAGCATAACGCATAACGCATAACATATAACGCATAACGCATAACGCATAACGCATAACGCATAACGCATAACGCATAACGCATAACGCATAACGCATAAAGCATAACGCATAACGCATAACGCATAACGCATAAAGCATAACGCATAACGCATAACGCATAACGCATAACGCATAACGTGTAACGCATAACGCATAACGCATAACGCATAACGCATAACACATAAAGCATAACGCATAACGCATAACGCATAACGCATAACGCATAACGCATAACGCATAACGCATGACGCATAACGCATAACGCATAACGCATAACGCATAACGCATAACGCATAACGCATAACGCATAACGCATAAAGCATAACGCATAACGCATAACGCAAACGTATAACGCACAACGCATAACGCATAACGCATAACGCATAACGCATAACGCATAACGCATACCGTATAACGCATAACGCATAACGCATAACGCATAACGCATAACGCATAACGCATAACGCATATCGCATACCGTATAACGCATAACGCATAACGCATAACGCATAACGCAAACGTATAACGCACAACGCATAACGCATAACGCATAACGCATAACATATAACGCATAACGCATAACGCATAACGCATAACGCATATCGCATAACGCATAACGCATAACGCATAACGCATAACGCATAACGCATAACGCATAACGCATAACGCATAACGCATAAAGCAAAACGCATAACGCAAACGTATAACGCACAACGCATAACGCATAACGCATAACGCATAACGCATAACGCATAACGCATAACGTATAACGCATAACGCATAACGCATAACCATAACGCATAACGCATAACCCATAACGCATAACGCATAACGCATAACGTATAACGCATAACGCATAACGCATACCGTATAACGCATAATGCATAACGCATAACGCATAACGCATAACGCATAACGCATAACGCATAACGTATAACGCAAACGCATACCGTATAACGCATAACGCATAACGAACACCGGAAAACCCATAACGCCTAACGCATAACGGATCACGAATAACGCATAATGCATAACGAATAAAGCATAACGCATAACGCATAACGCATAACGCATAACGCATAACGCATAACGCATAAAGCATAACGCATAACGCATAACGCATAACGCATAACGCATAACGCATAACGCATAATACTTAACGTATAACGCACAACGCATAACGCATAACGCATAACGCATAACGCATAACGCACAACGCATAACGCATAACGCATAACGCATAACCCATAACGCATAACGCATAACGCATAACGCATAACCCATAACGCATAACGCATAACACCTAACGCATAACGCATAACGCATAACGCATAACGCATAACGTGTAACCTATAACGCATAACGCATAAAGCATAACGCATAACGCATAACGCATAACGCATAACGCATATCGCATAACGCATAATACATAACGTATAACGCATAACGCATACCGTATAACGCATAACGCATAACGCATAACGCAAACGTATAACGCACAACGCATAACGCATAACGCATAACGCATAACATATAACGCATAACGCATAACGCATAACGCATAACGCATAACGCATAACGCATAACGCACAACGCATAACGCATAACGCATAACGCATAACATATAACGCATAACGCATAACGCATAACGCATAACGCATAACGCATAACGCATAAAGCATAACGCATAACGCATAACACATAACGCATAACGCATAACGCATAACGCATAACGCATAACGCATAACGCATAACGCATAACGCATAAAGCATAACGCATAACGCATAACGCATAACGCATAAAGCATAACGCATAACGCATAACGCATAACGCATAACGCATAACGCATAACGCATAACGCATAAAGCATAACGCATAACGCATAACGCATAACGCATAACGCATAACGCATAATACTTAACGTATAACGCACAACGCATAACGCATAACGCATAACGCATAACGCACAACGCATAACGCATAACGCATAACGCATAACGCATAACGCATATCGCATACCGTATAACGCATAACGCATAACGCATAACGCATAACGCAAACGTATAACGCACAACGCATAACGCATAACGCATAACGCATAACATATAACGCATAACGCATAACGCATAACGCATAACGCATATCGCATAACGCATAACGCATAACGCATAACGCATAACGCATAACTCATAACGCATAACGCATTAAGCATAACGCATAACGCATAACAAATAACGCATAACGCATAACGCATAACGCATAACGCATAACGCATAACGCATAACGCATAACGCATAACGCATAACGCATAACGCATAAAGCATAACGCATAACGCATAACGCATAACGCATAACGCATATCGCATAACGCATAACGCATAACGTATAACGCATAACGCATACCGTATAACGCATAACGCATAACGCATAACGCAAACGTATAACGCACAACGCATAACGAATAACGCATAACGCATAACATATAACGCATAACGCATAACGCATAACGCATAACGCATAACGCATAACGCACAACGCATAACGCATAACGCATAACGCATAACATATAACGCATAACGCATAACGCATAACGCATAACGCATAACGCATAACGCATAACGCATAAAGCATAACGCATAACGCATAACACATAACGCATAACGCATAACGCATAACGCATAACGCATAACGCATAACGCATAACGCACAACGCATAACGCATAACGCATAACGCATAACGCATAACGCATATCGCATACCGTATAACGCATAACGCATAACGCATAACGCATAACGCAAACGTATAACGCACAACGCATAACGCATAACGCATAACGCATAACATATAACGCATAACGCATAACGCATAACGCATAACGCATATCGCATAACGCATAACGCATAACGCATAACGCATAACGCATAACTCATAACGCATAACGCATAAAGCATAACGCATAACGCATAACACATAACGCATAACGCATAACGCATAACGCATAACGCATAACGCATAACGCATAACGCATAACGCATAACGCATAAAGCATAACGCATAACGCATAACGCATAACGCATAAAGCATAACGCATAACGCATAACGCATAACGCATAACGCATAACGTGTAACGCATAACGCATAACGCATAACGCATAACGCATAACACATAAAGCATAACGCATAACGCATAACGCATAACGCATAACGCATAACGCATAACGCATAACGCATAACGCATAACGCATAACGCATAACGCATAACGCATAACGCATAACGCATAACGCATAACGCATAACGCATAAAGCATAACGCATAACGCATAACGCAAACGTATAACGCACAACGCATAACGCATAACGCATAACGCATAACGCATAACGCATAACGCATAACGCATAACACATAACGCAGAACGCATAACGCATAACGCATAACGCATAACGCATAACGCATAACGCATAACGCATAACGCATAACGCATAACACATAACGCATAACGCATAACACATAACGCATAACGCATAACGCATAACGTGTAACTCATAACGCATAACGCATAAAGCATAACGCATAACGCATAACGCATATCGCATAACGCATAACGCATAACGCATAACGCATAACGCATAACGCATAACTCATAACGCATAACGCATAACGCATAACGCATAACGCATAACGCATAACGCATAACCATAACGCATAACGCATAACCCATAACGCATAACGCACAACGCATAACGTATAACGCATAACGCATAACGCATACCGTATAACGCATAATGCATAACGCATAACGCATAACGCATAACGCATAAGGCATAACGCATAACGCATAACGCATAACGCATAACGCATAACGCATAACGCAAAACGCATAACGTTAACGCATATCCCATAACGCATAAGGCTTGATGCATGACGCATATCGCTTATCGCATGACGCATAAGGCTTGATGCATGACGCATATCGCATAACGCATAAGGCATAACGCATAATACATAACGTATAACGCATTATGCATAACGCATAACGCATAACGCATAACGCATAACGCATAACGTATAACGCATATCGCATAACACATACGCATAACGCATAAGGCATAACGCATTACGCATAACTTTTAACTCATAACTCATAACGAATAACGCATAACGCAAAATGAATAACGCATAAAGCATACCGCATAACCCATAACCCTTAACGCATAACGCATAACGCATAATGCACAACGCTTAACGAATACCGCAAATCGCATAACGCCTAACGCATAACGGATCACGCATGACGCATAAAGCATAACGCATAACGCATAACGCATAACGCATATCGCATAACGCATAAATCATAACCCATAACGCACAACGCATAACGCATAATGCACAACGCATAACGAATACCGCAAAACGCATAACGCATAAGGCATAACGCATAACTCATAACGCATAACGCATAACGCATAACCCATAACGCATAACGCATAACACATAACGCATAACGCATAACGCATAACGCATAACGTGTAACCTATAACGCATAACGCATAAAGCATAACGCATAACGCATAACGCATAACGCATATCGCATAACGCATAATACATAACGTATAACGCATAACGCATACCGTATAACGCATAACGCATAACGCATAACGCAAACGTATAACGCACAACGCATAACGCATAACGCATAACGCATAACATATAACGCATAACGCATAACGCATAACGCATAACGCATAACGCATAACGCACAACGCATAACGCATAACGCATAACGCATAACATATAACGCATAACGCATAACGCATAACGCATAACGCATAACGCATAACGCATAACGCATAACGCATAACGCATATCGCACAACGCATAACGCATAACGTATAACGCATAACGCATACCGTATAACGCATAACGCATAACGCATAACGCAAACGTATAAGGCACAACGCATAACGCATAACGCATAACGCATAACATATAACGCATAACGCATAACGCATAACGCATAACGCATAACGCATAACGCATAACGCACAACGCATAACGCATAACGCATAACGCATAACATATAACGCATAACGCATAACGCATAACGCATAACACATAACGCATAACGCATAACGCATAACGCATAACGCATAACGTGTAACCTATAACGCATAACGCATAAAGCATAACGCATAACGCATAACGCATAACGCATAACGCATATCGCATAACGCATAATACATAACGTATAACGCATAACGCATACCGTATAACGCATAACGCATAACGCATAACGCAAACGTATAACGCACAACGCATAACGCATAACGCATAACGCATAACATATAACGCATAACGCATAACGCATAACGCATAACGCATAACGCATAACGCATAACGCATAACGCACAACGCATAACGCATAACGCATAACGCATAACATATAACGCATAACGCATAACGCATAACGCATAACGCATAACGCATAACGCATAAAGCATAACGCATAACGCATAACACATAACGCATAACGCATAACGCATAACGCATAACGCATAACGCATAACGCATAACGCATAACGCATAACGCATAACGCATAAAGCATAACGCATAACGCATAACGCATAACGCATAAAGCATAACGCATAACGCATAACGCATAACGCATAACGCATAACGCATAACGCATAACGCATAAAGCATAACGCATAACGCATAACGCATAACGCATAACGCATAACGCATAATACTTAACGTATAACGCACAACGCATAACGCATAACGCATAACGCATAACGCACAACGCATAACGCATAACGCATAACGCATAACGCATAACGCATAACGCATATCGCATACCGTATAACGCATAACGCATAACGCATAACGCATAACGCAAACGTATAACGCACAACGCATAACGCATAACGCATAACGCATAACATATAACGCATAACGCATAACGCATAACGCATAACGCATATCGCATAACGCATAACGCATAACGCATAACGCATAACGCATAACTCATAACGCATAACGCATTAAGCATAACGCATAACGCATAACAAATAACGCATAACGCATAACGCATAACGCATAACGCATAACGCATAACGCATAACGCATAACGCATAACGCATAAAGCATAACGCATAACGCATAACGCATAACGCATAACGCACAACGCATAACGCATAACGCATAACATACAACGCATAACGCATAACGCATAACGCATAACGCATAACGCATAACGCATAACGCATAACGCATAACGCATATCGCACAACGCATAACGCATAACGTATAACGCATAACGCATACCGTATAACGCATAACGCATAACGCAAACGTATAAGGCACAACGCATAACGCATAACGCATAACGCATAACATATAACACATACCGTATAACGCATAATGCATAACGCATAACGCATAACGCATAACGCATAACGCATAACGTATAACGCATAACGCATACCGTATAACGCATAACGCATAACGCAAACGTATAGCGCACAACGCATAATGCATAAACCATAACCCTTACTTCATAACGCCATAACGCATAATGCACAACGCATAACGAACACCGGAAAACCCATAACGCATAACGCATAATGCATAACGCATAAAGCATAACGCATAACGCATAACGCATAACGCCTAACGCATAACGGATCACGCATAACGCATAACCCATAACGCATAACGCATAACGCATAACCATAACGCATAACGCATAACGCATAACGCATAACGCATAACGCATAACCATAACGCATAACGCATAACCCATAACGCATAATGCATAACGCATAACGTATAACGCATAACGCATACCGTATAACGCATAATGCATAACGCATAACGCATAACGCATAACGCATAACGCATAACGCATAACGCATAACGCATAACGCAAACGTATAACGCACAACGCATTACGCATAACGCATAACGCATTACGCATAACGTATAACGAATAACGCATAACGCATAACGCATAACGCATAACGCATAACGCATAACCATAACGCATAACGCATAATCCATAACGCATAATGCATAAGGCATAACGCATTACGCATAACTTTTAACTCATAACTCATAACGAATAACGCATAACGCAAAATGAATAACGCATAAAGCATAACGCATAACCCATAACCCTTAACGCATAACGCATAACGCATAATGCATAACGCTTAACGAATACCGCAAATCGCATAACGCCTAACGCATAACGGATCACGCATGACGCATAAAGCATAACGAATAACGCATAACGCATAACGCATAACGCATAACGCATAAATCATAACCCATAACGCACAACGCATAACGCATAATGCACAACGCATAACGAATACCGCAAAACGCATAACGCATAACGCATAACGCATAACTCATAACGCATAACGCATAACGCATAACGCATAACGCATAACGCATAACGCATAACGCATAACGCATAACGCATAACGCATAACGCATAAAGCATAACGCATAACGCATAACGCATAACGCATAAAGCATAACGCATAACGCATAACACATAAAGCATAACGCATAACGCATAACGCATAACGCATAACGCATAACGCATAACGCATAACGCATAACGCATAACGCATAACGCATAACGCAAACGTATAACGCACAACGCATAACGCATAACGCATAACGCATAACGCATAACGCATAACGCATACCGTATAATGCATAACGCATAACGCATAACGCATAACGCATAACGCATAACGCATAACACATAACGCAGAACGCATAACGCATAACGCATAACGCATAACGCATAACGCATAACACATAACGCATAACGCATAACGCATAACGCATAAAGCATAACGCATAACGCATAACACATAAAGCATAACGCATAACGCATAACGCATAACGCATAACGCATAACGCATAACGCATAACGCATAACGCAAACGTATAACGCACAACGCATAACGCATAACGCATAACGCATAACGCATAACGCATAACGCATACCGTATAATGCATAACGCATAACGCATAACGCATAACGCATAACGCATAACACATAACGCAGAACGCATAACGCATAACGCATAACGCATAACGCATAACGCATAACGCATAACACATAACGCATAACGCATAACGCATAACGCATAACGCATAACGCATAACGCATAACGTGTAACTCATAACGCATAACGCATAAAGCATAACGCATAACGCATAACGCATAACGCATATCGCATAACGCATAATACTTAACGTATAACGCACAACGCATAACGCATAACGCATAACGCATAACGCATAACGCATAACGCATAACGCATAACGCATAACGCATAACGCATATCGCATACCGTATAACGCATAACGCATAACGCATAACGCATAACGCAAACGTCTAACGCACAACGCATAACGCATAACGCATAACGCATAACATATAACGCATAACGCATAACGCATAACGCAAACGTATAACGCACAACGCATAACGCATAACGCATAACGCATAACATATAACGCATAACGCATAACGCATAACGCATAACGCATAACGCATAACGCACAACGCATAACGCATAACGCATAACGCATAACGCATAACATATAACGCATAACGCATAACGCATAACGCATAACGCATAACGCATAACGCATAACGCATAACGCATAACGCATAACGCATAACGCATAACGCATATCGCACAACGCATAACGCATAACGTATAACGCATAACGCATACCGTATAACGCATAACGCATAACGCAAAACGCAAACGTATAACGCACAACGCATAACGCATATCGCATAACGCATAACGCATAACCATAACGCATAACGCATAACCCATAACGCATAACGCATAACGCATAACGTATAACGCATAACGCATACCGTATAACGCATAATGCATAACGCATAAAGCATAACGCATAACGCATAACGCATAACGCATAACGCATAACGCATAACGCATAACGCATAACGCATAACGCATAACGCGTAACGCATAACGCATAACGCATAACGCATAACGCATAACGCATAACGCATAACGTATAACGCATAACGCATAACGCATAACGCATAACGCATAACGCATAACGCATAACGCATAACGCATAACCATAACGCATAACGCATAACCCATAACGCATAACGCATAACGCATAACGTATAACGCATAACGCATACCGTATAACGCATAATGCATACCGCATAACGCATAACGCATAACGCATAACGCATAACGCATAACGTATAACGCATAACGCATACCGTATAACGCATAACGCATAACGCATAACGCAAACGTATAGCGCACAACGCATAATGCATAAACCATAACCCTTACTTCATAACGCATAATGCATAACGCATAACGCATAACGCATAACGCATAACGCATAACGCATAACGCATAACGCTTAAAGCATAACGCATAACGCATAACGCATAACGCATAACGCATAACGCATAACGAATAACGCATAACGCATAACTCATAACGCATAACGCATAAAGCATAACGCATAACGCAAACGTATAACGCACAACGCATAACGCATAACGCATAACTCATAACGCATAACGTATAACGCATAACGCATAACGCATAACGCATAACGCATAACGCATAACGCATAACGCATAACGCATAACGCATAACGCATAACGCATAACGCATAACCATAACGCATAACGCATAACCCATAACGCATAACGCACAACGCATAACGTATAACGCATAACGCATAACGCATACCGTATAACGCATAACGCATAACGCATAACGCATAACGCATAACGCATAACGCATAACGCATAACGCATAACGCATAACGGAGAACGCATAACGCATAACGCATAACGCATAACGCATAACGCATAACGCATAACGCATAACGCATAAAGCAAAACGCATAACGCAAACGTATAACGCACAACGCATAACGCATAACGCATAACGCATAACGCATAACGCATAACGTATAACGCATAACGCATAACGCATAACGCATAACGCATAACGCATAACGCATAACGCATAACCATAACGCATAACGCATAACCCATAACGCATATCGCAATAACGCATAACGTATAACGCATAACGCATACCGTATAACGCATAATGCATAACGCATAACGCATAACGCATAACGCATAACGCACACCGTATAACGCATAACGCATAACGCATAACGCATAAAGCATAACGCATAACGCATAACGCATAATGCAAACGTATAACGTCCAACGCAAAAAGCATAACGAACAACCCATAACGAATAATCCATAACGCATAACGCATAACGCATAACGCATAACGCATAACGCATAACGCATAACGCATAACGCATATCGCATAACGCATATCGCATAACGCATAATACTTAACGTATAACGCACAACGCATAACGCATAACGCATAACGCATATCGCATACCGTATAACGCATAACGCATAACGCATAACGCATAACGCAAACGTATAACGCACAACGCATAACGCATAACGCATAACGCATAACATATAACGCATAACGCATAACGCATAACGCATAACGCATATCGCATAACGCATAACGCATAACGCATAACGCATAACGCATAACGCATAACGCATAACTCATAACGCATAACGCATAAAGCATAACGCATAACGCATAACCATAACGCATAACGCATAACCCATAACGCATAACGCACAACGCATAACGTATAACGCATAACGCATAACGCATACCGTATAACGCATAATGCATAACGCATAACGCATAACGCATAACGCATAAGGCATAACGCATAACGCATAACGCATAACGCATAACGCATAACGCATAACGCAAAACGCATAACGTTAACGCATATCCCATAACGCATAAGGCTTGATGCATGACGCATATCGCTTATCGCATGACGCATAAGGCTTGATGCATGACGCATATCGCATAACGCATAAGGCATAACGCATAATACATAACGTATAACGCATTATGCATAACGCATAACGCATAACGCATAACGCATAACGCATAACGTATAACGCATATCGCATAACACATACGCATAACGCATAAGGCATAACGCATTACGCATAACTTTTAACTCATAACTCATAACGAATAACGCATAACGCAAAATGAATAACGCATAAAGCATACCGCATAACCCATAACCCTTAACGCATAACGCATAACGCATAATGCACAACGCTTAACGAATACCGCAAATCGCATAACGCCTAACGCATAACGGATCACGCATGACGCATAAAGCATAACGCATAACGCATAACGCATAACGCATATCGCATAACGCATAAATCATAACCCATAACGCACAACGCATAACGCATAATGCACAACGCATAACGAATACCGCAAAACGCATAACGCATAAGGCATAACGCATAACTCATAACGCATAACGCATAACCCATAACGCATAACGCATAACACATAACGCATAACGCATAACGCATAACGCATAACGTGTAACCTATAACGCATAACGCATAAAGCATAACGCATAACGCATAACGCATAACGCATATCGCATAACGCATAATACATAACGTATAACGCATAACGCATACCGTATAACGCATAACGCATAACGCATAACGCAAACGTATAACGCACAACGCATAACGCATAACGCATAACGCATAACATATAACGCATAACGCATAACGCATAACGCATAACGCATAACGCATAACGCACAACGCATAACGCATAACGCATAACGCATAACATATAACGCATAACGCATAACGCATAACGCATAACGCATAACGCATAACGCATAACGCATAACGCATAACGCATAACGCATATCGCACAACGCATAACGCATAACGTATAACGCATAACGCATACCGTATAACGCATAACGCATAACGCATAACGCAAACGTATAAGGCACAACGCATAACGCATAACGCATAACGCATAACATATAACGCATAACGCATAACGCATAACGCATAACGCATAACGCATAACGCATAACGCACAACGCATAACGCATAACGCATAACGCATAACATATAACGCATAACGCATAACGCATAACGCATAACACATAACGCATAACGCATAACGCATAACGCATAACGCATAACGTGTAACCTATAACGCATAACGCATAAAGCATAACGCATAACGCATAACGCATAACGCATAACGCATATCGCATAACGCATAATACATAACGTATAACGCATAACGCATACCGTATAACGCATAACGCATAACGCATAACGCAAACGTATAACGCACAACGCATAACGCATAACGCATAACGCATAACATATAACGCATAACGCATAACGCATAACGCATAACGCATAACGCATAACGCATAACGCATAACGCACAACGCATAACGCATAACGCATAACGCATAACATATAACGCATAACGCATAACGCATAACGCATAACGCATAACGCATAACGCATAAAGCATAACGCATAACGCATAACACATAACGCATAACGCATAACGCATAACGCATAACGCATTACGCATAACGCATAACGCATAACGCATAACGCATAACGCATAAAGCATAACGCATAACGCATAACGCATAACGCATAAAGCATAACGCATAACGCATAACGCATAACGCATAACGCATAACGCATAACGCATAACGCATAAAGCATAACGCATAACGCATAACGCATAACGCATAACGCATAACGCATAATACTTAACGTATAACGCACAACGCATAACGCATAACGCATAACGCATAACGCACAACGCATAACGCATAACGCATAACGCATAACGCATAACGCATATCGCATACCGTATAACGCATAACGCATAACGCATAACGCATAACGCAAACGTATAACGCACAACGCATAACGCATAACGCATAACGCATAACATATAACGCATAACGCATAACGCATAACGCATAACGCATATCGCATAACGCATAACGCATAACGCATAACGCATAACGCATAACTCATAACGCATAACGCATTAAGCATAACGCATAACGCATAACAAATAACGCATAACGCATAACGCATAACGCATAACGCATAACGCATAACGCATAACGCATAACGCATAACGCATAAAGCATAACGCATAACGCATAACGCATAACGCATATCGCATAACGCATAACGCATAACGTATAACGCATAACGCATACCGTATAACGCATAACGCATAACGCATAACGCAAACGTATAACGCACAACGCATAACGCATAACGCATAACGCATAACATATAACGCATAACGCATAACGCATAACGCATAACGCATAACGCATAACGCACAACGCATAACGCATAACATATAACGCATAACGCATAACGCATAACGCATAACGCATAACGCATAACGCACAACGCATAACGCATAACGCATAACGCATAACATATAACGCATAACGCATAACGCATAACGCATAACGCATAACGCATAACGCATAACGCATAACGCATAACGCATAAAGCATAACGCATAACGCATAACACATAACGCATAACGCATAACGCATAACGCATAACGCATAACGCATAACGCATAACGCATAACGCACAACGCATAACGCATAACGCATAACGCATAACGCATAACGCATATCGCATACCGTATAACGCATAACGCATAACGCATAACGCATAACGCAAACGTATAACGCACAACGCATAACGCATAACGCATAACATATAACGCATAACGCATAACGCATAACGCATAACGCATATCGCATAACGCATAACGCATAACGCATAACGCATAACGCATAACTCATAACGCATAACGCATAAAGCATAACGCATAACGCATAACACATAACGCATAACGCATAACGCATAACGCATAACGCATAACGCATAACGCATAACGCATAACGCATAACGCATAACGCATAAAGCATAACGCATAACGCATAACGCATAACGCATAAAGCATAACGCATAACGCATAACGCATAACGCATAACGCATAACGTGTAACGCATAACGCCTAACGCATAACGCATAACGCATAACACATAAAGCATAACGCATAACGCATAACGCATAACGCATAACGCATAACGCATAACGCATAACGCATAACGCATAACGCATAACGCATAACGCATAACGCATAACGCATAACGCATAACGCATAACGCATAAAGCATAACGCATAACGCATAACGCAAACGTATAACGCACAACGCATAACGCATAACGCATAACGCATAACGCATAACGCATAACGCATACCGTATAACGCATAACGCATAACGCATAACGCATAACGCATAACGCATAACACATAACGCATAACGCATAACGCATAACGCATAACGCATAACGCATAACGCATAACGCATAACACATAACGCATAACGCATAACACATAACGCATAACGCATAACGCATAACGTGTAACTCATAACGCATAACGCATAAAGCATAACGCATAACGCATAACGCATATCGCATAACGCATAACGCATAAAGCATAACGCATAAAGCATAACGCATAACGCATAACGCATAACGCATAACGCATAACGCATAACGCATAACGCATAACGCATAACGCATAAAGCAAAACGCATAACGCAAACGTATAACGCACAACGCATAACGCATAACGCATAACGCATAACGCATAACGCATAACGCATAACGCATAACGTATAACGCATAAGGCATACCGTATAACGCATAATGCATAACGCATAACGCATAACGCATAACGCATAACGCATAACGCATAACGTATAACGCATAACGCATACCGTATAACGCATAACGCATAACGCATAACGCATAACGCATAACGCATAACCATAACGCATAACGCATAACCCATAACGCATAACGCACAACGCACAACGCATAACGTATAACGCATAACGCATATCGCATAACGCATAACGCATAACGCATAACGCATAACTCATAACGCATAACGCATAAAGCATAACGCATAACGCATAACGCAAACGTATAACGCACAACGCATAACGCATAACGCATAACGCATAACGCATAACGCATAACGTATAACGCATAACGCATAACCATAACGCATAACGCATAACCCATAACGCATAACGCATAACGCATAACGTATAACGCATAACGCATACCGTATAACGCATAATGCATAACGCATAACGCATAACGCATAACGCATAACGCATAACGCATAACGCATAACGCATAACGCATAACGCATAACGCATAACGCATAACGCATAAAGCATAACGCATAACGCATAACGCAAACGTATAACGCACAACGCATAACGCATAACGCATAACGCATAACGCATAACGCATAACGCATACCGTATAACACATAACGCATAACGCATAACGCATAACGCATAACGCATAACACATAACGCAGAACGCATAACGCATAACGCATAACGCATAACGCATAACGCATAACGCATAACGCATAACACATAACGCATAACGCATAACACATAACGCATAACGCATAACGCATAACGCATAACGCATAACGCATAACGCATAACGCATAACGCATAACGCATAAAGCAAAACGCATAACGCAAACGTATAACGCACAACGCATAACGCATAACGCATAACGCATAACGCATAACGCATAACGCATAACGCATAACGCATAACGTATAACGCATAAGGCATACCGTATAACGCATAATGCATAACGCATAACGCATAACGCATAACGCATAACGCATAACGCATAACGTATAACGCATAACGCATAACGCATAACGCATAACGCATAACGCATAACGCATAACGTATAACGCATAACGCATACCGTATAACGCATAACGCATAACGCATAACGCATAACGCATAACGCATAACCATAACGCATAACGCATAACCCATAGCGCATAACGCACAACGCACAACGCATAACGTATAACGCATAACGCATATCGCATAACGCATAACGCATAACGCATAACGCATAACTCATAACGCATAACGCATAAAGCATAACGCATAACGCATAACGCAAACGTATAACGCACAACGCATAACGCATAACGCATAACGCATAACGCATAACGCATAACGTATAACGCATAACGCATAACCATAACGCATAACGCATAACCCATAACGCATAACGCATAACGCATAACGTATAACGCATAACGCATACCGTATAACGCATAATGCATAACGCATAACGCATAACGCATAACGCATAACGCATAACGCATAACGCATAACGCATAACGCATAACGCATAACGCATAACGCATAACGCATAAAGCATAACGCATAACGCATAACGCAAACGTATAACGCACAACGCATAACGCATAACGCATAACGCATAACGCATAACGCATAACGCATACCGTATAACACATAACGCATAACGCATAACGCATAACGCATAACGCATAACACATAACGCAGAACGCATAACGCATAACGCATAACGCATAACGCATAACGCATAACGCATAACGCATAACACATAACGCATAACGCATAACACATAACGCATAACGCATAACGCATAACGTGTAACTCATAACGCATAACGCATAAAGCATAAAGCATAACGCATAACGCATATCGCATAACGCATAACGCATAAAGCATAACGCATAAAGCATAACGCATAACGCATAACGCATAACGCATAACGCATAACGCATAACGCATAACGCATAACGCATAACGCATAACGCATAACGCATAAAGCAAAACGCATAACGCAAACGTATAACGCACAACGCATAACGCATAACGCATAACGCATAACGCATAACGCATAACGCATAACGCATAACGCATAACGTATAACGCATAAGGCATACCGTATAACGCATAATGCATAACGCATAACGCATAACGCATAACGCATAACGCATAACGCATAACGTATAACGCATAACGCATACCGTATAACGCATAACGCATAACGCATAACGCATAACGCATAACGCATAACCATAACGCATAACGCATAACCCATAACGCATAACGCACAACGCACAACGCATAACGTATAACGCATAACGCATAACGCATATCGCATAACGCATAACGCATAACGCATAACGCATAACTCATAACGCATAACGCATAAAGCATAACGCATAACGCATAACGCAAACGTATAACGCACAACGCATAACGCATAACGCATAACGCATAACGCATAACGCATAACGTATAACGCATAACGCATAACCATAACGCATAACGCATAACGCATAACGCATAACGCATAACGTATAACGCATAACGCATACCGTATAACGCATAATGCATAACGCATAACGCATAACGCATAACGCATAACGCATAACGCATAACGCATAACGCATAACGTATAACGCATAACGCATACCGTATAACGCATAACGCATAACGCATAACGCAAAATGAATAACACATAAAGCATAACGCATAACCCATAACCCTTAACGCATAACGCATAACGCATAATGCATAACGCTTAACGAATACCGCAAATCGCATAACGCCTAACGCATAACGGATCACGCATGACGCATAAAGCATAACGAATAACGCATAACGCATAACGCATAACGCATAACGCATAACGCATAACGCATAAATCATAACCCATAACGCACAACGCATAACGCATAATGCACAACGCATAACGAATACCGCAAAACGCATAACGCATATCGCATAACGCATAACGCATAACGCATAACTCATAACGCATAACGCATAACGCATAAAGCATAACGAATAACGCATAACGCATAACGCATAACGCATAACGCATAACCCATAACGCATAACGCATAACGCATAACGTATAACGCATAACGCATACCGTATAACGCATAATGCATAACGCATAACGCATAACGCATAACGCATAACGCATAACGCATAACGCACAACGCACAACGCATAACGTATAACGCATAACGCATAACGCATATCGCATAACGCATAACGCATAACGCATAACGCATAACTCATAACGCATAACGCATAAAGCATAACGCATAACGCATAACGCAAACGTATAACGCACAACGCATAACGCATAACGCATAACGCATAACGCATAACGCATAACGTATAACGCATAACGCATAACCATAACGCATAACGCATAACCCATAACGCATAACGCATAACGCGTAACGCATAACGCATAACGCATAAAGCATAACGCATAACGCATAACGCAAACGTATAACGCACAACGCATAACGCATAACGCATAACGCATAAAGCAAAACGCATAACGCAAACGTATAACGCACAACGCATAACGCATAACGCATAACGCATAACGCATAACGCATAACGCATAACGCATAACGCATAACGTATAACGCATAAGGCATACCGTATAACGCATAATGCATAACGCATAACGCATAACGCATAACGCATAACGCATAACGCATAACGTATAACGCATAACGCATACCGTATAACGCATAACGCATAACGCATAACGCATAACGCATAACGCATAACCATAACGCATAACGCATAACCCATAACGCATAACGCACAACGCACAACGCATAACGTATAACGCATAACGCATAACGCATATCGCATAACGCATAACGCATAACGCATAACGCATAACTCATAACGCATAACGCATAAAGCATAACGCATAACGCATAACGCAAACGTATAACGCACAACGCATAACGCATAACGCATAACGCATAACGCATAACGCATAACGCATAACGTATAACGCATAACGCATAACCATAACGCATAACGCATAACCCATAACGCATAACGCATAACGCATAACGTATAACGCATAACGCATACCGTATAACGCATAATGCATAACGCATAACGCATAACGCATAACGCATAACGCGTAACGCATAACGCATAACGCATAACGTATAACGCATAACGCATACCGTATAACGCATAACGCATAACGCATAACGCAAAATGAATAACACATAAAGCATAACGCATAACCCATAACCCTTAACGCATAACGCATAACGCATAATGCATAACGCTTAACGAATACCGCAAATCGCATAACGCCTAACGCATAACGGATCACGCATGACGCATAAAGCATAACGAATAACGCATAACGCATAACGCATAACGCATAACGCATAACGCATAACGCATAACGCATAAATCATAACCCATAACGCACAACGCATAACGCATAATGCACAACGCATAACGAATACCGCAAAACGCATAACGCATATCGCATAACGCATAACGCATAACGCATAACTCATAACGCATAACGCATAACGCATAACGCATAACGCATAACGCATAACGCATAACACATAACGCATAACGCATAACGCATAACGCATAACGCATAACGCATAACGCATAAAGCATAACGCATAACGCATAACGCAAACGTATAACGCACAACGCATAACGCATAACGCATAACGCATAACGCATAACGCATAACGCATACCGTATAACGCATAACGCATAACGCATAACGCATAACGCATAACGCATAACACATAACGCAGAATGCATAACGCATAACGCATAACGCATAACGCATAACGCATAACGCATAACGCATAACACATAACGCATAACGCATAACACATAACGCATAACGCATAACGCATAACGTGTAACTCATAACGCATAACGCATAAAGCATAACGCATAACGCATAACGCATAACGCATATCGCATAACGCATAATACTTAACGTATAACGCACAACGCATAACGCATAACGCACAACGCATAACGCATAACGCATAACGCATAACGCATAACGCATAACGCATAACGCATAAAGCATAACGCATAACGCATAACGCAAACGTATAACGCACAACGCATAACGCATAACGCATAACGCATAACGCATAACGCATAACGCATAACGCATACCGTATAACGCATAACGCATAACGCATAACGCATAACGCATAACGCATAACGCATAACGCATAACGCATAACGCATAACGCATAACGCATAACGCATAAAGCATAACGCATAACGCATAACGCATAACGCATATCGCATAACGCATAACGCATAACGTATAACGCATAACGCATACCGTATAACGCATAACGCATAACGCATAACGCAAACGTATAACGCACAACGCATAACGCATAACGCATAACGCATAACATATAACGCATAACGCATAACGCATAACGCATAACGCATAACGCATAACGCATAACGCACAACGCATAACGCATAACGCATAACGCATAACATATAACGCATAACGCATAACGCATAACGCATAACGCATAACGCATAACGCATAACGCATAAAGCATAACGCATAACGCATAACACATAACGCATGACGCATAACGCATAACGCATAACGCATAACGCATAACGTATAACGCACAACGCATAACGCATAACGCATAACGCATAACGCATAACGCATATCGCATACCGTATAACGCATAACGCATAACGCATAACGCATAACGCAAACGTATAACGCACAACGCATAACGCATAACGCATAACATATAACGCATAACGCATAACGCATAACGCATAACGCATATCGCATAACGCATAACGCATAACGCATAACGCATAACGCATAACTCATAACGCATAACGCATAAAGCATAACGCATAACGCATAACACATAACGCATAACGCATAACGCATAACGCATAACGCATAACGCATAACGCATAACGCATAACGCATAACGCATAAAGCATAACGCATAACGCATAACGCATAACGCATAAAGCATAACGCATAACGCATAACGCATAACGCATATCGTGTAACGCATAACGCATAACGCATAACGCATAACGCATAACACATAAAGCATAACGCATAACGCATAACGCATAACGCATAACGCATAACGCATAACGCATAACGCATAACGCATAACGCATAACGCATAACGCATAAAGCATAACGCATAACGCATAACGCAAACGTATAACGCACAACGCATAACGCATAACGCATAACGCATAACGCATAACGCATACCGTATAACGCATAACGCATAACGCATAACACATAACACATAACGCATAACGCATAACGCATAACGTGTAACTCATAACGCATAACGCATAAAGCATAACGCATAACGCATAACGCATATCGCATAACGCATAACGCATAACGCATAACGCATAACGCATAACGCATAACGCATAAAGCATAACGCATAACGCATAACGCATAACGCATATCGCATAACGCATAACGCATAACGTATAACGCATAACGCATACCGTATAACGCATAACGCATAACGCATAACGCAAACGTATAACGCACAACGCATAACGCATAACGCATAACGCATAACATATAACGCATAACGCATAACGCATAACGCATAACGCATAACGCATAACGCATAACGCATAACGCACAACGCATAACGCATAACGCATAACGCATAACATATAACGCATAACGCATAACGCATAACGCATAACGCATAACGCATAACGCATAACGCATAAAGCATAACGCATAACGCATAACACATAACGCATGACGCATAACGCATAACGCATAACGCATAACGCATAACGCATAACGTATAACGCACAACGCATAACGCATAACGCATAACGCATAACGCATAACGCATATCGCATACCGTATAACGCATAACGCATAACGCATAACGCATAACGCAAACGTATAACGCACAACGCATAACGCATAACGCATAACATATAACGCATAACGCATAACGCATAACGCATAACGCATATCGCATAACGCATAACGCATAACGCATAACGCATAACGCATAACTCATAACGCATAACGCATAAAGCATAACGCATAACGCATAACACATAACGCATAACGCATAACGCATAACGCATAACGCATAACGCATAACGCATAACGCATAACGCATAACGCATAAAGCATAACGCATAACGCATAACGCATAACGCATAAAGCATAACGCATAACGCATAACGCATAACGCATAACGCATAACGTGTAACGCATAACGCATAACGCATAACGCATAACGCATAACACATAAAGCATAACGCATAACGCATAACGCATAACGCATAACGCATAACGCATAACGCATAACGCATAACGCATAACGCATAACGCATAACGCATAAAGCATAACGCATAACGCATAACGCAAACGTATAACGCACAACGCATAACGCATAACGCATAACGCATAACGCATAACGCATACCGTATAACGCATAACGCATAACGCATAACACATAACGCATAACGCATAACGCATAACGTGTAACTCATAACGCATAACGCATAAAGCATAACGCATAACGCATAACGCATATCGCATAACGCATAACGCATAACGCATAACGCATAACGCATAACGCATAACGCATAACTCATAAGGCATAACGCATAACGCATAACGCATAACGCATAACGCATAACGCATAACCATAACGCATAACGCATAACCCATAACGCATAACGCACAACGCATAACGTATAACGCATAACGCATAACGCATACCGTATAACGCATAATGCATAACGCATAACGCATAACGCATAACGCATAACGCATAAGGCATAACGCATAACGCATAACGCATAACGCATAACGCATAACGCAAAACGCATAACGTTAACGCATATCCCATAACGCATAAGGCTTGATGCATGACGCATATCGCTTATCGCATGACGCATAAGGCTTGATGCATGACGCATATCGCATAACGCATAAGGCATAACGCATAATACATAACGTATAACGCATTATGCATAACGCATAACGCATAACGCATAACGCATAACGCATAACGTATAACGCATATCGCATAACACATACGCATAACGCATAAGGCATAACGCATTACGCATAACTTTTACCTCATAACTCATAACGAATAACGCATAACGCAAAATGAATAACGCATAAAGCATACCGCATAACCCATAACCCTTAACGCATAACGCATAACGCATAATGCACAACGCTTAACGAATACCGCAAATCGCATAACGCCTAACGCATAACGGATCACGCATGACGCATAAAGCATAACGCATAACGCATAACGCATAACGCATATCGCATAACGCATAAATCATAACCCATAACGCACAACGCATAACGCATAATGCACAACGCATAACGAATACCGCAAAACGCATAACGCATAACGCATAACGCATAACTCATAACGCATAACGCATAACCCATAACGCATAACGCATAACGCATAACACATAACGCATAACGCATAACGCATAACGCATAACGCATAACGTGTAACCTATAACGCATAACGCATAAAGCATAACGCATAACGCATAACGCATAACGCATATCGCATAACGCATAATACATAACGTATAACGCATAACGCATACCGTATAACGCATAACGCATAACGCATAACGCAAACGTATAACGCACAACGCATAACGCATAACGCATAACGCATAACATATAACGCATAACGCATAACGCATAACGCATAACGCATAACGCATAACGCATAACGCACAACGCATAACGCATAACGCATAACGCATAACATATAACGCATAACGCATAACGCATAACGCATAACGCATAACGCATAACGCATAACGCATAACGCATAACGCATAACGCATATCGCACAACGCATAACGCATAACGTATAACGCATAACGCATACCGTATAACACATAACGCATAACGCATAACGCAAACGTATAAGGCACAACGCATAACGCATAACGCATAACGCATAACATATAACGCATAACGCATAACGCATAACGCATAAAGCATAATGCATAACGCATAACGCATAACGCATAACGCATATCGCATAACGCATAACGCATAACGCATAACGCATAACGCATAACGCATAACGCATAACGCATAACGCATAACGCATAACCATAACGCATAACGCATAACCCATAACGCATAACGCACAACGCATAACGTATAACGCATAACGCAAAACGCATACCGTATAACGCATAATGCATAACGCATAAAGCATAACGCATAAAGCATAACGCATAACGCATAACGCATAACGCATAACGCATAACGCATAACGCATAACGCATAACGCATAACGCATAACGCATAAAGCAAAACGCATAACGCAAACGTATAACGCACAACGCATAACGCATAACGCATAACGCATAACGCGTAACGCATAACGCATAACGCATAACGTATAACGCATAAGGCATACCGTATAACGCATAATGCATAACGCATAACGCATAACGCATAACGCATAACGCATAACGCATAACGTATAACGCATAACGCATACCGTATAACGCATAACGCATAACGCATAACGCATAACGCATAACGCATAACCATAACGCATAACGCATAACCCATAACGCATAACGCACAACGCACAACGCATAACGTATAACGCATAACGCATAACGCATATCGCATAACGCATAACGCATAACGCATAACGCATAACTCATAACGCATAACGCATAAAGCATAACGCATAACGCATAACGCAAACGTATAACGCACAACGCATAACGCATAACGCATAACGCATAACGCATAACGCATAACGTATAACGCATAACGCATAACCATAACGCATAACGCATAACCCATAACGCATAACGCATAACGCATAACGTATAACGCATAACGCATACCGTATAACGCATAATGCATAACGCATAACGCATAACGCATAACGCATAACGCATAACGCATAACGCATAACGCATAACGCATAACGCATAACGCACAACGCATAACGCATAACGCATAACGCATAACATATAACGCATAACGCATAACGCATAACGCATAACGCATAACGCATAACGCATAACGCATAACGCATAACGCATATCGCACAACGCATAACGCATAACGTATAACGCATAACGCATACCGTATAACACATAACGCATAACGCATAACGCAAACGTATAAGGCACAACGCATAACGCATAACGCATAACGCATAACATATAACGCATAACGCATAACGCATAACGCATAAAGCATAATGCATAACGCATAACGCATAACGCATAACGCATATCGCATAACGCATAACGCATAACGCATAACGCATAACGCATAACGCATAACGCATAACGCATAACGCATAACCATAACGCATAACGCATAACCCATAACGCATAACGCACAACGCATAACGTATAACGCATAACGCAAAACGCATACCGTATAACGCATAATGCATAACGCATAAAGCATAACGCATAAAGCATAACGCATAACGCATAACGCATAACGCATAACGCATAACGCATAACGCATAACGCATAACGCATAACGCATAACGCATAACGCATAACGCATAACGCATAAAGCAAAACGCATAACGCAAACGTATAACGCATAACGCATAACGCATAACGCATAACGCGTAACGCATAACGCATAACGCATAACGTATAACGCATAAGGCATACCGTATAACGCATAATGCATAACGCATAACGCATAACGCATAACGCATAACGCATAACGCATAACGCATAACGCATAACGTATAACGCATAACGCATACCGTATAACGCATAACGCATAACGCATAACGCATAACGCATAACGCATAACCATAACGCATAACGCATAACCCATAACGCATAACGCACAACGCACAACGCATAACGTATAACGCATAACGCATAACGCATATCGCATAACGCATAACGCATAACGCATAACGCATAACTCATAACGCATAACGCATAAAGCATAACGCATAACGCATAACGCAAACGTATAACGCACAACGCATAACGCATAACGCATAACGCATAACGCATAACGCATAACGTATAACGCATAACGCATAACCATAACGCATAACGCATAACCCATAACGCATAACGCATAACGCATAACGTATAACGCATAACGCATACCGTATAACGCATAATGCATAACGCATAACGCATAACGCATAACGCATAACGCATAACGCATAACGCATAACGTATAACGCATAACGCATACCGTATAACGCATAACGCATAACGCATAACGCAAAATGAATAACGCATAAAGCATAACGCATAACCCATAACCCTTAACGCATAACGCATAACGCATAATGCATAACGCTTAACGAATACCGCAAATCGCATAACGCCTAACGCATAACGGATCACGCATGACGCATAAAGCATAACGAATAACGCATAACGCATAACGCATAACGCATAACGCATAACGCATAAATCATAACCCATAACGCACAACGCATAACGCATAATGCACAACGCATAACGAATACCGCAAAACGCATAACGCATATCGCATAACGCATAACGCATAACGCATAACTCATAACGCATAACGCATAACGCATAACGCATAACGCATAACGCATAACGCATAACACATAACGCATAACGCATAACGCATAACGCATAACGCATAACGCATAACGCATAACGCATAAAGCATAACGCATAACGCATAACGCAAACGTATAACGCACAACGCATAACGCATAACGCATAACGCATAACGCATAACGCATAACGCATAACGCATACCGTATAACGCATAACGCATAACGCATAACGCATAACGCATAACGCATAACGCATAACACATAACGCAGAACGCATAACGCATAACGCATAACGCATAACGCATAACGCATAACGCATAACGCATAACACATAACGCATAACGCATAACACATAACGCATAACGCATAACGCATAACGTGTAACTCATAACGCATAACGCATAAAGCATAACGCATAACGCATAACGCATAACGCATATCGCATAACGCATAATACTTAACGTATAACGCACAACGCATAACGCATAACGCACAACGCATAACGCATAACGCATAACGCATAACGCATAACGCATATCGCATACCGTATAACGCATAACGCATAACGCATAACGCATAACGCAAACGTATAACGCACAACGCATAACGCATAACGCATAACGCATAACATATAACGCATAACGCATAACGCATAACGCATAACGCATATCGCATAACGCATAACGCATAACGCATAACGCATAACGCATAACGCATAACTCATAACGCGTAACGCATAAAGCATAACGCATAACGCATAACGCAAACGTATAACGCACAACGCATAACGCATAACACAAAACGCATAACACATAACGCAGAACGCATAACGCATAACGCATAACGCATAACGCATAACGCATAACGCATAACGCATAACACATAACGCATAACGCATAACACATAACGCATAACGCATAACGCATAACGTGTAACTCATAACGCATAACGCATAAAGCATAACGCATAACGCATAACGCATATCGCA
This sequence comes from Lasioglossum morio, assembly GCA_916610235.2. NCBI lineage: Eukaryota > Metazoa > Arthropoda > Insecta > Hymenoptera > Halictidae > Lasioglossum > Lasioglossum morio. The sequence goes on along the minus strand of CAKAJA020000138.1, from coordinate 589,535 downwards.
TAACGCATAACGCATAACGCATAACGCATAACTCATAACGCATAACGCATAAAGCATAACGCATAACGCATAACGCAAACGTATAACGCACAACGCATAACGCATAACGCATAACGCATAACGCATAACGCATAACGTATAACGCATAACGCATAACCATAACGCATAACGCATAACCCATAACGCATAACGCATAACGCATAACGTATAACGCATAACGCATACCGTATAACGCATAATGCATAACGCATAACGCATAACGCATAACGCATAACGCATAACGCATAACGCATAACGTATAACGCATAACGCATACCGTATAACGCATAACGCATAACGCATAACGCAAAATGAATAACGCATAAAGCATAACGCATAACCCATAACCCTTAACGCATAACGCATAACGCATAATGCATAACGCTTAACGAATACCGCAAATCGCATAACGCCTAACGCATAACGGATCACGCATGACGCATAAAGCATAACGAATAACGCATAACGCATAACGCATAACGCATAACGCATAACGCATAAATCATAACCCATAACGCACAACGCATAACGCATAATGCACAACGCATAACGAATACCGCAAAACGCATAACGCATATCGCATAACGCATAACGCATAACGCATAACTCATAACGCATAACGCATAACGCATAACGCATAACGCATAACGCATAACGCATAACACATAACGCATAACGCATAACGCATAACGCATAACGCATAACGCATAACGCATAACGCATAAAGCATAACGCATAACGCATAACGCAAACGTATAACGCACAACGCATAACGCATAACGCATAACGCATAACGCATAACGCATAACGCATAACGCATACCGTATAACGCATAACGCATAACGCATAACGCATAACGCATAACGCATAACACATAACGCAGAACGCATAACGCATAACGCATAACGCATAACGCATAACGCATAACGCATAACACATAACGCATAACGCATAACACATAACGCATAACGCATAACGCATAACGTGTAACTCATAACGCATAACGCATAAAGCATAACGCATAACGCATAACGCATAACGCATATCGCATAACGCATAATACTTAACGTATAACGCACAACGCATAACGCATAACGCACAACGCATAACGCATAACGCATAACGCATAACGCATAACGCATAACGCATATCGCATACCGTATAACGCATAACGCATAACGCATAACGCATAACGCAAACGTATAACGCACAACGCATAACGCATAACGCATAACGCATAACATATAACGCATAACGCATAACGCATAACGCATAACGCATATCGCATAACGCATAACGCATAACGCATAACGCATAACGCATAACGCATAACTCATAACGCGTAACGCATAAAGCATAACGCATAACGCATAACGCAAACGTATAACGCACAACGCATAACGCATAACACAAAACTCATAACGCATAACGTATAACGCATAACGCATAACGCATAACGCATAACGCATAACGCATAACGCATAACGCATAACGCATAACGCATAACGCATAACGCATAACGCATAACCATAACGCATAACGCATAACCCATAACGCATAACGCACAACGCATAACGTATAACGCATAACGCATAACGCATACCGTATAACGCATAATGCATAACGCATAACGCATAACGCATAACGCATAACGCATAACGCATAACGCATAACGCATAACGCATAACGCATAAGGCATAACGCATAACGCATAACGCATAACGCATAACGCAAAACGCATAACGTTAACGCATATCCCATAACGCATAAGGCTTGATGCATGACGCATATCGCTTATCGCATGACGCATAAGGCTTGATGCATGACGCATATCGCATAACGCATAAGGCATAACGCATAATACATAACGTATAACGCATTATGCATAACGCATAACGCATAACGCATAACGCATAACGCATAACGTATAACGCATATCGCATAACACATACGCATAACGCATAAGGCATAACGCATTACGCATAACTTTTAACTCATAACTCATAACAAATAACGCATAACGCAAAATGAATAACGCATAAAGCATACCGCATAACCCATAACCCTTAACGCATAACGCATAACGCATAATGCACAACGCTTACCGAATACCGCAAATCGCATAACGCCTAACGCATAACGGATCACGCATGACGCATAAAGCATAACGCATAACGCATAACGCATAACGCATATCGCATAACGCATAAATCATAACCCATAACGCACAACGCATAACGCATAATGCACAACGCATAACGAATACCGCAAAACGCATAACGCATAACGCATAACGCATAACTCATAACGCATAACGCATAACCCATAACGCATAACGCATAACACATAACGCATAACGCATAACGCATAACGCATAACGCATAACGTGTAACCTATAACGCATAACGCATAAAGCATAACGCATAACGCATAACGCATAACGCATATCGCATAACGCATAATACATAACGTATAACGCATAACGCATACCGTATAACGCATAACGCATAACGCATAACGCAAACGTATAACGCACAACGCATAACGCATAACGCATAACGCATAACATATAACGCATAACGCATAACGCATAACGCATAACGCATAACGCATAACGCATAACGCATAACGCACAACGCATAACGCATAACGCATAACGCATAACATATAACGCATAACGCATAACGCATAACGCATAACGCATAACGCATAACGCATAACGCATAACGCATAACGCATATCGCATATCGCACAACGCATAACGCATAACGTATAACGCATAACGCATACCGTATAACGCATAACGCATAACGCATAACGCAAACGTATAAGGCACAACGCATAACGCATAACGCATAACGCATAACATATAACGCATAACGCATAACGCATAACGCATAAAGCATAACGCATAACGCATAACGCATAACGCATAACGCATATCGCATAACGCATAACGCATAACGCATAACGCATAACGCATAACGCATAACGCATAACGCATAACGCATAACGCATAACGCATAACCATAACGCATAACGCATAACCCATAACGCATAACGCACAACGCATAACGTATAACGCATAACGCAAAACGCATACCGTATAACGCATAATGCATAACGCATAAAGCATAACGCATAAAGCATAACGCATAACGCATAACGCATAACGCATAACGCATAACGCATAACGCATAACGCATAACGCATAACTCATAACGCATAACGCATAACGCATAACGCATAAAGCAAAACGCATAACGCAAACGTATAACGCACAACGCATAACGCATAACGCATAACGCATAACGCATAACGCATAACGCATAACGTATAACGCATAACGCATAACGCATAACGCATAACGCATAACGCATAACCATAACGCATAACCCATAACGCATAACGCATAACGCATAACGTATAACGCATAAGGCATACCGTATAACGCATAATGCATAACGCATAACGCATAACGCATAACGCATAACGCATAACGCATAACGTATAACGCATAACGCATACCGTATGACGCATAAAGCATAACGCATAACGCATAACGCATAACGCATAACGCATAACGCATAACGCATAACGCATATCGCATAACGCATAAATCATAACCCATAACGCACAACGCATAACGCATAATGCACAACGCATAACGAATACCGCAAAACGCATAACGCATAACGCATAACTCATAACGCATAACGCATAACGCACACCGTATAACGCATAACGCATAACGCATAACGCATAAAGCATAACGCATAACGCATAACGCATAATGCAAAGGTATAACGCATAACCCATAACGCATAACGCATAACGCATAACGCATAACGCAAACTTATAACGCACAACGCATAGCGCATAACGCATAACGCATAACGCATAACGCATAACGCATAACGCATAACGCATAACGCATAACGCATAACGCATAACGCATAAAGCAAAACGCATAACGCAAACGTATAACGCACAACGCATAACGCCTAACGCATAATGCATAACGCATAAAGCATAACGCATAACGCATAACGCATAACGCATAACGCATAACGCATAACGCATAACGCATAACGCATAACATATAACGCATAACGCATAACGCATAACGCATATCGCATAACGCATAACGCATAACGCATAACGCATAACTCATAACGCCTAACGCATAAAGCATAACGCATAACGCATAACGCATAACGCATAACGCATAACGCATAACGCATATCGCATAACGCATAACGCATAACGCATAACGCATAACTCATAACGCATAACGCATAACGCATAACGCATAACGCATAAAGCAAAACGCATAACGCAAACGTATAACGCACAACGCATAACGCATAACGCATAACGCATAACGCATATCGCATAACGCATAACGTATAACGCATAACGCATACCGTATAACGCATAACGCATAACGCATAACGCAAACGTATAGCACACAACGCATAATGCATAAACCATAACCCTTACTTCATAACGCATAACGCATAATGCACAACGCATAACGAACACCGGAAAACCCATAACGCCTAACGCATAACGGATCACGAATAACGCATAATGCATAACGCATAAAACATAACGCATAACGCATAACGCATAACGCATAACGCATAACGCATAACGCATAACGCATAACGCATAACGCATAACGCATAACGCATAACGCATAACGCATAACGCATAACGCATAACGCATAACGCATAACGCATAACGCATAACGCATAACGCATAACGCATAACGCATAACGCATAACGCATAACGCATAACGCATAACGCATAACGCATAACGCATAACGCATAACGCATAAAGCATAACGCATAACGCATTACGCAAACGTATAACGCACAACGCATAACGCATAACGCATAACGCATAACGCATAACGCATACCGTATAACGCATAACGCATAACGTATAACGCATAACGCATAACGCATAACGCATAACGCATAACACATAACGCAGAACGCATAACGCATAACGCATAACGCATAACGCATAACGCATAACGCATAACGCATAACGCATAACACATAACGCATAACGCATAACACATAACGCATAACGCATAACGCATAACGCATAACGCATAACGCATAACGTGTAACTCATAACGCATAACGCATAAAGCATAACGCATAACGCATAACGCATAACGCATATCGCATAACGCATAACGCATAACGCATAACGCATAACGCATAACGCATAACGCATAACGCATAACGCATAACGCATATCGCATAACACATACGCATAACGCATAAGGCATAACGCATTACGCATAACTTTTAACTCATAACTCATAACGAATAACGCATAACGCAAAATGAATAACGCATAAAGCATAACGCATAACCCATAACCCTTAACGCATAACGCATAACGCATAATGCATAACGCTTAACGAATACCGCAAATCGCATAACGCCAAACGCATAACGGATCACGCATGACGCATAAAGCATAACGAATAACGCATAACGCATAACGCATAACGCATAACGCATAACGCATAAATCTTAACCCATAACGCACAACGCATAACGCATAATGCACAACGCATAACGAATACCGCAAAACGCATAACGCATAACGCATAACGCATAACTCATAACGCATAACGCATAACGCATAACGCATAACGCATAACGCATAACGCATAACGCATAACGCATAACACATAACGCATAACGCATAACGCATAACACATAACGCATAACGTGTAACTCATAACGCATAACGCATAAAGCATGACGCATAACGCATAAAGCATATCGCATAACGCATAATACATAACGTATAACGCATAACGCATACCGTATAACGCATAACGCATAACGCATAACGCAAACGTATAACGCACAACGCATAACGCATAATGCATAACGCATAACATATAACGTATAACGCATAACGCACAACGCATAACGCATAACGCATAACGCATAACGCATAACATATAACGCATAACGCATAACGCATAACGCATAACGCATAACGCATAACGCATAAAGCAAAACGCATAACGCAAACGTATAACGCACAACGCATAACGCATAACGCATAACGCATAACGCATAACGCATAACGTATAACGCATAACGCATAACGCATAACGCATAACGCATAACGCATAACGCATAACGCATAACGCATAACGCATAACCATAACGCATAACGCATAACCCATAACGCATAACGCATAACGCATAACGCATAACGTATAACGCATAACGCATACCGTATAACGCATAATGCATAACGCATAACGCATAACGCAAACGTATAGCGCACAACGCATAATGCATAAACCATAACCCTTACTTCATAACGCATAACGCATAATGCACAACGCATAACGAACACCGGAAAACCCATAACGCCTAACGCATAACGGATCACGAATAACGCATAATGCATAACGCATAAAGCATAACGCATAACGCATAACGCATAACGCATAACGCATAACGCATAACGCATAACGCATAACGCATAACGCATAACGCATAACGCATAACGCATAACGCATAACGCATAACGCATAACGCATAACGCATAAAGCATAACGCATAACGCATAACGCAAACGTATAACGCACAACGCATAACGCATAACGCATAACGCATAACGCATAACGCATAACGCATAACGCAAACGTATAGCGCACAACGCATAATGCATAAACCATAACCCTTACTTCATAACGCCATAACGCATAATGCACAACGCATAACGAACACCGGAAAACCCATAACGCATAACGCATAATGCATAACGCATAAAGCATAACGCATAACGCATAACGCATAACGCGTAACGCATAACGCCTAACGCATAACGGATCACGCATAACGCATAACCCATAACGCATAACGCATAACGCATAACGCATAACCATAACGCATAACGCATAACGCATAACGCATAACCATAACGCATAACGCATAACCCATAACGCATAACGCATAACGCATAACGTATAACGCATAACGCATACCGTATAACGCATAATGCATAACGCATAACGCATAACGCATAACGCATAACGCATAACGCATAAAGCAAAACGCATAACGCAAACGTATAACGCACAACGCATAACGCATAACGCATAACGTATAACGCATAACGTATAACGCATAACGCATAACGCATAACGCATAACGCATAACCATAACGCAAAACGCATAACCCATAACGCATAACGCATAACGCATAACGTATAACGCATAATGCATACCGTATAACGCATAATGCATAACGCATAACGCATAACGCATAACGCATAACGCATAACGCATAACGTATAACGCATAACGCATACCGTATAACGCATAACGCATAACGCATGACGCAAACGTATAGCGCACAACGCATAACGCAAAACGCATAACGTTAACGCATAACTCATAACGCATAAGGCTTGATGCATGACGCATATCGCATATCGCATAACGCATAACGCATAACGCATAACGCATAACGCATAACGCATAACGCATAACGCATAACGCATAACGCATAACGCATAACGCATAACGCATAAAGCAAAACGCATAACGCAAACGTATAACGCACAACGCATAACGCCTAACGCATAATGCATAACGCATAAAGCATAACGCATAACGCATAACGCATAACGCATAACGCATAACGCATAACATATAACGCATAACGCATAACGCATAACGCATATCGCATAATGCATAACGCATAACGCATACCGCATAACTCATAACGCATAACGCATAACGCATAACGCATAACGCATAACGCATAACGCATAACGCATAACGCATAAAGCATAACGCATAACGCATAACGCATAACGCATAAAGCATAACGCATAACGCATAACGCATAACGCATAACGCATAACGCATAACGCATAACGCATAACGGATCACGCATAACGCATAACGCATAACGCATAACGCATAACGCATAACGCATAACGCATAACGCATAACGCATAACGCATAACGCATAACGCATAACGCATAAAGCAAAACGCATAACGCAAACGTATAACGCACAACGCATAACGCCTAACGCATAATGCATAACGCATAAAGCATAACGCATAACGCATAACGCATAACGCATAACGCATAACATATAACGCATAACGCATAACGCATAACGCATAACGCATAACGCATAACGGATCACGCATAACGCATAACGCATAACGCATAACGCATAACGCATAACGCATAACGCATAACGCATAACGCATAACGCATAACGCATAAAGCATAACGCATAACGCATAACGCATAACGCATAAAGCATAACGCATAACGCATAACGCATAACGCATAACGCATAACGCATAACGCATAACGCATAACGCATAACGCATAACGCATAAAGCAAAACGCATAACGCAAACGTATAACGCACAACGCATAACGCCTAACGCATAATGCATAACGCATAAAGCATAACGCATAACGCATAACGCATAACGCATAACGCATAACATATAACGCATAACGCATAACGCATAACGTATATCGCATAACGCATAACGCATAACGCATAACGCATAACTCATAACGCATAACGCATAAAGCATAACGCATAACACATAACGCATAACGCATAACGCATAACGCATATCGCATAACGCATAACGCATAACGCATAACGCATAACTCATAACGCATAACGCATAACGCATAACGCATAACGCATAACGCATAACGCATAAAGCAAAACGCATAACGCAAACGTATAACGCACAACGCATAACGCATAACGCATAACGCATAACGCATAACGCATAACGCATAACGCATAACATATAACGCATAACGCATAACGCATAACGCATATCGCATAACGCATAACGCATAACTCATAACGCATAACGCATAAAGCATAACGCATAACGCATAATGCAAACGTATAATGCACAACGCATAACGCATAACGCATAACTCATAACGCATAACGTATAACGCATAACGCATAACGCATAACGCATAACGCATAACGCATAACGCATAACGCATAACCATAACGCATAACGCATAACCCATAACGCATAACGCACAACGCACAACGCATAACGTATAACGCATAACGCATAACGCATATCGCATAACGCATAACGCGTAACGCATAACGCATAACTCATAACGCATAACGCATAAAGCATAACGCATAACGCATAACGCAAACGTATAACGCACAACGCATAACGCATAACGCATAACGCATAACGCATAACGCATAACGTATAACGCATAACGCATAACCATAACGCATAACGCATAACCCATAACGCATAACGCATAACGCATAACGTATAACGCATAACGCATACCGTATAACGCATAATGCATAACGCATAACGCATAACGCATAACGCATAACGCATAACGCATAACGCATAACGCATAACGTATAACGCATAACGCATACCGTATAACGCACAACGCATAACGTATAACGCATAACGCATAACGCATACCGTATAACGCATAATGCATAACGCATAACGCATAACGCATAACGCATAACGCATAACGCATACCGTATAACGCATAATGCATAACGCATAACGCATAACGCATAACGCATAACGCATAACGCATAACGCATAACGCATAACGTATAACGCATAACGCATACCGTATAACGCACAACGCATAACGTATAACGCATAACGCATAACGCATACCGTATAACGCATAATGCATAACGCATAACGCATAACGCATAACGCATAACGCATAACGCATAACGTATAACGCATATCGCATAACACATACGCATAACGCATAAGGCATAACGCATTACGCATAACTTTTAACTCATAACTCATAACAAATAACGCATAACGCAAAATGAATAACGCATAAAGCATACCGCATAACCCATAACCCTTAACGCATAACGCATAACGCATAATGCACAACGCTTAACGAATACCGCAAATCGCATAACGCCTAACGCATAACGGATCACGCATGACGCATAAAGCATAACGCATAACGCATAACGCATAACGCATATCGCATAACGCATAAATCATAACCCATAACGCACAACGCATAACGCATAATGCACAACGCATAACGAATACCGCAAAACGCATAACGCATAACGCATAACGCATAACTCATAACGCATAACGCATAACCCATAACGCATAACGCATAACACATAACGCATAACGCATAACGCATAACGCATAACGCATAACGTGTAACCTATAACGCATAACGCATAAAGCATAACGCATAACGCATAACGCATAACGCATATCGCATAACGCATAATACATAACGTATAACGCATAACGCATACCGTATAACGCATAACGCATAACGCATAACGCAAACGTATAACGCACAACGCATAACGCATAACGCATAACGCATAACGCATAACGCATAACGCATAACGCATAACGCATAACGCATAACGCATAACGCATAACGCATAACGCACAACGCATAACGCATAACGCATAACGCATAACATATAACGCATAACGCATAACGCATAACGCATAACGCATAACGCATAACGCATAACGCATAACGCATAACGCATATCGCACAACGCATAACGCATAACGTATAACGCATAACGCATACCGTATAACGCATAACGCATAACGCATAACGCAAACGTATAAGGCACAACGCATAACGCATAACGCATAACGCATAACATATAACGCATAACGCATAACGCATAACGCATAAAGCATAACGCATAACGCATAACGCATAACGCATAACGCATATCGCATAACGCATAACGCATAACGCATAACGCATAACGCATAACGCATAACGCATAACGCATAACGCATAACCATAACGCATAACGCATAACCCATAACGCATAACGCACAACGCATAACGTATAACGCATAACGCAAAACGCATACCGTATAACGCATAATGCATAACGCATAAAGCATAACGCATAAAGCATAACGCATAACGCATAACGCATAACGCATAACGCATAACGCATAACGCATAACGCGTAACGCATAACGCATAACTCATAACGCATAACGCATAAAGCATAACGCATAACGCATAACGCAAACGTATAACGCACAACGCATAACGCATAACGCATAACGCATAACGCATAACGCATAACGTATAACGCATAACGCATAACCATAACGCATAACGCATAACCCATAACGCATAACGCATAACGCATAACGTATAACGCATAACGCATACCGTATAACGCATAATGCATAACGCATAACGCATAACGCATAACTCATAACGCATAACGCATAAAGCATAACGCATAACGCATAATGCAAACGTATAATGCACAACGCATAACGCATAACGCATAACTCATAACGCATAACGTATAACGCATAACGCATAACGCATAACGCATAACGCATAACGCATAACGCATAACGCATAACGCATAACCATAACGCATAACGCATAACCCATAACGCATAACGCACAACGCACAACGCATAACGTATAACGCATAACGCATAACGCATATCGCATAACGCATAACGCGTAACGCATAACGCATAACTCATAACGCATAACGCATAAAGCATAACGCATAACGCATAACGCAAACGTATAACGCACAACGCATAACGCATAACGCATAACGCATAACGCATAACGCATAACGTATAACGCATAACGCATAACCATAACGCATAACGCATAACCCATAACGCATAACGCATAACGCATAACGTATAACGCATAACGCATACCGTATAACGCATAATGCATAACGCATAACGCATAACGCATAACGCATAACGCATAACGCATAACGCATAACGCATAACGTATAACGCATAACGCATACCGTATAACGCACAACGCATAACGTATAACGCATAACGCATAACGCATACCGTATAACGCATAATGCATAACGCATAACGCATAACGCATAACGCATAACGCATAACGCATAACGCATAACGCATAACGCATAACGCATAAGGCATAACGCATAACGCATAACGCATAACGCATAACGCAAAACGCATAACGTTAACGCATATCCCATAACGCATAAGGCTTGATGCATGACGCATATCGCTTATCGCATGACGCATAAGGCTTGATGCATGACGCATATCGCATAACGCATAAGGCATAACGCATAATACATAACGTATAACGCATTATGCATAACGCATAACGCATAACGCATAACGCATAACGCATAACGTATAACGCATATCGCATAACACATACGCATAACGCATAAGGCATAACGCATTACGCATAACTTTTAACTCATAACTCATAACAAATAACGCATAACGCAAAATGAATAACGCATAAAGCATACCGCATAACCCATAACCCTTAACGCATAACGCATAACGCATAATGCACAACGCTTAACGAATACCGCAAATCGCATAACGCCTAACGCATAACGGATCACGCATGACGCATAAAGCATAACGCATAACGCATAACGCATAACGCATATCGCATAACGCATAAATCATAACCCATAACGCACAACGCATAACGCATAATGCACAACGCATAACGAATACCGCAAAACGCATAACGCATAACGCATAACGCATAACGCATAACTCATAACGCATAACGCATAACCCATAACGCATAACGCATAACACATAACGCATAACGCATAACGCATAACGCATAACGCATAACGTGTAACCTATAACGCATAACGCATAAAGCATAACGCATAACGCATAACGCATAACGCATATCGCATAACGCATAATACATAACGTATAACGCATAACGCATACCGTATAACGCATAACGCATAACGCATAACGCAAACGTATAACGCACAACGCATAACGCATAACGCATAACGCATAACATATAACGCATAACGCATAACGCATAACGCATAACGCATAACGCATAACGCATAACGCATAACGCACAACGCATAACGCATAACGCATAACGCATAACATATAACGCATAACGCATAACGCATAACGCATAACGCATAACGCATAACGCATAACGCATAACGCATAACGCATATCGCACAACGCATAACGCATAACGTATAACGCATAACGCATACCGTATAACGCATAACGCATAACGCATAACGCAAACGTATAAGGCACAACGCATAACGCATAACGCATAACGCATAACATATAACGCATAACGCATAACGCATAACGCATAAAGCATAACGCATAACGCATAACGCATAACGCATAACGCATATCGCATAACGCATAACGCATAACGCATAACGCATAACGCATAACGCATAACGCATAACGCATAACGCATAACCATAACGCATAACGCATAACCCATAACGCATAACGCACAACGCATAACGTATAACGCATAACGCAAAACGCATACCGTATAACGCATAATGCATAACGCATAAAGCATAACGCATAAAGCATAACGCATAACGCATAACGCATAACGCATAACGCATAACGCATAACGCATAACGCATAACGCATAACGCATAACTCATAACGCATAATGCATAACGCATAACGCATAAAGCAAAACGCATAACGCAAACGTATAACGCACAACGCATAACGCATAACGCATAACGCATAACGCATAACGCATAACGCATAACGTATAACGCATAACGCATAACGCATAACGCATAACGCATAACCATAACGCATAACCCATAACGCATAACGCATAACGCATAACGTATAACGCATAAGGCATACCGTATAACGCATAATGCATAACGCATAACGCATAACGCATAACGCATAACGCATAACGCATAACGCATAACGTATAACGCATAACGCATACCGTATAACGCATAACGCATAACGCATAACGCATAACGCAAACGTATAGCGCACAACGCATAATGCATAAACCATAACCCTTACTTCGTAACGCATAACGCATAATGCACAACGCATAACGAACACCAGAAAACCCATAACGCCTAACGCCTAACGCATAACGGATCACGAATAACGCATAACGCATAACGCATAACGCATAACGCATAACGCATAACGCATAACGCATAACGGATCACGCATAACGCATAACGCATAACGCATAACGCATAACGCATAACGCATAACGCATAACGCATAACGCATAACGCATAACGCATAACATATAACGCATAACGCATAACGCATAACGCATATCGCATAACGCATAACGCATAACGCATAACGCATAACTCATAACGCATAACGCATAAAGCATAACGCATAACGCATAACGCATAACGCATAACGCATAACGCATATCGCATAACGCATAACGCATAACGCATAACGCATAACTCATAACGCATAACGCATAACGCATAACGCATAACGCATAACGCATAAAGCAAAACGCATAACGCAAACGTATAACGCACAACGCATAACGCATAACGCATAACGCATAACGCATAACGCATATCGCATAACGCATAACGTATAACGCATAACGCATACCGTATAACGCATAACGCATAACGCATAACGCAAACGTATAGCACACAACGCATAATGCATAAACCATAACCCTTACTTCATAACGCATAACGCATAATGCACAACGCATAACGAACACCGGAAAACCCATAACGCCTAACGCATAACGGATCACGAATAACGCATAATGCATAACGCATAAAACATAACGCATAACGCATAACGCATAACGCATAACGCATAACGCATAACGCATAACGCATAACGCATAACGCATAACGCATAACGCATAACGCATAACGCATAACGCATAACGCATAACGCATAACGCATAACGCATAACGCATAACGCATAACGCATAACGCATAACGCATAACGCATAACGCATAACGCATAAAGCATAACGCATAACGCATAACGCAAACGTATAACGCACAACGCATAACGCATAACGCATAACGCATAACGCATAACGCATACCGTATAACGCATAACGCATAACGCATAACGCATAACGCATAACGCATAACGCATAACACATAACGCAGAACGCATAACGCATAACGCATAACGCATAACGCATAACGCATAACGCATAACGCATAACACATAACGCATAACGCATAACACATAACGCATAACGCATAACGCATAACGCATAACGCATAACGCATAACGTGTAACTCATAACGCATAACGCATAAAGCATAACGCATAACGCATAACGCATAACGCATAACGCATAACGCATAACGCATAACGCATAACGCATAACGCATAACGCATAACGCATATCGCATAACACATACGCATAACGCATAAGGCATAACGCATTACGCATAACTTTTAACTCATAACTCATAACGAATAACGCATAACGCAAAATGAATAACGCATAAAGCATAACGCATAACCCATAACCCTTAACGCATAACGCATAACGCATAATGCATAACGCTTAACGAATACCGCAAATCGCATAACGCCAAACGCATAACGGATCACGCATGACGCATAAAGCATAACGAATAACGCATAACGCATAACGCATAACGCATAACGCATAACGCATAAATCTTAACCCATAACGCACAACGCATAACGCATAATGCACAACGCATAACGAATACCGCAAAACGCATAACGCATAACGCATAACGCATAACGCATAACTCATAACGCATAACGCATAACGCATAACGCATAACGCATAACGCATAACGCATAACGCATAACGCATAACGCATAACGCATAACGCATAACGCATAACACATAACGCATAACGTGTAACTCATAACGCATAACGCATAAAGCATGACGCATAACGCATAACGCATATCGCATAACGCATAATACATAACGTATAACGCATAACGCATACCGTATAACGCATAACGCATAACGCATAACGCAAACGTATAACGCACAACGCATAACGCATAATGCATAACGCATAACATATAACGTATAACGCATAACGCACAACGCATAACGCATAACGCATAACGCATAACGCATAACATATAACGCATAACGCATAACGCATAACGCATAACGCATAACGCATAACGCATAAAGCAAAACGCATAACGCAAACGTATAACGCACAACGCATAACGCATAACGCATAACGCATAACGCATAACGCATAACGTATAACGCATAACGCATAACGCATAACGCATAACGCATAACGCATAACGCATAACGCATAACGCATAACGCATAACGCATAACGCATAACCATAACGCATAACGCATAACCCATAACGCATAACGCATAACGCATAACGCATAACGTATAACGCATAACGCATACCGTATAACGCATAATGCATAACGCATAACGCATAACGCAAACGTATAGCGCACAACGCATAATGCATAAACCATAACCCTTACTTCATAACGCATAACGCATAATGCACAACGCATAACGAACACCGGAAAACCCATAACGCCTAACGCATAACGGATCACGAATAACGCATAATGCATAACGCATAAAGCATAACGCATAACGCATAACGCATAACGCATAACGCATAACGCATAACGCATAACGCATAACGCATAACCCATAACGCATAACGCATAACGCATAACGCATAACGCATAACGCATAAAGCATAACGCATAACGCATAACGCAAACGTATAACGCACAACGCATAACGCATAACGCATAACGCATAACGCATAACGCATAACGCAAACGTATAGCGCACAACGCATAATGCATAAACCATAACCCTTACTTCATAACGCCATAACGCATAATGCACAACGCATAACGAACACCGGAAAACCCATAACGCATAACGCATAATGCATAACGCATAAAGCATAACGCATAACGCATAACGCATAACGCGTAACGCATAACGCATAACGCATAACGGATCACGCATAACGCATAACCCATAACGCATAACGCATAACGCATAACCATAACGCATAACGCATAACGCATAACGCATAACCATAACGCATAACGCATAACCCATAACGCATAACGCATAACGCATAACGTATAACGCATAACGCATACCGTATAACGCATAATGCATAACGCATAACGCATAACGCATAACGCATAACGCATAACGCATAACGCATAAAGCAAAACGCATAACGCAAACGTATAACGCACAACGCATAACGCATAACGCATAACGTATAACGCATAACGTATAACGCATAACGCATAACGCATAACGCATAACGCATAACGCATAACGCATAACCATAACGCATAACGCATAACCCATAACGCATAACGCATAACGCATAACGTATAACGCATAATGCATACCGTATAACGCATAATGCATAACGCATAACGCATAACGCATAACGCATAACGCATAACGCATAACGTATAACGCATAACGCATACCGTATAACGCATAACGCATAACGCATGACGCAAACGTATAGCGCACAACGCATAACGCAAAACGCATAACGTTAACGCATAACTCATAACGTATAAGGCTTGATGCATGACACATATCGCATATCGCATAACGCATAAGGCTTGATGCATGACGCATATCGCATAACGCATAAGGCATAACGCATAATACATAACGTATAACGCATTATGCATAACGCATAACGCATAACGCATAACGCATAACGCATAACGCATAACGCATAACGCATAACGCATAACGCATAACGCATAACGCATAACGCATAACGCATAACGCATAAAGCAAAACGCATAACGCAAACGTATAACGCACAACGCATAACGCCTAACGCATAATGCATAACGCATAAAGCATAACGCATAACGCATAACGCATAACGCATAACGCATAACGCATAACATATAACGCATAACGCATAACGCATAACGCATATCGCATAATGCATAACGCATAACGCATAACGCATAACTCATAACGCATAACGCATAACGCATAACGCATAACGCATAACGCATAACGCATAAAGCATAACGCATAACGCATAACGCATAACGCATAAAGCATAACGCATAACGCATAACGCATAACGCATAACGCATAACGCATAACGCATAACGCATAACGGATCACGCATAACGCATAACGCATAACGCATAACGCATAACGCATAACGCATAACGCATAACGCATAACGCATAACGCATAACGCATAACGCATAAAGCAAAACGCATAACGCAAACGTATAACGCACAACGCATAACGCCTAACGCATAATGCATAACGCATAAAGCATAACGCATAACGCATAACGCATAACGCATAACGCATAACGCATAACATATAACGCATAACGCATAACGCATAACGCATAACGCATAACGGATCACGCATAACGCATAACGCATAACGCATAACGCATAACGCATAACGCATAACGCATAACGCATAACGCATAACGCATAACGCATAACGCATAAAGCATAACGCATAACGCATAACGCATAACGCATAAAGCATAACGCATAACGCATAACGCATAACGCATAACGCATAACGCATAACGCATAACGCATAACGCATAACGCATAACGCATAACGCATAACGCATAAAGCAAAACGCATAACGCAAACGTATAACGCACAACGCATAACGCCTAACGCATAATGCATAACGCATAAAGCATAACGCATAACGCATAACGCATAACGCATAACGCATAACGCATAACATATAACGCATAACGCATAACGCATAACGTATATCGCATAACGCATAACGCATAACGCATAACGCATAACTCATAACGCATAACGCATAAAGCATAACGCATAACACATAACGCATAACGCATAACGCATAACGCATATCGCATAACGCATAACGCATAACGCATAACGCATAACTCATAACGCATAACGCATAACGCATAACGCATAACGCATAACGCATAACGCATAAAGCAAAACGCATAACGCATAACGCATAACGCAAACGTATAGCACACAACGCATAATGCATAAACCATAACCCTTACTTCATAACGCATAACGCATAATGCACAACGCATAACGAACACCGGAAAACCCATAACGCCTAACGCATAACGGATCACGAATAACGCATAATGCATAACGCATAACGCATAACGCATAACGCATATCGCATAACGCATAACGCATAACGCATAACGCATAACTCATAACGCATAACGCATAACGCATAACGCATAACGCATAACGCATAACGCATAAAGCAAAACGCATAACGCAAACGTATAACGCACAACGCATAACGCATAACGCATAACGCATAACGCATACCGTATAACGCATAACGCATAACGCATAACGCAAACGTATAGCACACAACGCATAATGCATAAACCATAACCCTTACTTCATAACGCATAACGCATAATGCACAACGCATAACGAACACCGGAAAACCCATAACGCCTAACGCATAACGGATCACGAATAACGCATAATGCATAACGCATAAAACATAACGCATAACGCATAACGCATAACGCATAACGCATAACGCATAACGCATAACGCATAACGCATAACGCATAACGCATAACGCATAACGCATAACGCATAACGCATAACGCATAACGCATAACGCATAACGCATAACGCATAACGCATAACGCATAACGCATAACGCATAACGCATAACGCATAACGCATAACGCATAACGCATAACGCATAACGCATAACGCATAAAGCATAACGCATAACGCATAACGCAAACGTATAACGCACAACGCATAACGCATAACGCATAACGCATAACGCATAACGCATACCGTATAACGCATAACGCATAACGCATAACGCATAACGCATAACGCATAACGCATAACACATAACGCAGAACGCATAACGCATAACGCATAACGCATAACGCATAACGCATAACGCATAACGCATAACACATAACGCATAACGCATAACACATAACGCATAACGCATAACGCATAACGCATAACGCATAACGCATAACGCATAACGTGTAACTCATAACGCATAACGCATAAAGCATAACGCATAACGCATAACGCATAACGCATAACGCATAACGCATAACGCATAACGCATAACGCATAACGCATAACGCATAACGCATATCGCATAACACATACGCATAACGCATAAGGCATAACGCATTACGCATAACTTTTAACTCATAACTCATAACGAATAACGCATAACGCAAAATGAATAACGCATAAAGCATAACGCATAACCCATAACCCTTAACGCATAACGCATAACGCATAATGCATAACGCTTAACGAATACCGCAAATCGCATAACGCCAAACGCATAACGGATCACGCATGACGCATAAAGCATAACGAATAACGCATAACGCATAACGCATAACGCATAAATCTTAACCCATAACGCACAACGCATAACGCATAATGCACAACGCATAACGAATACCGCAAAACGCATAACGCATAACGCATAACGCATAACGCATAACTCATAACGCATAACGCATAACGCATAACGCATAACGCATAACGCATAACGCATAACGCATAACGCATAACACATAACGCATAACGCATAACGCATAACACATAACGCATAACGTGTAACTCATAACGCATAACGCATAAAGCATGACGCATAACGCATAACGCATATCGCATAACGCATAATACATAACGTATAACGCATAACGCATACCGTATAACGCATAACGCATAACGCATAACGCAAACGTATAACGCACAACGCATAACGCATAATGCATAACGCATAACATATAACGTATAACGCATAACGCACAACGCATAACGCATAACGCATAACGCATAACGCATAACATATAACGCATAACGCATAACGCATAACGCATAACGCATAACGCATAACGCATAAAGCAAAACGCATAACGCAAACGTATAACGCACAACGCATAACGCATAACGCATAACGCATAACGCATAACGCATAACGCATAACGTATAACGCATAACGCATAACGCATAACGCATAACGCATAACGCATAACGCATAACGCATAACGCATAACGCATAACGCATAACCATAACGCATAACGCATAACCCATAACGCATAACGCATAACGCATAACGCATAACGTATAACGCATAACGCATACCGTATAACGCATAATGCATAACGCATAACGCATAACGCAAACGTATAGCGCACAACGCATAATGCATAAACCATAACCCTTACTTCATAACGCATAACGCATAATGCACAACGCATAACGAACACCGGAAAACCCATAACGCCTAACGCATAACGGATCACGAATAACGCATAATGCATAACGCATAAAGCATAACGCATAACGCATAACGCATAACGCATAACGCATAACGCATAACGCATAACGCATAACGCATAACGCATAACGCATAACGCATAACGCATAACGCATAACGCATAACGCATAACGCATAAAGCATAACGCATAACGCATAACGCAAACGTATAACGCACAACGCATAACGCATAACGCATAACGCATAACGCATAACGCATAACGCATAACGCAAACGTATAGCGCACAACGCATAATGCATAAACCATAACCCTTACTTCATAACGCCATAACGCATAATGCACAACGCATAACGAACACCGGAAAACCCATAACGCATAACGCATAATGCATAACGCATAAAGCATAACGCATAACGCATAACGCATAACGCGTAACGCATAACGCCTAACGCATAACGGATCACGCATAACGCATAACCCATAACGCATAACGCATAACGCATAACCATAACGCATAACGCATAACGCATAACGCATAACCATAACGCATAACGCATAACCCATAACGCATAACGCATAACGCATAACGTATAACGCATAACGCATACCGTATAACGCATAATGCATAACGCATAACGCATAACGCATAACGCATAACGCATAACGCATAACGCATAAAGCAAAACGCATAACGCAAACGTATAACGCACAACGCATAACGCATAACGCATAACGTATAACGCATAACGTATAACGCATAACGCATAACGCATAACGCATAACGCATAACGCATAACGCATAACCATAACGCATAACGCATAACCCATAACGCATAACGCATAACGCATAACGTATAACGCATAATGCATACCGTATAACGCATAATGCATAACGCATAACGCATAACGCATAACGCATAACGCATAACGTATAACGCATAACGCATACCGTATAACGCATAACGCATAACGCATGACGCAAACGTATAGCGCACAACGCATAACGCAAAACGCATAACGTTAACGCATAACTCATAACGTATAAGGCTTGATGCATGACACATATCGCATATCGCATAACGCATAAGGCTTGATGCATGAAGCATATCGCATAACGCATAAGGCATAACGCATAATACATAACGTATAACGCATTATGCATAACGCATAACGCATAACGCATAACGCATAACGCATAACGCATAACGCATAACGCATAACGCATAACGCATAACGCATAACGCATAACGCATAACGCATAAAGCAAAACGCATAACGCAAACGTATAACGCACAACGCATAACGCCTAACGCATAATGCATAACGCATAAAGCATAACGCATAACGCATAACGCATAACGCATAACGCATAACGCATAACGCATAACGCATAACGCATAACGCATAACGCATATCGCATAATGCATAACGCATAACGCATAACGCATAACTCATAACGCATAACGCATAACGCATAACGCATAACGCATAACGCATAACGCATAAAGCATAACGCATAACGCATAACGCATAACGCATAAAGCATAACGCATAACGCATAACGCATAACGCATAACGCATAACGCATAACGCATAACGCATAACGGATCACGCATAACGCATAACGCATAACGCATAACGCATAACGCATAACGCATAACGCATAACGCATAACGCATAACGCATAACGCATAACGCATAAAGCAAAACGCATAACGCAAACGTATAACGCACAACGCATAACGCCTAACGCATAATGCATAACGCATAAAGCATAACGCATAACGCATAACGCATAACGCATAACGCATAACGCATAACATATAACGCATAACGCATAACGCATAACGCATAACGCATAACGGATCACGCATAACGCATAACGCATAACGCATAACGCATAACGCATAACGCATAACGCATAACGCATAACGCATAACGCATAACGCATAAAGCATAACGCATAACGCATAACGCATAACGCATAACGCATAAAGCATAACGCATAACGCATAACGCATAACGCATAACGCATAACGCATAACGCATAACGCATAACGCATAACGCATAACGCATAACGCATAAAGCAAAACGCATAACGCAAACGTATAACGCACAACGCATAACGCCTAACGCATAATGCATAACGCATAAAGCATAACGCATAACGCATAACGCATAACGCATAACGCATAACGCATAACATATAACGCATAACGCATAACGCATAACGTATATCGCATAACGCATAACGCATAACGCATAACGCATAACTCATAACGCATAACGCATAAAGCATAACGCATAACACATAACGCATAACGCATAACGCATAACGCATATCGCATAACGCATAACGCATAACGCATAACGCATAACTCATAACGCATAACGCATAACGCATAACGCATAACGCATAACGCATAACGCATAAAGCAAAACGCATAACGCAAACGTATAACGCACAACGCATAACGCATAACGCATAACGCATAACGCATAACGCATAACGCATAACGCATAACGCATAACGCATAACATATAACGCATAACGCATAACGCATAACGCATATCGCATAACGCATAACGCATAACGCATAACGCATAACGCATAACTCATAACGCATAACGCATAAAGCATAACGCATAACGCATAATGCAAACGTATAATGCACAACGCATAACGCATAACGCATAACTCATAACGCATAACGTATAACGCATAACGCATAACGCATAACGCATAACGCATAACGCATAACGCATAACGCATAACGCATAACGCATAACCATAACGCATAACGCATAACCCATAACGCATAACGCACAACGCACAACGCATAACGTATAACGCATAACGCATAACGCATATCGCATAACGCATAACGCATAACGCATAACGCATAACTCATAACGCATAACGCATAAAGCATAACGCATAACGCATAACGCAAACGTATAACGCACAACGCATAACGCATAACGCATAACGCATAACGCATAACGCATAACGTATAACGCATAACGCATAACCATAACGCATAACCCATAACGCATAACGCATAACGCATAACGTATAACGCATAACGCATACCGTATAACGCATAATGCATAACGCATAACGCATAACGCATAACGCATAACGCATAACGCATAACGCATAACGCATAACGTATAACGCATAACGCATACCGTATAACGCATAACGCATAACGCATAACGCAAACGTATAGCACACAACGCATAATGCATAAACCATAACCCTTACTTCATAACGCATAACGCATAATGCACAACGCATAACGAACACCGGAAAACCCATAACGCCTAACGCATAACGGATCACGAATAACGCATAATGCATAACGCATAAAACATAACGCATAACGCATAACGCATAACGCATAACGCATAACGCATAACGCATAACGCATAACGCATAACGCATAACGCATAACGCATAACGCATAACGCATAACGCATAACGCATAACGCATAACGCATAACGCATAACGCATAACGCATAACGCATAACGCCTAACGCATAACGGATCACGCATGACGCATAAAGCATAACGAATAACGCATAACGTATAACGCATAACGCATAACGCATAACGCATAACGCATAAATCATAACCCATAACGCACTACGCATAACGCATAATGCACAACGCATAACGAATACCGCAAAACGCATAACGCATAACGCATAACGCATAACGCATAACTCATAACGCATAACGCATAACGCATAACGCATAACGCATAACGCATAACGCATAACGCATAACGCATAACGCATAACACATAACGCATAACGCATAACGCATAACACATAACGCATAACGAGTAACTCATAACGCATAACGCATAAAGCATAACGCATAACGCATAAATCATAACCCATAACGCACAACGCATAACGCATAATGCACAACGCATAACGAATACCGCAAAACGCATAACGCATAACGCATAACGCATAACGCATAACTCATAACGCATAACGCATAACGCATAACGCATAACGCATAACGCATAACGCATAACGCATAACGCATAACACATAACGCATAACGCATAACGCATAACACATAACGCATAACGTGTAACTCATAACGCATAACGCATAAAGCATAACGCATAACGCATAACGCATATCGCATAACGCATAATACATAACGTATAACGCATAACGCATACCGTATAACGCATAACGCATAACGCATAACGCAAACGTATAACGCACAACGCATAACGCATAACGCATAACGCATAACATATAACGTATAACGCATAACGCACAACGCATAACGCATAACGCATAACGCATAACGCATAACGCATAACGCATAACGCATAACGCATAACCATAACGCATAACGAATAACCCATAACGCATAACGCATAACGCATAACGTATAACGCATAACGCATACCGTATAACGCATAATGCATAACGCATAACGCATAACGCAAACGTATAGCGCACAACGCATAATGCATAAACCATAACCCTTACTTCATAACGCATAACGCATAATGCACAACGCATAACGAACACCGGAAAACCCATAACGCCTAACGCATAACGGATCACGAATAACGCATAATGCATAACGCATAAAGCATAACGCATAACGCATAACGCATAACGCATAACGCATAACGCATAACGCATAACGCATAACGCATAACGCATAACGCATAACGCATAACGCATAACGCATAACGCATAACGCATAACGCATAACGCATAACGCATAAAGCATAACGCATAACGCATAACGCAAACGTATAACGCACAACGCATAACGCATAACGCATAACGCATAACGCATAACGCATAACGCAAACGCATAGCGCACAACGCATAATGCATAAACCATAACCCTTACTTCATAACGCCATAACGCATAATGCACAACGCATAACGAACACCGGAAAACCCATAACGCATAACGCATAATGCATAACGCATAAAGCATAACGCATAACGCATAACGCATAACGCATAACGCATAACGCCTAACGCATAACGGATCACGCATAACGCATAACCCATAACGCATAACGCATAACGCATAACCATAACGCATAACGCATAACGCATAACGCATAACCATAACGCATAACGCATAACCCATAACGCATAACGCATAACGCATAACGTATAACGCATAACGCATACCGTATAACGCATAATGCATAACGCATAACGCATTACGCATAACGCATAACGCATAAAGCAAAACGCATAACGCAAACGTATAACGCACAACGCATAACGCATAACGCATAACGCATAACGCATAACGTATAACGCATAACGCATAACGCATAACGCATAACGCATAACGCATAACCATAACGCATAACGCATAACCCATAACGCATAACGCATAACGCATAACGTATAACGCATAATGCATACCGTATAACGCATAATGCATAACGCATAACGCATAACGCATAACGCATAACGCATAACGCATACCGTATAACGCATAATGCATAACGCATAACGCATAACGCATAACGCATAACGCATAACGCATAACGCATAACGCATATCGCATAACACATACGCATAACGCATAAGGCATAACGCATTACGCATAACTTTTAACTCATAACTCATAACGAATAACGCATAACGCAAAATGAATAACGCATAAAGCATAACGCATAACCCATAACCCTTAACGCATAACGCATAACGCATAATGCATAACGCTTAACGAATACCGCAAATCGCATAACGCCTAACGCATAACGGATCACGCATGACGCATAAAGCATAACGAATAACGCATAACGCATAACGCATAACGCATAACGCATAACGCATAACGCATAAATCATAACCCATAACGCACAACGCATAACGCATAATGCACAACGCATAACGAATACCGCAAAACGCATAACGCATAACGCATAAGGCATAACGCATAACTCATAACGCATAACGCATAACGCATAACGCATAACGCATAACGCATAACGCATAACGCATAACGCATAACACATAACGCCTAACGCCTAACGCATAACACATAACGCATAACGTGTAACTCATAACGCATAAAGCATAACGCATAACGCATAACGCATAATACATAACGTATAACGCATAACGCATACCGTATAACGCATAACGCATAACGCATAACGCAAACGTATAACGCACAACGCATAACGCATAACGCATAACGCATAACGCATAACATATAACGTATAACGCATAACGCACAACGCATAACGCATAACGCATAACGCATAACGCATAACGCATAACATATAACGCATAACGCGTAACGCATAACGCATAACGCATAACGCATAACGCATAACGCATAAAGCAAAACGCATAACGCAAACGTATAACGCACAACGCATAACGCATAACGCATAACGCATAACGCATAACGTATAACGCATAACGCATAACGCATAACGCATAACGCATAACGCATAACGCATAACGCATAACGCATAACGCATAACACATAACGCAGAACGCATAACGCATAACGCATAACGCATAACGCATAACGCATAACGCATAACGCATAACACATAACGCATAACGCATAACACATAACGCATAACGCATAACGCATAACGCATAACGCATAACGCATAACGTGTAACTCATAACGCATAACGCATAAAGCATAACGCATAACGCATAACGCATAACGCATATCGCATAACGCATAACGCATAACGCATAACGCAAACGTATAACGCACAACGCATAACGCATAACGCATAACGCATAACGCATAACGCATAACGCATAACGCATAACGCATAACGCATAACGCATAACGCATAACGCATAACGCATAACGCATAACGCATAACGCATAACGCATAACGCATAAAGCATAACGCATAACGAATAACGCAAACGTATAACGCACAACGCATAACGCATAACGCATAACGCATAACGCATAACGCATAACGCATAACGCATAACGCATAACGCATAACGCATAACCATAACGCATAACGCATAACGCATAACGCATAACCATAACGCATAACGCATAACCCATAACGCATAACGCATAACGCATAACGCATAACCATAACGCATAACGCATAACCCATAACGCATAACGCATAACGCATAACGCATAACGTATAACGCATAACGCATACCGTATAACGCATAATGCATAACGCATAACGCATTACGCATAACGCATAACGCATAAAGCAAAACGCATAACGCAAACGTATAACGCACAACGCATAACGCATAACGCATAACGCATAACGCATAACGTATAACGCATAACGCATAACGCATAACGCATAACGCATAACGCATAACCATAACGCATAACGCATAACCCATAACGCATAACGCATAACGCATAACGTATAACGCATAATGCATACCGTATAACGCATAATGCATAACGCATAACGCATAACGCATAACGCATAACGCATAACGCATAACGGATCACGCATGACGCATAAAGCATAACGAATAACGCATAACGCATAACGCATAACGCATAACGCATAACGCATAACGCATAAATCATAACCCATAACGCACAACGCATAACGCATAATGCACAACGCATAACGAATACCGCAAAACGCATAACGCATAACGCATAAGGCATAACGCATAACTCATAACGCATAACGCATAACGCATAACGCATAACGCATAACGCATAACGCATAACGCATAACGCATAACACATAACGCCTAACGCCTAACGCATAACACATAACGCATAACGTGTAACTCATAACGCATAAAGCATAACGCATAACGCATAACGCATAATACATAACGTATAACGCATAACGCATACCGTATAACGCATAACGCATAACGCATAACGCAAACGTATAACGCACAACGCATAACGCATAACGCATAACGCATAACGCATAACATATAACGTATAACGCATAACGCACAACGCATAACGCATAACGCATAACGCATAACGCATAACGCATAACATATAACGCATAACGCGTAACGCATAACGCATAACGCATAACGCATAACGCATAACGCATAAAGCAAAACGCATAACGCAAACGTATAACGCACAACGCATAACGCATAACGCATAACGCATAACGCATAACGTATAACGCATAACGCATAACGCATAACGCATAACGCATAACGCATAACGCATAACGCATAACGCATAACGCATAACACATAACGCAGAACGCATAACGCATAACGCATAACGCATAACGCATAACGCATAACGCATAACGCATAACACATAACGCATAACGCATAACACATAACGCATAACGCATAACGCATAACGCATAACGCATAACGCATAACGTGTAACTCATAACGCATAACGCATAAAGCATAACGCATAACGCATAACGCATAACGCATATCGCATAACGCATAACGCATAACGCATAACGCAAACGTATAACGCACAACGCATAACGCATAACGCATAACGCATAACGCATAACGCATAACGCATAACGCATAACGCATAACGCATAACGCATAACGCATAACGCATAACGCATAACGCATAACGCATAACGCATAACGCATAACGCATAAAGCATAACGCATAACGAATAACGCAAACGTATAACGCACAACGCATAACGCATAACGCATAACGCATAACGCATAACGCATAACGCATAACGCATAACGCAAACGTATAGCGCATAACGCATAACGCATAACGCATAACGCATAACGCATAACGTATAACGCATAACGCATAACGCATAACGCATAACGCATAACGCATAACCATAACGCATAACGCATAACCCATAACGCATAACGCATAACGCATAACGTATAACGCATAATGCATACCGTATAACGCATAACGCATAACGCATAACGCATAAAGCAAAACGCATAACGCAAACGTATAACGCACAACGCATAACGCATAACGCATAACGCATAACGCATAACGCATAACGCATAACGCATAACGCATAAAGCATAACGCATAACGCATAACGCAAACGTATAACGCACAACGCATAACGCATAACGCATAACGCATAACGCATAACGCATAACGCAAACGTATAGCGCACAACGCATAATGCATAAACCGTAACCCTTACTTCATAACGCCATAACGCATAATGCACAACGCATAACGAACACCGGAAAACCCATAACGCATAACGCATAATGCATAACGCATAAAGCATAACGCATAACGCATAACGCATAACGCATAACGCATAACGCATAACGCATAACGGATCACGCATAACGCATAATACATAACGTATAACGCATTATGCATAACGCATAACGCATAACGCATAACGCATAACGCATAACGCATAACGCATAACGCATAACACATACGCATAACGCATAAGGCATAACGCATTACGCATAACTTTTAACTCATAACTCATAACGAATAACGCATAACGCAAAATGAATAACGCATAAAGCATAACGCATAACCCATAACCCTTAACGCATAACGCATAACGCATAATGCATAACGCTTAACGAATACCGCAAATCGCATAACGCCTAACGCATAACGGATCACGCATGACGCATAAAGCATAACGCATAACGCATAACGTATAACGCATAACGCATAACGCATAACGCATAACGCATAAATCATAACCCATAACGCACAACGCATAACGCATAATGCACAACGCATAACGAATACCGCAAAACGCATAACGCATAACGCATAACGCATAACTCATAACGCATAACGCATAACGCATAACGCATAACGCATAACGCATAACGCATAACGCATAACGCATAACGCATAACACATAACGCATAACGCATAACGCATAACACATAACGCATAACGTGTAACTCATAACGCATAACGCATAAAGCATAACGCATAACGCATAACGCATAACGCATAACGCATAACGCATAACGCATAACGCATAACGTGTAACTCATAACGCATAACGCATAAAGCATAACGCATAACGCATAACGCATAACGCATAACGCATATCGCATAACGCATAATACTTAACGTATAACGCACAACGCATAACGCATAACGAATAACGCATAACGCACAACGCATAACGCATAACGCATAACGCACAACGCATAACGCATAACGCATAACTCATAACGCATAACGTATAACGCATAACGCATAACGCATAACGCATAACGCATAACGCATAACGCATAACGTGTAACGCATAACGCATAACGCATAACGCATAACGCATAACACATAAAGCATAACGCATAACGCATAACGCATAACGCATAACGCATAACGCATAACGCATAACGCATACCGTATAACGCATAACGCATAACGCATAACGCAAACGTATAACGCACAACGCATAACGCATAACGCATAACGGATCACGCATAACGCATAACGCATAACGCATAACGCATAACGCATAACGCATAACGCATAACGCATAACGCATAACGCATAACGCATAACGCATAAAGCATAACGCATAACGCATAACGCATAACGCATAAAGCATAACGCATAACGCATAAAGCATAACGCATAACGCATAACGCAAACGTATAACGCACAACGCATAACGCATAACGCATAACGCATAACGCATAACGCATAACGCAAACGTATAGCGCACAACGCATAATGCATAAACCGTAACCCTTACTTCATAACGCCATAACGCATAATGCACAACGCATAACGAACACCGGAAAACCCATAACGCATAACGCATAATGCATAACGCATAAAGCATAACGCATAACGCATAACGCATAACGCATAACGCATAACGCCTAACGCATAACGGATCACGCATAACGCATAATACATAACGTATAACGCATTATGCATAACGCATAACGCATAACGCATAACGCATAACGCATAACGCATAACGCATATCGCATAACACATACGCATAACGCATAAGGCATAACGCATTACGCATAACTTTTAACTCATAACTCATAACGAATAACGCATAACGCAAAATGAATAACGCATAAAGCATAACGCATAACCCATAACCCTTAACGCATAACGCATAACGCATAATGCATAACGCTTAACGAATACCGCAAATCGCATAACGCCTAACGCATAACGGATCACGCATGACGCATAAAGCATAACGCATAACGCATAACGTATAACGCATAACGCATAACGCATAACGCATAACGCATAAATCATAACCCATAACGCACAACGCATAACGCATAATGCACAACGCATAACGAATACCGCAAAACGCATAACGCATAACGCATAACGCATAACTCATAACGCATAACGCATAACGCATAACGCATAACGCATAACGCATAACGCATAACGCATAACGCATAACGCATAACACATAACGCATAACGCATAACGCATAACACATAACGCATAACGTGTAACTCATAACGCATAACGCATAAAGCATAACGCATAACGCATAACGCATAACGCATAACGCATAACGCATAACGCATAACGCATAACGTGTAACTCATAACGCATAACGCATAAAGCATAACGCATAACGCATAACGCATAACGCATAACGCATATCGCATAACGCATAATACTTAACGTATAACGCACAACGCATAACGCATAACGAATAACGCATAACGCACAACGCATAACGCATAACGCATAACGCACAACGCATAACGCATAACGCATAACTCATAACGCATAACGTATAACGCATAACGCATAACGCATAACGCATAACGCATAACGCATAACGCATAACGTGTAACGCATAACGCATAACGCATAACGCATAACGCATAACACATAAAGCATAACGCATAACGCATAACGCATAACGCATAACGCATAACGCATAACGCATAACGCATACCGTATAACGCATAACGCATAACGCATAACGCAAACGTATAACGCACAACGCATAACGCATAACGCATAACGGATCACGCATAACGCATAACGCATAACGCATAACGCATAACGCATAACGCATAACGCATAACGCATAACGCATAACGCATAACGCATAACGCATAAAGCATAACGCATAACGCATAACGCATAACGCATAAAGCATAACGCATAACGCATAACGCATACCGTATAACGCATACCGTATAACGCATAACGCATAACGCAAACGTATAACGCACAACGCATAACGCATAATGCATAACGCATAACATATAACGCATAACGCATAACGCATAACGCATAAGGCATAACGCATAACGCATAACGCATAACGCATAACGCATAACGCATAACGCATAACGCATAACGCATAACGCATAACGCATAACGCATAACGCATAACGCATAACGCATAACGCATAACGCATAAAGCTTAACGCATAACGCATAACGCAAACGTATAACGCACAACGCATAACGCATAACGCATAACGCATAACGCATAACGCATACCGTATAACGCATAACGCATAACGCATAACGCATAACGCATAACACATAACGCAGAACGCATAACGCATAACGCATAACGCATAACGCATAACGCATAACGCATAATACTTAACGTATAACGCATAACGCAGAACGCATAACGCATAACGCATAACGCATAACGCATAACGCATAACGCATAACGCATTACGCATAACGCATAACGCATAACGCATAACGCATAACGCATAACGCATAAAGCAAAACGCATAACGCAAACGTATAACGCACAACGCATAACGCATAACGCATAACGCATAACGCATAACGCATAACGTATAACGCATAACGCATAACGCATAACGCATAACGCATAACGCATAACGCATAACGCATAACCATAACGCATAACGCATAACCCATAACGCATAGCGCATAACGCATAACGTATAACGCATAACGCATACCGTATAACGCATAATGCATAACGCATAACGCATAACGCATAACGCAAACGTATAGCGCACAACGCATAATGCATAAACCATAACCCTTACTTCATAACGCATAACGCATAATGCACAACGCATAACGAACACCGGAAAACCCATAACGCCTAACGCATAACGGATCACGAATAACGCATAATGCATAACGCATAAAGCATAACGCATAACGCATAACGCATAACGAATAACGCATAACGCATAACGCATAACGCATAACGCATAACGCATAACGCATAACGCATAACGCATAACGCATAACGCATAACGCATATCGCATACCGTATAACGCATAACGCATAACGCATAACGCAAACGTATAACGCACAACGCATAACGCATAACGCATAACGCATAACATATAACGCATAACGCAAAACGCATAACGCATAACGCATAACGCATAACGCATAACGCATAACTCATAACGCATAACGCATAAAGCATAACGCATAACGCATAACGCATAACGCAAACGTATAACGCACAACGCATAACGCATAACGCATAACTCATAACGCATAACGTATAACGCATAACGCATAACGCATAACGCATAACGCATAACGCATAACCATAACGCATAACGCATAACCCATAACGCATAACGCACAACGCATAACGTATAACGCATAACGGATAACGCATAACGCATAACGCAAAACGCATAACGCATAACGCATAACGCATAACGCATAACGCATAACGCATAACGCATAACGCATAAAGCAAAACGCATAACGCAAACGTATAACGCACAACGCATAACGCATAACGCATAACGCAGAACGCATAACGCATAACGTATAACGCATAACGCATAACGCATAACGCATAACGCATAACGCATAACCATAACGCATAACGCATAACCCATAACGCATATCGCATAACGCATAACGTATAACGCATAACGCATACCGTATAACGCATAATGCATAACGCATAACGCATAACGCATAACGCATAACGCACACCGTATAACGCATAACGCATAACGCATAACGCATAACGCATAAAGCATAACGCATAACGCATAACGCATAATGCAAACCTATAACGTCCAACGCATAAAGCATAACGAACAACCCATAACGAATAATCCATAACGCATAACGCATAACGCATAACGTATAACGCATAAAGTATAACGCATAACGCATAACGCATAACGCAAACTTATAACGCACAACGCATAGCGCATAACGCATAACGCATAACGCATAACGCATAACGCATAACGCATAACGCATAACGCATAACGCATAACGCATAACGCATAACGGATCACGCATAACGCATAACGCATAACGCATAACGCATAACGCATAACGCATAACGCATAAAGCATAACGCATAACGCATAACGCATAACGCATAAAGCATAACGCATAACGCATAACGCATAACGCATAACGCATAACGCATAACGTGTAACGCATAACGCATAACGCATAACGCATAACGCATAACACATAAAGCATAACGCATAACGCATAACGCATAACGCATAACGCATAACGCATAACGCATAACGCATAACGCATAACGCATAACGCATAACGCATAACGCATAACGCATAACGCATAACGCATAACGCATAACGCATAACGCATAAAGCATAACGCATAACGCATAACGCAAACGTATAACGCATAAAGCATAACGCATAACGCATAACGCAAACGTATAACGCACAACGCATAACGCATAACGGATCACGCATGACGCATAAAGCATAACGAATAACGCATAACGCATAACGCATAACGCATAACGCATAACGCATAACGCATAACGCATAACGCATAACGCATAACGCATAACGCATAACCCAAATCGCATAACGCATAACGCATAACGCATAACCCATAACGCATAACGCATAACGCATATCGCATAATACATAACGTATAACGCATAACGCATACCGTATAACGCATAACGCATAACGCATAACGCAAACGTATAACGCACAACGCATAACGCATAACGCATAACGCATAACATATAACGTATAACGCATAACGCACAACGCATAACGCATAACGCATAACGCATAACGCATAACGCATAACGCATAACGCATAACGCATAACGCATAACGCATAACGCATAACGCATAACCATAACGCATAACGCATAACCCATAACGCATAACGCATAACCCATAACGCATAACGAATAACGCATAACGTATAACGCATAACGCATACCGTATAACGCATAATGCATAACGCATAACGCATAACGCATAACGCATAACGCAAACGTATAACGCACAACGCATAACGCATAACGCATAACTCATAACGCATAACGTATAACGCATAACGCATAACGCATAACCATAACGCATAACGCATAACCCATAACGCATAACGCACAACGCATAACGTATAACGCATAACGCATAACGCATACCGTATAACGCATAATGCATAACGCATAAAGCATAACGCATAACGCATAACGCATAACGCATAACGCATAACGCATAACGCATAACGCATAACGCAAACGTATAAAGCATAACGCATAACGCATAACGCATAACGCATAAAGCATAACGCATAACGCATAACGCATAAAGCATAACGCATAACGCATAACGTGTAACGCATAACGCATAACGCATAACGCATAACACATAAAGCATAACGCATAACGCATAACGCATAACGCATAACGCATAACGCATAACGCATAACGCATAACGCATAACGTATAACGCATAACGCATAACGCATAACGCATAACGCATAACGCATAACGCATAACCATAACGCATAACGCATAACCCATAACGCATAACGAATAACGCATAACGTATAACGCATAACGCATACCGTATAACGCATAATGCATAACGCATAACGCATAACGCATAACGCATAACGCATAACGTATAACGCATAACGCATACCGTATAACGCATAACGCATAACGCATAACGCATAACGCAAACGTATAGCGCACAACGCATAATGCATAAACCATAACCCTTACTTCATAACGCATAACGCATAATGCACAACGCATAACGCATAACGCATAACGTATAACGCATAACGCATACCGTATAACGCATAATGCATAACGCATAACGCATAACGCATAACGCATAACGCATAACGTATAACGCATAACGCATACCGTATAACGCATAACGCATAACGCATAACGCAAACGTATAGCGCACAACGCATAATGCATAAACCATAACCCTTACTTCATAACGCCATAACGCATAATGCACAACGCATAACGAACACCGGAAAACCAATAACGCATAACGCATAATGCATAACGCATAAAGCATAACGCATAACGCATAACGCATAACGCATAACGCATAACGCCTAACGCATAACGGATCACGCATAACGCATAACCCATAACGCATAACGCATAACGCATAACCATAACGCATAACGCATAACGCATAACGCATAACGCATAACGCATAACCATAACGCATAACGCATAACCCATAACGCATAACGCATAACGCATAACGTATAACGCATAACGCATACCGAATAACGCATAATGCATAACGCATAACGCATAACGCATAACGCATAACGCATAAAGCAAAACGCATAACGCAAACGTATAACGCACAACGCATAACGCATAACGCATAACGCATAACGCATAACGCATAACGCATAACGTATAACGCATAACGCATAACGCATAACGCATAACGCATAACGCATAACCATAACGCATAACGCATAACCCATAACGCATAACGCATAACGCATAACGTATAACGCATAACGCATCCCGTATAACGCATAATGCATAACGCATAACGCATAACGCATAACGCATAACGCATAACGCATAACGCATAACGCATAACCATAACGCATAACGCATAACCCATAACGCATAACGAATAACGCATAACGTATAACGCATAACGCATACCGTATAACGCATAATGCATAACGCATAACGCATAACGCATAACGCATAACGCATAACGTATAACGCATAACGCATACCGTATAACGCATAACGCATAACGCATAACGCATAACGCAAACGTATAGCGCACAACGCATAATGCATAAACCATAACCCTTACTTCATAACGCATAACGCATAATGCACAACGCATAACGCATAACGCATAACGTATAACGCATAACGCATACCGTATAACGCATAATGAATAACGCATAACGCATAACGCATAACGCATAACGCATAACGCATAACGTATAACGCATAACGCATACCGTATAACGCATAACGCATAACGCATAACGCAAACGTATAGCGCACAACGCATAATGCATAAACCATAACCCTTACTTCATAACGCCATAACGCATAATGCACAACGCATAACGAACACCGGAAAACCCATAACGCATAACGCATAATGCATAACGCATAAAGCATAACGCATAACGCATAACGCATAACGCATAACGCATAACGCCTAACGCATAACGGATCATTCATAACGCATAACCCATAACGCATAACGCATAACGCATAACCATAACGCATAACGCATAACGCATAACGCATAACGCATAACGCATAACCATAACGCATAACGCATAACCCATAACGCATAACGCATAACGCATAACGTATAACGCATAACGCATACCGTATAACGCATAATGCATAACGCATAACGCATAACGCATAACGCATAACGCATAACGCATAACGCATAAAGCAAAACGCATAACGCAAACGTATAACGCACAACGCATAACGCATAACGCATAACGCATAATGCATAACGCATAACGCATAACGTATAACGCATAACGCATAACGCATAACGCATAACGCATAACGCATAACCATAACGCATAACGCATAACCCATAACGCATAACGCATAACGCATAACGTATAACGCATAACGCATACCGTATAACGCATAATGCATAACGCATAACGCATAACGCATAACGCATAACGCATAACGCATAACGCATAACGCATAACGCATAACGTATAACGCATAACGCATAACGCATAACGCATAACGCATAACGCATAACGCATAACGCATAACGCATAACGCATAACGCATAACCATAACGCATAACGCATAACCCATAACGCATAACGAATAACGCATAACGTATAACGCATAACGCATACCGTATAACGCATAATGCATAACGCATATCGCATAACGCATAACGCATAACGCATAACGTATAACGCATAACGCATACCGTATAACGCATAACGCATAACGCATAACGCAAACGTATAGCGCACAACGCATAATGCATAAACCATAACCCTTACTTCATAACGCATAACGCATAATGCACAACGCATAACGCATAACGCATAACGTATAACGCATAACGCATACCGTATAACGCATAATGCATAACGCATAACGCATAACGCATAACGCATAACGCATAACGCATAACGCATAACGCATAACGCATAACGGATCACGCATGACGCATAAAGCATAACGAATAACGCATAACGCATAACGCATAACGTATAATGCACAACGCATAACGCATAACGCATAACGTATAACGCATAACGCATACCGTATAACGCATAATGCATAACGCATAACGCATAACGCATAACGCATAACGCATAACGTATAACGCATAACGCATACCGTATAACGCATAACGCATAACGCATAACGCATAACGCAAACGTATAGCGCACAACGCATAATGCATAAACCATAACCCTTACTTCATAACGCCATAACGCATAATGCACAACGCATAACGAACACCGGAAAACCCATAACGCATAACGCATAATGCATAACGCATAAAGCATAACGCATAACGCATAACGCATAACGCATAACGCATAACGCCTAACGCATAACGGATCACGCATAACGCATAACCCATAACGCATAACGCATAACGCATAACCATAACGCATAACGCATAACGCATAACGCATAACGCATAACCATAACGCATAACGCATAACCCATAACGCATAACGCATTACGCATAACGCATAACGTATAACGCATAACGCATACCGTATAACGCATAATGCATAACGCATAACGCATAACGCATAACGCATAACGCATAACGCATAAAGCAAAACGCATAACGCAAACGTATAACGCACAACGCATAACGCATAACGCATAACGCATAACGCATAACGCATAACGCATAACGTATAACGCATAACGCATAACGCATAACGCATAACGCATAACGCATAACCATAACGCATAACGCATAACCCATAACGCATAACGCATAACGCATAACGTATAACGCATAACGCATACCGTATAACGCATAATGCATAACGCATAACGCATAACGCATAACGCATAACGCATAACGTATAACGCATAACGCATACCGTATAACGCATAACGCATAACGCATAACGCATAACCCAAATCGCATAACGCATAACGCATAACGCATAACCCATAACGCATAACGCATAACGCATATCGCATAATACATAACGTATAACGCATAACGCATACAGTATAACGCATAACGCATAACGCATAACGAAAACGTATAACGCACAACGCATAACGCATAACGCATAACGCATAACATATAACGTATAACGCATAACGCACAACGCATAACGCATAACGCATAACGCATAACGCATAACGCATAACGCATAACATATAACGCATAACGCATAACGCATAACGCATAACGCATAACGCATAACGCATAACGCATAACCATAACGCATAACGCATAACCCATAACGCATAACGAATAACGCATAACGCATAACGCATAACGCATAACGCATAACGCATAACGCATAACGCATAACGCATAACGCATAACGCATAACGCATAACGCATAACGCATAACGCATAACGCGTAACGCATAACGCATAACGCATAACGCATAACGCATAACGCATAACGCATAACGCATAACGCATAACGCATAACGCATAACGCATAACGCATAACCATAACGCATAACGCATAACCCATAACGCATAACGCATAACCCATAACGCATAACGCATAACGCATAACGTATAACGCATAACGCATACCGTATAACGCATAATGCATAACGCATAACGCATAACGCATAACGCATAACGCAAACGTATAACGCACAACGCATAACGCATAACGCATAACTCATAACGCATAACGTATAACGCATAACGCATAACGCATAACCATAACGCATAACGCATAACCCATAACGCATAACGCACAACGCATAACGTATAACGCATAACGCATAACGCATACCGTATAACGCATAATGCATAACGCATAAAGCATAACGCATAACGCATAACGCATAACGCATAACGCATAACGCATAACGCATAACGCATAACGCATAACGCAAACGTATAAAGCATAACGCATAACGCATAACGCATAACGCATAAAGCATAACGCATAACGCATAACGCATAACGCATAACGCATAACGCATAACGTGTAACGCATAACGCATAACGCATAACGCATAACACATAAAGCATAACGCATAACGCATAACGCATAACGCATAACGCATAACGCATAACGCATAACGCATAACGTATAACGCATAACGCATAACGCATAACGCATAACGCATAACGCATAACGCATAACCATAACGCATAACGCATAACCCATAACGCATAACGAATAACGCATAACGTATAACGCATAACGCATACCGTATAACGCATAATGCATAACGCATAACGCATAACGCATAACGCATAACGTATAACGCATAACGCATACCGTATAACGCATAACGCATAACGCATAACGCATAACGCAAACGTATAGCGCACAACGCATAATGCATAAACCATAACCCTTACTTCATAACGCATAACGCATAATGCACAACGCATAACGCATAACGCATAACGTATAACGCATAACGCATACCGTATAACGCATAATGCATAACGCATAACGCATAACGCATAACGCATAACGCATAACGCATAACGCATAACGTATAACGCATAACGCATAACGCATAACGCATAACGCATAACGCATAACCATAACGCATAACGCATAACCCATAACGCATAACGCATAACGCATAACGTATAACGCATAACGCATACCGTATAACGCATAATGCATAACGCATAACGCATAACGCATAACGCATAACGCATAACGCATAACGCATAACGCATAACCATAACGCATAACGCATAACCCATAACGCATAACGAATAACGCATAACGTATAACGCATAACGCATACCGTATAACGCATAATGCATAACGCATAACGCATAACGCATAACGCATAACGCATA
Source organism: Lasioglossum morio (assembly GCA_916610235.2). NCBI lineage: Eukaryota > Metazoa > Arthropoda > Insecta > Hymenoptera > Halictidae > Lasioglossum > Lasioglossum morio. Next base: position 547,046 of record CAKAJA020000138.1, on the reverse strand, counting down.
CCGTATAACGCATAATGCATAACGCATAACGCATAACGCATAACGCATAACGCATAACGTATAACGCATAACGCATAACGCATAACGCATAACGCATAACGCATAACCATAACGCATAACGCATAACCCATAACGCATAACGCATAACGCATAACGTATAACGCATAACGCATACCGTATAACGCATAATGCATAACGCATAACGCATAACGCATAACGCATAACGCATAACGTGTAACTCATAACGCATAACGCATAAAGCATAACGCATAACGCATAACGCATATCGCATAACGCATAATACATAACGTATAACGCATAACGCATACCGTATAACGCATAACGCATAACGCATAACGCAAACGTATAACGCACAACGCATAACGCATAACGCATAACGCATAACATGTAACGTATAACGCATAACGCACAACGCATAACGCATAACGCATAACGCATAACGCATAACGCATAACGCATAACATATAACGCATAACGCATAACGCATAACGCATAACGCATAACGCATACCGTATAACGCATAACGCATAACGCATAACGCAAACGTATAACGCACAACGCATAACGCATAACGCATAACGCATAACGCATAACGCATAACATATAACGTATAACGCATAACGCACAAGGCATAACGCATAACGCATAACGCATAACGCATAATGCATAACGCATAACGCATAACGCATAACGCATAACGCATAACGTATAACGCATAACGCATAACGGATCACGCATGACGCATAAAGCATAACGAATAACGCATAACGCATAACGCATAACGCATAACGCATAACGCATAAATCATAACCCATAACGCACAACGCATAACGCATAATGCACAACGCATAAGGAATACCGCAAAACGCATAACGCATAACGCATAACGCATAACGCATAACGCATAACTCATAACGCATAACGCATAACGCATAACGCATAACGCATAACGCATAACGCATAACGCATAACGCATAACGCATAACGCATAACGCATAACGCATAACACATAACGCATAACGTGTAACTCATAACGCATAACGCATAAAGCATAACGCATAACGCATAACGCATAACGCATATCGCATAACGCATAATACATAACGTATAACGCATAACGCATACCGTATAACGCATAACGTATAACGCATAACGCAAACGTATAACGCACAACGCATAACGCATAACGCATAACGCATAACATATAACGTATAACGCATAACGCACAACGCATAACGCATAACGCATAACGCATAACGCATAACGCATAACGCATAACATATAACGCATAACGCATAACGCATAACGCATAACGCATACCGTATAACGCATAACGCATAACGCATAACGCAAACGTATAACGCACAACGCATAACGCATAACGCATAACGCATAACATATAACGTATAACGCATAACGCACAACGCATAACGCATAACGCATAACGCATAACGCATAACGCATAACATTTAACGCATAACGCATAACGCATAACGCATAACGCATAACGCATAACGCATAACGCATAACGCATAACCATAACGCATAACGCATAACCCATAACGCATAACGAATAACGCATAACGCATAACGCATAACGCATAACGCATAACGCATAACGCATAACGCATAACGCATAACGCATAACGCATACCGCATAACGCGTAACGCGTAACGCGTAACGCATAACGCATAACGCATAACGCATAACGCATAACGCATAACGCATAACGCATAACGTATAACGCATAACGCATAACGCATAACGCATAACGCATAACGCATAACGCATAACGCATAACCATAACGCATAACGCATAACCCATAACGCATAACGAATAACGCATAACGTATAACGCATAACGCATACCGTATAACGCATAATGCATAACGCATAACGCATAACGCATAACGCATAACGCATAACGTATAACGCATAACGCATACCGTATAACGCATAACGCATAACGCATAACGCAAACGTATAGCGCACAACGCATAATGCATAAACCATAACCCTTACTTCATAACGCATAACGCATAATGCACAACGCATAACGCATAACGCAAAACGTATAACGCATAACGCATACCGTATAACGCATAATGCATAACGCATAACGCATAACGCATAACGCATAACGCATAACGCATAACGTATAACGCATAACGCATACCGTATAACGCATAACGCATAACGCATAACGCAAACGTATAGCGCACAACGCATAATGCATAAACCATAACCCTTACTTCATAACGCCATAACGCATAATGCACAACGCATAACGAACACCGGAAAACCCATAACGCATAACGCATAATGCATAACGCATAAAGCATAACGCATAACGCATAACGCATAACGCCTAACGCATAACGGATCACGCATAACGCATAATCCATAACGCATAACTCATAACCCATAACCATAACGCATAACGCATAACGCATAACGCATAACGCATAACCATAACGCATAACGCATAACCCATAACGCATAACGCATAACGCATAACGTATAACGCATAACGCATACCGTATAACGCATAATGCATAACGCATAACGCATAACGCATAACGCATAACGCATAAAGCAAAACGCATAACGCAAACGTATAACGCACAACGCATAACGCATAACGCATAACGCATAACGCATAACGCATAACGCATAACGCACAACGTATAACGCATAACGCATAACGCATAACGCATAACGCATAACGCATAACGCATAACCATAACGCATAACGCATAACCCATAACGCATAACGCATAACGCATAACGCATAACGCATAACGCATAACGCATATCGCATAACACATACGCATAACGCATAAGGCATAACGCATTACGCATAACTTTTAACTCATAACTCATAACGAATAACGCATAACGCAAAATGAATAACGCATAAAGCATAACGCATAACCCATAACCCTTAACGCATAACGCATAACGCATAATGCATAACGCTTAACGAATACTTCAAATCGCATAACGCCTAACGCATAACGGATCACGCATGACGCATAAAGCATAACGAATAACGCATAACGCATAACGCATAACGCATAACGCATAACGCATAAATCATAACCCATAACGCACAACGCATAACGCATAATGCACAACGCATAACGAATACCGCAAAACGCATAACGCATAACGCATAACGCATAACGCATAACTCAGAACGCATAACGCATAACGCATAACGCATAACGCATAACGCATAACGCATAACGCATAACGCATAACGCATAACGCATAACGCATAACGCATAACGCATAACACATAACGCATAACGTGTAACTCATAACGCATAACGCATAAAGCATAACGCATAACGCATAACGCATAACGCATATCGCATAACGCATAATACATAACGTATAACGCATAACGCATACCGTATAACGCATAACGCATAACGCATAACGCAAACGTATAACGCACAACGCATAACGCATATCGCATAACGCATAACATATAACGTATAACGCATATCGCACAACGCATAACGCATAACGCATAACGCATAACGCATAACATATAACGCATAACGCATAACGCATAACGCATAACGCATAACGCATAACGCATAACGCATAACGCATAACGCATAACGCATAACGCATAACGCATAACCATAACGCATACCGCATAACCCATAACGCATAACGCATAACGCATAACGTATAACGCATAACGCATACCGTATAACGCATAATGCATAACGCATAACGCATAACGCATAACGCATAACGCATAACGTATAACGCATAACGCATACCGTATAACGCATAACGCATAACGCAAACGTATAGCGCACAACGCATAATGCATAAACCATAACCCTTACTTCATAACGCATAACGCATAATGCACAACGCATAACGTATAACGCATAACGCATACCGTATAACGCATAATGCATAACGCATAACGCATAACGCATAACGCATAACGCATAACGCATAACGCATAACGCATAACGCATAACATATAACGCATAACGCATAACGCATAACGCATAACGCATAACGCATAACGCATAACGCATAAAGCAAAACGCATAACGCAAACGTATAACGCACAACGTATAACGCATAACGCATAACGCATAACGCATAACGTATAACGCATAACGCATAACGCATAACGCATAACGCATAACGCATAACGCATAACGCATAACGCATAACCATAACGCATACCGCATAACCCATAACGCATAACGCATAACGCATAACGCATAACGCATAACGCATAAAGCAAAACGCTTAACGCAAACGTATAACGCACAACGTATAACGCATAACGCATAACGCATAACGCATAACGTATAACGCATAACGCATAACGCATAACGCATAACGCATAACGCATAACATATAACGCATAACGCATAACGCATAACGCATAACGCATACCGTATAACGCATAACGCATAACGCATAACGCAAACGTATAACGCACAACGCATAACGCATAACGCATAACGCATAACATATAACGTATAACGCATAACGCACAACGCATAACGCATAACGCATAACGCATAACGCATAACGCATAACATTTAACGCATAACGCATAACGCATAACGCATAACGCATAACGCATAACGCATAACGCATAACCATAACGCATAACGCATAACCCATAACGCATAACGAATAACGCATAACGCATAACGCATAACGCATAACGCATAACGCATAACGCATAACGCATAACGCATAACGCATAACGCATACCGCATAACGCGTAACGCGTAACGCGTAACGCATAACGCATAACGCATATCGCATAACGCATAACGCATAACGCATAACGCATAACGTATAACGCATAACGCATAACGCATAACGCATAACGCATAACGCATAACGCATAACCATAACGCATAACGCATAACCCATAACGCATAACGAATAACGCATAACGTATAACGCATAACGCATACCGTATAACGCATAATGCATAACGCATAACGCATAACGCATAACGCATAACGCATAACGTATAACGCATAACGCATACCGTATAACGCATAACGCATAACGCATAACGCAAACGTATAGCGCACAACGCATAATGCATAAACCATAACCCTTACTTCATAACGCATAACGCATAATGCACAACGCATAACGCATAACGCAAAACGCATAACGCATAACGCATACCGTATAACGCATAATGCATAACGCATAACGCATAACGCATAACGCATAACGCATAACGCATAACGCATAACGCATAACGCATACCGTATAACGCATAACGCATAACGCATAACGCAAACGTATAGCGCACAACGCATAATGCATAAACCATAACCCTTACTTCATAACGCCATAACGCATAATGCACAACGCATAACGAACACCGGAAAACCCATAACGCATAACGCATAATGCATAACGCATAAAGCATAACGCATAACGCATAACGCATAACGCCTAACGCATAACGGATCACGCATAACGCATAATCCATAACGCATAACGCATAACGCATAACCATAACGCATAACGCATAACGCATAACGCATAACGCATAACCATAACGCATAACGCATAACCCATAACGCATAACTCATAACGCATAACGTATAACGCATAACGCATACCGTATAACGCATAATGCATAACGCATAACGCATAACGCATAACGCATAACGCATAAAGCAAAACGCATAACGCAAACGTATAACGCACAACGCATAACGCATAACGCATAACGCATAACGCATAACGCATAACGCACAACGTATAACGCATAACGCATAACGCATAACGCATAACGCATAACGCATAACGCATAACCATAACGCATAACGCATAACCCATAACGCATAACGCATAACGCATAACGCATAACACATAACGCATAACGCATATCGCATAACACATACGCATAACGCATAAGGCATAACGCATTACGCATAACTTTTAACTCATAACTCATAACGAATAACGCATAACGCAAAATGAATAACGCATAAAGCATAACGCATAACCCATAACCCTTAACGCATAACGCATAACGCATAATGCATAACGCTTAACGAATACCGCAAATCGCATAACGCCTAACGCATAACGGATCACGCATGACGCATAAAGCATAACGAATAACGCATAACGCATAACGCATAACGCATAACGCATAACGCATAACGCATAAATCATAACCCATAACGCACAACGCATAACGCATAATGCACAACGCATAACGAATACCGCAAAACGCATAACGCATAACGCATAACGCATAACGCATAACTCAGAACGCATAACGCATAACGCATAACGCATAACGCATAACGCATAACGCATAACGCATAACGCATAACGCATAACGCATAACGCATAACGCATAACGCATAACGCATAACACATAACGCATAACGTGTAACTCATAACGCATAACGCATAAAGCATAACGCATAACGCATAACGCATAACGCATATCGCATAACGCATAATACATAACGTATAACGCATAACGCATACCGTATAACGCATAACGCATAACGCATAACGCAAACGTATAACGCACAACGCATAACGCATATCGCATAACGCATAACATATAACGTATAACGCATATCGCACAACGCATAACGCATAACGCATAACGCATAACGCATAACGCATAACATATAACGCATAACGCATAACGCATAACGCATAACGCATAACGCATAACGCATAACGCATAACGCATAAAGCAAAACGCATAACGCAAACGTATAACGCACAACGTATAACGCATAACGCATAACGCATAACGCATAACGTATAACGCATAACGCATAACGCATAACGCATAACGCATAACGCATAACGCATAACGCATAACGCATAACCATAACGCATACCGCATAACCCATAACGCATAACGCATAACGCATAACGTATAACGCATAACGCATACCGTATAACGCATAATGCATAACGCATAACGCATAACGCATAACGCATAACGCATAACGCATAACGCATAACGCATAACGCATACCGTATAACGCATAACGCATAACGCAAACGTATAGCGCACAACGCATAATGCATAAACCATAACCCTTACTTCATAACGCATAACGCATAATGCACAACGCATAACGTATAACGCATAACGCATACCGTATAACGCATAATGCATAACGCATAACGCATAACGCATAACGCATAACGTATAACGCATAACGCATAACGCATAACATATAACGCATAACGCATAACGCATAACGCATAACGCATAACGCATAACGCATAACGCATAAAGCAAAACGCATAACGCAAACGTATAACGCACAACGTATAACGCATAACGCATAACGCATAACGCATAACGTATAACGCATAACGCATAACGCATAACGCATAACGCATAACGCATAACGCATAACGCATAACGCATAACCATAACGCATACCGCATAACCCATAACGCATAACGCATAACGCATAACGCATAACGCATAACGCATAACGCATAAAGCAAAACGCTTAACGCAAACGTATAACGCACAACGTATAACGCATAACGCATAACGCATAACGCATAACGCATAACGCATAACGCATAACGCATAACGCATAACGCATAACGCATAACGCATAACGCATAACCATAACGCATACCGCATAACCCATAACGCATAACGCATAACGCCTAACGCATAACGGATCACGCATGACGCATAAAGCATAACGCATAACGCATAACGCATAACGCATAACGCATAACGCATAACGCATAACGCATAACGCATAAAGCAAAACGCATAACGCAAACGTATAACGCACAACGTATAACGCATAACGCATAACGCATAACGCATAACGTATAACGCATAACGCATAACGCATAACGCATAACGCATAACGCATAACGCATAACGCATAACGCATAACCATAACGCATACCGCATAACCCATAACGCATAACGCATAACGCATAACGCATAACGCATAACGCATAACACATAAAGCAAAACGCATAACGCAAACGTATAACGCACAACGTATAACGCATAACGCATAACGCATAACGCATAACGTATAACGCATAACGCATAACGCATAACGCATAACGCATAACGCATAACGCATAACGCATAACCATAACGCAGACCGCATAACCCATAACGCATAACGCATAACGCATAACATATAACGCATAACGCATAACGCATAACGCATAACATATAACGCATAACGCATAACGCATAACGCATAACGCATAACGCATAACGCATAACGCATAACGCATAACGCATAACGCATAACGCATAACATATAACGCATAACGCATAACGCATAACGCATAACGCATAACGCATAACGCATAACGCATAAAGCAAAACGCATAACGCAAACGTATAACGCACAACGTATAACGCATAACGCATAACGCATAACGCATAACGCATAACGCATAACGCATAACGCATAACGCATAACGCATAACGCATAACGCATAACGCATAACGCATAACCATAACGCATACCGCATAACCCATAACGCATAACGCATAACGCATAACGCATAACGCATAACGCATAACGCATAAAGCAAAACGCATAACGCAAACGTATAACGCACAACGTATAACGCATAACGCATAACGCATAACGCATAACGTATAACGCATAACGCATAACGCATAACGCATAACGCATAACGCATAACGCATAACGCATAACCATAACGCATACCGCATAACCCATAACGCATAACGCATAACGCCTAACGCATAACGGATCACGCATGACGCATAAAGCATAACGCATAACGCATAACGCATAACGCATAACGCATAACGCATAACGCATATCGCATAACGCATAAATCATAACCCATAACGCACAACGCATAAGGCATAATGCACAACGCATAACGAATACCGCAAAACGCATAACGCATAACGCATAACGCATAACTCATAACGCATAACGCATAACGCATAACGCACACCGTATAACGCATAACGCATAACGCATAACGCATAACGCATAACGCATAACGCATAACGCATAATGCAAACGTATAACGCCCAACGCATAAAGCATAACGAACAACCCATAACGCATAATGCAAACGTATAACGCCCAACGCATAAAGCATAACGAACAACCCATAACGCATAATCCATAACGCATAACGAATAACGCATAAAGTATAACGCATAACGCATAACGCATAACGCAAACTTATAACGCACAACGCATAGCGCATAACGCATAACGCATAACGCATAACGCATAACGCATAACGCATAACGCATAACGCATAACGCATAACGCATAACGCATAACGCATAACGCATAACGCATAACGCATAACGCATAACGCATAACGCATAACATATAACGCATAACGCATAACGCATAACGCATAACGCATAACGCATAACGCATAACGCATAAAGCAAAACGCATAACGCAAACGTATAACGCCCAACGTATAACGCATAACGCATAACGCATAACGCATAACGTATAACGCATAACGCATAACGCATAACGCATAACGCATAACGCATAACGCATAACGCATAACGCATAACGCATAACATATAACGCATAACGCATAACGCATAACGCATAACGCATAACGCATAACGCATAACGCATAAAGCAAAACGCATAACGCAAACGTATAACGCCCAACGTATAACGCATAACGCATAACGCATAACGCATAACGTATAACGCATAACGCATAACGCATAACGCATAACGCATAACGCATAACGCATAACGCATAACGCATAACCATAACGCATACCGCATAACCCATAACGCATAACGCATAACGCATAACGCATAACGCATAACGCATAACGCATAAAGCAAAACGCTTAACGCAAACGTATAACGCACAACGTATAACGCATAACGCATAACGCATAACGCATAACGTATAACGCATAACGCATAACGCATAACGCATAACGCATAACGCATAACGCATAACATATAACGCATAACGCATAACGCATAACGCATAACGCATACCGTATAACGCATAACGCATAACGCATAACGCAAACGTATAACGCACAACGCATAACGCATAACGCATAACGCATAACATATAACGTATAACGCATAACGCACAACGCATAACGCATAACGCATAACGCATAACGCATAACGCATAACATTTAACGCATAACGCATAACGCATAACGCATAACGCATAACGCATAACGCATAACGCATAACCATAACGCATAACGCATAACCCATAACGCATAACGAATAACGCATAACGCATAACGCATAACGCATAACGCATAACGCATAACGCATAACGCATAACGCATAACGCATAACGCATAACGCATACCGCATAACGCGTAACGCGTAACGCGTAACGCATAACGCATAACGCATAACGCATAACGCATAACGCATAACGCATAACGCATAACGCATAACGTATAACGCATAACGCATAACGCATAACGCATAACGCATAACGCATAACGCATAACCATAACGCATAACGCATAACCCATAACGCATAACGAATAACGCATAACGTATAACGCATAACGCATACCGTATAACGCATAATGCATAGCGCATAACGCATAACGCATAACGCATAACGCATAACGCATAACGTATAACGCATAACGCATACCGTATAACGCATAACGCATAACGCATAACGCAAACGTATAGCGCACAACGCATAATGCATAAACCATAACCCTTACTTCATAACGCATAACGCATAATGCACAACGCATAACGCATAACGCAAAACGTATAACGCATAACGCATACCGTATAACGCATAATGCATAACGCATAACGCATAACGCATAACGCATAACGCATAACGCATAACGTATAACGCATAACGCATACCGTATAACGCATAACGCATAACGCATAACGCAAACGTATAGCGCACAACGCATAATGCATAAACCATAACCCTTACTTCATAACGCCATAACGCATAATGCACAACGCATAACGAACACCGGAAAACCCATAACGCATAACGCATAATGCATAACGCATAAAGCATAACGCATAACGCATAACGCATAACGCCTAACGCATAACGGATCACGCATAACGCATAATCCATAACGCATAACGCATAACGCATAACCATAACGCATAACGCATAACGCATAACGCATAACGCATAACCATAACGCATAACGCATAACCCATAACGCATAACGCATAACGCATAACGTATAACGCATAACGCATACCGTATAACGCATAATGCATAACGCATAACGCATAACGCATAACGCATAACGCATAAAGCAAAACGCATAACGCAAACGTATAACGCACAACGCATAACGCATAACGCATAACGCATAACGCATAACGCATAACGCACAACGTATAACGCATAACGCATAACGCATAACGCATAACGCATAACGCATAACGCATAACCATAACGCATAACGCATAACCCATAACGCATAACGCATAACGCATAACGCATAACGCATAACGCATAACGCATATCGCATAACACATACGCATAACGCATAAGGCATAACGCATTACGCATAACTTTTAACTCATAACTCATAACGAATAACGCATAACGCAAAATGAATAACGCATAAAGCATAACGCATAACCCATAACCCTTAACGCATAACGCATAACGCATAATGCATAACGCTTAACGAATACCGCAAATCGCATAACGCCTAACGCATAACGGATCACGCATGACGCATAAAGCATAACGAATAACGCATAACGCATAACGCATAACGCATAACGCATAACGCATAACGCATAACGCATAAATCATAACCCATAACGCACAACGCATAACGCATAATGCACAACGCATAACGAATACCGCAAAACGCATAACGCATAACGCATAACGCATAACGCATAACTCAGAACGCATAACGCATATCGCATAACGCATAATACATAACGTATAACGCATAACGCATACCGTATAACGCATAACGCATAACGCATAACGCAAACGTATAACGCATAACGCATAACGCATATCGCATAACGCATAACATATAACGTATAACGCATATCGCACAACGCATAACGCATAACGCATAACGCATAACGCATAACATATAACGCATAACGCATAACGCATAACGCATAACGCATAACGCATAACGCATAACGCATAAAGCAAAACGCATAACGCAAACGTATAACGCACAACGTATAACGCATAACGCATAACGCATAACGCATAACGTATAACGCATAACGCATAACGCATAACGCATAACGCATAACGCATAACGCATAACGCATAACGCATAACCATAACGCATACCGCATAACCCATAACGCATAACGCATAACGCATAACGTATAACGCATAACGCATACCGTATAACGCATAATGCATAACGCATAACGCATAACGCATAACGCATAACGCATAACGCATAACGTATAACGCATAACGCATACCGTATAACGCATAACGCATAACGCAAACGTATAGCGCACAACGCATAATGCATAAACCATAACCCTTACTTCATAACGCATAACGCATAATGCACAACGCATAACGTATAACGCATAACGCATACCGTATAACGCATAATGCATAACGCATAACGCATAACGCATAACGCATAACGCATAACGCATAACGCATAACGCATAACATATAACGCATAACGCATAACGCATAACGCATAACCCATAACGCATAACGCATAACGCATAAAGCAAAACGCATAACGCAAACGTATAACGCACAACGTATAACGCATAACGCATAACGCATAACGCATAACGTATAACGCATAACGCATAACGCATAACGCATAACGCATAACGCATAACGCATAACGCATAACGCATAACCATAACGCATACCGCATAACGTATAACGCATAACGCATAACGCATAACGCATAACGCATAACGCATAACGCATAACGCATAACGCATAACCATAACGCATACCGCATAACCCATAACGCATAACGCATAACGCATAACGCATAACGCATAACGCATAACGCATAAAGCAAAACGCTTAACGCAAACGTATAAAGCACAACGTATAACGCATAACGCATAACGCATAACGCATAACGTATAACGCATAACGCATAACGCATAACGCATAACGCATAACGCATAACGCATAACGCATAACCATAACGCATACCGCATAACCCATAACGCATAACGCATAACGCCTAACGCATAACGGATCACGCATGACGCATAAAGCATAACGCATAACGCATAACGCATAACGCATAACGCATAACGCATAACGCATAACGCATAACGCATAACGCATAAAGCAAAACGCATAACGCAAACGTATAACGCACAACGTATAACGCATAACGCATAACGCATAACGCATAACGTATAACGCATAACGCATAACGCATAACGCATAACGCATAACGCATAACGCATAACGCATAACCATAACGCATACCGCATAACCCATAACGCATAACGCATAACGCATAACGCATAACGCATAACGCATAACACATAAAGCAAAACGCATAACGCAAACGTATAACGCACAACGTATAACGCATAACGCATAACGCATAACGCATAACGTATAACGCATAACGCATAACGCATAACGCATAACGCATAACGCATAACGCATAACCATAACGCAGACCGCATAACCCATAACGCATAACGCATAACGCATAACATATAACGCATAACGCATAACGCATAACGCATAACATATAACGCATAACGCATAACGCATAACGCATAACGCATAACGCATAACGCATAACGCATAACGCATAACATATAACGCATAACGCATAACGCATAACGCATAACGCATAACGCATAACGCATAACGCATAAAGCAAAACGCATAACGCAAACGTATAACGCACAACGTATAACGCATAACGCATAACGCATAACGCATAACGCATAACGCATAACGCATAACGCATAACGCATAACGCATAACGCATAACGCATAACGCATAACGCATAACCATAACGCATACCGCATAACCCATAACGCATAACGCATAACGCATAACGCATAACGCATAACGCATAACGCATAAAGCAAAACGCATAACGCAAACGTATAACGCACAACGTATAACGCATAACGCATAACGCATAACGCATAACGTATAACGCATAACGCATAACGCATAACGCATAACGCATAACGCATAACGCATAACCATAACGCATACCGCATAACCCATAACGCATAACGCATAACGCCTAACGCATAACGGATCACGCATGACGCATAAAGCATAACGCATAACGCATAACGCATAACGCATAACGCATAACGCATAACGCATATCGCATAACGCATAAATCATAACCCATAACGCACAACGCATAAGGCATAATGCACAACGCATAACGAATACCGCAAAACGCATAACGCATAACGCATAACGCATAACTCATAACGCATAACGCATAACGCATAACGCACACCGTATAACGCATAACGCATAACGCATAACGCATAAAGCATAACGCATAACGCATAACGCATAATGCAAACGTATAACGCCCAACGCATAAAGCATAACGAACAACCCATAACGCATAATGCAAACGTATAACGCCCAACGCATAAAGCATAACGAACAACCCATAACGCATAATCTATAACGCATAACGAATAACGCATAAAGTATAACGCATAACGCATAACGCATAACGCAAACTTATAACGCACAACGCATAGCGCATAACGCATAACGCATAACGCATAACGCATAACGCATAACGCATAACGCATAACGCATAACGCATAACGCATAACGCATAACGCATAACGCATAACGGATCACGCATAACGCATAACGCATAACGCATAACACATAACGCATAACGCATAACGTATAACGCATAACGCATAAAGCATAACGCATAACGCATAACGCATTACGCATAACTTATAACTCATAACTCATAAGGAGTAACGCATAACGCATAAAGCATAACGCATAACGCATAACGCATAACGAATAACGCATAACGCATAACGCATAACGCATAATGCATAACGCATAAGGCATAACGCATTACGCATAACTTACAACTCATAACTCATAACGAATAACGCAATACGCAAAGTGAATAACGCATAAAGCATAACGCATAACCCATAACCCTTAACGCATAACGCATAACGCATAATGCACAACGCATAACGCATAACGCATATCGCATAACGCATAACTCATAACGCATAACGCCTAACGCATAACGGATCACGCATGACGCATAAAGCATAACGCATAACGCATAACGCATAACGCATAACGCATAACGCATAACGCATATCGCATAACGCATAAATCATAACCCATAACGCACAACGCATAACGCATAATGCACAACGCATAACGAATACCGCAAAACGCATAACGCATAACGCATAACTCATAACGCATAACGCATAACGCACACCGTATAACGCATAACGCATAACGCATAACGCATAA
This sequence comes from Lasioglossum morio, assembly GCA_916610235.2. Lineage (NCBI taxonomy): Eukaryota > Metazoa > Arthropoda > Insecta > Hymenoptera > Halictidae > Lasioglossum > Lasioglossum morio. The sequence goes on along the minus strand of CAKAJA020000138.1, from coordinate 531,501 downwards.
CGCATAACGCATAACGCATAACGCATAATGCAAACGTATAACGCATAACCCATAACGCATAACGCATAACGCATAACGCATAACGCAAACTTATAACGCACAACGCATAGCGCATAACGCATAACGCATAACGCATAACGCATAACGCATAACGCATAACGCATAACGCATAACGCATAACGCATAACGGATCACGCATAACGCATAACGCATAACGCATAACGCATAACGCATAACGCATAACGCATAACGCATAATGCATAACGCATAACGCATAACGCATACCGTATAACGCATAACGCATAACGCATAACGCATAACGCATAACATATAACGTATAACGCATAACGCACAACGCATAACGCATAACGCATAACGCATAACGCATAACGCATAACATATAACGCATAACGCATAACGCATAACGCATAACGCATACCGTATAACGCATAACGCATAACGCATAACGCAAACGTATAACGCACAACGCATAACGCATAACGCATAACGCATAACGCATAACATATAACGTATAACGCGTAACGCACAACGCATAACGCATAACGCATAACGCATAACGCATAACGCATAACATTTAACGCATAACGCATAACGCATAACGCATAACGCATAACGCATAACCATAACGCATAACGCATAACCCATAACGAATAACGAATAACGCATAACGCATAACGCATAACGCATAACGCATAACGCATAACGCATAACGCATAACGCATAACGCATAACGCATAACGCATAACGCATAACGCATAACGCATAACGCATAACGCGTAACGCATAACGCATAACGCATAACGCATAACGCATAACGCATAACGCATAACGCATAACGTATAACGCATAACGCATAACGCATAACGCATAACGCATAACGCATAACGCATAACCATAACGCATAACGCATAACCCATAACGCATAACGAATAACGCATAACGTATAACGCATAACGCATACCGTATAACGCATAATGCATAACGCATAACGCATAACGCATAACGCATAACGCATAACGTATAACGCATAACGCATACCGTATAACGCATAACGCATAACGCATAACGCATAACGCATAACGCATAACGCATAACGCATATCGCATAACGCATAAATCATAACCCATAACGCACAACGCATAACGCATAATGCACAACGCATAACGAATACCGCAAAACGCATAACGCATAACGCATAACTCATAACGCATAACGCATAACGCACACCGTATAACGCATAACGCATAACGCATAACGCATAAAGCATAACGCATACCGCATAACGCATAATGCAAACGTATAACGCATAACCCATAACGCATAACGCATAACGCATAACGCATAACGCAAACTTATAACGCACAACGCATAGCGCATAACGCATAACGCATAACGCATAACGCATAACGCATAACGCATAACGCATAACGCATAACGCATAACGCATAACGCATAACGCATAACGGATCACGCATAACGCATAACGCATAACGCATAACGCATAACGCATAACGCATAACGCATAACGCATAATGCATAACGCATAACGCATAACGCATACCGTATAACGCATAACGCATAACGCATAACGCATAACGCATAACATATAACGTATAACGCATAACGCACAACGCATAACGCATAACGCATAACGCATAACGCATAACGCATAACATATAACGCATAACGCATAACGCATAACGCATAACGCATACCGTATAACGCATAACGCATAACGCATAACGCAAACGTATAACGCACAACGCATAACGCATAACGCATAACGCATAACGCATAACATATAACGTATAACGCATAACGCACAACGCATAACGCATAACGCATAACGCATAACGCATAACGCATAACGCATAACATTTAACGCATAACGCATAACGCATAACGCATAACGCATAACGCATAACCATAACGCATAACGCATAACCCATAACGAATAACGAATAACGCATAACGCATAACGCATAACGCATAACGCATAACGCATAACGCATAACGCATAACGCATAACGCATAACGCATAACGCATAACGCATAACGCATAACGCATAACGCATAACGCGTAACGCATAACGCATAACGCATAACGCATAACGCATAACGCATAACGCATAACGCATAACGTATAACGCATAACGCATAACGCATAACGCATAACGCATAACGCATAACCATAACGCATAACGCATAACCCATAACGCATAACGAATAACGCATAACGTATAACGCATAACGCATACCGTATAACGCATAATGCATAACGCATAACGCATAACGCATAACGCATAACGCATAACGTATAACGCATAACGCATACCGTATAACGCATAACGCATAACGCATAACGCATAACGCATAACGCATAACGCATAACGCATATCGCATAACGCATAAATCATAACCCATAACGCACAACGCATAACGCATAATGCACAACGCATAACGAATACCGCAAAACGCATAACGCATAACGCATAACTCATAACGCATAACGCATAACGCACACCGTATAACGCATAACGCATAACGCATAACGCATAAAGCATAACGCATACCGCATAACGCATAATGCAAACGTATAACGCCCAACGCATAAAGCATAACGAACAACCCATAACGCATAATCCATAACGCATAACGCATAACGCATAACGCATAACGCATAAAGTATAACGCATAACGCATAACGCAAACTTATAACGCACAACGCATAGCGCATAACGCATAACGCATAACGCATAACGCATAACGCATAACGCATAATTCATAACGCATAACGCATAACGCATAACGGATCACGCATAACGCATAACGCATAACGCATAACGCATAACGCATAACGCATAACGCATAACGCATAACGCATAACGCATAATGCATAACGCATAACGCATAACGCATACCGTATAACGCATAACGCATAACGCATAACGCATAACGCATAACATATAACGTATAACGCATAACGCACAACGCATAACGCATAACGCATAACGCATAACGCATAACGCATAACATATAACGCATAACGCATAACGCATAACGCATAACGCATACCGTATAACGCATAACGCATAACGCATAACGCAAACGTATAACGCACAACGCATAACGCATAACGCATAACGCATAACGCATAAAATATAACGTATAACGCATAACGCACAACGCATAACGCATAACGCATAACGCATAACGCATAACGCATAACATTTAACGCATAACGCATAACGCATAACGCATAACGCATAACGCATAACGCATAACGCATAACCATAACGCATAACGCATAACCCATAACGCATAACGAATAACGCATAACGCATAACGCATAACGCATAACGCATAACGCATAACGCATAACGCATAACGCATAACGCATAACGCATAACGCATAACGCATAACGCATAACGCATAACGCATAACGCATAACGCGTAACGCATAACGCATAACGCATAACGCATAACGCATAACGCATAACGCATAACGTATAACGCATAACGCATAACGCATAACGCATAACGCATAACGCATAACGCATAACGCATAACCATGACGCATAACGCATAACCCATAACGCATAACGAATAACGCATAACGTATAACGCATAACGCATACCGTATAACGCATAATGCATAACGCATAACGCATAACGCATAACGCATAACGCATAACGTATAACGCATAACGCATACCGTATAACGCATAACGCATAACGCATAACGCAAACGTATAGCGCACAACGCATAATGCATAAACCATAACCCTTACTTCATAACGCATAACGCATAATGCACAACGCATAACGCATAACGTATAACGCATAACGCATACCGTATAACGCATAATGCATAAACCATAACCCTTACTTCATAACGCCATAACGCATAATGCACAACGCATAACGAACACCGGAAAACCCATAACGCATAACGCATAACGCCTAACGCATAACGCATAAAGCAAAACGCATAACGCAAACGTATAACGCACAACGCATAACGCATAACGCATAACGCATAACGCATAACGCATAACGCATAACGCATAACGCATAACGCATAACGCATAACACATAACGCATAACGTGTAACTCATAACGCATAACGCATAAAGCATAACGCATAACGCATAACGCATAACGCATATCGCATAACGCATAATACATAACGTATAACGCATAACGCATACCGTATAACGCATAACGCATAACGCATAACGCAAACGTATAACGCACAACGCATAACGCATATCGCATAACGCATAACATATAACGTATAACGCATATCGCACAACGCATAACGCATAACGCATAACGCATAACGCATAACATATAACGCATAACGCATAACGCATAACGCATAACGCATAACGCATAACGCATAAAGCAAAACGCATAACGCAAACGTATAACGCACAACGTATAACGCATAACGCATAACGCATAACGCATAACGTATAACGCATAACGCATAACGCATAACGCATAACGCATAACGCATAACGCATAACGCATAACGCATAACGCATAACGCATAACGCATAACGCATAACGCATAACCATAACGCATAACGCATAACCCATAACGCATAACGCATAACGCATAACGTATAACGCATAACGCATACCGTATAACGCATAATGCATAACGCATAACGCATAACGCATAACGCATAACGCATAACGCATAACGCATAACGTATAACGCATAACGCATACCGTATAACGCATAACGCATAACGTAAACGTATAGCGCACAACGCATAATGCATAAACCATAACCCTTACTTCATAACGCATAACGCATAATGCACAACGCATAACGAACACCGGAAAACCCATAACGCCTAACGCATAACGGATCACGAATAACGCATAAATCATAACGAATACCGCAAATCGCATAACGCCTAACGCATAACGGATCACGCATGACGCATAAAGCATAACGCATAACGCATAACGCATAACGCATAACGCATAACGCATAACGCATATCGCATAACGCATAAATCATAACCCATAACGCACAACGCATAAGGCATAATGCACAACGCATAACGAATACCGCAAAATGCATAACGCATAACGCATAACGCATAACGCATAACTCATAACGCATAACGCATAACGCATAACGCACACCGTATAACGCATAACGCATAACGCATAACGCATAAAGCATAACGCATAACGCATAACGCATAATGCAAACGTATAACGCCCAACGCATAAAGCATAACGAACAACCCATAACGCATAATGCAAACGTATAACGCCCAACGCATAAAGCATAACGAACAACCCATAACGCATAATCCATAACGCATAACGCATAACGCATAAAGTATAACGCATAACGCATAACGCATAACGCAAACTTATAACGCACAACGCATAGCGCATAACGCATAACGCATAACGCATAACGCATAACGCATAACGCATAACGCATAACGCATAACGCATAACGCATAACGCATAACGCATAACGCATAACGCATAACGCATAACGCATAACGCATAACGCATAACGCATAACGGATCACGCATAACGCATAACGCATAACGCATAACACATAACGCATAACGCATAACGTATAACGCATAACGCATAAAGCATAACGCATAACGCATAACGCATTACGCATAACTTATAACTCATAACTCATAAGGAGTAACGCATAACGCATAAAGCATAACGCATAACGCATAACGCATAACGCATAACGCATAACGCATAACGCATAACGCATAACGCATAACGCATAATGCATAACGCATAAGGCATAACGCATTACGCATAACTTATAACTCATAACTCATAACGAATAACGCAATACGCAAAGTGAATAACGCATAAAGCATAACGCATAACCCATAACCCTTAACGCATAACGCATAACGCATAATGCACAACGCTTAACGAATACCGCAAATCGCATAACGCCTAACGCATAACGGATCACGCATGACGCATAAAGCATAACGCATAACGCATAACGCATAACGCATAACGCATAACGCATATCGCATAACGCATAAATCATAACCCATAACGCATAACGCATAACGCATAATGCACAACGCTTAACGAATACCGCAAATCGCATAACGCCTAACGCATAACGGATCACGCATGACGCATAAAGCATAACGCATAACGCATAACGCATAACGCATATCGCATAACGCATAAATCATAACCCATAACGCACAACGCATAACGCATAATGCACAACGCATAACGAATACCGCAAAACGCATAACGCATAACGCATAACGCATAACGCATAACGCATAACGCATAAAGCAAACGTATAACGCATAACGCATAACGCATAACGCATAACGCATAACGCATAACGCATAACGCATAACGCATAACGCATAACGCATAACGCATAACGCATAACGCATAACGCATAACGCATAACGCATAACGCATAACACATAACGCATAACGCATAACGCATAACACATAACGCATAACGTGTAACTCATAACGCATAACGCATAAAGCATAACGCATAACGCATAACGCATAACGCATATCGCATAACGCATAATACATAACGTATAACGCATAACGCATACCGTATAACGCATAACGCATAACGCATAACGCATAACGCAAACGTATAACGCACAACGCATAACGCATAACGCATAACGCATAACATATAACGTATAACGCATAACGCACAACGCATAACGCATAACGCATAACGCATAACGCATAACGCATAACGCATAACATATAACGCATAACGCATAACGCATAACGCATAACGCATACCGTATAACGCATAACGCATAACGCATAACGCAAACGTATAACGCACAACGCATAACGCATAACGCATAACGCATAACGCATAACATATAACGTATAACGCATAACGCACAAGGCATAACGCATAACGCATAACGCATAACGCATAATGCATAACGCATAACGCATAACGCATAACGCATAACGCATAACGCATAACGTATAACGCATAACGCATAACGGATCACGCATGACGCATAAAGCATAACGAATAACGCATAACGCATAACGCATAACGCATAACGCATAACGCATAACGCATAACGCATAACGCATAAATCATAACCCATAACGCACAACGCATAACGCATAATGCACAACGCATAACGAATACCGCAAAACGCATAACGCATAACGCATAACGCATAACGCATAACGCATAACTCATAACGCATAACGCATAACGCATAACGCATAACGCATAACGCATAACGCATAACGCATAACGCATAACGCATAACGCATAACGCATAACACATAACGCATAACGTGTAACTCATAACGCATAACGCATAAAGCATAACGCATAACGCATAACGCATATCGCATAACGCATAATACATAACGTATAACGCATAACGCATACCGTATAACGCATAACGTATAACGCATAACGCAAACGTATAACGCACAACGCATAACGCATAACGCATAACGCATAACATATAACGTATAACGCATAACGCACAACGCATAACGCATAACGCATAACGCATAACGCATAACGCATAACATATAACGCATAACGCATAACGCATAACGCATAACGCATAACGCATACCGTATAACGCATAACGCATAACGCATAACGCAAACGTATAACGCACAACGCATAACGCATAACGGATAACGCATAACATATAACGTATAACGCATAACGCACAACGCATAACGCATAACGCATAACGCATAACGCATAACGCATAACATTTAACGCATAACGCATAACGCATAACGCATAACGCATAACGCATAACGCATAACGCATAACCATAACGCATAACGCATAACCCATAACGCATAACGAATAACGAATAACGCATAACGCATAACGCATAACGCATAACGCATAACGCATAACGCATAACGCATAACGCATAACGCATAACGCATACCGCATAACGCATAACGCATAACGCGTAACGCATAACGCATAACGCATAACGCATAACGCATAACGCATAACGCATAACGTATAACTCATAACGCATAACGCATAACGCATAACGCATAACGCATAACGCATAACGCATAACCATAACGCATAACGCATAACCCATAACGCATAACGAATAACGCATAACGTATAACGCATAACGCATACCGTATAACGCATAATGCATAACGCATAACGCATAACGCATAACGCATAACGCATAACGTATAACGCATAACGCATACCGTATAACGCATAACGCATAACGCATAACGCAAACGTATAGCGCACAACGCATAATGCATAAACCATAACCCTTACTTCATAACGCATAACGCATAATGCACAACGCATAACGCATAACGCAAAACGTATAACGCATAACGCATACCGTATAACGCATAATGCATAACGCATAACGCATAACGCATAACGCATAACGCATAACGCATAACGTATAACGCATAACGCATACCGTATAACGCATAACGCATAACGCATAACGCAAACGTATAGCGCACAACGCATAATGCATAAACCATAACCCTTACTTCATAACGCATAACGCATAATGCACAACGCATAACGCATAACGCAAAACGTATAACGCATAACGCATACCGTATAACGCATAATGCATAACGCATAACGCATAATGCATAACGCATAAAGCATAACGCATAACGCATAACGCATAACGCATAACGCCTAACGCATAACGGATCACGCATAACGCATAACCCATAACGCATAACGCATAACGCATAACCATAACGCATAACGCATAACGCATAACGCATAACCATAACGCATAACGCATAACCCATAACGCATAACGCATAACGCATAACGTATAACGCATAACGCATACCGTATAACGCATAATGCATAACGCATAACGCATAACGCATAACGCATAACGCATAAAGCAAAACGCATAACGCAAACGTATAACGCACAACGCATAACGCATAACGCATAACGCATAACGCATAACGCATAACGCATAACGTATAACGCATAACGCATAACGCATAACGCATAACGCATAACGCATAACGCATAACCATAACGCATAACGCATAACCCATAACGCATAACGCATAACGCATAACGTATAACGCATAACGCATTCCGTATAACGCATAATGCATAACGCATAACGCATAACGCATAACGCATAACGCATAACGCATAACGCATAACGCATAACGCATACCGTATAACGCATAACGCATAACGCATGACGCAAACGTATAGCGCACAACGCATAACGCAAAACGCATAACGTTAACGCATAACTCATAACGCATAAGGCTTGATGCATGACGCATATCGCATATCGCATAACGCATAAGGCTTGATGCATGAAGCATATCGCATAACGCATAAGGCATAACGCATAATACATAACGTATAACGCATTATGCATAACGCATAACGCATAACGCATAACGCATAACGCATAACGCATAACGCATAACGCATATCGCATAACACATACGCATAACGCATAAGGCATAACGCATTACGCATAACTTTTAACTCATAACTCATAACGAATAACGCATAACGCAAAATGAATAACGCATAAAGCATAACGCATAACCCATAACCCTTAACGCATAACGCATAACGCATAATGCATAACGCTTAACGAATACCGCAAATCGCATAACGCCTAACGCATAACGGATCACGCATGACGCATAAAGCATAACGAATAACGCATAACGCATAACGTATAACGCATAACGCATAAATCATAACCCATAACGCACAACGCATAACGCATAATGCACAACGCATAACGAATACCGCAAAACGCATAACGCATAACGCATAACGCATAACGCATAACTCAGAACGCATAACGCATAACGCATAACGCATAACGCATAACGCATAACGCATAACGCATAACGCATAACGCATAACGCATAACGCATAACGCATAACGCATAACGCATAACGCATAACGCATAACGCATAAGGCATAACACATAACGCATAACGTGTAACTCATAACGCATAACGCATAAAGCATAACGCATAACGCATAACGCATAACGCATATCGCATAACGCATAATACATAACGTATAACGCATAACGCATACCGTATAACGCATAACGCATAACGCATAACGCAAACGTATAACGCACAACGCATAACGCATATCGCATAACGCATAACATATAACGTATAACGCATATCGCACAACGCATAACGCATAACGCATAACGCATAACGCATAACATATAACGCATAACGCATAACGCATAACGCATAACGCATAACGCATAACGCATAAAGCAAAACGCATAACGCAAACGTATAACGCACAACGTATAACGCATAACGCATAACGCATAACGCATAACGTATAACGCATAAAGCATAACGCATAACGCATAACGCATAACGCATAACGCATAACGCATAACGCATAACCATAACGCATAACGCATAACCCATAACGCATAACGCATAACGCATAACGTATAACGCATAACGCATACCGTATAACGCATAATGCATAACGCATAACGCATAACGCATAACGCATAACGCATAACGTATAACGCATAACGCATACCGTATAACGCATAACGCATAACGCAAACGTATAGCGCACAACGCATAATGCATAAACCATAACCCTTACTTCATAACGCATAACGCATAACGCATAACGTATAACGCATAACGCATACCGTATAACGCATAACGCATAACGCAAACGTATAGCGCACAACGCATAATGCATAAACCATAACCCTTACTTCATAACGCATAACGCATAATGCACAACGCATAACGAACACCGGAAAACCCATAACGCCTAACGCATAACGGATCACAAATAACGCATAATGCATAACGCATAAATCATAACGAATACCGCAAATCGCATAACGCCTAACGCATAACGGATCACGCATGACGCATAAAGCATAACGCATAACGCATAACGCATAACGCATAACGCATAACGCATAACGCATAACGCATATCGCATAACGCATAAATCATAACCCATAACGCACAACGCATAAGGCATAATGCACAACGCATAACGAATACCGCAAAACGCATAACGCATAACGTATAACGCATAACGCATAACGCATAACGCATAACGCATAACGCATAACGCATAACGCATAACGCATAACCATAACGCATAACGCATAACCCATAACGCATAACGCATAACGCATAACGTATAACGCATAACGCATACCGTATAACGCATAATGCATAACGCATAACGCATAACGCATAACGCATAACGCATAACGTATAACGCATAACGCATACCGTATAACGCATAACGCATAACGCAAACGTATAGCGCACAACGCATAATGCATAAACCATAACCCTTACTTCATAACGCATAACGCATAATGCACAACGCATAACGAACACCGGAAAACCCATAACGCCTAACGCATAACGGATCACAAATAACGCATAATGCATAACGCATAAATCATAACGAATACCGCAAATCGCATAACGCCTAACGCATAACGGATCACGCATGACGCATAAAGCATAACGCATAACGCATAACGCATAACGCATAACGCATAACGCATAACGCATATCGCATAACGCATAAATCATAACCCATAACGCACAACGCATAAGGCATAATGCACAACGCATAACGAATACCGCAAAACGCATAACGCATAACGCATAACGCATAACTCATAACGCATAACGCATAACGCATAACGCACACCGTATAACGCATAACGCATAACGCATAACGCATAAAGCATAACGCATAACGCATAACGCATAATGCAAACGTATAACGCCCAACGCATAAAGCATAACGAACAACCCATAACGCATAATGCAAACGTATAACGCCCAACGCATAAAGCATAACGAACAACCCATAACGCATAATCCATAACGCATAACGAATAACGCATAAAGTATAACGCATAACGCATAACGCATAACGCAAACTTATAACGCACAACGCATAGCGCATAACGCATAACGCATAACGCATAACGCATAACGCATAACGCATAACGCATAACGCATAACGCATAACGCATAACGCATAACGCATAACGCATAACGCATAACGCATAACGCATAACGCATAACGCATAACGCATAACGGATCACGCATAACGCATAACGCATAACGCATAACACATAACGCATAACGCATAACGTATAACGCATAACGCATAAAGCATAACGCATAACGCATAACGCATTACGCATAACTTATAACTCATAACTCATAAGGAGTAACGCATAACGCATAAAGCATAACGCATAACGCATAACGCATAACGAATAACGCATAACGCATAACGCATAACGCATAATGCATAACGCATAAGGCAGAACGCATTACGCATAACTTATAACTCATAACTCATAACGAATAACGCAATACGCAAAGTGAATAACGCATAAAGCATAACGCATATCGCATAACCCTTAACGCATAACGCATAACGCATAATGCACAACGCATAACGCATAACGCATATCGCATAACGCATAACTCATAACGCATAACGCCTAACGCATAACGGATCACGCATGACGCATAAAGCATAACGCATAACGCATAACGCATAACGCATAACGCATAACGCATAACGCATATCGCATAACGCATAAATCATAACCCATAACGCACAACGCATAACGCATAATGCACAACGCATAACGAATACCGCAAAACGCATAACGCATAACGCATAACTCATAACGCATAACGCATAACGCACACCGTATAACGCATAACGCATAACGCATAACGCATAAAGCATAACGCATAACGCATAACGCATAATGCAAACGTATAACGCATAACCCATAACGCATAACGCATAACGCATAACGCATAACGCAAACTTATAACGCACAACGCATAGCGCATAACGCATAACGCATAACGCATAACGCATAACGCATAACGCATAACGCATAACGCATAACGCATAACGCATAACGCATAACGCATAACGGATCACGCATAACGCATAACGCATAACGCATAACGCATAACGCATAACGCATAACGCATAACGCATAATGCATAACGCATAACGCATAACGCATACCGTATAACGCATAACGCATAACGCATAACGCATAACGCATAACATATAACGTATAACGCATAACGCACAACGCATAACGCATAACGCATAACGCATAACGCATAACGCATAACATATAACGCATAACGCATAACGCATAACGCATAACGCATACCGTATAACGCATAACGCATAACGCATAACGCAAACGTATAACGCACAACGCATAACGCATAACGCATAACGCATAACATATAACGTATAACGCATAACGCACAACGCATAACGCATAACGCATAACGCATAACGCATAACGCATAACATTTAACGCATAACGCATAACGCATAACGCATAACGCATAACCATAACGCATAACGCATAACCCATAACGCATAACGAATAACGCATAACGCATAACGCATAACGCATAACGCATAACGCATAACGCATAACGCATAACGCATAACGCATAACGCATAACGCATAACGCATAACGCATAACGCATAACGCGTAACGCATAACGCATAACGCATAACGCATAACGCATAACGCATAACGCATAACGCATAACGCATAACGCATAACGCATAACGCATAACGCATAACGCATAACGCATAACGCATAACGCATAACGCATAACCATAACACATAACGCATAACGCATAACCCATAACGCATAACGAATAACGCATAACGTATAACGCATAACGCATACCGTATAACGCATAATGCATAACGCATAACGCATAACGCATAACGCATAACGCATAACGTATAACGCATAACGCATACCGTATAACGCATAACGCATAACGCATAACGCATAACGCATAACGCATAACGCATAACGCATATCGCATAACGCATAAATCATAACCCATAACGCACAACGCATAACGCATAATGCACAACGCATAACGAATACCGCAAAACGCATAACGCATAACGCATAACTCATAACGCATAACGCATAACGCACACCGTATAACGCATAACGCATAACGCATAACGCATAAAGCATAACGCATAACGCATAACGCATAATGCAAACGTATAACGCCCAACGCATAAAGCATAACGAACAACCCATAACGCATAATCCATAACGCATAACGCATAACGCATAACGCATAACGCATAACGCATAAAGTATAACGCATAACGCATAACGCATAACGCAAACTTATAACGCACAACGCATAGCGCATAACGCATAACGCATAACGCATAACGCATAACGCATAACGCATAACGCATAACGCATAACGCATAACGCATAACGCATAACGGATCACGCATAACGCATAACGCATAACGCATAACGCATAACGCATAACGCATAACGCATAACGCATAATGCATAACGCATAACGCATAACGCATACCGTATAACGCATAACGCATAACGCATAACGCATAACGCATAACATATAACTCATAACGCATAACGCATAACGCATAACGCATAACGCATAACGCATAACGCATAACCATAACGCATAACGCATAACCCATAACGCACAACGCATAACGCATAACGCATAACGCATAACGCATAACGCATAACGCATAACATTTAACGCATAACGCATAACGCATAACGCATAACGCATAACGCATAACGCATAACCATAACGCATAACGCATAACCCATAACGCATAACGAATAACGAATAACGCATAACGCATAACGCATAACGCATAACGCATAACGTATAACGCATAACGCATACCGTATAACGCATAACGCATAACGCATAACGCAAACGTATAGCGCACAACGCATAATGCATAAACCATAACCCTTACTTCATAACGTATAACGCATAACGCATAACGCATAACGCAAACGTATAGCGCACAACGCATAATGCATAAACCATAACCCTTACTTCATAACGCATAACGCATAATGCACAACGCATAACGCATAACGCAAAACGTATAACGCATAACGCATACCGTATAACGCATAATGCATAACGCATAACGCATAACGCATAACGCATAACGCATAACGCATAACGTATAACGCATAACGCATACCGTATAACGCATAACGCATAACGCATAACGCAAACGTATAGCGCACAACGCATAATGCATAAACCATAACCCTTACTTCATAACGCATAACGCATAATGCACAACGCATAACGCATAACGCAAAACGTATAACGCATAACGCATACCGTATAACGCATAATGCATAACGCATAACGCATAATGCATAACGCATAAAGCATAACGCATAACGCATAACGCATAACGCATAACGCCTAACGCATAACGGATCACGCATAACGCATAACCCATAACGCATAACGCATAACGCATAACCATAACGCATAACGCATAACGCATAACGCATAACGCATAACCATAACGCATAACGCATAACCCATAACGCATAACGCATAACGCATAACGTATAACGCATAACGCATACCGTATAACGCATAATGCATAACGCATAACGCATAACGCATAACGCATAACGCATAAAGCAAAACGCATAACGCAAACGTATAACGCACAACGCATAACGCATAACGCATAACGCATAACGCATAACGCATAACGCATAACGCATAACGCATAACGTATAACGCATAACGCATACCGTATAACGCATAACGCATAACGCAAACGTATAGCGCACAACGCATAATGCATAAACCATAACCCTTACTTCATAACGCATAACGCATAATGCACAACGCATAACGAACACCGGAAACCCATAACGCCTAACGCATAACGGATCACAAATAACGCATAATGCATAACGCATAAATCATAACGAATACCGCAAATCGCATAACGCCTAACACATAACGGATCACGCATGACGCATAAAGCATAACGCATAACGCATAACGCATAACGCATAACGCATAACGCATAACGCATATCGCATAACGCATAAATCATAACCCATAACGCACAACGCATAAGGCATAATGCACAACGCATAACGAATACCGCAAAACGCATAACGCATAACGTATAACGCATAACGCATAACGCATAACGCATAACGCATAACGCATAACGCATAACGCATAACGCATAACCATAACGCATAACGCATAACCCATAACGCATAACGCATAACGCATAACGTATAACGCATAACGCATACCGTATAACGCATAATGCATAACGCATAACGCATAACGCATAACGCATAACGTATAACGCATAACGCATACCGTATAACGCATAACGCATAACGCAAACGTATAGCGCACAACGCATAATGCATAAACCATAACCCTTACTTCATAACGCATAACGCATAATGCACAACGCATAACGAACACCGGAAAACCCATAACGCCTAACGCATAACGGATCACAAATAACGCATAATGCATAACGCATAAATCATAACGAATACCGCAAATCGCATAACGCCTAACGCATAACGGATCACGCATGACGCATAAAGCATAACGCATAACGCATAACGCATAACGCATAACGCATAACGCATAACGCATATCGCATAACGCATAAATCATAACCCATAACGCACAACGCATAAGGCATAATGCACAACGCATAACGAATAACGCAAAACGCATAACACATAACGCATAACGCATAACTCATAACGCATAACGCATAACGCATAACGCACACCGTATAACGCATAACGCATAACGCATAACGCATAAAGCATAACGCATAACGCATAACGCATAATGCAAACGTATAACGCCCAACGCATAAAGCATAACGAACAACCCATAACGCATAATGCAAACGTATAACGCCCAACGCATAAAGCATAACGAACAACCCATAACGCATAATCCATAACGCATAACGAATAACGCATAAAGTATAACGCATAACGCATAACGCAAACTTATAACGCACAACGCATAGCGCATAACGCATAACGCATAACGCATAACGCATAACGCATAACGCATAACGCATAACGCATAACGCATAACGCATAACGCATAACGCATAACGCATAACGCATAACGCATAACGGATCACGCATAACGCATAACGCATAACGCATAACACATAACGCATAACGCATAACGTATAACGCATAACGCATAAAGCATAACGCATAACGCATAACGCATTACGCATAACTTATAACTCATAACTCATAAGGAGTAACGCATAACGCATAAAGCATAACGCATAACGCATAACGCATAACGAATAACGCATAACGCATAACGCATAACGCATAACGCATAACGCATAAGGCAGAACGCATTACGCATAACTTATAACTCATAACTCATAACGAATAACGCAATACGCAAAGTGAATAACGCATAAAGCATAACGCATAACCCATAACCCTTAACGCATAACGCATAACGCATAATGCACAACGCATAACGCATAACGCATATCGCATAACGCATAACTCATAACGCATAACGCCTAACGCATAACGGATCACGCATGACGCATAAAGCATAACGCATAACGCATAACGCATAACGCATAACGCATAACGCATAACGCATATCGCATAACGCATAAATCATAACCCATAACGCACAACGCATAACGCATAATGCACAACGCATAACGAATACCGCAAAACGCATAACGCATAACGCATAACGCATAACGCATAACGCATAACGCACACCGTATAACGCATAACGCATAACGCATAACGCATAAAGCATAACGCATAACGCATAACGCATAATGCAAACGTATAACGCATAACCCATAACGCATAACGCATAACGCATAACGCATAACGCATAACGCATAACGCATAACGCATAACGCATAACGGATCACGCATAACGCATAACGCATAACGCATAACGCATAACGCATAACGCATAACGCATAACGCATAATGCATAACGCATAACGCATAACGCATACCGTATAACGCATAACGCATAACGCATAACGCATAACGCATAACATATAACGTATAACGCATAACGCACAACGCATAACGCATAACGCATAACGCATAACGCATAACGCATAACGTATAACGCATAACGCATAACGCATAACGCATAACGCATACCGTATAACGCATAACGCATAACGCATAACGCAAACGTATAACGCACAACGCATAACGCATAACGCATAACGCATAACATATAACGTATAACGCATAACGCACAACGCATAACGCATAACGCATAACGCATAACGCATAACGCATAACATTTAACGCATAACGCATAACGCATAACGCATAACGCATAACGCATAACCATAACGCATAACGCATAACCCATAACGCATAACGAATAACGCATAACGCATAACGCATAACGCATAACGCATAACGCATAACGCATAACGCATAACGCATAACGCATAACGCATAACGCATAACGCATAACGCATAACGCGTAACGCATAACGCATAACGCATAACGCATAACGCATAACGCATAACGCATAACGCATAACGTATAACGCATAACGCATAACGCATAACGCATAACGCATAACGCATAACGCATAACGCATAACGCATAACGCATAACCATAACGCATAACGCATAACGCATAACCCATAACGCATAACGAATAACGCATAACGTATAACGCATAACGCATACCGTATAACGCATAATGCATAACGCATAACGCATAACGCATAACGCATAACGCATAACGTATAACGCATAACGCATACCGTATAACGCATAACGCATAACGCATAACGCATAACGCATAACGCATAACGCATAACGCATATCGCATAACGCATAAATCATAACCCATAACGCACAACGCATAACGCATAATGCACAACGCATAACGAATACCGCAAAACGCATAACGCATAACGCATAACTCATAACGCATAACGCATAACGCACACCGTATAACGCATAACGCATAACGCATAACGCATAAAGCATAACGCATAACGCATAACGCATAATGCAAACGTATAACGCCCAACGCATAAAGCATAACGAACAACCCATAACGCATAATCCATAACGCATAACGCATAACGCATAACGCATAACGCATAAAGCATAACGCATAACGCATAACGCATAACGCAAACTTATAACGCACAACGCATAGCGCATAACGCATAACGCATAACGCATAACGCATAACGCATAACGCATAACGCATAACGCATAACGCATAACGCATAACGCATAACGGATCACGCATAACGCATAACGCATAACGCATAACGCATAACGCATAACGCATAACGCATAACGCATAACGCATAACGCATAACGCATAACGCATACCGTATAACGCATAACGCATAACGCATATCGCATAACGCATAAATCATAACCCATAACGCACAACGCATAAGGCATAATGCACAACGCATAACGAATAACGCAAAACGCATAACGCATAACGCATAACGCATAACTCATAACGCATAACGCATAACGCATAACGCACACCGTATAACGCATAACGCATAACGCATAACGCATAAAGCATAACGCATAACGCATAACGCATAATGCAAACGTATAACGCCCAACGCATAAAGCATAACGAACAACCCATAACGCATAATGCAAACGTATAACGCCCAACGCATAAAGCATAACGAACAACCCATAACGCATAATCCATAACGCATAACGAATAACGCATAAAGTATAACGCATAACGCATAACGCATAACGCAAACTTACAACGCACAACGCATAGCGCATAACGCATAACGCATAACGCATAACGCATAACGCATAACGCATAACGCATAACGCATAACGCATAACGCATAACGCATAACGCATAACGCATAACGCATAACGCATAACGCATAACGCATAACGGATCACGCATAACGCATAACGCATAACGCATAACACATAACGCATAACGCATAACGTATAACGCATAACGCATAAAGCATAACGCATAACGCATAACGCATTACGCATAACTTATAACTCATAACTCATAAGGAGTAACGCATAACGCATAAAGCATAACGCATAACGCATAACGCATAACGAATAACGCATAACGCATAACGCATAACGCATAACGCATAACGCATAACGCATAAGGCAGAACGCATTACGCATAACTTATAACTCATAACTCATAACGAATAACGCAATACGCAAAGTGAATAACGCATAAAGCATAACGCATAACCCATAACCCTTAACGCATAACGCATAACGCATAATGCACAACGCATAACGCATAACGCATATCGCATAACGCATAACTCATAACGCATAACGCCTAACGCATAACGGATCACGCATGACGCATAAAGCATAACGCATAACGCATAACGCATAACGCATAACGCATAACGCATAACGCATATCGCATAACGCATAAATCATAACCCATAACGCACAACGCATAACGCATAATGCACAACGCATAACGAATACCGCAAAACGCATAACGCATAACGCATAACGCATAACGCATAACGCATAACGCATAACGCATAACGCATAATGCAAACGTATAACGCATAACCCATAACGCATAACGCATAACGCATAACGCATAACGCATAACGCATAACGCATAACGCATAACGCATAACGGATCACGCATAACGCATAACGCATAACGCATAACGCATAACGCATAACGCATAACGCATAACGCATAATGCATAACGCATAACGCATAACGCATACCGTATAACGCATAACGCATAACGCATAACGCATAACGCATAACATATAACGTATAACGCATAACGCACAACGCATAACGCATAACGCATAACGCATAACGCATAACGCATAACATATAACGCATAACGCATAACGCATAACGCATAACGCATACCGTATAACGCATAACGCATAACGCATAACGCAAACGTATAACGCACAACGCATAACGCATAACGCATAACGCATAACATATAACGTATAACGCATAACGCACAACGCATAACGCATAACGCATAACGCATAACGCATAACGCATAACATATAACGCATAACGCATAACGCATAACGCATAACGCATAACGCATAACCATAACGCATAACGCATAACCCATAACGCATAACGAATAACGCATAACGCATAACGCATAACGCATAACGCATAACGCATAACGCATAACGCATAACGCATAACGCATAACGCATAACGCATAACGCATAACGCATAACGCATAACGCGTAACGCATAACGCATAACGCATAACGCATAACGCATAACGCATAACGCATAACGCATAACGTATAACGCATAACGCATAACGCATAACGCATAACGCATAACGCATAACGCATAACGCATAACGCATAACCATAACGCATAACGCATAACGCATAACCCATAACGCATAACGAATAACGCATAACGTATAACGCATAACGCATACCGTATAACGCATAATGCATAACGCATAACGCATAACGCATAACGCATAACGCATAACGTATAACGCATAACGCATACCGTATAACGCATAACGCATAACGCATAACGCATAACGCATAACGCATATCGCATAACGCATAAATCATAACCCATAACGCACAACGCATAAGGCATAATGCACAACGCATAACGAATACCGCAAAACGCATAACGCATAACGTATAACGCATAACGCATAACGCATAACGCATAACGCATAACGCATAACGCATAACGCATAACGCATAACCATAACGCATAACGCATAACCCATAACGCATAACGCATAACGCATAACGTATAACGCATAACGCATACCGTATAACGCATAATGCATAACGCATAACGCATAACGCATAACGCATAACGCATAACGTATAACGCATAACGCATACCGTATAACGCATAACGCATAACGCAAACGTATAGCGCACAACGCATAATGCATAAACCATAACCCTTACTTCATAACGCATAACGCATAATGCACAACGCATAACGAACACCGGAAAACCCATAACGCCTAACGCATAACGGATCACAAATAACGCATAATGCATAACGCATAAATCATAACGAATACCGCAAATCGCATAACGCCTAACGCATAACGGATCACGCATGACGCATAAAGCATAACGCATAACGCATAACGCATAACGCATAACGCATAACGCATAACGCATATCGCATAACGCATAAATCATAACCCATAACGCACAACGCATAAGGCATAATGCACAACGCATAACGAATAACGCAAAACGCATAACGCATAACGCATAACGCATAACTCATAACGCATAACGCATAACGCATAACGCACACCGTATAACGCATAACGCATAACGCATAACGCATAAAGCATAACGCATAACGCATAACGCATAATGCAAACGTATAACGCCCAACGCATAAAGCATAACGAACAACCCATAACGCATAATGCAAACGTATAACGCCCAACGCATAAAGCATAACGAACAACCCATAACGCATAATCCATAACGCATAACGAATAACGCATAAAGTATAACGCATAACGCATAACGCATACCGTATAACGCACAACGCATAGCGCATAACGCATAACGCATAACGCATAACGCATAACGCATAACGCATAACGCATAACGCATAACGCATAACGCATAACGCATAACGCATAACGCATAACGCATAACGCATAACGCATAACGGATCACGCATAACGCATAACGCATAACGCATAACACATAACGCATAACGCATAACGTATAACGCATAACGCATAAAGCATAACGCATAACGCATAACGCATTACGCATAACTTATAACTCATAACTCATAAGGAGTAACGCATAACGCATAAAGCATAACGCATAACGCATAACGCATAACGAATAACGCATAACGCATAACGCATAACGCATAACGCATAATGCATAACGCATAAGGCAGAACGCATTACGCATAACTTATAACTCATAACTCATAACGAATAACGCAATACGCAAAGTGAATAACGCATAAAGCATAACGCATAACCCATAACCCTTAACGCATAACGCATAACGCATAATGCACAACGCATAACGCATAACGCATATCGCATAACGCATAACTCATAACGCATAACGCCTAACGCATAACGGATCACGCATGACGCATAAAGCATAACGCATAACGCATAACGCATAACGCATAACGCATAACGCATAACGCATAATGCATAACGCATAAGGCAGAACGCATTACGCATAACTTATAACTCATAACTCATAACGAATAACGCAATACGCAAAGTGAATAACGCATAAAGCATAACGCATAACCCATAACCCTTAACGCATAACGCATAACGCATAATGCACAACGCATAACGCATAACGCATATCGCATAACGCATAACTCATAACGCATAACGCCTAACGCATAACGGATCACGCATGACGCATAAAGCATAACGCATAACGCATAACGCATAACGCATAACGCATAACGCATAACGCATATCGCATAACGCATAAATCATAACCCATAACGCACAACGCATAACGCATAATGCACAACGCATAACGAATACCGCAAAACGCATAACGCATAACGCATAACTCATAACGCATAACGCATAACGCACACCGTATAACGCATAACGCATAACGCATAACGCATAAAGCATAACGCATAACGCATAACGCATAATGCAAACGTATAACGCATAACCCATAACGCATAACGCATAACGCATAACGCATAACGCATAACGCATAACGCATAACGCATAACGCATAACGGATCACGCATAACGCATAACGCATAACGCATAACGCATAACGCATAACGCATAACGCATAACGCATAATGCATAACGCATAACGCATAACGCATACCGTATAACGCATAACGCATAACGCATAACGCATAACGCATAACATATAACGTATAACGCATAACGCACAACGCATAACGCATAACGCATAACGCATAACGCATAACGCATAACATATAACGCATAACGCATAACGCATAACGCATAACGCATACCGTATAACGCATAACGCATAACGCATAACGCAAACGTATAACGCACAACGCATAACGCATAACGCATAACGCATAACATATAACGTATAACGCATAACGCACAACGCATAACGCATAACGCATAACGCATAACGCATAACGCATAACATTTAACGCATAACGCATAACGCATAACGCATAACGCATAACGCATAACCATAACGCATAACGCATAACCCATAACGCATAACGAATAACGCATAACGCATAACGCATAACGCATAACGCATAACGCATAACGCATAACGCATAACGCATAACGCATAACGCATAACGCATAACGCATAACGCATAACGCGTAACGCATAACGCATAACGCATAACGCATAACGCATAACGCATAACGCATAACGCATAACGTATAACGCATAACGCATAACGCATAACGCATAACGCATAACGCATAACGCATAACGCATAACGCATAACGCATAACCATAACGCATAACGCATAACGCATAACCCATAACGCATAACGAATAACGCATAACGTATAACGCATAACGCATACCGTATAACGCATAATGCATAACGCATAACGCATAACGCATAACGCATAACGCATAACGTATAACGCATAACGCATACCGTATAACGCATAACGCATAACGCATAACGCATAACGCATAACGCATAACGCATAACGCATATCGCATAACGCATAAATCATAACCCATAACGCACAACGCATAACGCATAATGCACAACGCATAACGAATACCGCAAAACGCATAACGCATAACGCATAACGCATAACGCATAACGCATAACGCACACCGTATAACGCATAACGCATAACGCATAACGCATAAAGCATAACGCATAACGCATAACGCATAATGCAAACGTATAACGCCCAACGCATAAAGCATAACGAACAACCCATAACGCATAATCCATAACGCATAACGCATAACGCATAACGCATAACGCATAAAGTATAACGCATAACGCATAACGCATAACGCAAACTTATAACGCACAACGCATAGCGCATAACGCATAACGCATAACGCATAACGCATAACGCATAACGCATAACGCATAACGCATAACGCATAACGCATAACGGATCACGCATAACGCATAACGCATAACGCATAACGCATAACGCATAACGCATAACGCATAACGCATAACGCATAACGCATAACGCATAACGCATACCGTATAACGCATAACGCATAACGCATATCGCATAACGCATAAATCATAACCCATAACGCACAACGCATAAGGCATAATGCACAACGCATAACGAATAACGCAAAACGCATAACGCATAACGCATAACGCATAACTCATAACGCATAACGCATAACGCATAACGCACACCGTATAACGCATAACGCATAACGCATAACGCATAAAGCATAACGCATAACGCATAACGCATAATGCAAACGTATAACGCCCAACGCATAAAGCATAACGAACAACCCATAACGCATAATGCAAACGTATAACGCCCAACGCATAAAGCATAACGAACAACCCATAACGCATAATCCATAACGCATAACGAATAACGCATAAAGTATAACGCATAACGCATAACGCATAACGCAAACTTATAACGCACAACGCATAGCGCATAACGCATAACGCATAACGCATAACGCATAACGCATAACGCATAACGCATAACGCATAACGCATAACGCATAACGCATAACGCATAACGCATAACGCATAACGCATAACGCATAACGCATAACGGATCACGCATAACGCATAACGCATAACGCATAACACATAACGCATAACGCATAACGTATAACGCATAACGCATAAAGCATAACGCATAACGCATAACGCATTACGCATAACTTATAACTCATAACTCATAAGGAGTAACGCATAACGCATAAAGCATAACGCATAACGCATAACGCATAACGAATAACGCATAACGCATAACGCATAACGCATAACGCATAACGCATAACGCATAAGGCAGAACGCATTACGCATAACTTATAACTCATAACTCATAACGAATAACGCAATACGCAAAGTGAATAACGCATAAAGCATAACGCATAACCCATAACCCTTAACGCATAACGCATAACGCATAATGCACAACGCATAACGCATAACGCATATCGCATAACGCATAACTCATAACGCATAACGCCTAACGCATAACGGATCACGCATGACGCATAAAGCATAACGCATAACGCATAACGCATAACGCATAACGCATAACGCATAACGCATATCGCATAACGCATAAATCATAACCCATAACGCACAACGCATAACGCATAATGCACAACGCATAACGAATACCGCAAAACGCATAACGCATAACGCATAACTCATAACGCATAACGCATAACGCACACCGTATAACGCATAACGCATAACGCATAACGCATAAAGCATAACGCATAACGCATAACGCATAATGCAAACGTATAACGCATAACCCATAACGCATAACGCATAACGCATAACGCATAACGCATAACGCATAACGCATAACGCATAACGCATAACGGATCACGCATAACGCATAACGCATAACGCATAACGCATAACGCATAACGCATAACGCATAACGCATAATGCATAACGCATAACGCATAACGCATACCGTATAACGCATAACGCATAACGCATAACGCATAACGCATAACATATAACGTATAACGCATAACGCACAACGCATAACGCATAACGCATAACGCATAACGCATAACGCATAACATATAACGCATAACGCATAACGCATAACGCATAACGCATACCGTATAACGCATAACGCATAACGCATAACGCAAACGTATAACGCATAACGCATAACGCATAACGCATAACGCATAACATATAACGTATAACGCATAACGCACAACGCATAACGCATAACGCATAACGCATAACGCATAACGCATAACATTTAACGCATAACGCATAACGCATAACGCATAACGCATAACGCATAACCATAACGCATAACGCATAACCCATAACGCATAACGAATAACGCATAACGCATAACGCATAACGCATAACGCATAACGCATAACGCATAACGCATAACGCATAACGCATAACGCATAACGCATAACGCATAACGCATAACGCATAACGCGTAACGCATAACGCCTAACGCATAACGCATAACGCATAACGCATAACGCATAACGCATAACGTATAACGCATAACGCATAACGCATAACGCATAACGCATAACGCATAACGCATAACGCATAACGCATAACCATAACGCATAACGCATAACGCATAACCCATAACGCATAACGAATAACGCATAACGTATAACGCATAACGCATACCGTATAACGCATAATGCATAACGCATAACGCATAACGCATAACGCATAACGCATAACGTATAACGCATAACGCATACCGTATAACGCATAACGCATAACGCATAACGCATAACGCATAACGCATATCGCATAACGCATAAATCATAACCCATAACGCACAACGCATAAGGCATAATGCACAACGCATAACGAATACCGCAAAACGCATAACGCATAACGTATAACGCATAACGCATAACGCATAACGCATAACGCATAACGCATAACGCATAACGCATAACGCATAACCATAACGCATAACGCATAACCCATAACGCATAACGCATAACGCATAACGTATAACGCATAACGCATACCGTATAACGCATAATGCATAACGCATAACGCATAACGCATAACGCATAACGCATAACGCATAACGCATAACGCATACCGTATAACGCATAACGCATAACGCAAACGTATAGCGCACAACGCATAATGCATAAACCATAACCCTTACTTCATAACGCATAACGCATAATGCACAACGCATAACGAACACCGGAAAACCCATAACGCCTAACGCATAACGGATCACAAATAACGCATAATGCATAACGCATAAATCATAACGAATACCGCAAATCGCATAACGCCTAACGCATAACGGATCACGCATGACGCATAAAGCATAACGCATAACGCATAACGCATAACGCATAACGCATAACGCATAACGCATATCGCATAACGCATAAATCATAACCCATAACGCACAACGCATAAGGCATAATGCACAACGCATAACGAATAACGCAAAACGCATAACGCATAACGCATAACGCATAACTCATAACGCATAACGCATAACGCATAACGCACACCGTATAACGCATAACGCATAACGCATAACGCATAAAGCATAACGCATAACGCATAACGCATAATGCAAACGTATAACGCCCAACGCATAAAGCATAACGAACAACCCATAACGCATAATGCAAACGTATAACGCCCAACGCATAAAGCATAACGAACAACCCATAACGCATAATCCATAACGCATAACGAATAACGCATAAAGTATAACGCATAACGCATAACGCATACCGTATAACGCACAACGCATAGCGCATAACGCATAACGCATAACGCATAACGCATAACGCATAACGCATAACGCATAACGCATAACGCATAACGCATAACGCATAACGCATAACGCATAACGCATAACGCATAACGCATAACGGATCACGCATAACGCATAACGCATAACGCATAACTCATAACGCATAACGCATAACGTATAACGCATAACGCATAAAGCATAACGCATAACGCATAACGCATTACGCATAACTTATAACTCATAACTCATAAGGAGTAACGCATAACGCATAAAGCATAACGCATAACGCATAACGCATAACGAATAACGCATAACGCATAACGCATAACGCATAACGCATAATGCATAACGCATAAGGCAGAACGCATTACGCATAACTTATAACTCATAACTCATAACGAATAACGCAATACGCAAAGTGAATAACGCATAAAGCATAACGCATAACCCATAACCCTTAACGCATAACGCATAACGCATAATGCACAACGCATAACGCATAACGCATAATGCAAACGTATAACGCATAACGGATCACGCATAACGCATAACGCATAACGCATAACGCATAACGCATAACGCATAACGCATAACGCATAACGCATAATGCATAACGCATAACGCATAACGCATAAAGCATAACGCATAACGCATAACGCATAACGAATAACGCATAACGCATAACGCATAACGCATAACGCATAATGCATAACGCATAAGGCAGAACGCATTACGCATAACTTATAACTCATAACTCATAACGAATAACGCAATACGCAAAGTGAATAACGCATAACGCATAACGCATAACGCATAACGCATAACGCATATCGCATAACGCATAAATCATAACCCATAACGCACAACGCATAACGCATAATGCACAACGCATAACGAATACCGCAAAACGCATAACGCATAACGCATAACTCATAACGCATAACGCATAACGCACACCGTATAACGCATAACGCATAACGCATAACGCATAAAGCATAACGCATAACGCATAACGCATAATGCAAACGTATAACGCATAACCCATAACGCATAACGCATAACGCATAACGCATAACGCATAACGCATAACGCATAACGCATAACGCATAACGGATCACGCATAACGCATAACGCATAACGCATAACGCATAACGCATAACGCATAACGCATAACGCATAACGCATAATGCATAACGCATAACGCATAACGCATACCGTATAACGCATAACGCATAACGCATAACGCATAACATATAACGTATAACGCATAACGCACAACGCATAACGCATAACGCATAACGCATAACGCATAACGCATAACATATAACGCATAACGCATAACGCATAACGCATAACGCATAACCCATAACGCATAACGCATAACGCATATCGCATAATACATAACGTATAACGCATAACGCATACCGTATAACGCATAACGCATAACGCATAACGCAAACGTATAACGCACAACGCATAACGCATAACGCATAACGCATAACATATAACGTATAACGCATAACGCACAACGCATAACGCATAACGCATAACGCATAACGCATAACGCATAACGCATAACGTATAACGCATAACGCATAACGCATAACGCATAACGCATAACGCATAACGCATAACGCATAACCATAACGCATAACGCATAACCCATAACGCATAACGAATAACGCATAACGCATAACGCATAACGCATAACGCATAACGCATAACGCATAACGCATAACGCATAACGCATAACGCATAACGCATAACGCATAACGCATAACGCATAACGCGTAACGCATAACGCATAACGCATAACGCATAACGCATAACGCATAACGCATAACGCATAACGCATAACGCATAACGCATAACGCATAACGCATAACCATAACGCATAACGCATAACCCATAACGCATAACGCATAACCCATAACGCATAACGAATAACGCATAACGTATAACGCATAACGCATACCGTATAACGCATAATGCATAACGCATAACGCATAACGCATAACGCATAACGCAAACGTATAACGCACAACGCATAACGCATAACGCATAACTCATAACGCATAACGTATAACGCATAACGCATAACGCATAACCATAACGCATAACGCATAACCCATAACGCATAACGCACAACGCATAACGTATAACGCATAACGCATAACGCATACCGTATAACGCATAATGCATAACGCATAAAGCATAACGCATAACGCATAACGCATAACGCATAACGCATAACGCATAACGCATAACGCATAACGCAAACGTATAAAGCATAACGCATAACGCATAACGCATAACGCATAAAGCATAACGCATAACGCATAACGCATAACGCATAACGCATAACGCATAACGTGTAACGCATAACGCATAACGCATAACGCATAACACATAAAGCATAACGCATAACGCATAACGCATAACGCATAACGCATAACGCATAACGCATAACGCATAACGTATAACGCATAACGCATAACGCATAACGCATAACGCATAACGCATAACGCATAACGCATAACGCATAACGCATAACGCATAACGCATAACGCATAACGCATAACGCATAACGCATAACGCATAACGCATAACGCATAACGCGTAACGCATAACGCATAACGCATAACGCATAACGCATAACGCATAACGCATAACGCATAACGTATAACGCATAACGCATAACGCATAACGCATAACGCATAACGCATAACGCATAACGCATAACCATAACGCATAACGCATAACGCATAACCCATAACGCATAACGAATAACGCATAACGTATAACGCATAACGCATACCGTATAACGCATAATGCATAACGCATAACGCATAACGCATAACGCATAACGCATAACGTATAACGCATAACGCATACCGTATAACGCATAACGCATAACGCATAACGCATAACGCATAACGCATAACGCATATCGCATAACGCATA
Organism: Lasioglossum morio; assembly: GCA_916610235.2. NCBI lineage: Eukaryota > Metazoa > Arthropoda > Insecta > Hymenoptera > Halictidae > Lasioglossum > Lasioglossum morio. The sequence continues at coordinate 500,025 of CAKAJA020000138.1, read as the reverse complement.
AATCATAACCCATAACGCACAACGCATAACGCATAATGCACAACGCATAACGAATACCGCAAAACGCATAACGCATAACGCATAACTCATAACGCATAACGCAAACGTATAACGCACAACGCATAACGCATAACGCAAACGTATAACGCACAACGCATAACGCATAACGCATAACTCATAACGCATAACGTATAACGCATAACGCATAACGCATAACCATAACGCATAACGCATAACCCATAACGCATAACGCACAACGCATAACGTATAACGCATAACGCATAACGCATACCGTATAACGCATAATGCATAACGCATAAAGCATAACGCATAACGCATAACGCATAACGCATAACGCATAACGCATAACGCATAACGCATAACGCAAACGTATAAAGCATAACGCATAACGCATAACGCATAACGCATAAAGCATAACGCATAACGCATAACGCATAACGCATAACGCATAACGCATAACGTGTAACGCATAACGCATAACGCATAACGCATAACACATAAAGCATAACGCATAACGCATAACGCATAACGCATAACGCATAACGCATAACGCATAACGCATAACGTATAACGCATAACGCATAACGCATAACGCATAACGCATAACGCATAACGCATAACGCATAACGCATAACGCATAACGCATAACGCATAACGCATAACGCATAACGCATAACGCATAACGCATAACGCATAACGCATAACGCGTAACGCATAACGCATAACGCATAACGCATAACGCATAACGCATAACGCATAACGCATAACGTATAACGCATAACGCATAACGCATAACGCATAACGCATAACGCATAACGCATAACGCATAACCATAACGCATAACGCATAACGCATAACCCATAACGCATAACGAATAACGCATAACGTATAACGCATAACGCATACCGTATAACGCATAATGCATAACGCATAACGCATAACGCATAACGCATAACGCATAACGTATAACGCATAACGCATACCGTATAACGCATAACGCATAACGCATAACGCATAACGCATAACGCATAACGCATATCGCATAACGCATAAATCATAACCCATAACGCACAACGCATAACGCATAATGCATAACGCATAACGCATAACGCATAACGCATAACGCATAAAGCAAAACGCATAACGCAAACGTATAACGCACAACGCATAACGCATAACGCATAACGCATAACGCATAACGCATAACGCATAACGCATAACGCATAACGCATAACGTATAACGCATAACGCATACCGTATAACGCATAACGCATAACGCAAACGTATAGCGCACAACGCATAATGCATAAACCATAACCCTTACTTCATAACGCATAACGCATAATGCACAACGCATAACGAACACCGGAAACCCATAACGCCTAACGCATAACGGATCACAAATAACGCATAATGCATAACGCATAAATCATAACGAATACCGCAAATCGCATAACGCCTAACACATAACGGATCACGCATGACGCATAAAGCATAACGCATAACGCATAACGCATAACGCATAACGCATAACGCATAACGCATATCGCATAACGCATAAATCATAACCCATAACGCACAACGCATAAGGCATAATGCACAACGCATAACGAATACCGCAAAACGCATAACGCATAACGTATAACGCATAACGCATAACGCATAACGCATAACGCATAACGCATAACGCATAACGCATAACGCATAACCATAACGCATAACGCATAACCCATAACGCATAACGCATAACGCATAACGTATAACGCATAACGCATACCGTATAACGCATAATGCATAACGCATAACGCATAACGCATAACGCATAACGCATAACGCATAACGCATAACGCATACCGTATAACGCATAACGCATAACGCAAACGTATAGCGCACAACGCATAATGCATAAACCATAACCCTTACTTCATAACGCATAACGCATAATGCACAACGCATAACGAACACCGGAAAACCCATAACGCCTAACGCATAACGGATCACAAATAACGCATAATGCATAACGCATAAATCATAACGAATACCGCAAATCGCATAACGCCTAACGCATAACGGATCACGCATGACGCATAAAGCATAACGCATAACGCATAACGCATAACGCATAACGCATAACGCATAACGCATATCGCATAACGCATAAATCATAACCCATAACGCACAACGCATAAGGCATAATGCACAACGCATAACGAATAACGCAAAACGCATAACACATAACGCATAACGCATAACTCATAACGCATAACGCATAACGCATAACGCACACCGTATAACGCATAACGCATAACGCATAACGCATAAAGCATAACGCATAACGCATAACGCATAATGCAAACGTATAACGCCCAACGCATAAAGCATAACGAACAACCCATAACGCATAATGCAAACGTATAACGCCCAACGCATAAAGCATAACGAACAACCCATAACGCATAATCCATAACGCATAACGAATAACGCATAAAGTATAACGCATAACGCATAACGCAAACTTATAACGCACAACGCATAGCGCATAACGCATAACGCATAACGCATAACGCATAACGCATAACGCATAACGCATAACGCATAACGCATAACGCATAACGCATAACGCATAACGCATAACGCATAACGCATAACGGATCACGCATAACGCATAACGCATAACGCATAACACATAACGCATAACGCATAACGTATAACGCATAACGCATAAAGCATAACGCATAACGCATAACGCATTACGCATAACTTATAACTCATAACTCATAAGGAGTAACGCATAACGCATAAAGCATAACGCATAACGCATAACGCATAACGAATAACGCATAACGCATAACGCATAACGCATAATGCATAACGCATAAGGCAGAACGCATTACGCATAACTTATAACTCATAACTCATAACGAATAACGCAATACGCAAAGTGAATAACGCATAAAGCATAACGCATAACCCATAACCCTTAACGCATAACGCATAACGCATAATGCACAACGCATAACGCATAACGCATAACGCATAACGCATAACTCATAACGCATAACGCCTAACGCATAACGGATCACGCATGACGCATAAAGCATAACGCATAACGCATAACGCATAACGCATAACGCATAACGCATAACGCATATCGCATAACGCATAAATCATAACCCATAACGCACAACGCATAACGCATAATGCACAACGCATAACGAATACCGCAAAACGCATAACGCATAACGCATAACTCATAACGCATAACGCATAACGCACACCGTATAACGCATAACGCATAACGCATAACGCATAAAGCATAACGCATAACGCATAACGCATAATGCAAACGTATAACGCATAACCCATAACGCATAACGCATAACGCATAACGCATAACGCATAACGCATAACGCATAACGCATAACGCATAACGGATCACGCATAACGCATAACGCATAACGCATAACGCATAACGCATAACGCATAACGCATAACGCATAATGCATAACGCATAACGCATAACGCATACCGTATAACGCATAACGCATAACGCATAACGCATAACGCATAACATATAACGTATAACGCATAACGCACAACGCATAACGCATAACGCATAACGCATAACGCATAACGCATAACATATAACGCATAACGCATAACGCATAACGCATAACGCATACCGTATAACGCATAACGCATAACGCATAACGCAAACGTATAACGCACAACGCATAACGCATAACGCATAACGCATAACATATAACGTATAACGCATAACGCACAACGCATAACGCATAACGCATAACGCATAACGCATAACGCATAACATTTAACGCATAACGCATAACGCATAACGCATAACGCATAACGCATAACCATAACGCATAACGCATAACCCATAACGCATAACGAATAACGCATAACGCATAACGCATAACGCATAACGCATAACGCATAACGCATAACGCATAACGCATAACGCATAACGCATAACGCATAACGCATAACGCATAACGCGTAACGCATAACGCATAACGCATAACGCATAACGCATAACGCATAACGCATAACGCATAACGTATAACGCATAACGCATAACGCATAACGCATAACGCATAACGCATAACGCATAACGCATAACGCATAACGCATAACCATAACGCATAACGCATAACGCATAACCCATAACGCATAACGAATAACGCATAACGTATAACGCATAACGCATACCGTATAACGCATAATGCATAACGCATAACGCATAACGCATAACGCATAACGCATAACGTATAACGCATAACGCATACCGTATAACGCATAACGCATAACGCATAACGCATAACGCATAACGCATAACGCATAACGCATATCGCATAACGCATAAATCATAACCCATAACGCACAACGCATAACGCATAATGCACAACGCATAACGAATACCGCAAAACGCATAACGCATAACGCATAACTCATAACGCATAACGCATAACGCACACCGTATAACGCATAACGCATAACGCATAACGCATAAAGCATAACGCATAACGCATAACGCATAATGCAAACGTATAACGCCCAACGCATAAAGCATAACGAACAACCCATAACGCATAATCCATAACGCATAACGCATAACGCATAACGCATAACGCATAAAGCATAACGCATAACGCATAACGCATAACGCAAACTTATAACGCACAACGCATAGCGCATAACGCATAACGCATAACGCATAACGCATAACGCATAACGCATAACGCATAACGCATAACGCATAACGCATAACGCATAACGGATCACGCATAACGCATAACGCATAACGCATAACGCATAACGCATAACGCATAACGCATAACGCATAATGCATAACGCATAACGCATAACGCATACCGTATAACGCATAACGCATAACGCATATCGCATAACGCATAAATCATAACCCATAACGCACAACGCATAAGGCATAATGCACAACGCATAACGAATAACGCAAAACGCATAACGCATAACGCATAACGCATAACTCATAACGCATAACGCATAACGCATAACGCACACCGTATAACGCATAACGCATAACGCATAACGCATAAAGCATAACGCATAACGCATAACGCATAATGCAAACGTATAACGCCCAACGCATAAAGCATAACGAACAACCCATAACGCATAATGCAAACGTATAACGCCCAACGCATAAAGCATAACGAACAACCCATAACGCATAATCCATAACGCATAACGAATAACGCATAAAGTATAACGCATAACGCATAACGCATAACGCAAACTTATAACGCACAACGCATAGCGCATAACGCATAACGCATAACGCATAACGCATAACGCATAACGCATAACGCATAACGCATAACGCATAACGCATAACGCATAACGCATAACGCATAACGCATAACGCATAACGCATAACGCATAACGGATCACGCATAACGCATAACGCATAACGCATAACACATAACGCATAACGCATAACGTATAACGCATAACGCATAAAGCATAACGCATAACGCATAACGCATTACGCATAACTTATAACTCATAACTCATAAGGAGTAACGCATAACGCATAAAGCATAACGCATAACGCATAACGCATAACGAATAACGCATAACGCATAACGCATAACGCATAACGCATAATGCATAACGCATAAGGCAGAACGCATTACGCATAACTTATAACTCATAACTCATAACGAATAACGCAATACGCAAAGTGAATAACGCATAAAGCATAACGCATAACCCATAACCCTTAACGCATAACGCATAACGCATAATGCACAACGCATAACGCATAACGCATAACGCATAACGCATAACTCATAACGCATAACGCCTAACGCATAACGGATCACGCATGACGCATAAAGCATAACGCATAACGCATAACGCATAACGCATAACGCATAACGCATAACGCATATCGCATAACGCATAAATCATAACCCATAACGCACAACGCATAACGCATAATGCACAACGCATAACGAATACCGCAAAACGCATAACGCATAACGCATAACTCATAACGCATAACGCATAACGCACACCGTATAACGCATAACGCATAACGCATAACGCATAAAGCATAACGCATAACGCATAACGCATAATGCAAACGTATAACGCATAACCCATAACGCATAACGCATAACGCATAACGCATAACGCATAACGCATAACGCATAACGCATAACGCATAACGGATCACGCATAACGCATAACGCATAACGCATAACGCATAACGCATAACGCATAACGCATAACGCATAATGCATAACGCATAACGCATAACGCATACCGTATAACGCATAACGCATAACGCATAACGCATAACGCATAACATATAACGTATAACGCATAACGCACAACGCATAACGCATAACGCATAACGCATAACGCATAACGCATAACATATAACGCATAACGCATAACGCATAACGCATAACGCATACCGTATAACGCATAACGCATAACGCATAACGCAAACGTATAACGCACAACGCATAACGCATAACGCATAACGCATAACATATAACGTATAACGCATAACGCACAACGCATAACGCATAACGCATAACGCATAACGCATAACGCATAACATTTAACGCATAACGCATAACGCATAACGCATAACGCATAACGCATAACCATAACGCATAACGCATAACCCATAACGCATAACGAATAACGCATAACGCATAACGCATAACGCATAACGCATAACGCATAACGCATAACGCATAACGCATAACGCATAACGCATAACGCATAACGCATAACGCATAACGCATAACGCGTAACGCATAACGCATAACGCATAACGCATAACGCATAACGCATAACGCATAACGCATAACGTATAACGCATAACGCATAACGCATAACGCATAACGCATAACGCATAACGCATACCGTATAACGCATAACGCATAACGCATAACGCATAACGCATAACGCATATCGCATAACGCATAAATCATAACCCATAACGCACAACGCATAAGGCATAATGCACAACGCATAACGAATACCGCAAAACGCATAACGCATAACGTATAACGCATAACGCATAACGCATAACGCATAACGCATAACGCATAACGCATAACGCATAACGCATAACCATAACGCATAACGCATAACCCATAACGCATAACGCATAACGCATAACGTATAACGCATAACGCATACCGTATAACGCATAATGCATAACGCATAACGCATAACGCATAACGCATAACGCATAACGTATAACGCATAACGCATACCGTATAACGCATAACGCATAACGCAAACGTATAGCGCACAACGCATAATGCATAAACCATAACCCTTACTTCATAACGCATAACGCATAATGCACAACGCATAACGAACACCGGAAAACCCATAACGCCTAACGCATAACGGATCACAAATAACGCATAATGCATAACGCATAAATCATAACGAATACCGCAAATCGCATAACGCCTAACGCATAACGGATCACGCATAACGCATAAAGCATAACGCATAACGCATAACGCATAACGCATAACGCATAACGCATAACGCATATCGCATAACGCATAAATCATAACCCATAACGCACAACGCATAAGGCATAATGCACAACGCATAACGAATAACGCAAAACGCATAACGCATAACGCATAACGCATAACTCATAACGCATAACGCATAACGCATAACGCACACCGTATAACGCATAACGCATAACGCATAACGCATAAAGCATAACGCATAACGCATAACGCATAATGCAAACGTATAACGCCCAACGCATAAAGCATAACGAACAACCCATAACGCATAATGCAAACGTATAACGCCCAACGCATAAAGCATAACGAACAACCCATAACGCATAATCCATAACGCATAACGAATAACGCATAACGCATAACGCATACCGTATAACGCACAACGCATAGCGCATAACGCATAACGCATAACGCATAACGCATAACGCATAACGCATAACGCATAACGCATAACGCATAACGCATAACGCATAACGCATAACGCATAACGCATAACGCATAACGCATAACGGATCACGCATAACGCATAACGCATAACGCATAACACATAACGCATAACGCATAACGTATAACGCATAACGCATAAAGCATAACGCATAACGCATAACGCATTACGCATAACTTATAACTCATAACTCATAAGGAGTAACGCATAACGCATAAAGCATAACGCATAACGCATAACGCATAACGAATAACGCATAACGCATAACGCATAACGCATAACGCATAACGCATAACGCATAAGGCAGAACGCATTACGCATAACTTATAACTCATAACTCATAACGAATAACGCAATACGCAAAGTGAATAACGCATAAAGCATAACGCATAACCCATAACCCTTAACGCATAACGCATAACGCATAATGCACAACGCATAACGCATAACGCATAATGCAAACGTATAACGCATAACGGATCACGCATAACGCATAACGCATAACGCATAACGCATAACGCATAACGCATAACGCATAACGCATAACGCATAATGCATAACGCATAACGCATAACGCATAAAGCATAACGCATAACGCATAACGCATAACGAATAACGCATAACGCATAACGCATAACGCATAACGCATAATGCATAACGCATAAGGCAGAACGCATTACGCATAACTTATAACTCATAACTCATAACGAATAACGCAATACGCAAAGTGAATAACGCATAACGCATAACGCATAACGCATAACGCATAACGCATATCGCATAACGCATAAATCATAACCCATAACGCACAACGCATAACGCATAATGCACAACGCATAACGAATACCGCAAAACGCATAACGCATAACGCATAACTCATAACGCATAACGCATAACGCACACCGTATAACGCATAACGCATAACGCATAACGCATAAAGCATAACGCATAACGCATAACGCATAATGCAAACGTATAACGCATAACCCATAACGCATAACGCATAACGCATAACGCATAACGCATAACGCATAACGCATAACGCATAACGCATAACGGATCACGCATAACGCATAACGCATAACGCATAACGCATAACGCATAACGCATAACGCATAACGCATAACGCATAATGCATAACGCATAACGCATAACGCATACCGTATAACGCATAACGCATAACGCATAACGCATAACATATAACGTATAACGCATAACGCACAACGCATAACGCATAACGCATAACGCATAACGCATAACGCATAACATATAACGCATAACGCATAACGCATAACGCATAACGCATAACCCATAACGCATAACGCATAACGCATATCGCATAATACATAACGTATAACGCATAACGCATACCGTATAACGCATAACGCATAACGCATAACGCAAACGTATAACGCACAACGCATAACGCATAACGCATAACGCATAACATATAACGTATAACGCATAACGCACAACGCATAACGCATAACGCATAACGCATAACGCATAACGCATAACGCATAACATATAACGCATAACGCATAACGCATAACGCATAACGCATAACGCATAACGCATAACGCATAACCATAACGCATAACGCATAACCCATAACGCATAACGAATAACGCATAACGCATAACGCATAACGCATAACGCATAACGCATAACGCATAACGCATAACGCATAACGCATAACGCATAACGCATAACGCATAACGCATAACGCATAACGCATAACGCATAACGCATAACGCATAACGCATAACGCATAACGCATAACGCATAACGCATAACGCATAACGCATAACGCATAACGCATAACGCATAACCATAACGCATAACGCATAACCCATAACGCATAACGCATAACCCATAACGCATAACGAATAACGCATAACGTATAACGCATAACGCATACCGTATAACGCATAATGCATAACGCATAACGCATAACGCATAACGCATAACGCAAACGTATAACGCACAACGCATAACGCATAACGCATAACTCATAACGCATAACGTATAACGCATAACGCATAACGCATAACCATAACGCATAACGCATAACCCATAACGCATAACGCACAACGCATAACGTATAACGCATAACGCATAACGCATACCGTATAACGCATAATGCATAACGCATAAAGCATAACGCATAACGCATAACGCATAACGCATAACGCATAACGCATAACGCATAACGCATAACGCAAACGCATAACGCATAACGCAAACGTATAAAGCATAACGCATAACGCATAACGCATAACGCATAAAGCATAACGCATAACGCATAACGCATAACGTGTAACGCATAACGCATAACGCATAACGCATAACACATAAAGCATAACGCATAACGCATAACGCATAACGCATAACGCATAACGCATAACGCATAACGCATAACGTATAACGCATAACGCATAACGCATAACGCATAACGCATAACGCATAACGCATAACGCATAACGCATAACGCATAACGCATAACGCATAACGCATAACGCATAACGCATAACGCATAACGCATAACGCATAACGCATAACGCGTAACGCATAACGCATAACGCATAACGCATAACGCATAACGCATAACGCATAACGCATAACGTATAACGCATAACGCATAACGCATAACGCATAACGCATAACGCATAACGCATAACGCATAACCATAACGCATAACGCATAACGCATAACCCATAACGCATAACGAATAACGCATAACGTATAACGCATAACGCATACCGTATAACGCATAATGCATAACGCATAACGCATAACGCATAACGCATAACGCATAACGTATAACGCATAACGCATACCGTATAACGCATAACGCATAACGCATAACGCATAACGCATAACGCATAACGCATATCGCATAACGCATAAATCATAACCCATAACGCACAACGCATAACGCATAATGCACAACGCATAACGAATACCGCAAAACGCATAACGCATAACGCATAACTCATAACGCATAACGCATAACGCACACCGTATAACGCATAACGCATAACGCATAACGCATAAAGCATAACGCATAACGCATAACGCATAATGCAAACGTATAACGCCCAACGCATAAAGCATAACGAACAACCCATAACGCATAATCCATAACGCATAACGCATAACGCATAACGCATAACGCATAAAGTATAACGCATAACGCATAACGCATAACGCAAACTTATAACGCACAACGCATAGCGCATAACGCATAACGCATAACGCATAACGCATAACGCATAACGCATAACGCATAACGCATAACGGATCACGCATAACGCATAACGCATAACGCATAACGCATAACGCATAACGCATAACGCATAACGCATAATGCATAACGCATAACGCATAACGCATACCGTATAACGCATAACGCATAACGCATATCGCATAACGCATAAATCATAACCCATAACGCACAACGCATAAGGCATAATGCACAACGCATAACGAATAACGCAAAACGCATAACGCATAACGCATAACGCATAACGCATAACTCATAACGCATAACGCATAACGCATAACGCACACCGTATAACGCATAACGCATAACGCATAACGCATAAAGCATAACGCATAACGCATAACGCATAATGCAAACGTATAACGCCCAACGCATAAAGCATAACGAACAACCCATAACGCATAATGCAAACGTATAACGCCCAACGCATAAAGCATAACGAACAACCCATAACGCATAATCCATAACGCATAACGAATAACGCATAAAGTATAACGCATAACGCATAACGCATAACGCAAACTTATAACGCACAACGCATAGCGCATAACGCATAACGCATAACGCATAACGCATAACGCATAACGCATAACGCATAACGCATAACGCATAACGCATAACGCATAACGCATAACGCATAACGCATAACGCATAACGCATAACGGATCACGCATAACGCATAACGCATAACGCATAACACATAACGCATAACGCATAACGTATAACGCATAACGCATAAAGCATAACGCATAACGCATAACGCATTACGCATAACTTATAACTCATAACTCATAAGGAGTAACGCATAACGCATAAAGCATAACGCATAACGCATAACGCATAACGAATAACGCATAACGCATAACGCATAACGCATAACGCATAATGCATAACGCATAAGGCAGAACGCATTACGCATAACTTATAACTCATAACTCATAACGAATAACGCAATACGCAAAGTGAATAACGCATAAAGCATAACGCATAACCCATAACCCTTAACGCATAACGCATAACGCATAATGCACAACGCATAACGCATAACGCATATCGCATAACGCATAACTCATAACGCATAACGCCTAACGCATAACGGATCACGCATGACGCATAAAGCATAACGCATAACGCATAACGCATAACGCATAACGCATAACGCATAACGCATATCGCATAACGCATAAATCATAACCCATAACGCACAACGCATAACGCATAATGCACAACGCATAACGAATACCGCAAAACGCATAACGCATAACGCATAACTCATAACGCATAACGCATAACGCACACCGTATAACGCATAACGCATAACGCATAACGCATAAAGCATAACGCATAACGCATAACGCATAATGCAAACGTATAACGCATAACCCATAACGCATAACGCATAACGCATAACGCATAACGCATAACGCATAACGCATAACGCATAACGGATCACGCATAACGCATAACGCATAACGCATAACGCATAACGCATAACGCATAACGCATAACGCATAATGCATAACGCATAACGCATAACGCATACCGTATAACGCATAACGCATAACGCATAACGCATAACGCATAACATATAACGTATAACGCATAACGCACAACGCATAACGCATAACGCATAACGCATAACGCATAACGCATAACATATAACGCATAACGCATAACGCATAACGCATAACGCATACCGTATAACGCATAACGCATAACGCATAACGCAAACGTATAACGCACAACGCATAACGCATAACGCATAACGCATAACATATAACGTATAACGCATAACGCACAACGCATAACGCATAACGCATAACGCATAACGCATAACGCATAACATTTAACGCATAACGCATAACGCATAACGCATAACGCATAACGCATAACCATAACGCATAACGCATAACCCATAACGCATAACGAATAACGCATAACGCATAACGCATAACGCATAACGCATAACGCATAACGCATAACGCATAACGCATAACGCATAACGCATAACGCATAACGCATAACGCATAACGCGTAACGCATAACGCATAACGCCTAACGCATAACGCATAACGCATAACGCATAACGCATAACGCATAACGTATAACGCATAACGCATAACGCATAACGCATAACGCATAACGCATAACGCATAACGCATAACGCATAACCATAACGCATAACGCATAACGCATAACCCATAACGCATAACGAATAACGCATAACGTATAACGCATAACGCATACCGTATAACGCATAATGCATAACGCATAACGCATAACGCATAACGCATAACGCATAACGTATAACGCATAACGCATACCGTATAACGCATAACGCATAACGCATAACGCATAACGCATAACGCATAACGCATAACGCATATCGCATAACGCATAAATCATAACCCATAACGCACAACGCATAACGCATAATGCACAACGCATAACGAATACCGCAAAACGCATAACGCATAACGCATAACTCATAACGCATAACGCATAACGCACACCGTATAACGCATAACGCATAACGCATAACGCATAAAGCATAACGCATAACGCATAACGCATAATGCAAACGTATAACGCCCAACGCATAAAGCATAACGAACAACCCATAACGCATAATCCATAACGCATAACGCATAACGCATAACGCATAACGCATAAAGTATAACGCATAACGCATAACGCATAACGCAAACTTATAACGCACAACGCATAACGCATAACGCATAACGCATAACGCATAACGCATAACGCATAACGCATAACGCATAATGCATAACGCATAACGCATAACGCATACCGTATAACGCATAACGCATAACGCATAACGCATAACGCATAACATATAACGTATAACGCATAACGCACAACGCATAACGCATAACGCATAACGCATAACGCATAACGCATAACATATAACGCATAACGCATAACGCATAACGCATACCGTATAACGCATAACGCATAACGCATAACGCAAACGTATAACGCACAACGCATAACGCATAACGCATAACGCATAAAATATAACGTATAACGCATAACGCACAACGCATAACGCATAACGCATAACGCATAACGCATAACGCATAACATTTAACGCATAACGCATAACGCATAACGCATAACGCATAACGCATAACACATAACGCATAACCATAACGCATAACGCATAACCCATAACGCATAACGAATAACGCATAACGCATAACGCATAACGCATAACGCATAACGCATAACGCATAACGCATAACGCATAACGCATAACGCATAACGCATAACGCATAACGCATAACGCATAACGCATAACGCGTAACGCATAACGCATAACGCATAACGCATAACGCATAACGCATAACGCATAACGCATAGCGTATAACGCATAACGCATAACGCATAACGCATAACGCATAACGCATAACGCATAACCATGACGCATAACGCATAACCCATAACGCATAACGAATAAGGCATAACGTATAACGCATAACGCATACCGTATAACGCATAATGCATAACGCATAACGCATAACGCATAACGCATAACGTATAACGCATAACGCATACCGTATAACGCATAACGCATAACGCATAACGCAAACGTATAGCGCACAACGCATAATGCATAAACCATAACCCTTACTTCATAACGCATAACGCATAATGCACAACGCATAACGCATAACGCATAACGTATAACGCATAACGCATACCGTATAACGCATAACGCATAACGCATAACGCATAACGCATAACGCATAACGCATAACGCATAACGTATAACGCATAACGCATACCGTATAACGCATAACGCATAACGCATAACGCAAACGTATAGCGCACAACGCATAATGCATAAACCATAACCCTTACTTCATAACGCCATAACGCATAATGCACAACGCATAACGAACACCGGAAAACCCATAACGCATAATGCATAAACCATAACCCTTACTTCATAACGCCATAACGCATAATGCACAACGCATAACGCATAACGCATAACGCATAACGCATAACGCATAACGCATAACGCATAACGCATAACGCATAACGCATAACGCATAACGCATAACACATAACGCATAACGTGTAACTCATAACGCATAACGCATAAAGCATAACGCATAACGCATAACGCATAACGCATATCGCATAACGCATAATACATAACGTATAACGCATAACGCATACCGTATAACGCATAACGCATAACGCATAACGCAAACGTATAACGCACAACGCATAACGCATATCGCATAACGCATAACATATAACGTATAACGCATATCGCACAACGCATAACGCATAACGCATAACGCATAACGCATAACATATAACGCATAACGCATAACGCATAACGCATAACGCATAACGCATAACGCATAACGCATAAAGCAAAACGCATAACGCAAACGTATAACGCACAACGTATAACGCATAACGCATAACGCATAACGCATAACGTATAACGCATAACGCATAACGCATAACGCATAACGCATAACGCATAACGCATAACGCATAACGCATAACGCATAACGCATAACGCATAACCATAACGCATAACGCATAACCCATAACGCATAACGCATAACGCATAACGTATAACGCATAACGCATACCGTATAACGCATAATGCATAACGCATAACGCATAACGCATAACGCATAACGCATAACGCATAACGTATAACGCATAACGCATACCGTATAACGCATAACGCATAACGTAAACGTATAGCGCACAACGCATAATGCATAAACCATAACCCTTACTTCATAACGCATAACGCATAATGCACAACGCATAACGAACACCGGAAAACCCATAACGCCTAACGCATAACGGATCACGAATAACGCATAATGCATAACGCATAAATCATAACGAATACCGCAAATCGCATAACGCCTAACGCATAACGGATCACGCATGACGCATAAAGCATAACGCATAACGCATAACGCATAACGCATAACGCATAACGCATATCGCATAACGCATAAATCATAACCCATAACGCACAACGCATAACGCATAATGCACAACGCATAACGAATACCGCAAAATGCATAACGCATAACGCATAACGCATAACGCATAACTCATAACGCATAACGCATAACGCATAACGCACACCGTATAACGCATAACGCATAACGCATAACGCATAAAGCATAACGCATAACGCATAACGCATAATGCAAACGTATAACGCCCAACGCATAAAGCATAACGAACAACCCATAACGCATAATGCAAACGTATAACGCCCAACGCATAAAGCATAACGAACAACCCATAACGCATAATCCATAACGCATAACGCATAACGCATAAAGTATAACGCATAACGCATAACGCATAACGCAAACTTATAACGCACAACGCATAGCGCATAACGCATAACGCATAACGCATAACGCATAACGCATAACGCATAACGCATAACGCATAACGCATAACGCATAACGCATAACGCATAACGCATAACGCATAACGCATAACGCATAACGCATAACGGATCACGCATAACGCATAACGCATAACGCATAACACATAACGCATAACGCATAACGTATAACGCATAACGCATAAAGCATAACGCATAACGCATAACGCATTACGCATAACTTATAACTCATAACTCATAAGGAGTAACGCATAACGCATAAAGCATAACGCATAACGCATAACGCATAACGCATAACGCATAATGCATAACGCATAAGGCATAACGCATTACGCATAACTTATAACTCATAACTCATAACGAATAACGCAATACGCAAAGTGAATAACGCATAAAGCATAACGCATAACCCATAACCCTTAACGCATAACGCATAACGCATAATGCACAACGCTTAACGAATACCGCAAATCGCATAACGCCTAACGCATAACGGATCACGCATGACGCATAAAGCATAACGCATAACGCATAACGCATAACGCATAACGCATAACGCATATCGCATAACGCATAAATCATAACCCATAACGCATAACGCATAACGCATAATGCACAACGCTTAACGAATACCGCAAATCGCATAACGCCTAACGCATAACGGATCACGCATGACGCATAAAGCATAACGCATAACGCATAACGCATAACGCATATCGCATAACGCATAAATCATAACCCATAACGCACAACGCATAACGCATAATGCACAACGCATAACGAATACCGCAAAACGCATAACGCATAACGCATAACGCATAACTCATAACGCATAACGCATAACGCACACCGTATAACGCATAACGCATAACGCATAACGCATAAAGCATAACGCATAACGCATAACGCATAATGCAAACGTATAACGCCCAACGCATAAAGCATAACGAACAACCCATAACGCATAATCCATAACGCATAACGCATAACGCATAACGCATAACGCATAACGCATAAAGTATAACGCATAACGCATAACGCATAACGCATAACGCATAACGCATAACGCATAACGCATAAAGCAAACGTATAACGCACAACGCATAACGCATAACGCATAACGCATAACGCCTAACGCATAACGCATAATGCATAACGCATAAGGCATAACGCATTACGCATAACTTATAACTCATAACTCATAACGAATAACGCATAACGCAAAGTGAATAACGCATAAAGCATAACGCATAACCCATAACCCTTAACGCATAACGCATAACGCATAATGCACAACACTTAACGAATACCGCAAATCGCATAACGCATAAATCATAACCCATAACGCACAACGCATAACGCATAACGCATAACGCATAACGTATAACGCATAACGCATAACGCATAACGCATAACGCATAACGCATAACGCATAACGCATAACGCATAACGCATAACGCATAACGCATAACGCATAACGGATCACGCATAACGCATAACGCATAACGCATAACACATAACGCATAACGCATAACGTATAACGCATAACGCATAACGCATAAAGCATAACGCATAACGCATAACGCATAACGCATAACGCATAACGCATAACGCGTAACGCATAACGCATAACGCATAACGCATAACGCATAACGCATAACGCATAACGCATAACGCATAACGCATAACACATAACGCATAACGAATAACGCATAACGCAAAATGAATAACGCATAAAGCATAACGCATAACCCATAACCCTTAACGCATAACGCATAACGCATAATGCACAACGCTTAACGAATACAGCAAATCGCATAACGCCTAACGCATAACGGATCACGCATGACGCATAAAGCATAACGAATAACGCATAACGCATAACGCATAACACATAACGCATAACGCATAACGCATAACGCATAACGCATATCGCATAACGCATAAATCATAACCCATAATGCACAACGCATAACGCATAATGCACAACGCATAACGAATACCGCAAAACGCATAACGCATAACGCATAACGCTAACGCATAACTCATAACGCATAACGCATAACGCATAACGCATAACGCATAATGTATAACGCATAACGCATACCGTATAACGCATAACGCATAACGCATAACGCATAACGCAAACGTACAGCGCACAACGCATAATGCATAAACCATAACCCTTACTTCATAACGCATAACGCATAATGCACAACGCATAACGAACACCGGAAAACCCATAACGCCTAACGCATAACGGATCACGAATAACGCATAATGCATAACGCATAAATCATAACGCATAACGCATAACGCATAACGCATAACGCATAACGCATAACGCATAACGCATAACGCATAACGCATAACGCATAACGCATAACGCATAACGCATAACGCATAACGCATAACGCATAACGCATAACGCATAACGCATAACGCATAACGCATAACGCATAACATATAACGCATAACGCATAACGCATAACGCATAACGCATAACGTATAACGCATAACGCATAACGCATAACGCATAACGCATAACGCATAACGCATAACGCATAACCATAACGCATAACGCATAACCCATAACGCATAACGAATAACGCATAACGTATAACGCATAACGCATACCGTATAACGCATAATGCATAACGCATAACGCATAACGCATAACGCATAACGCATAACGTATAACGCATAACGCATACCGTATAACGCATAACGCATAACGCAAACGTATAGCGCACAACGCATAATGCATAAACCATAACCCTTACTTCATAACGCATAACGCATAATGCACAACGCATAACGCATAACGCATAACGTATAACGCATAACGCATACCGTATAACGCATAATGCATAACGCATAACGCATAACGCATAACGCATAACGCATAACGCATAACGCATAACGCATAACGTATAACGCATAACGCATAACGGATCACGCATGACGCATAAAGCATAACGAATAACGCATAACGCATAACGCATAACGCATAATGCACAACGCATAACGCATAACGCATAACGTATAACGCATAACGCATACCGTATAACGCATAATGCATAACGCATAACGCATAACGCATAACGTATAACGCATAACGCATACCGTATAACGCATAACGCATAACGCAAACGTATAGCGCACAACGCATAATGCATAAACCATAACCCTTACTTCATAACGCCATAACGCATAATGCACAACGCATAACGAACACCGGAAAACCCATAACGCATAACGCATAATGCATAACGCATTAAGCATAACGCATAACGCATAACGCATAACGCATAACGCATAACGCCTAACCCATAACGCATAACGCATAACGCATAACCATAACGCATAACGCATAACGCATAACGCATAACCATAACGCATAACGCATAACCCAAAACGCATAACGCATAACGCATAACGTATAACGCATAACGCATACCGTATAACGCATAATGCATAACGCATAACGCATAACGCATAACGCATAACGCATAACGCATAAAGCAAAACGCATAACGCAAACGTATAACGCACAACGCATAACGCATAACGCATAACGCATAACGCATAACGCATAACGCATAACGTATAACGCATAACGCATAACGCATAACGCATAACGCATAACGCATAACGCATAACCATAACGCATAACGCATAACCCATAACGCATAACGCATAACGCATAACGTATAACGCATAACGCATACCGTATAACGCATAATGCATAACGCATAACGCATAACGCATAACGCATAACGCATAACGCATAACGTATAACGCATAACGCATACCGTATAACGCATAACGCATAACGCATGACGCAAACGTATAACGCACAACGCATAACGCAAAACGCATAACGTTAACGCATAACTCATAACGCATAAGGCTTGATGCATGACGCATATCGCATATCGCATAACGCATAAGGCTTGATGCATGAAGCATATCGCATAACGCATAAGGCATAAATCATAATACATAACGTATAACGCATTATGCATAACGCATAACGCATAACGCATAACGCATAACGCATAACGCATAACGCATAACGCATAACGCATATCGCATAACACATACGCATAACGCATAAGGCATAACGCATTACGCATAACTTTTAACTTATAACTCATAACGAATAACGCATAACGCAAAATGAATAACGCATAAAGCATAACGCATAACCCATAACCCTTAACGCATAACGCATAACGCATAATGCATAACGCTTAACGAATACCGCAAATCGCATAACGCCTAACGCATAACGGATCACGCATAACGCATAAAGCATAACGAATAACGCATAACGCATAACGCATAACGCATAACGCATAACGCATAACGCATAAATCATAACCCATAACGCACAACGCATAACGCATAATGCACAACGCATAACGAATACCGCAAAACGCATAACGCATAACGCATAACGCATAACGCATAACTCATAACGCATAACGCATAACGCATAACGCATAACGCATAACGCATAACGCATAACACATAACGCATAACGTATAACTCATAACGCATAACGCCTAACGCATAACGGATCACGCATGACGCATAAAGCATAACGAATAACGCATAACGCATAACGCATAACCCATAACGCATAACGCATACCGTATAACGCATAACGCATAACGCAAACGTATAACGCACAACGCATAACGCATAACGCATAACGCATAACATATAACGTATAACGCATAACGCACAACGCATAACGCATAACGCATAACGCATAACGCATAACGCATAACATATAACGCATAACGCATAACGCATAACGCATAACGCATAACGCATAACGCATAACCATAACGCTTAACGCATAACCCATAACGCATAACGAATAACGCATAACGCATAACGCATAACGCATAACGCATAACGCATAACATATAACGCATAACGCATAACGCATAACGCATAACGCATAACGCATAACGCATAACCATAACGCATAACGCATAACCCATAACGCATAACGAATAACGCATAACGCATAACGCATAACGCATAACGCATAACGCATAACGCATAACGCATAACGCATAACGCATAACGCATAACGCATAACGCATAACGCATAACGCATAACGCATAACGCATAACGCATAACGCATAACGCATAACGCGTAACGCATAACGCATAACGCATAACGCATAACGCATAACGCATAACGCATAACGCATAACGTATAACGCATAACGCATAACGCATAACGCATAACGCATAACGCATAACGCATAACGCATAACCATAACGCATGACGCATAACCCATAACGCATAACGAATAACGCATAACGTATAACGCATAACGCATACCGTATAACGCATAATGCATAACGCATAACGCATAACGCATAACGCATAACGCATAACGTATAACGCATAACGCATACCGTATAACGCATAACGCATATCGCATAACGCAAACGTATAGCGCACAACGCATAATGCATAAACCATAACCCTTACTTCATAACGCATAACGCATAATGCACAACGCATAACGCATAACGCATAACGTATAACGCATAACGCATACCGTATAACGCATAATGCATAACGCATAACGCATAACGCATAACGCATAACGCATAACGCATAACGCATAACGTATAACGCATAACGCATAACGGATCACGCATGACGCATAAAGCATAACGAATAACGCATAACGCATAACGCATAACGCATAACGCATAACGCATAACGCATAACGCATAAATCATAACCCATAACGCACAACGCATAACGCATAATGCTCAACGCATAACGAATACCGCAAAACGCATAACGCATAACGCATAACGCATAACGCATAACGCATAACTCATAACGCATAACGCATAACGCATAACGCATAACGCATAACGCATAACGCATAACGCATAACGCATAACGCATAACGCATAACACATAACGCATAACGTGTAACTCATAACGCTAACGCATAACTCATAACGCATAACGCATAACGCATAACGCATAACGCATAATGTATAACGCATAACGCATACCGTATAACGCATAACGCATAACGCATAACGCATAACGCAAACGTACAGCGCACAACGCATAATGCATAAACCATAACCCTTACTTCATAACGCATAACGCATAATGCACAACGCATAACGAACACCGGAAAACCCATAACGCCTAACGCATAACGGATCACGAATAACGCATAATGCATAACGCATAAATCATAACGCATAACGCATAACGCATAACGCATAACGCATAACGCATAACGCATAACGCATAACGCATAACGCATAACGCATAACGCATAACGCATAACGCATAACGCATAACGCATAACGCATAACGCATAACGCATAACGCATAACGCATAACGCATAACGCATAACATATAACGCATAACGCATAACGCATAACGCATAACGCATAACGTATAACGCATAACGCATAACGCATAACGCATAACGCATAACGCATAACGCATAACGCATAACCATAACGCATAACGCATAACCCATAACGCATAACGAATAACGCATAACGTATAACGCATAACGCATACCGTATAACGCATAATGCATAACGCATAACGCATAACGCATAACGCATAACGCATAACGTATAACGCATAACGCATACCGTATAACGCATAACGCATAACGCAAACGTATAGCGCACAACGCATAATGCATAAACCATAACCCTTACTTCATAACGCATAACGCATAATGCACAACGCATAACGCATAACGCATAACGTATAACGCATAACGCATACCGTATAACGCATAATGCATAACGCATAACGCATAACGCATAACGCATAACGCATAACGCATAACGCATAACGCATAACGTATAACGTATAACGCATAACGCATACCGTATAACGCATAATGCATAACGCATAACGCATAACGCATAACGTATAACGCATAACGCATACCGTATAACGCATAACGCATAACGCAAACGTATAGCGCACAACGCATAATGCATAAACCATAACCCTTACTTCATAACGCCATAACGCATAATGCACAACGCATAACGAACACCGGAAAACCCATAACGCATAACACATAATGCATAACGCATTAAGCATAACGCATAACGCATAACGCATAACGCATAACGCATAACGCCTAACCCATAACGCATAACGCATAACGCATAACCATAACGCAAAACGCATATCGCATAACGCATAACCATAACGCATAACGCATAACCCAAAACGCATAACGCATAACGCATAACGTATAACGCATAACGCATACCGTATAACGCATAATGCATAACGCATAACGCATAACGCATAACGCATAACGCATAACGCATAAAGCAAAACGCATAACGCAAACGTATAACGCACAACGCATAACGCATAACGCATAACGCATAACGCATAACGCATAACGCATAACGTATAACGCATAACGCATAACGCATAACGCATAACGCATAACGCATAACCATAACGCATAACGCATAACCCATAACGCATAACGCATAACGCATAACGTATAACGCATAACGCATACCGTATAACGCATAATGCATAACGCATAACGCATAACGCATAACGCATAACGCATAACGCATAACGTATAACGCATAACGCATACCGTATAACGCATAACGCATAACGCATGACGCAAACGTATAGCGCACAACGCATAACGCAAAACGCATAACGTTAACGCATAACTCATAACGCATAAGGCTTGATGCATGACGCATATCGCATATCGCATAACGCATAAGGCTTGATGCATGAAGCATATCGCATAACGCATAAGGCATAAATCATAATACATAACGTATAACGCATTATGCATAACGCATAACGCATAACGCATAACGCATAACGCATAACGCATAACGCATAACGCATAACGCATATCGCATAACACATACGCATAACGCATAAGGCATAACGCATTACGCATAACTTTTAACTTATAACTCATAACGAATAACGCATAACGCAAAATGAATAACGCATAAAGCATAACGCATAACCCATAACCCTTAACGCATAACGCATAACGCATAATGCATAACGCTTAACGAATACCGCAAATCGCATAACGCCTAACGCATAACGGATCACGTATAACGCATAAAGCATAACGAATAACGCATAACGCATAACGCATAACGCATAACGCATAACGCATAACGCATAAATCATAACCCATAACGCACAACGCATAACGCATAATGCACAACGCATAACGAATACCGCAAAACGCATAACGCATAACGCATAACGCATAACGCATAACTCATAACGCATAACGCATAACGCATAACGCATAACGCATAACGCATAACGCATAACACATAACGCATAACGTATAACTCATAACGCATAACGCCTAACGCATAACGGATCACGCATGACGCATAAAGCATAACGAATAACGCATAACGCATAACGCATAACCCATAACGCATAACGCATACCGTATAACGCATAACGCATAACGCAAACGTATAACGCACAACGCATAACGCATAACGCATAACGCATAACATATAACGTATAACGCATAACGCACAACGCATAACGCATAACGCATAACGCATAACGCATAACGCATAACATATAACGCATAACGCATAACGCATAACGCATAACGCATAACGCATAACGCATAACCATAACGCTTAACGCATAACCCCCTAACGCATAACGAATAACGCATAACGCATAACGCATAACGCATAACGCATAACGCATAACATATAACGCATAACGCATAACGCATAACGCATAACGCATAACGCATAACGCATAACCATAACGCATAACGCATAACCCATAACGCATAACGAATAACGCATAACGCATAACGCATAACGCATAACGCATAACGCATAACGCATAACGCATAACGCATAACGCATAACGCATAACGCATAACGCATAACGCATAACGCATAACGCATAACGCATAACGCATAACGCATAACGCATAACGCGTAACGCATAACGCATAACGCATAACGCATAACGCATAACGCATAACGCATAACACATAACGTATAACGCATAACGCATAACGCATAACGCATAACGCATAACGCATAACGCATAACGCATAACCATAACGCATGACGCATAACCCATAACGCATAACGAATAACGCATAACGTATAACGCATAACGCATACCGTATAACGCATAATGCATAACGCATAACGCATAACGCATAACGCATAACGCATAACGTATAACGCATAACGCATACCGTATAACGCATAACGCATAACGCATAACGCAAACGTATAGCGCACAACGCATAATGCATAAACCATAACCCTTACTTCACAACGCATAACGCATAATGCACAACGCATAACGCATAACGCATAACGTATAACGCATAACGCATACCGTATAACGCATAATGCATAACGCATAACGCATAACGCATAACGCATAACGCATAACGCATAACGCATAACGTATAACGCATAACGCATAACGGATCACGCATGACGCATAAAGCATAACGAATAACGCATAACGCATAACGCATAACGCATAACGCATAACGCATAACGCATAAATCATAACCCATAACGCACAACGCATAACGCATAATGCTCAACGCATAACGAATACCGCAAAACGCATAACGCATAACGCATAACGCATAACGCATAACGCATAACTCATAACGCATAACGCATAACGCATAACGCATAACGCATAACGCATAACGCATAACGCATAACGCATAACGCATAACACATAACGCATAACGTGTAACTCATAACGCATAACGCATAAAGCATAACGCATAACGCATAACGCATAACGCATATCGCATAACGCATAATACATAACGTATAACGCATAACGCATACCGTATAACGCATAACGCATAACGCATAACGCAAACGTATAACGCACAACGCATAACGCATAACGCATAACGCATAACATATAACGTATAACGCATAACGCACAACGCATAACGCATAACGCATAACGCATAACGCATAACGCATAACATATAACGCATAACGCATAACGCATAACGCATAACGCATACCGTATAACGCATAACGCATAACGCATAACGCAAACGTATAACGCACAACGCATAACGCATAACGCATAACATATAACGCACAACGCATAACGCATAACGCATAACGCATAACATATAACGTATAACGCATAACGCATAACGCATAACGCATAACGCATAACGCATAATGCATAACGCATAACGCATAACGCATAACGCATAACGCATAACGCATAACGTATAACGCATAACGCACAACGCATAACGCATAATACATAACGTATAACGCATAACGCATACCGTATAACGCATAACGCATAACGCATAACGCAAACGTATAACGCACAACGCATAACGCATAACGCATAACGCATAACATATAACGTATAACGCATAACGCACAACGCATAACGCATAACGCATAACGCATAACGCATAACGCATAACGCATAACATATAACGCATAACGCATAACGCATAACGCATAACGCATAACGCATACCGTATAACGCATAACGCATAACGCATAACGCAAACGTATAACGCACAACGCATAACGCATAACGCATAACGCATAACATATAACGTATAACGCATAACGCACAACGCATAACGCATAACGCATAACGCATAACGCATAACGCATAACATTTAACGCATAACGCATAACGCATAACGCATAACGCATAACGCATAACGCATAACCATAACGCATAACGCATAACCCATAACGCATAACGAATAACGCATAACGCATAACGCATAACGCATAACGCATAACGCATAACGCATAACGCATAACGCATAACGCATAACGCATAACGCATAACGCATAACGCATAACGCATAACGCATAACGCGTAACGCATAACGCATAACGCATAACGCATAACGCATAACGCATAACGTATAACGCATAACGCATAACGCATAACGCATAACGCATAACGCATAACGCATAACGCATAACCATAACGCATAACGCATAACCCATAACGCATAACGAATAACGCATAACGTATAACGCATAACGCATACCGTATAACGCATAATGCATAACGCATAACGCATAACGCATAACGCATAACGCATAACGTATAACGCATAACGCATACCGTATAACGCATAACGCATAACGCATAACGCAAACGTATAGCGCACAACGCATAATGCATAAACCATAACCCTTACTTCATAACGCATAACGCATAATGCACAACGCATAACGCATAACGCATAACGTATAACGCATAACGCATACCGTATAACGCATAATGCATAACGCATAACGCATAACGCATAACGCATAACGCATAACGCATAACGTATAACGCATAACGCATACCGTATAACGCATAACGCATAACGCATAACGCAAACGTATAGCGCACAACGCATAATGCATAAACCATAACCCTTACTTCATAACGCCATAACGCATAATGCACAACGCATAACGAACACCGGAAAACCCATAACGCATAACGCATAATGCATAACGCATAAAGCATAACGCATAACGCATAACGCATAACGCATAACGCCTAACGCATAACGGATCACGCATAACGCATAACCCATAACGCATAACGCATAACGCATAACCATAACGCATAACGCATAACGCATAACGCATAACGCATAACCATAACGCATAACGCATAACCCATAACGCATAACGCATAACGCATAACGTATAACGCATAACGCATACCGTATAACGCATAATGCATAACGCATAACGCATAACACATAACGCATAACGCATAACGCATAAAGCAAAACGCATAACGCAAACGTATAACGCACAACGCATAACGCATAACGCATAACGCATAACGCATAACGCATAACGTATAACGCATAACGCATAACGCATAACGCATAACGCATAACGCATAACCATAACGCATAACGCATAACCCATAACGCATAACGCATATCGCATAACACATACGCATAACGCATAAGGCATAACGCATTACGCATAACTTTTAACTCATAACTCATAACGAATAACGCATAACGCAAAATGAATAACGCATAAAGCATAACGCATAACCCATAACCCTTAACGCATAACGCATAACGCATAATGCATAACGCTTAACGAATACCGCAAATCGCATGACGCCTAACGCATAACGGATCACGCATGACGCATAAAGCATAACGAATAACGCATAACGCATAACGCATAACGCATAAATCATAACCCATAACGCATAACGCATAAAGCATAACGCATAACGCATAACGCATATCGCATAACGCATAATACATAACGTATAACGCATAACGCATACCGTATAACGCATAACGCATAACGCATAACGCAAACGTATAACGCACAACGCATAACGCATATCGCATAACGCATAACATATAACGTATAACGCATATCGCACAACGCATAACGCATAACGCATAACGCATAACATATAACGCATAACGCATAACGCATAACGCATAACGCATAACGCATAAAGCAAAACGCATAACGCAAACGTATAACGCACAACGTATAACGCATAACGCATAACGCATAACGCATAACGTATAACGCATAACGCATAACGCATAACGCATAACGCATAACGCATAACGCATAACGCATAACGCATAACCATAACGCATAACGCATAACCCATAACGCATAACGCATAACGCATAACGTATAACGCATAACGCATACCGTATAACGCATAATGCATAACGCATAACGCATAACGCATAACGCATAACGCATAACGCATAACGTATAACGCATAACGCATACCGTATAACGCATAACGCATAACGCAAACGTATAGCGCACAACGCATAATGCATAAACCATAACCCCTTACTTCATAACGCATAACGCATAATGCACAACGCATAACGAACACCGGAAAACCCATAACGCCTAACGCATAACGGATCACGAATAACGCATAATGCATAACGCATAAATCATAACGAATACCGCAAATCGCATAACGCCTAACGCATAACGGATCACGCATGACGCATAAAGCATAACGCATAACGCATAATGCATAACGCATAACGCATAACGCATAACGCATAACGCATAACGCATATCGCATAACGCATAAATCATAACCCATAACGCACAACGCATAAGGCATAATGCACAACGCATAACGAATACCGCAAAACGCATAACGTATAACGCATAACGCATAACTCATAACGCATAACGCATAACGCATAACGCATAACGCACATCGTATAACGCATAACGCATAACGCATAACGCATAAAGCATAACGCATAACGCATAACGCATAATGCAAACGTATAACGCCCAACGCATAAAGCATAACGAACAACCCATAACGCATAATGCAAACGTATAACGCCCAACGCATAAAGCATAACGAACAACCCATAACGCATAATCCATAACGCATAACGCATAACGCATAAAGTATAACGCATAACGCATAACGCATAACGCAAACTTATAACGCACAACGCATAGCGCATAACGCATAACGCATAACGCATAACGCATAACGCATAACGCATAACGCATAACGCATAACGCATAACGCATAACGCATAACGCATAACGCATAACGCATAACGCATAACGGATCACGCATAACGCATAACGCATAACACATAACGCATAACGCATAACGTATAACGCATAACGCATAAAGCATAACGCATAACGCATAACGCATATCGCATAACGCATAAATCATAACCCATAACGCACAACGCATAAGGCATAATGCACAACGCATAACGAATACCGCAAAACTCATAACGCATAACGCATAACGCATAACTCATAACGCATAACGCATAACGCATAACGCATAACGCACACCGTATAACGCATAACGCATGACGCATAACGCATAAAGCATAACGCATAACGCATAACGCATAATGCAAACGTATAACGCCCAACGCATAAAGCATAACGAACAACCCATAACGCATAATGCAAACGTATAACGCCCAACGCATAAAGCATAACGAACAACCCATAACGCATAATCCATATCGCATAACGCATAACGCATAAAGTATAACGCATAACGCATAACGCATAACGCAAACTTATAACGCACAACGCATAGCGCATAACGCATAACGCATAACGCATAACGCATAACGCATAACGCATAACGCATAACGCATAACGCATAACGCATAACGCATAACGCATAACGGATCACGCATAACGCATAACGCATAACACATAACGCATAACGCATAACGTATAACGCATAACGCATAAAGCATAACGCATAACGCATAACGCATTACGCAAAACTTATAACTCATAACTCATAACGAATAACGCAATACGCAAAGTGAATAACGCATAAAGCATAACGCATAACCCATAACCCTTAACGCATAACGCATAACGCATAATGCACAACGCTTAACGAATACCGCAAATCGCATAACGCCTAACGCATAACGGATCACGCATGACGCATAAAGCATAACGCATAACGCATAACTCATAACGCATAACGCCTAACGCATAACGGATCACGCATGACGCATAAAGCATAACGCTTAACGCATAACGCATAACGCATAACGCATAACGCATATCGCATAACGCATAAATCATAACCCATAACGCACAACGCATAACGCATAATGCACAACGCATAACGAATACCGCAAAACGCATAACGCATAACGCATAACTCATAACGCATAACGCATAACGCACACCGTATAACGCATAACGCATAACGCATAACGCATAAAGCATAACGCATAACGCATAACGCATAATGCAAACGTATAACGCCCAACGCATAAAGCATAACGAACAACCCATAACGCATAATCCATAACGCATAACGCATAACGCATAACGCATAACGCATAACGCATAAAGTACAACGCATAACGCATAACGCATAACGCAAACTTATAACGCACAACGCATAGCGCATAACGCATAACGCATAACGCATAACGCATAACGCATAACGCATAACGCATAACGCATAACGCATAACGCATAACGGATCACGCATAACGCATAACGCATAACGCATAACGCATAACGCATAACGCATAACGCATAACGCATAATGCATAACGCATAACGCATAACGCATACCGTATAACGCATAACGCATAACGCATAACGCATAACGCATAACATATAACGTATAACGCATAACGCACAACGCATAACGCATAACGCATAACGCATAACGCATAACGCATAACATATAACGCATAACGCATAACGCATAACGCATACCGTATAACGCATAACGCATAACGCAAACGTATAACGCACAACGCATAACGCATAACGCATAACGCATAACATATAACGTATAACGCATAACGCACAACGCATAACGCATAACGCATAACGCATAACGCATAACGCATAACATTTAACGCATAACGCATAACGCATAACGCATAACGCATAACGCATAACCATAACGCATAACGCATAACCCATAACGCATAACGAATAACGCATAACGCATAACGCATAACGCATAACGCATAACGCATAACGCATAACGCATAACGCATAACGCATAACGCATAACGCATAACGCATAACGCATAACGCATAACGCATAACGCATAACGCATAACGCATAACGCATAACGCATAACGCGTAACGCATAACGCATAACGCGTAACGCATAACGCATAACGCATAACGCATAACGCATAACGCATAACGTATAACGCATAACGCATAACGCATAACGCATAACGCATAACGCATAACCCATAACGCATAACGAATAACGCATAACGTATAACGCATAACGCATACCGTATAACGCATAATGCATAACGCATAACGCATAACGCATAACGCATAACGCATAACGTATAACGCATAACGCATACCGTATAACGCATAACGCATAACGCATAACGCAAACGTATAGCGCACAACGCATAATGCATAAACCATAACCCTTACTTCATAACGCATAACGCATAATGCACAACGCATAACGCATAACGCATAACGTATAACGCATAACGCATACCGTATAACGCTTAATGCATAACGCATAACGCATAACGCATAACGCATAACGCATAACGTATAACGCATAACGCATACCGTATAACGCATAACGCATAACGCATAACGCAAACGTATAGCGCACAGCGCATAATGCATAAACCATAACCCTTACTTCATAACGCCATAACGCATAATGCACAACGCATAACGAACACCGGAAAACCCATAACGCATAACGCATAATGCATAACGCATAAAGCATAACGCATAACGCATAACGCATAACGCATAACGCATAACGCCTAACGCATAACGGATCACGCATAACGCATAACCCATAACGCATAACGCATAACGCACAACGCATAACGCATAACGCATAACGCATAAGGCATAACGCATAACGTATAACGCATAACGCATAACGCATAACGCATAACGCATAACGCATAACGCATAACGCATAACCATAACGCATAACGCATAACGCATAACGCATAACGCATAACGCATAACGCATAACGCATAACGCATAACGCATAACGCATAACGTGTAACTCATAACGCATAACGCATAAAGCATAACGCATAACGCATAACGCATAACGCATATCGCATAACGCATAATACATAACGTATAACGCATAACGCATACCGTATAACGCATAACGCATAACGCATAACGCAAACGTATAACGCACAACGCATAACGCATATCGCATAACGCATAACATATAACGTATAACGCATATCGCACAACGCATAACGCATAACGCATAACGCATAACGCATAACATATAACGCATAACGCATAACGCATAACGCACACGCATAACGCATAACGCATAAAGCAAAACGCATAACGCAAACGTATATCGCACAACGTATAACGCATAACGCATAACGCATAACGCATAACGTATAACGCATAACGCATAACGCATAACGCATAGCGCATAACGCATAACGCATAACGCATAACGCATAACGCATAACGCATAACCATAACGCATAACGCATAACACATAACGCATAACGCATAACGCATAACGTATAACGCATAACGCATACCGTATAACGCATAATGCATAACGCATAACGCATAACGCATAACGCATAACGCATAACGCATAACGCATAACGTATAACGCATAACGCATACCGTATAACGCATAACGCATAACGTAAACGTATAGCGCACAACGCATAATGCATAAACCATAACCCTTACTTCATAACGCATAACGCATAATGCACAACGCATAACGAACACTGGAAAACCCATAACGCCTAACGCATAACGGATCACGAATAACGCATAATGCATAACGCATAAATCATAACGAATACCGCAAAACGCATAACGCATAACGCATAACGGATCACGCATGACGCATAAAGCATAACGCATAACGCATAACGCATAACGCATAACGCATAACGCATAACGCATATCGCATAACGCATAAATCATAACCCATAACGCACAACGCATAAGGCATAATGCACAACGCATAACGAATACCGCAAAACGCATAACGCATAACGCATAACGCATAACGCATAACTCATAACGCATAACGCATAACGCATAACGCACACCGTATAACGCATAACGCATAACGCATAACGCATAAAGCATAACGCATAACGCATAACGCATAATGCAAACGTATAACGCCCAACGCATAAAGCATAACGAACAACCCATAACGCATAATGCAAACGTATAACGCCCAACGCATAAAGCATAACGAACAACCCATAACGCATAATCCATAACGCATAACGCATAACGCATAAAGTATAACGCATAACGCATAACGCATAACGCAAACTTATAACGCACAACGCATAGCGCATAACGCATAACGCATAACGCATAACGCATAACGCATAACGCATAACGCATAACGCATAACGCATAACGCATAACGCATAACGCATAACGCATAACGGATCACGCATAACGCATAACGCATAACGCATAACACATAACGCATAACGCATAACGTATAACGCATAACGCATAAAGCACAACGTATAACGCATACCGTATAACGCATAATGCACAACGCATAGCGCATAACGCATAACGCATAACGCATAACGCATAACGCATAACGCATAACGCATAACGCATAACGCATAACGCATAACGCATAACGTATAACGCATAACGCATACCGTATAACGCATAACGCATAACGCATAACGCAAACGTATAGCGCACAACGCATAATGCATAAACCATAACCCTTACTTCATAACGCCATTACGCATAATGCACAACGCATAACGAACACCGGAAAACCCATAACGCATAACGCATAATGCATAACGCATAAAGCATAACGCATAACGCATAACGCATAACGCATAACGCATAACGCCTAACGTATAACGGATCACGCATAACGCATAACCCATAACGCATAACGCATAACGCATAACCATAACGCATAACGCATAACGCATAACGCATAACGCATAACCATAACGCATAACGCATAACCCATAACGCATAACGCATAACGCATAACGTATAACGCATAACGCATACCGTATAACGCATAATGCATAACGCATAACGCATAACGCATAACGCATAACGCATAAAGCAAAACGCATAACGCAAACGTATAACGCACAACGCATAACGCATAACGCATAACGCATAACGCATAACGCATAACGCATAACGCATAACACATAACGCATAACGTGTAACTCATAACGCATAACGCATAAAGCATAACGCATAACGCATAACGCATAACGCATATCGCATAACGCATAATACATAACGTATAACGCATAACGCATACCGTATAACGCATAACGCATAACGCATAACGCAAACGTATAACGCACAACGCATAACGCATATCGCATAACGCATAACATATAACGTATAACGCATATCGCACAACGCATAACGCATAACGCATAACGCATAACATATAACGCATAACGCATAACGCATAACGCATAACGCATAACGCATAACGCATAAAGCAAAACGCATAACGCAAACGTATAACGCACAACGTATAACGCATAACGCATAACGCATAACGCATAACGTATAACGCATAACGCATAACACATAACGCATAACGCACAACGCATAACGCATAACGCATAACGCATAACGCATAACCATAACGCATAACGCATAACCCATAACGCATAACGCATAACGCATAACGTATAACGCATACCGCATACCGTATAACGCATAATGCATAACGCATAACGCATAACGCATAACGCATAACGCATAACGCATAACCATAACGCATAACGCATAACCCATAACGCATAACGCATAACGCATAACGTATAACGCAGAACGCATACCGTATAACGCATAACGCATAACGTAAACGTATAGCGCACAACGCATAATGCATAAACCATAACCCTTACTTCATAACGCATAACGCATAATGTACAACGCATAACGAACACCGGAAAACCCATAACGCCTAACGCATAACGGATCACGAATAACGCATAACGCATAACGCATAACGCATAACGCATAACGCATAACGCATAACGCATAACGCATAACGCATAACGCATAACGCATAACGCATAACGCATAACGCGTAACGCATAACGCATAACGCATAACGCATAACGCATAACGCATAACGCATAACGCATAACGTATAACGCATAACGCATAACGCATAACGCATAACGCATAACACATAACGCATAACCATAACGCATAACGCATAACCCATAACGCATAACGAATAACGCATAACGTATAACGCATAACGCATACCGTATAACGCATAATGCATAACGCATAACGCATAACGCATAACGCATAACGCATAACGCATAACGTATAACGCATAACGCATACCGTATAACGCATAACGCATAACGCATAACGCAAACGTATAGCGCACAACGCATAATGCATAAACCATAACCCTTACTTCATAACGCATAACGCATAATGCACAACGCATAACGCATACCGTATAACGCATAACGCATAACGCATAACGCAAACGTATAGCGCACAACGCATAATGCATAAACCATAACCCTTACTTCATAACGCCATAACGCATAATGCACAACGCATAACGAACACCGGAAAACCCATAACGCATAACGCATAATGCATAACGCATAAAGCATAACGCATAACGCATAACGCATAACGCATAACGCATAACGCCTAACGCATAACGGATCACGCATAACGCATAACCCATAACGCATAACGCATAACGCATAACCATAACGCATAACGCATAACGCATAACGCATAACGCATAACCATAACGCATAACGCATAACCCATAACGCATAACGCATAACGCATAACGTATAACGCATAACGCATACCGTATAACACATAATGCATAACGCATAACGCATAACGCATAACGCATAACGCATAACGCATAAAGCAAAACGCATAACGCATAACGCATAACGCATAACGCATAACGCGTAACGCATAACGCATAACGCATAACGTATAACGCATAACGCATACCGTATAACGCATAACGCATAACGCATAACGCAAACGTATAGCGCACAACGCATAATGCATAAACCATAACCCTTACTTCATAACGCATAACGCATAATGCACAACGCATAACGCATACCGTATAACGCATAACGCATAACGCATAACGCATAACGCATAACACATAACGCATAACCATAACGCATAACGCATAACCCATAACGCATAACGAATAACGCATAACGTATAACGCATAACGCATACCGTATAACGCATAATGCATAACGCATAACGCATAACGCATAACGCATAACGCATAACGCATAACGTATAACGCATAACGCATACCGTATAACGCATAACGCATAACGCATAACGCAAACGTATAGCGCACAACGCATAATGCATAAACCATAACCCTTACTTCATAACGCATAACGCATAATGCACAACGCATAACGCATACCGTATAACGCATAACGCATAACGCATAACGCAAACGTATAGCGCACAACGCATAATGCATAAACCATAACCCTTACTTCATAACGCATAACGCATAATGCACAACGCATAACGAACACCGGAAAACCCATAACGCATAACGCATAATGCATAACGCATAAAGCATAACGCATAACGCATAACGCATAACGCATAACGCATAACGCCTAACGCATAACGGATCACGCATAACGCATAACCCATAACGCATAACGCATAACGCATAACCATAACGCATAACGCATAACGCATAACGCATAACGCATAACCATAACGCATAACGCATAACCCATAACGCATAACGCATAACGCATAACGTATAACGCATAACGCATACCGTATAACACATAATGCATAACGCATAACGCATAACGCATAACGCATAACGCATAACGCATAAAGCAAAACGCATAACGCAAACGTATAACGCACAACGCATAACGCACAACGCATAACGCATAACGCATAACGCATAACGCATAACGCATAACATTTAACGCATAACGCATAACGCATAACGCATAACGCATAACGCATAACCATAACGCATAACGCATAACCCATAACGCATAACGAATAACGCATAACGCATAACGCATAACGCATAACGCATAACGCATAACGCATAACGCATAACGCATAACGCATAACGCATAACGCATAACGCATAACGCATAACGCATAACGCATAACGCATAACGCATAACGCATAACGCATAACGCATAACGCGTAACGCATAACGCATAACGCGTAACGCATAACGCATAACGCATAACGCATAACGCATAACGCATAACGTATAACGCATAACGCATAACGCATAACGCATAACGCATAACGCATAACGCATAACCCATAACGCATAACGAATAACGCATAACGTATAACGCATAACGCATACCGTATAACGCATAATGCATAACGCATAACGCATAACGCATAACGCATAACGCATAACGTATAACGCATAACGCATACCGTATAACGCATAACGCATAACGCATAACGCAAACGTATAGCGCACAACGCATAATGCATAAACCATAACCCTTACTTCATAACGCATAACGCATAATGCACAACGCATAACGCATAACGCATAACGTATAACGCATAACGCATACCGTATAACGCTTAATGCATAACGCATAACGCATAACGCATAACGCATAACGCATAACGTATAACGCATAACGCATACCGTATAACGCATAACGCATAACGCATAACGCAAACGTATAGCGCACAGCGCATAATGCATAAACCATAACCCTTACTTCATAACGCCATAACGCATAATGCACAACGCATAACGAACACCGGAAAACCCATAACGCATAACGCATAATGCATAACGCATAAAGCATAACGCATAACGCATAACGCATAACGCATAACGCATAACGCCTAACGCATAACGGATCACGCATAACGCATAACCCATAACGCATAACGCATAACGCACAACGCATAACGCATAACGCATAACGCATAAGGCATAACGCATAACGTATAACGCATAACGCATAACGCATAACGCATAACGCATAACGCATAACGCATAACGCATAACCATAACGCATAACGCATAACGCATAACGCATAACGCATAACGCATAACGCATAACGCATAACGCATAACACATAACGCATAACGTGTAACTCATAACGCATAACGCATAAAGCATAACGCATAACGCATAACGCATAACGCATATCGCATAACGCATAATACATAACGTATAACGCATAACGCATACCGTATAACGCATAACGCA
This sequence comes from Lasioglossum morio, assembly GCA_916610235.2. NCBI lineage: Eukaryota > Metazoa > Arthropoda > Insecta > Hymenoptera > Halictidae > Lasioglossum > Lasioglossum morio. The sequence continues at coordinate 460,368 of CAKAJA020000138.1, read as the reverse complement.
TAACGCATAACGCAAACGTATAACGCACAACGCATAACGCATATCGCATAACGCATAACATATAACGTATAACGCATAACGCATAACGCATAACGTATAACGCATAACGCATAACGCATAACATATAACGCATAACGCATAACGCATAACGCACACGCATAACGCATAACGCATAAAGCAAAACGCATAACGCAAACGTATATCGCACAACGTATAACGCATAACGCATAACGCATAACGCATAACGTATAACGCATAACGCATAACGCATAACGCATAACGCATAACGCATAACGCATAACGCATAACGCATAACGCATAACGCATAACCATAACGCATAACGCATAACACATAACGCATAACGCATAACGCATAACGTATAACGCATAACGCATACCGTATAACGCATAATGCATAACGCATAACGCATAACGCATAACGCATAACGCATAACGCATAACGCATAACGTATAACGCATAACGCATACCGTATAACGCATAACGCATAACGTAAACGTATAGCGCACAACGCATAATGCATAAACCATAACCCTTACTTCATAACGCATAACGCATAATGCACAACGCATAACGAACACTGGAAAACCCATAACGCCTAACGCATAACGGATCACGAATAACGCATAATGCATAACGCATAAATCATAACGAATACCGCAAAACGCATAACGCATAACGCATAACGGATCACGCATGACGCATAAAGCATAACGCATAACGCATAACGCATAACGCATAACGCATAACGCATAACGCATATCGCATAACGCATAAATCATAACCCATAACGCACAACGCATAAGGCATAATGCACAACGCATAACGAATACCGCAAAACGCATAACGCATAACGCATAACGCATAACGCATAACTCATAACGCATAACGCATAACGCATAACGCACACCGTATAACGCATAACGCATAACGCATAACGCATAAAGCATAACGCATAACGCATAACGCATAATGCAAACGTATAACGCCCAACGCATAAAGCATAACGAACAACCCATAACGCATAATGCAAACGTATAACGCCCAACGCATAAAGCATAACGAACAACCCATAACGCATAATCCATAACGCATAACGCATAACGCATAAAGTATAACGCATAACGCATAACGCATAACGCAAACTTATAACGCACAACGCATAGCGCATAACGCATAACGCATAACGCATAACGCATAACGCATAACGCATAACGCATAACGCATAACGCATAACGCATAACGCATAACGCATAACGCATAACGGATCACGCATAACGCATAACGCATAACGCATAACACATAACGCATAACGCATAACGTATAACGCATAACGCATAAAGCACAACGTATAACGCATACCGTATAACGCATAATGCACAACGCATAGCGCATAACGCATAACGCATAACGCATAACGCATAACGCATAACGCATAACGCATAACGCATAACGCATAACGCATAACGCATAACGTATAACGCATAACGCATACCGTATAACGCATAACGCATAACGCATAACGCAAACGTATAGCGCACAACGCATAATGCATAAACCATAACCCTTACTTCATAACGCCATTACGCATAATGCACAACGCATAACGAACACCGGAAAACCCATAACGCATAACGCATAATGCATAACGCATAAAGCATAACGCATAACGCATAACGCATAACGCATAACGCATAACGCCTAACGTATAACGGATCACGCATAACGCATAACCCATAACGCATAACGCATAACGCATAACCATAACGCATAACGCATAACGCATAACGCATAACGCATAACCATAACGCATAACGCATAACCCATAACGCATAACGCATAACGCATAACGTATAACGCATAACGCATACCGTATAACGCATAATGCATAACGCATAACGCATAACGCATAACGCATAACGCATAAAGCAAAACGCATAACGCAAACGTATAACGCACAACGCATAACGCATAACGCATAACGCATAACGCATAACGCATAACGCATAACGCATAACACATAACGCATAACGTGTAACTCATAACGCATAACGAATAAAGCATAACGCATAACGCATAACGCATAACGCATATCGCATAACGCATAATACATAACGTATAACGCATAACGCATAACGCATAACGCATAACGCATAACGCATAACGCAAACGTATAACGCACAACGCATAACGCATATCGCATAACGCATAACATATAACGTATAACGCATATCGCACAACGCATAACGCATAACGCATAACGCATAACATATAACGCATAACGCATAACGCATAACGCATAACGCATAACGCATAACGCATAAAGCAAAACGCATAACGCAAACGTATAACGCACAACGTATAACGCATAACGCATAACGCATAACGCATAACGTATAACGCATAACGCATAACACATAACGCATAACGCACAACGCATAACGCATAACGCATAACGCATAACGCATAACCATAACGCATAACGCATAACCCATAACGCATAACGCATAACGCATAACGTATAACGCATACCGCATACCGTATAACGCATAATGCATAACGCATAACGCATAACGCATAACGCATAACGCATAACGCATAACCATAACGCATAACGCATAACCCATAACGCATAACGCATAACGCATAACGTATAACGCAGAACGCATACCGTATAACGCATAACGCATAACGTAAACGTATAGCGCACAACGCATAATGCATAAACCATAACCCTTACTTCATAACGCATAACGCATAATGTACAACGCATAACGAACACCGGAAAACCCATAACGCCTAACGCATAACGGATCACGAATAACGCATAACGCATAACGCATAACGCATAACGCATAACGCATAACGCATAACGCATAACGCATAACGCATAACGCATAACGCATAACGCATAACGCATAACGCGTAACGCATAACGCATAACGCATAACGCATAACGCATAACGCATAACGCATAACGCATAACGTATAACGCATAACGCATAACGCATAACGCATAACGCATAACACATAACGCATAACCATAACGCATAACGCATAACCCATAACGCATAACGCATAACGCATAACGTATAACGCATAACGCATACCGTATAACGCATAACGCATAACGCATAACGCATAACGCATAACGCATAACGCATAACGCATAACGTATAACGCATAACGCATACCGTATAACGCATAACGCATAACGCATAACGCAAACGTATAGCGCACAACGCATAATGCATAAACCATAACCCTTACTTCATAACGCATAACGCATAATGCACAACGCATAACGCATACCGTATAACGCATAACGCATAACGCATAACGCAAACGTATAGCGCACAACGCATAATGCATAAACCATAACCCTTACTTCATAACGCATAACGCATAATGCACAACGCATAACGAACACCGGAAAACCCATAACGCATAACGCATAATGCATAACGCATAAAGCATAACGCATAACGCATAACGCATAACGCATAACGCATAACGCCTAACGCATAACGGATCACGCATAACGCATAACCCATAACGCATAACGCATAACGCATAACCATAACGCATAACGCATAACGCATAACGCATAACGCATAACCATAACGCATAACGCATAACCCATAACGCATAACGCATAACGCATAACGTATAACGCATAACGCATACCGTATAACACATAATGCATAACGCATAACGCATAACGCATAACGCATAACGCATAACGCATAAAGCAAAACGCATAACGCAAACGTATAACGCACAACGCATAACGCATAACGCATAACGCATAACGCATAACGCATAACGTATAACGCATAACGCATAACGCATAACGCATAACGCATAACGCATAACCATAACGCATAACGCATAACCCATAACGCATAACGCATATCGCATAACACATTCGCATAACGCATAAGGCATAACGCATTACGCATAACTTTTAACTCATAACTCATAACGAATAACGCATAACGCAAAATGAATAACGCATAAAGCATAACGCATAACCCATAACCCTTAACGCATAACGCATAACGCATAATGCATAACGCTTAACGAATACCGCAAATCGCATGACGCCTAACGCATAACGGATCACGCATGACGCATAAAGCATAACGAATAACGCATAACGCATAAATCATAACGCATAACGCATAACGCATAAATCATAACCCATAACGCACAACGCATAACGCATAATGCACAACGCATAACGAATACCGCAAAACGCATAACGCATAACGCATAACGCATAACTCAGAACGCATAACGCATAACGCATAACGCATAACGCATAACGCATAACGCATAAAGCATAACGCATAACGCATAACGCATAACGCATATCGCATAACGCATAATACATAACGTATAACGCATAACGCATACCGTATAACGCATAACGCATAACGCATAACGCAAACGTATAACGCACAACGCATAACGCATATCGCATAACGCATAACATATAACGTATAACGCATATCGCACAACGCATAACGCATAACGCATAACGCATAACGCATAACATATAACGCATAACGCATAACGCATAACGCATAACGCATAACGCATAACGCATAAAGCAAAACGCATAACGCAAACGTATAACGCACAACGTATAACGCATAACGCATAACGCATAACGCATAACGTATAACGCATAACGCATAACGCATAACGCATAACGCATAACGCATAACGCATAACGCATAACGCATAACGCATAACGCATAACGCATAACCATAACGCATAACGCATAACCCATAACGCATAACGCATAACGCATAACGTATAACGCATAACGCATACCGTATAACGCATAATGCATAACGCATAACGCATAACGCATAACGCATAACGCATAACGTATAACGCATAACGCATACCGTATAACGCATAACGCATAACGCAAACGTATAGCGCACAACGCATAATGCATAAACCATAACCCTTACTTCATAACGCATAACGCATAATGCACAACGCATAACGAACACCGGAAAACCCATAACGCCTAACGCATAACGGATCACGAATAACGCATAATGCATAACGCATAAATCATAACGAATACCGCAAATCGCATAACGCCTATCGCATAACGGATCACGCATGACGCATAAAGCATAACGCATAACGCATAACGCATAACGCATAACGCATAACGCATAACGCATAACGCATAACGCATAACGCATAACGTATAACGCATAACGCATACCGTATAACGCATAATTCATAACGCAAACGTATAGCGCACAACGCATAATGCATAAACCATAACCCTTACTTCATAACGCATAACGCATAATGCACAACGCATAACGAACACCGGAAAACCCATAACGCCTAACGCATAACGGATCACGAATAACGCATAATGCATAACGCATAAATCATAACGAATACCGCAAATCGCATAACGCCTATCGCATAACGGATCACGCATGACGCATAAAGCATAACGCATAACGCATAACGCATAACGCATAACGCATAACGCATAACGCATAACGCATATCGCATAACGCATAAATCATAACCCATAACGCACAACGCATAAGGCATAATGCACAACGCATAACGAATACCGCAAAACGCATAACGCATAACGCATAACGCATAACTCATAACGCATAACGCATAACGCATAACGCATAACGCACACCGTATAACGCATAACGCATAACGCATAACGCATAAAGCATAACGCATAACGCATAACGCATAATGCAAACGTATAACGCCCAACGCATAAAGCATAACGAACAACCCATAACGCATAATGCAAACGTATAACGCCCAACGCATAAAGCATAACGAACAACCCATAACGCATAATCCATAACGCATAACGCATAACGCATAAAGTATAACGCATAACGCATAACGCATAACGCAAACTTATAACGCACAACGCATAGCGCATAACGCATAACGCATAACGCATAACGCATAACGCATAACGCATAACGCATAACGCATAACGCATAACGCATAACGCATAACGCATAACGCATAACGGATCACGCATAACGCATAACGCATAACACATAACGCATAACGCATAACGTATAACGCATAACGCATAAAGCATAACGCATAACGCATAACGCATTACGCATAACTTATAACTCATAACTCATAAGGAGTAACGCATAACGCATAAAGCATAACGCATAACGCATAACGCATAACGCATAACGCATAACGCATAACGCATAACGCATAACGCATAATGCATAACGCATAAGGCATAACGCATTACGCATAACTTATATCTCATAACTCATAACGAATAACGCAATACGCAAAGTGAATAACGCATAAAGCATAACGCATAACCCATAACCCTTAACGCATAACGCATAACGCATAATGCACAACGCTTAACGAATACCGCAAATCGCATAACGCCTAACGCATAACGGATCACGCATGACGCATAAAGCATAACGCATAACGCATAACTCATAACGCATAACGCATAACGCATAACGCATAATACATAACGTATAACGCATAACGCATACCGTATAACGCATAACGCATAACGCATAACGCAAACGTATAACGCACAACGCATAACGCATATCGCATAACGCATAACATATAACGTATAACGCATATCGCACAACGCATAACGCATAACGCATAACGCATAACGCATAACATATAACGCATAACGCATAACGCATAACGCACACGCATAACGCATAACGCATAAAGCAAAACGCATAACGCAAACGTATATCGCACAACGTATAACGCATAACGCATAACGCATAACGTATAACGCATAACGTATAACGCATAACGCATAAGGCATAACGCATAACGCATAACGCATAACGCATAACGCATAACGCATAACCATAACGCATAACGCATAACCCATAACGCATAACGCATAACGCATAACGTATAACGCATAACGCATACCGTATAACGCATAATGCATAACGCATAACGCATAACGCATAACGCATAACGCATTACGCATAACTTATAACTCATAACTCATAACGAATAACGCAATACGCAAAGTGAATAACGCATAAAGCATAACGCATAACCCATAACCCTTAACGCATAACGCATAACGCATAATGCACAACGCTTAACGAATACCGCAAATCGCATAACGCCTAACGCATAACGGATCACGCAAGACGCATAAAGCATAACGCATAACGCATAACTCATAACGCATAACGCATATCGCATAACGCATAATACATAACGTATAACGCATAACGCATACCGTATAACGCATAACGCATAACGCATAACGCAAACGTATAACGCACAACGCATAACGCATATCGCATAACGCATAACATATAACGTATAACGCATATCGCACAACGCATAACGCATAACGCATAACGCATAACGCATAACGCATAACATATAACGCATAACGCATAACGCATAACGCACACGCATAACGCATAACGCATAAAGCAAAACGCATAACGCAAACGTATATCGCACAACGTATAACGCATAACGCATAACGCATAACGCATAACGCATAACGTATAACGCATAACGCATAACGCATAACGCATAACGCATAACGCATAACGCATAACGCATAACGCATAACCATAACGCATAACGCATAACCCATAACGCATAACGCATAACGCATAACGTATAACGCATAACGCATACCGTATAACGCATAATGCATAACGCATAACGCATAACGCATAACGCATAACGCATAACGCATAACGCATAACGTATAACGCATAACGCATACCGTATAACGCATAACGCATAACGCATAACGCATAACGTAAACGTATAGCGCACAACGCATAATGCATAAACCATAACCCTTACTTCATAACGCATAACGCATAATGCACAACGCATAACGAACACCGGAAAACCCATAACGCCTAACGCATAACGGATCACGAATAACGCATAATGCATAACGCATAAATCATAACGAATACCGCAAATCGCATAACGCCTATCGCATAACGGATCACGCATGACGCATAAAGCATAACGCATAACGCATAACGCATAACGCATAACGCATAACGCATAACGCATAACGCATATCGCATAACGCATAAATCATAACCCATAACGCACAACGCATAAGGCATAATGCACAACGCATAACGAATACCGCAAAACGCATAACGCATAACGCATAACGCATAACTCATAACGCATAACGCATAACGCATAACGCATAACGCACACCGTATAACGCATAACGCATAACGCATAACGCATAAAGCATAACGCATAACGCATAACGCATAATGCAAACGTATAACGCCCAACGCATAAAGCATAACGAACAACCCATAACGCATAATGCAAACGTATAACGCCCAACGCATAAAGCATAACGAACAACCCATAACGCATAATCCATAACGCATAACGCATAACGCATAAAGTATAACGCATAACGCATAACGCATAACGCAAACTTATAACGCACAACGCATAGCGCATAACGCATAACGCATAACGCATAACGCATAACGCATAACGCATAACGCATAACGCATAACGCATAACGCATAACGCATAACGCATAACGCATAACGGATCACGCATAACGCATAACGCATAACACATAACGCATAACGCATAACGTATAACGCATAACGCATAAAGCATAACGCATAACGCATAACGCATTACGCATAACTTATAACTCATAACTCATAAGGAGTAACGCATAACGCATAACGCATAACGCATAACGCATAACGCATAACGCATAACGCATAACGCATAACGCATAACGCATAACGCATAATGCATAACGCATAAGGCATAACGCATTACGCATAACTTATATCTCATAACTCATAACGAATAACGCAATACGCAAAGTGAATAACGCATAAAGCATAACGCATAACCCATAACCCTTAACGCATAACGCATAACGCATAATGCACAACGCTTAACGAATACCGCAAATCGCATAACGCCTAACGCATAACGGATCACGCATGACGCATAAAGCATAACGCATAACGCATAACTCATAACGCATAACGCATAACGCATAACGCATAATACATAACGTATAACGCATAACGCATACCGTATAACGCATAACGCATAACGCATAACGCAAACGTATAACGCACAACGCATAACGCATATCGCATAACGCATAACATATAACGTATAACGCATATCGCACAACGCATAACGCATAACGCATAACGCATAACGCATAACATATAACGCATAACGCATAACGCATAACGCACACGCATAACGCATAACGCATAAAGCAAAACGCATAACGCAAACGTATATCGCACAACGTATAACGCATAACGCATAACGCATAACGTATAACGCATAACGTATAACGCATAACGCATAAGGCATAACGCATAACGCATAACGCATAACGCATAACGCATAACGCATAACCATAACGCATAACGCATAACCCATAACGCATAACGCATAACGCATAACGTATAACGCATAACGCATACCGTATAACGCATAATGCATAACGCATAACGCATAACGCATAACGCATAACGCATTACGCATAACTTATAACTCATAACTCATAACGAATAACGCAATACGCAAAGTGAATAACGCATAAAGCATAACGCATAACCCATAACCCTTAACGCATAACGCATAACGCATAATGCACAACGCTTAACGAATACCGCAAATCGCATAACGCCTAACGCATAACGGATCACGCAAGACGCATAAAGCATAACGCATAACGCATAACTCATAACGCATAACGCATATCGCATAACGCATAATACATAACGTATAACGCATAACGCATACCGTATAACGCATAACGCATAACGCATAACGCAAACGTATAACGCACAACGCATAACGCATATCGCATAACGCATAACATATAACGTATAACGCATATCGCACAACGCATAACGCATAACGCATAACGCATAACGCATAACGCATAACATATAACGCATAACGCATAACGCATAACGCACACGCATAACGCATAACGCATAAAGCAAAACGCATAACGCAAACGTATATCGCACAACGTATAACGCATAACGCATAACGCATAACGCATAACGCATAACGTATAACGCATAACGCATAACGCATAACGCATAACGCATAACGCATAACGCATAACGCATAACGCATAACCATAACGCATAACGCATAACCCATAACGCATAACGCATAACGCATAACGTATAACGCATAACGCATACCGTATAACGCATAATGCATAACGCATAACGCATAACGCATAACGCATAACGCATAACGCATAACGCATAACGTATAACGCATAACGCATACCGTATAACGCATAACGCATAACGCATAACGCATAACGTAAACGTATAGCGCACAACGCATAATGCATAAACCATAACCCTTACTTCATAACGCATAACGCATAATGCACAACGCATAACGAACACCGGAAAACCCATAACGCCTAACGCATAACGGATCACGAATAACGCATAATGCATAACGCATAAATCATAACGAATACCGCAAATCGCATAACGCCTAACGCATAACGGGTCACGCATGACGCATAAAGCATAACGCATAACGCATAACGCATAACGCATAACGCATAACGCATAACGCATAACGCATATCGCATAACGCATAAATCATAACCCATAACGCACAACGCATAAGGCATAATGCACAACGCATAACGAATACCGCAAAACGCATAACGCATAACGCATAACGCATAACTCATAACGCATAACGCATAACGCATAACGCACACCGTATAACGCATAACGCATAACGCATAACGCATAAAGCATAACGCATAACGCATAACGCATAATGCAAACGTATAACGCCCAACGCATAAAGCATAACGAACAACCCATAACGCATAATGCAAACGTATAACGCCCAACGCATAAAGCATAACGAACAACCCATAACGCATAATCCATAACGCATAACGCATAACGCATAAAGTATAACGCATAACGCATAACGCATAACGCAAACTTATAACGCACAACGCATAGCGCATAACGCATAACGCATAACGCATAACGCATAACGCATAACGCATAACGCCTAACGCATAACGCATAACGCATAACGCATAACGCATAACGCATAACGCATAACGCATAACGCATAACGGATCACGCATAACGCATAACGCATAACGCATAACACATAACGCATAACGCATAACGTATAACGCATAACGCATAACGCATAAAGCACAACGTATAACGCATACCGTATAACGCATAATGCATAACGCATAACGCATAACGCATAACGCATAACGCATAACGCATAACGTATAACGCATAACGCATACCGTATAACGCATAACGCATAACGCATAACGCAAACGTATAGCGCACAACGCATAATGCATAAACCATAACCCTTACTTCATAACGCCATAACGCATAATGCACAACGCATAACGAACACCGGAAAACCCATAACGCATAACGCATAATGCATAACGCATAAAGCATAACGCATAACGCATAACGCATAACGCATAACGCATAACGCATAACGCCTAACGTATAACGGATCACGCATAACGCATAACCCATAACGCATAACGCATAACGCATAACCATAACGCATAACGCGTAACGCATAACGCATAACGCATAACCATAACGCATAACGCATAACCCATAACGCATAACGCCTAACGCATAACGCATAACGCATAACACATAACGCATAACGCATAACGTATAACGCATAACGCATAAAGCACAACGTATAACGCATACCGTATAACGCATAATGCATAACGCATAACGCATAACGCATAACGCATATCGCATAACGCATAAATCATAACCCATAACGCACAACGCATAAGGCATAATGCACAACGCATAACGAATACCGCAAAACGCATAACGCATAACGCATAACGCATAACGCATAACTCATAACGCATAACGCATAACGCATAACGCACACCGTATAACGCATAACGCATAACGCATAAAGCATAACGCATAACGCATAACGCATAATGCAAACGTATAACGCCCAACGCATAAAGCATAACGAACAACCCATAACGCATAATGCAAACGTATAACGCCCAACGCATAAAGCATAACGAACAACCCATAACGCATAATCCATAACGCATAACGCATAACGCATAAAGTATAACGCATAACGCATAACGCATAACGCAAACTTATAACGCACAACGCATAGCGCATAACGCATAACGCATAACGCATAACGCATAACGCATAACGCATAACGCATAACGCATAACGCATAACGCATAACGCATAACGCATAACGCATAACGCATAACGCATAACGCATAACGGATCACGCATAACGCATAACGCATAACGCATAACACATAACGCATAACGCATAACCCATAACGCATAACGCATAACGCATAACCATAACGCATAACGCATAACGCATAACGCATAACCATAACGCATAACGCATAACCCATAACGCATAACGCATAACGCATAACGTATAACGCATAACGCATACCGTATAACGCATAATGCATAACGCATAACGCATAACGCATAACGCATAACGCATAAAGCAAAACGCATAACGCAAACGTATAACGCACAACGCATAACGCATAACGCATAACGCATAAGGCATAACGCATAACGTATAACGCATAACGCATAACGCATAACGCATAACGCATAACGCATAACGCATAACCATAACGCATAACGCATAACGCATAACGCATAACGCATAACGCATAACGCATAACGCATAACACATAACGCATAACGTGTAACTCATAACGCATAACGAATAAAGCATAACGCATAACGCATAACGCATAACGCATATCGCATAACGCATAATACATAACGCATACCGTATAACGCATAATGCATAACGCATAACGCATAACGCATAACGCATAACGCATAAAGCAAAACGCATAACGCAAACGTATAACGCACAACGCATAACGCATAACGCATAACGCATAAGGCATAACGCATAACGTATAACGCATAACGCATAACGCATAACGCATAACGCATAACGCATAACGCATAACCATAACGCATAACGCATAACGCATAACGCATAACGCATAACGCATAACGCATAACGCATAACACATAACGTATAACGCATAACGCATACCGTATAACGCATAACGCATAACGCATAACGCAAACGTATAGCGCACAACGCATAATGCATAAACCATAACCCTTACTTCATAACGCCATAACGCATAATGCACAACGCATAACGAACACCGGAAAACCCATAACGCATAACGCATAATGCATAACGCATAAAGCATAACGCATAACGCATAACGCATAACGCATAACGCATAACGCATAACGCCTAACGTATAACGGATCACGCATAACGCATAACCCATAACGCATAACGCATAACGCATAACCATAACGCATAACGCATAACGCATAACGCATAACCATAACGCATAACGCATAACCCATAACGCATAACGCATAACGCATAACGTATAACGCATAACGCATACCGTATAACGCATAATGCATAACGCATAACGCATAACGCATAACGCATAACGCATAAAGCAAAACGCATAACGCAAACGTATAACGCACAACGCATAACGCATAACGCATAACGCATAAGGCATAACGCATAACGTATAACGCATAACGCATAACGCATAACGCATAACGCATAACGCATAACGCATAACCATAACGCATAACGCATAACGCATAACGCATAACGCATAACGCATAACGCATAACGCATAACACATAACGCATAACGTGTAACTCATAACGCATAACGAATAAAGCATAACGCATAACGCATAACGCATAACGCATATCGCATAACGCATAATACATAACGTATAACGCATAACGCATACCGTATAACGCATAACGCATAACGCAAACGTATAACGCACAACGCATAACGCATATCGCATAACGCATAACATATAACGTATAACGCATATCGCACAACGCATAACGCATAACGCATAACGCATAACATATAACGCATAACGCATAACGCATAACGCATAACGCATAACGCATAACGCATAACGCATAACGCATAAAGCAAAACGCATAACGCAAACGTATAACGCACAACGTATAACGCATAACGCATAACGCATAACGCATAACGTATAACGCATAACGCATAACGCATAACGCATAACGCATAACGCATAACGCATAACGCATAACGCATAACGCATAACCATAACGCATAACGCATAACCCATAACGCATAACGCATAACGCATAACGTATAACGCATAACGCATACCGTATAACGCATAATGCATAACGCATAACGCATAACGCATAACGCATAACGCATAACGCATAACCATAACGCATAACGCATAACCCATAACGCATAACGCATAACGCATAACGTATAACGCATAACGCATACCGTATAACGCATAACGCATAACGTAAACGTATAGCGCACAACGCATAATGCATAAACCATAACCCTTACTTCATAACGCATAACGCATAATGCACAACGCATAACGAACACCGGAAAACCCATAACGCCTAACGCATAACGGATCACGAATAACGCATAACGCATAACGCATAACGCATAACGCATAACGCATAACGCATAACGCATAACGCATAACGCATAACGCATAACGCATAACGCATAACGCATAACGCATAACGCATAACGCGTAACGCATAACGCATAACGCATAACGCATAACGCATAACGCATAAGGCATAACGCATAACGTATAACGCATAACGCATAACGCATAACGCATAACGCATAACGCATAACGCATAACCCATAACGCATAACGCATAACGCATAACGTATAACGCATAACGCATACCGTATAACGCATAATGCATAACGCATAACGCATAACGCATAACGCATAACGCATAACGCATAACCATAACGCATAACGCATAACCCATAACGCATAACGTATAACGCATAACGTATAACGCATAACGCATACCGTATAACGCATAATGCATAACGCATAACGCATAACGCATAACGCATAACGCATAACCATAACGCATAACGCATAACCCATAACGCATAACGCATAACGCATAACGTATAACGCAGAACGCATACCGTATAACGCATAACGCATAACGTAAACGTATAGCGCACAACGCATAATGCATAAACCATAACCCTTACTTCATAACGCATAACGCATAATGCACAACGCATAACGAACACCGGAAAACCCATAACGCCTAACGCATAACGGATCACGAATAACGCATAACGCATAACGCATAACGCATAACGCATAACGCATAACGCATAACGCATAACGCATAACGCATAACACATAACGCATAACGCGTAACGCATAACGCATAACGCATAACGCATAACGCATAACGCATAACGCATAACGCATAACGTATAACGCATAACGCATAACGCATAACGCATAACGCATAACGCATAACGCATAACCATAACGCATAACGCATAACCCATAACGCATAACGAATAACGCATAACGTATAACGCATAACGCATACCGTATAACGCATAATGCATAACGCATAACGCATAACGCATAACGCATAACGCATAACGCATAACGCATAACGTATAACGCATAACGCATACCGTATAACGCATAATACATAACGCATAACGCATAACGCATAACGCATAACGCATAACGCATAACGTATAACGCACAACGCATACCGTATAACGCATAACGCATAACGCATAACGCAAACGTATAGCGCACAACGCATAATGCATAAACCATAACCCTTACTTCATAACGCCATAACGCATAATGCACAACGCATAACGAACACCGGAAAACCCATAACGCATAACGCATAATGCATAACGCATAAAGCATAACGCATAACGCATAACGCATAACGCATAACGCATATCGCCTAACGCATAACGGATCACGCATAACGCATAACCCATAACGCATAACGCATAACGCATAACCATAACGCATAACGCATAACGCATAACGCATAACGCATAACCATAACGCATAACGCATAACCCATAACGCATAACGCATAACGCATAACGTATAACGCATAACGCATACCGTATAACGCATAATGCATAACGCATAACGCATAACGCAAAACGCATAACGCATAACGCATAAAGCAAAACGCATAACGCAAACGTATAACGCACAACGCATAACGCATAACGCATAACGCATAACGCATAACGCATAACGTATAACGCATAACGCATAACGCATAACGCATAACGCATAACGCATAACCATAACGCATAACGCATAACCCATAACGTATAACGCACATCGCATAACACATACGCATAACGCATAAGGCATAACGCATTACGCATAACTTTTAACTCATAACTCATAACGAATAACGCATAACGCAAAATGAATAACGCATAAAGCATAACGCATAACCCATAACCCTTAACGCATAACGCATAACGCATAATGCATAACGCTTAACGAATACCGCAAATCGCATGACGCCTAACGCATAACGGATCACGCATGACGCATAAAGCATAACGAATAACGCATAACGCATAACGCATAACGCATAACGCATAACGCATAAATCATAACCCATAACGCACAACGCATAACGCATAATGCACAACGCATAACGAATACCGCAAAACGCATAACGCATAACGCATAACGCATAACTCAGAACGCATAACGCATAACGCATAACGCATAACGCATAACGCATAACGCATAACGCATAAAGCATAACGCATAACGCATAACGCATAACGCATATCGCATAACGCATAATACATAACGTATAACGCATAACGCATACCGTATAACGCATAACGCATAACGCATAACGCAAACGTATAACGCACAACGCATAACGCATATCGCATAACGCATAACATATAACGTATAACGCATATCGCACAACGCATAACGCATAACGCATAACGCATAACGCATAACGCATAACGCATAACGCATAACGCATAACGCATAACGCATAACGCATAACGCATAAAGCAAAACGCATAACGCAAACGTATAACGCACAACGTATAACGCATAACGCATAACGCATAACGCATAACGTATAACGCATAACGCATAACGCATAACGCATAACGCATAACGCATAACGCATAACGCATAACGCATAACGCATAACGCATAACGCATAACCATAACGCATAACGCATAACCCATAACGCATAACGCATAACGCATAACGTATAACGCATAACGCATACCGTATAACGCATAATGCATAACGCATAACGCATAACGCATAACGCATAACGCATAACGTATAACGCATAACGCATACCGTATAACGCATAACGCATAACGCAAACGTATAGCGCACAACGCATAATGCATAAACCATAACCCTTACTTCATAACGCATAACGCATAATGCACAACGCATAACGAACACCGGAAAACCCATAACGCCTAACGCATAACGGATCACGAATAACGCATAATGCATAACGCATAAATCATAACGAATACCGCAAATCGCATAACGCCTATCGCATAACGGATCACGCATGACGCATAAAGCATAACGCATAACGCATAACGCATAACGCATAACGCATAACGCATAACGCATAACGCATAACGCATATCGCATAACGCATAAATCATAACCCATAACGCACAACGCATAAGGCATAATGCACAACGCATAACGAATACCGCAAAACGCATAACGCATAACGCATAACGCATAACTCATAACGCATAACGCATAACGCATAACGCATAACACACACCGTATAACGCATAACGCATAACGCATAACGCATAAAGCATAACGCATAACGCATAACGCATAACGCATAATGCAAACGTATAACGCCCAACGCATAAAGCATAACGAACAACCCATAACGCATAATGCAAACGTATAACGCCCAACGCATAAAGCATAACGAACAACCCATAACGCATAATCCATAACGCATAACGCATAACGCATAAAGTATAACGCATAACGCATAACGCATAACGCAAACTTGTAACGCACAACGCATAGCGCATAACGCATAACGCATAACGCATAACGCATAACGCATAACGCATAACGCATAACGCATAACGCATAACGCATAACGCATAACGCATAACGCATAACGCATAACGCATAACGCATAACGCATAACGCATAACGCATAACGCATAACGGATCACGCATAACGCATAACGCATAACACATAACGCATAACGCATAACGTATAACGCATAACGCATAAAGCATAACGCATAACGCATAACGCATTACGCATAACTTATAACTCATAACTCATAAGGAGTAACGCATAACGCATAAAGCATAACGCATAACGCATAACGCATAAAGCATAACGCATAACGCATAACGCATAACGCATAACGCATAACGCATAACGCATAACGCATAACGCATAACGCATAATGCATAACGCATAAGGCATAACGCATTACGCATAACTTATAACTCATAACTCATAACGAATAACGCAATACGCAAAGTGAATAACGCATAAAGCATAACGCATAACCCATAACCCTTAACGCATAACGCATAACGCATAATGCACAACGCTTAACGAATACCGCAAATCGCATAACGCCTAACGCATAACGGATCACGCATGACGCATAAAGCATAACGCATAACGCATAACTCATAACGCATAACGCATATCGCATAACGCATAATACATAACGTATAACGCATAACGCATACCGTATAACGCATAACGCATAACGCATAACGCAAACGTATAACGCACAACGCATAACGCATATCGCATAACGCATAACATATAACGTATAACGCATATCGCACAACGCATAACGCATAACGCATAACGCATAACGCATAACATATAACGCATAACGCATAACGCATAACGCACACGCATAACGCATAACGCATAACGGATCACGCATGACGCATAAAGCATAACGCATAACGCATAACTCATAACGCATAACGCATATCGCATAACGCATAATACATAACGTATAACGCATAACGCATACCGTATAACGCATAACGCATAACGCATAACGCAAACGTATAACGCACAACGCATAACGCATAACTCATAACGCATAACGCATATCGCATAACGCATAATACATAACGTATAACGCATAACGCATACCGTATAACGCATAACGCATAACGCATAACGCATAACGCATAACGTATAACGCATAACGCATAACGCATAACGCATAACGCATAACGCATAACGCATAACGCATAACGCATAACGCATAACCATAACGCATAACGCATAACCCATAACGCATAACGCATAACGCATAACGTATAACGCATAACGCATACCGTATAACGCATAATGCATAACGCATAACGCATAACGCATAACGCATAACGCATAACGCATAACGTATAACGCATAACGCATACCGTATAACGCATAACGCATAACGTAAACGTATAGCGCACAACGCATAATGCATAAACCATAACCCTTACTTCATAACGCATAACGCATAATGCACAACGCATAACGAACACCGGAAAACCCATAACGCCTAACGCATAACGGATCACGAATAACGCATAATGCATAACGCATAAATCATAACGAATACCGCAAATCGCATAACGCCTAACGCATAACGGATCACGCATGACGCATAAAGCATAACGCATAACGCATAACGCATAACGCATAACGCATAACGCATAACGCATATCGCATAACGCATAAATCATAACCCATAACGCACAACGCATAAGGCATAATGCACAACGCATAACGAATACCGCAAAACGCATAACGCATAACGCATAACGCATAACTCATAACGCATAACGCATAACGCATAACGCACACCGTATAACGCATAACGCATAACGCATAACGCATAAAGCATAACGCATAACGCATAACGCATAATGCAAACGTATAACGCCCAACGCATAAAGCATAACGAAAAACCCATAACGCATAATGCAAACGTATAACGCATAACGCATAACGCATAACGCAAACTTGTAACGCACAACGCATAGCGCATAACGCATAACGCATAACGCATAACGCATAACGCATAACGCATAACGCATAACGCATAACGCATAACGCATAACGCATAACGCATAACGCATAACGCATAACGCATAACGCATAACGCATAACGCATAACGGATCACGCATAACGCATAACGCATAACACATAACGCATAACGCATAACGTATAACGCATAACGCATAAAGCATAACGCATAACGCATAACGCATTACGCATAACTTATAACTCATAACTCATAAGGAGTAACGCATAACGCATAAAGCATAACGCATAACGCATAACGCATAAAGCATAACGCATAACGCATAACGCATAACGCATAACGCATAACGCATAACGCATAACGCATAACGCATAATGCATAACGCATAAGGCATAACGCATTACGCATAACTTATAACTCATAACTCATAACGAATAACGCAATACGCAAAGTGAATAACGCATAAAGCATAACGCATAACCCATAACCCTTAACGCATAACGCATAACGCATAATGCACAACGCTTAACGAATACCGCAAATCGCATAACGCCTAACGCATAACGGATCACGCATGACGCATAAAGCATAACGCATAACGCATAACTCATAACGCATAACGCATATCGCATAACGCATAATACATAACGTATAACGCATAACGCATACCGTATAACGCATAACGCATAACGCATAACGCAAACGTATAACGCACAACGCATAACGCATAACTCATAACGCATAACGCATATCGCATAACGCATAATACATAACGTATAACGCATAACGCATACCGTATAACGCATAACGCATAACGCATAACGCATAACGCATAACGTATAACGCATAACGCATAACGCATAACGCATAACGCATAACGCATAACGCATAACGCATAACGCATAACGCATAACCATAACGCATAACGCATAACCCATAACGCATAACGCATAACGCATAACGTATAACGCATAACGCATACCGTATAACGCATAATGCATAACGCATAACGCATAACGCATAACGCATAACGCATAACGCATAACGTATAACGCATAACGCATACCGTATAACGCATAACGCATAACGTAAACGTATAGCGCACAACGCATAATGCATAAACCATAACCCTTACTTCATAACGCATAACGCATAATGCACAACGCATAACGAACACCGGAAAACCCATAACGCCTAACGCATAACGGATCACGAATAACGCATAATGCATAACGCATAAATCATAACGAATACCGCAAATCGCATAACGCCTAACGCATAACGGATCACGCATGACGCATAAAGCATAACGCATAACGCATAACGCATAACGCATAACGCACAACGCATAACGCATATCGCATAACGCATAAATCATAACCCATAACGCACAACGCATAAGGCATAATGCACAACGCATAACGAATACCGCAAAACGCATAACGCATAACGCATAACGCATAACTCATAACGCATAACGCATAACGCATAACGCACACCGTATAACGCATAACGCATAACGCATAACGCATAAAGCATAACGCATAACGCATAACGCATAATGCAAACGTATAACGCCCAACGCATAAAGCATAACGAACAACCCATAACGCATAATGCAAACGTATAACGCCCAACGCATAAAGCATAACGAACAACCCATAACGCATAATCCATAACGCATAACGCATAACGCATAAAGTATAACGCATAACGCATAACGCATAACGCAAACATATAACGCACAACGCATAGCGCATAACGCATAACGCATAACGCATAACGCATAACGCATAACGCATAACGCCTAACGCATAACGCATAACGCATAACGCATAACGCATAACGCATAACGCATAACGCATAACGCATAACGGATCACGCATAACGCATAACGCATAACGCATAACACATAACGCATAACGCATAACGCATAACGCATAACGCATAAAGCACAACGTATAACGCATACCGTATAACGCATAATGCATAACGCATAACGCATAACGCATAACGCATAACGCATAACGTATAACGCATAACGCATACCGTATAACGCATAACGCATAACGCATAACGCAAACGTATAGCGCACAACGCATAATGCATAAACCATAACCCTTACTTCATAACGCCATAACGCATAATGCACAACGCATAACGAACACCGGAAAACCCATAACGCATAACGCATAATGCATAACGCATAAAGCATAACGCATAACGCATAACGCATAACGCACAACGCATAGCGCATAACGCATAACGCATAACCCATAACGCATAACGCATAACGCATAACGTATAACGCATAACGCATACCGTATAACGCATAATGCATAACGCATAACGCATAACGCATAACGCATAACGCATAAAGCAAAACGCATAACGCAAACGTATAACGCACAACGCATAACGCATAACGCATAACGCATAAGGCATAACGCATAACGTATAACGCATAACGCATAACGCATAACGCATAACGCATAACGCATAACCATAACGCATAACGCATAACGCATAACGCATAACGCATAACGCATAACGCATAACGCATAACACATAACGCATAACGTGTAACTCATAACGCATAACGAATAAAGCATAACGCATAACGCATAACGCATAACGCATAACGCATAACGCATAACACATAACGTATAACGCATAACGCATACCGTATAACGCATAACGCATAACGCATAACGCAAACGTATAACGCACAACGCATAACGCATATCGCATAACGCATAACATATAACGTATAACGCATATCGCACAACGCATAACGCATAACGCATAACGCATAACATATAACGCATAACGCATAACGCATAACGCATAACGCATAACGCATAACGCATAAAGCAAAACGCATAACGCAAACGTATAACGCACAACGTATAACGCATAACGCATAACGCATAACGCATAACGTATAACGCATAACGCATAACGCATAACGCATAACGCATAACGCATAACGCATAACGCATAATGCATAACGCATAACGCATAACGCATAACGCATAACGCATAACGCATAACGTATAACGCATAACGCATACCGTATAACGCATAACGCATAACGTAAACGTATAGCGCACAACGCATAATGCATAAACCATAACCCTTACTTCATAACGCATAACGCATAATGCACAACGCATAACGAACACCGGAAAACCCATAACGCCTAACGCATAACGGATCACGAATAACGCATAACGCATAACGCATAACGCATAACGCATAACGCATAACGCATAACGCATAACGCATAACGCATAACGCATAACGCATAGCGCATAACGCATAACGCGTAACGCATAACGCATAACGCATAACGCATAACGCATAACGCATAACGCATAACGTATAACGCATAACGCATAACGCATAACGCATAACGCATAACGCATAACGCATAACGCATAACCATAACGCATAACGCATAACCCATAACGCATAACGAATAACGCATAACGTATAACGCATAACGCATACCGTATAACGCATAACGCATAACTCATAACGCATAACGCATAACGCATAACGCACACCGTATAACGCATAACGCATAACGCATAACGCATAAAGCATAACGCATAACGCATAACGCATAATGCAAACGTATAACGCCCAACGCATAAAGCATAACGAACAACCCATAACGCATAATGCAAACGTATAACGCCCAACGCATAAAGCATAACGAACAACCCATAACGCATAATCCATAACGCATAACGCATAACGCATAAAGTATAACGCATAACGCATAACGCATAACGCAAACTTATAACGCACAACGCATAGCGCATAACGCATAACGCATAACGCATAACGCATAACGCATAACGCATAACGCCTAACGCATAACGCATAACGCATAACGCATAACGCATAACGCATAACGCATAACGCATAACGCATAACGGATCACGCATAACGCATAACGCATAACGCATAACACATAACGCATAACGCATAACGTATAACGCATAACGCATAAAGCACAACGTATAACGCATACCGTATAACGCATAATGCATAACGCATAACGCATAACGCATAACGCATAACGCATAACGTATAACGCATAACGCATACCGTATAACGCATAACGCATAACGCATAACGCAAACGTATAGCGCACAACGCATAATGCATAAACCATAACCCTTACTTCATAACGCCATAACGCATAATGCACAACGCATAACGAACACCGGAAAACCCATAACGCATAACGCATAATGCATAACGCATAAAGCATAACGCATAACGCATAACGCATAACGCACAACGCATAGCGCATAACGCATAACGCATAACCCATAACGCATAACGCATAACGCATAACGTATAACGCATAACGCATACCGTATAACGCATAATGCATAACGCATAACGCATAACGCATAACGCATAACGCAAAACGCATAAAGCAAAACGCATAACGCAAACGTATAACGCACAACGCATAACGCATAACGCATAACGCATAAGGCATAACGCATAACGTATAACGCATAACGCATAACGCATAACGCATAACGCATAACGCATAACCATAACGCATAACGCATAACGCATAACGCATAACGCATAACGCATAACGCATAACGCATAACACATAACGCATAACGTGTAACTCATAACGCATAACGAATAAAGCATAACGCATAACGCATAACGCATAACGCATATCGCATAACGCATAATACATAACGTATAACGCATAACGCATACCGTATAACGCATAACGCATAACGCATAACGCAAACGTATAACGCACAACGCATAACGCATATCGCATATTGCATAACATATAACGTATAACGCATATCGCACAACGCATAACGCATAACGCATAACGCATAACATATAACGCATAACGCATAACGCATAACGCATAACGCATAACGCATAACGCATAAAGCAAAACGCATAACGCAAACGTATAACGCACAACGTATAACGCATAACGCATAACGCATAACGCATAACGTATAACGCATAACGCATAACGCATAACGCATAACGCATAACGCATAACGCATAACGCATAACGCATAATGCATAACGCATAACGCATAACGCATAACGCATAACGCATAACGCATAACGTATAACGCATAACGCATACCGTATAACGCATAACGCATAACGTAAACGTATAGCGCACAACGCATAATGCATAAACCATAACCCTTACTTCATAACGCATAACGCATAATGCACAACGCATAACGAACACCGGAAAACCCATAACGCCTAACGCATAACGGATCACGAATAACGCATAACGCATAACGCATAACGCATAACGCATAACGCATAACGCATAACGCATAACGCATAACGCATAACGCATAACGCATAACGCATAGCGCATAACGCATAACGCGTAACGCATAACGCATAACGCATAACGCATAACGCATAACGCATAACGCATAACGCATAACGCATAACGCATAACGCATAACGCATAACGCATAACGCATAACGCATAACGCATAACCATAACGCATAACGCATAACCCATAACGCATAACGAATAACGCATAACGTATAACGCATAACGCATACCGTATAACGCATAATGCATAACGCATAACGCATAACGCATAACGCATAACGCATAACGCATAACGTATAACGCATAACGCATACCGTATAACGCATAACGCATAACGCATAACGCAAACGTATAGCGCACAACGCATAATGCATAAACCATAACCCTTACTTCATAACGCATAACGCATAATGCACAACGCATAACGCATAACGCATAACGTATAACGCATAACGCATACCGTATAACGCATAATGCATAACGCATAACGCATAACGCATAACGCATAACGCATAACGCATAACGTATAACGCATAACGCATACCGTATAACGCATAACGCATAACGCAAACGTATAGCGCACAACGCATAATGCATAAACCATAACCCTTACTTCATAACGCCATAACGCATAATGCACAACGCATAACGAACACCGGAAAACCCATAACGCATAACGCATAATGCATAACGCATAAAGCATAACGCATAACGCATAACGCATAACGCATAACGCATAACGCCTAACGCATAACGGATCACGCATAACGCATAACCCATAACGCATAACGCATAACGCATAACCATAACGCATAACGCATAACGCATAACGCATAACGCATAACCATAACGCATAACGCATAACCCATAACGCATAACGCATAACGCATAACGCATAACGCATACCGTATAACGCATAACGCATAACTCATAACGCATAACGCATAACATATAACGTATAACGCATAACGCACAACGCATAACGCATAACGCATAACGCATAACGCATTACGCATAACATATAACGCATAACGCATAACGCATAACGCATAACGCATACCGTATAACGCATAACGCATAACGCATAACGCAAACGTATAACGCACAACGCATAACGCATAACGCATAACGCATAACATATAACGTATAACGCATAACGCACAACGCATAACGCATAACGCATAACGCATAACGCATAACGCATAACGCATAACGCATAACATTTAACGCATAACGCATAACGCATAACGCATAACGCATAACGCATAACCATAACGCATAACGCATAACCCATAACGCATAACGAATAACGCATAACGCATAACGCATAACGCATAACGCATAACGCATAACGCATAACGCATAACGCATAACGCATAACGCATAACGCATAACGCATAACGCATAACGCATAACGCATAACGCATAACGCATAACGCATAACGCATAACGCATAACGCATAACGCATAACGCGTAACGCATAACGCATAACGCATAACGCATAACGCATAACGCATAACGCATAACGCATAACGCATAACGCATAACGTATAACGCATAACGCATAACGCATAACGCATAACGCATAACGCATAACGCATAAACATAACGCATAACGCATAACCCATAACGCATAACGAATAACGCATAACGTATAACGCATAACGCATACCGTATAACGCATAATGCATAACGCATAACGCATAACGCATAACGCATAACGCATAACGTATAACGCATAACGCATACCGTATAACGCATAACGCATAACGCATAACGCAAACGTATAGCGCACAACGCATAATGCATAAACCATAACACTTACTTCATAACGCATAACGCATAATGCACAACGCATAACGCATAACGCATAACGTATAACGCATAACGCATACCGTATAACGCTTAATGCATAACGCATAACGCATAACGCATAACGCATAACGCATAACGCATAACGCATAACGTATAACGCATAACGCATACCGTATAACGCATAACGCATAACGCATAACGCAAACGTATAGCGCACAACGCATAATGCATAAACCATAACCCTTACTTCATAACGCCATAACGCATAATGCACAACGCATAACGAACACCGGAAAACCCATAACGCATAACGCATAATGCATAACGCATAAAGCATAACGCATAACGCATAACGCATAACGCATAACGCCTAACGCATAACGGATCACGCATAACGCATAACCCATAACGCATAACGCATAACGCACAACGCATAACGCACAACGCATAACGCATAAGGCATAACGCATAACGTATAACGCATAACGCATAACGCATAACGCATAACGCATAACCATAACGCATAACGCATAACGCATAACGCATAACGCATAACGCATAACGCATAACGCATAACGCATAACACATAACGCATAACGTGTAACTCATAACGCATAACGCATAAAGCATAACGCATAACGCATAACGCATAACGCATATCGCATAACGCATAATACATAACGTATAACGCATAACGCATACCGTAGAACGCATAACGCATAACGCATAACGCAAACGTATAACGCACAACGCATAACGCATATCGCATAACGCATAACATATAACGTATAACGCATATCGCACAACGCATAACGCATAACGCATAACGCATAACGCATAACATATAACGCATAACGCATAACGCACACGCATAACGCATAACGCATAAAGCAAAACGCATAACGCAAACGTATATCGCACAACGTATAACGCATAACGCATAACGCATAACGCATAACGTATAACGCATAACGCATAACGCATAACGCATAACGCATAACGCATAACGCATAACGCATAACGCATAACGCATAACGCATAACCATAACGCATAACGCATAACCCATAACGCATAACGCATAACGCATAACGTATAACGCATAACGCATACCGTATAACGCATAATGCATAACGCATAACGCATAACGCATAACGCATAACGCATAACGCATAACGCATAACGTATAACGCATAACGCATACCGTATAACGCATAACGCATAACGTAAACGTATAGCGCACAACGCATAATGCATGAACCATAACCCTTACTTCATAACGCATAACGCATAATGCACAACGCATAACGAACACCGGAAAACCCATAACGCCTAACGCATAACGGATCACGAATAACGCATAATGCATAACGCATAAATCATAACGAATACCGCAAATCGCATAACGCCTTACGCATAACGGATCACGCATGACGCATAAAGCATAACGCATAACGCATAACGCATAACGCCTAACGCATAACGCATAACGCATAACGCATAACCCATAACGCATAACGCATAACGCACAACGCATAACGCACAACGCATAACGCATAAGGCATAACGCATAACGTATAACGCATAACGCATAACGCATAACGCATAACGCATAACGCATAACGCATAACCATAACGCATAACGCATAACGCATAACGCATAACGCATAACGCATAACGCATAACGCATAACGCATAACACATAACGCATAACGTGTAACTCATAACGCATAACGCATAAAGCATAACGCATAACGCATAACGCATAACGCATATCGCATAACGCATAATACATAACGTATAACGCATAACGCATACCGTATAACGCATAACGCATAACGCATAACGCAAACGTATAACGCACAACGCATAACGCATATCGCATAACGCATAACATATAACGTATAACGCATATCGCACAACGCATAACGCATAACGCATAACGCATAACATATAACGCATAACGCATAACGCATAACGCACACGCATAACGCATAACGCATAAAGCAAAACGCATAACGCAAACGTATATCGCACAACGTATAACGCATAACGCATAACGCATAACGCATAACGTATAACGCATAACGCATAACGCATAACGCATAACGCATAACGCATAACGCATAACGCATAACGCATAACGCATAACGCATAACCATAACGCATAACGCATAACCCATAACGCATAACGCATAACGCATAACGTATAACGCATAACGCATAACGTATAACGCATAATGCATAACGCATAACGCATAACGCATAACGCATAACGCATAACGCATAACGTATAACGCATAACGCATACCGTATAACGCATAACGCATAACGTAAACGTATAGCGCACAACGCATAATGCATAAACCATAACCCTTACTTCATAACGCATAACGCATAATGCACAACGCATAACGAACACCGGAAAACCCATAACGCCTAACGCATAACGGATCACGAATAACGCATAATGCATAACGCATAAATCATAACGAATACCGCAAATCGCATAACGCCTAACGCATAACGGATCACGCATGACGCATAAAGCATAACGCATAACGCATAACGCATAACGCATAACGCATAACGCATAACGCATAACGCATATCGCATAACGCATAAATCATAACCCATAACGCACAACGCATAAGGCATAATGCACAACGCATAACGAATACCGCAAAACGCATAACGCATAACGCATAACGCATAACTCATAACGCATAACGCATAACGCATAACGCACACCGTATAACGCATAACGCATAACGCATAACGCATAAAGCATAACGCATAACGCATAACGCATAATGCAAACGTATAACGCCCAACGCATAAAGCATAACGAACAACCCATAACGCATAATGCAAACGTATAACGCCCAACGCATAAAGCATAACGAACAACCCATAACGCATAATCCATAACGCATAACGCATAACGCATAAAGTATAACGCATAACGCATAACGCATAACGCAAACTTATAACGCACAACGCATAGCGCATAAAGCATAACGCATAACGCATAACGCATAACGCATAACGCATAACGCATAAGGCATAACGCATAACGCATAACGCATAACGCATAACGCATAACGCATAACGCATAACGCATAACGCATAACGCATAACGGATCACGCATAACGCATAACGCATAACGCATAACACATAACGCATAACGCATAACGTATAACGCATAACGCATAAAGCACAACGTATAACGCATACCGTATAACGCATAATGCATAACGCATAACGCATAACGCATAACTCATAACGCATAACGCACACCGTATAACGCATAACGCATAACGCATAACGCATAAAGCATAACGCATAACGCATAACGCATAATGCAAACGTATAACGCCCAACGCATAAAGCATAACGAACAACCCATAACGCATAATCCATAACGCATAACGCATAACGCATAACGCATAACGCATAACGCATAACGCATAAAGTATAACGCATAACGCATAACGCATAACGCAAACTTATAACGCACAACGCATAGCGCATAACGCATAACGCATAACGCATAACGCATAACGCATAACGCATAACGCATAACGCATAACGCATAACGCATAACGCATAACGCATAACGGATCACGCATAACGCATAACGCATAACGCATAACGCATAACGCATAACGCATAACGCATAACGCATAACGCATAATGCATAACGCATAACGCATAACGCATACCGTATAACGCATAACGCATAACGCATAACGCATAACGCATAACATATAACGTATAACGCATAACGCACAACGCATAACGCATAACGCATAACGCATAACGCATAACGCATAACATATAACGCATAACGCATAACGCATAACGCATAACGCATACCGTATAACGCATAACGCATAACGCATAACGCAAACGTATAACGCACAACGCATAACGCATAACGCATAACGCATAACATATAACGTATAACGCATAACGCACAACGCATAACGCATAACGCATAACGCATAACGCATAACATTTAACGCATAACGCATAACGCATAACGCATAACGCATAACGCATAACGCATAACCATAACGCATAACGCATAACCCATAACGCATAACGAATAACGCATAACGCATAACGCATAACGCATAACGCATAACGCATAACGCATAACGCATAACGCATAACGCATAACGCATAACGCATAACGCATAACGCATAACGCATAACGCATAACGCATAACGCATAACGCGTAACGCGTAACGCATAACGCATAACGCATAACGCATAACGCATAACGCATAACGCATAACGCATAACGCATAACGTATAACGCATAACGCATAACGCATAACGCATAACGCATAACGCATAACGCATAACGCATAACCATAACGCATAACGCATAACCCATAACGCATAACGAATAACGCATAACGTATAACGCATAACGCATACCGTATAACGCATAACGTATAACGCATAACGCATAACGCATAAAGCATAACGCATAACGCATAACGCATAATGCAAACGTATAACGCCCAACGCATAAAGCATAACGAACAACCCATAACGCATAATCCATAACGCATAACGCATAACGCATAACGCATAACGCATAACGCATAACGCATAACGCATAACGCATAACGCATAACGGATCACGCATAACGCATAACGCATAACGCATAACGCATAACGCATAACGCATAACGCATAATGCATAACGCATAACGCATAACGCATACCGTATAACGCATAACGCATAACGCATAACGCATAACGCATAACATATAACGTATAACGCATAACGCACAACGCATAACGCATAACGCATAACGCATAACGCATAACGCATAACATATAACGCATAACGCATAACGCATAACGCATAACGCATACCGTATAACGCATAACGCATAACGCATAACGCAAACGTATAACGCACAACGCATAACGCATAACGCATAACGCATAACATATAACGTATAACGCATAACGCACAACGCATAACGCATAACGCATAACGCATAACGCATAACGCATAACATTTAACGCATAACGCATAACGCATAACGCATAACGCATAACGCATAACGCATAACGCATAACGCATAACGCATAACGTATAACGCATAACGCATAACGCATAACGCATAACGCATAACGCATAACGCATAACGCATAACCATAACGCATAACGCATAACCCATAACGCATAACGCATAACGCATAACGCATAACGCATAACGCATAACGCATAACCATAACGCATAACGCATAACCCATAACGCATAACGAATAACGCATAACGTATAACGCATAACGCATACCGTATAACGCATAACGTATAACGCATAACGCATACCGTATAAAGCATAATGCATAACGCATAACGCATAACGCGTAACGCGTAACGCATAACGCATAACGCATAACGCATAACGCATAACGCATAACGCATAACGCATAACGCATAACGTATAACGCATAACGCATAACGCATAACGCATAACGCATAACGCATAACGCATAACGCATAACGCATAACGCATAACGCATAACGCATAACCATAACGCATAACGCATAACCCATAACGCATAACGAATAACGCATAACGTATAACGCATAACGCATACCGTATAACGCATAATGCATAACGCATAACGCATAACGCGTAACGCGTAACGCATAACGCATAACGCATAACGCATAACGCATAACGCATAACGCATAACGCATAACGCATAACGCATAACGTATAACGCATAACGCATAACGCATAACGCATAACGCATAACGCATAACGCATAACGCATAACGCATAACCATAACGCATAACGCATAACCCATAACGCATAACGAATAACGCATAACGCATAACCCATAACGCATAACGAATAACGCATAACGTATAACGCATAACGCATACCGTATAACGCATAATGCATAACGCATAACGCATAACGCATAACGCATAACGCATAACGTATAACGCATAACGCATACCGTATAACGCATAACGCATAACGCATAACGCAAACGTATAGCGCACAACGCATAATGCATAAACCATAACCCTTACTTCATAACGCATAACGCATAATGCACAACGCATAACGCATAACGCATAACGTATAACGCATATCGCATACCGTATAACGCTTAATGCATAACGCATAACGCATAACGCATAACGCATAACGCATAACGCATAACGTATAACGCATAACGCATACCGTATAACGCATAACGCATAACGCATAACGCAAACGTATAGCGCACAACGCATAATGCATAAACCATAACCCTTACTTCATAACGCCATAACGCATAATGCACAACGCATAACGAACACCGGAAAACCCATAACGCATAACGCATAATGCATAACGCATAAAGCATAACGCATAACGCATAACGCATAACGCATAACGCATAACGCCTAACGCATAACGCATAACGCATAACGCCTAACGCATAACGGATCACGCCTAACGCATAACGCATAACGCATAACGCATAACGCATAACGCATAACGCATAACGCATAACGTATAACGCATAACGCATACCGTATAACGCATAACGCATAACGTAAACGTATAGCGCACAACGCATAATGCATAAACCATAACCCTTACTTCATAACGCATAACGCATAATGCACAACGCATAACGAACACCGGAAAACCCATAACGCCTAACGCATAACGGATCACGAATAACGCATAATGCATAACGCATAAATCATAACGAATACCGCAAATCGCATAACGCCTAACGCATAACGGATCACGCATGACGCATAAAGCATAACGCATAACGCATAACGCATAACGCATAACGCATAACGCATAACGCATATCGCATAACGCATAAATCATAACCCATAACGCACAACGCATAAGGCATAATGCACAACGCATAACGAATACCGAAAAACGCATAACGCATAACGCATAACGCATAACTCATAACGCATAACGCATAACGCATAACGCACACCGTATAACGCATAACGCATAACGCATAACGCATAAAGCATAACGCATAACGCATAACGCATAATGCAAACGTATAACGCCCAACGCATAAAGCATAACGAACAACCCATAACGCATAATGCAAACGTATAACGCCCAACGCATAAAGCATAACGAACAACCCATAACGCATAATCCATAACGCATAACGCATAACGCATAAAGTATAACGCATAACGCATAACGCATAACGCAAACTTATAACGCACAACGCATAGCGCATAACGCATAACGCATAACGCATAACGCATAACGCATAACGCATAACGCATAACGCATAACGCATAACGCATAACGCATAACGCATAACGCATAACGCATAACGCATAACGCATAACGGATCACGCATAACGCATAACGCATAACGCATAACACATAACGCATAACGCATAACGTATAACGCATAACGCATAAAGCACAACGTATAACGCATACCGTATAACGCATAATGCATAACGCATAACGCATAACGCATAACTCATAACGCATAACGCATAACGCACACCGTATAACGCATAACGCATAACGCATAACGCATAAAGCATAACGCATAACGCATAACGCATAACGCATAACGCATAACGCATAACGCATAACGCATAACGCATAACGCATAACGGATCACGCATAACGCATAACGCATAACGCATAACGCATAACGCATAACGCATAACGCATAACGCATAATGCATAACGCATAACGCATAACGCATACCGTATAACGCATAACGCATAACGCATAACGCATAACGCATAACATATAACGTATAACGCATAACGCACAACGCATAACGCATAACGCATAACGCATAACGCATAACGCATAACGCATAACATATAACGCATAACGCATAACGCATAACGCATAACGCATACCGTATAACGCATAACGCATAACGCATAACGCAAACGTATAACGCCCAACGCATAAAGCATAACGAACAACCCATAACGCATAATCCATAACGCATAACGCATAACGCATAAAGTATAACGCATAACGCATAACGCATAACGCAAACTTATAACGCACAACGCATAGCGCATAACGCATAACGCATAACGCATAACGCATAACGCATAACGCATAACGCATAACGCATAACGCATAACGCATAACGCATAACGCATAACGCATAACGCATAACGGATCACGCATAACGCATAACGCATAACGCATAACGCATAACGCATAACGCATAACGCATAACGCATAATGCATAACGCATAACGCATAACGCATACCGTATAACGCATAACGTATAACGCATAACGCATACCGTATAACGCTTAATGCATAACGCATAACGCATAACGCATAACGCATAACGCATAACGCATAACGTATAACGCATAACGCATACCGTATAACGCATAACGCATAACGCATAACGCAAACGTATAGCGCACAACGCATAATGCATAAACCATAACCCTTACTTCATAACGCCATAACGCATAATGCACAACGCATATCGAACACCGGAAAACCCATAACGCATAACGCATAATGCATAACGCATAAAGCATAACGCATAACGCATAACGCATAACGCATAACGCATAACGCCTAACGCATAACGGATCACGCATAACGCATAACCCATAACGCATAACGCATAACGCACAACGCATAACGCATAACGCATAACGCATAAGGCATAACGCATAACGTATAACGCATAACGCATAACGCATAACGCATAACGCATAACGCATAACGCATAACGCATAACGCATAACCATAACGCATAACGCATAACGCATAACGCATAACGCATAACGCATAACGCATAACGCATAACGCATAACACATAACGCATAACGTGTAACTCATAACGCATAACGCATAAAGCATAACGCATAACGCATAACGCATAACGCATATCGCATAACGCATAATACATAACGTATAACGCATAACGCATACCGTATAACGCATAACGCATAACGCATAACGCAAACGTATAACGCACAACGCATAACGCATATCGCATAACGCATAACATATAACGTATAACGCATATCGCACAACGCATAACGCATAACGCATAACGCATAACGCATAACATATAACGCATAACGCATAACGCATAACGCACACGCATAACGCATAACGCATAAAGCAAAACGCATAACGCAAACGTATATCGCACAACGTATAACGCATAACGCATAACGCATAACGCAAAACGTATAACGCATAACGCATAACGCATAACGCATAACGCATAACGCATAACGCATAACGCATAACGCATAACGCATAACCATAACGCATAACGCATAACCCATAACGCATAACGCATAACGCATAACGTATAACGCATAACGCATACCGTATAACGCATAATGCATAACGCATAACGCATAACGCATAACGCATAACGCATAACGCATAACGTATAACGCATAACGCATACCGTATAACGCATAACGCATAACGTAAACGTATAGCGCACAACGCATAATGCATAAACCATAACCCTTACTTCATAACGCATAACGCATAATGCACAACGCATAACGAACACCGGAAAACCCATAACGCCTAACGCATAACGGATCACGAATAACGCATAATGCATAACGCATAAATCATAACGAATACCGCAAATCGCATAACGCCTAACGCATAACGGATCACGCATGACGCATAAAGCATAACGCATAACGCATAACGCATAACGCATAACGCATAACGCATAACGCATAACGCATAACGCATATCGCATAACGCATAAATCATAACCCATAACGCACAACGCATAAGGCATAATGCACAACGCATAACGAATACCGCAAAACGCATAACGCATAACGCATAACGCATAACTCATAACGCATAACGCACACCGTATAACGCATAACGCATAACGCATAACGCATAAAGCATAACGCATAACGCATAACGCATAATGCAAACGTATAACGCCCAACGCATAAAGCATAACGAACAACCCATAACGCATAATGCAAACGTATAACGCCCAACGCATAAAGCATAACGATCAACCCATAACGCATAATCCATAACGCATAACGCATAACGCATAAAGTATAACGCATAACGCATAACGCATAACGCATAACGCATAACGCATAACGCATAACGCATAACGCATAACGGATCACGCATAACGCATAACGCATAACGCATAACACATAACGCATAACGCATAACGTATAACGCATAACGCATAAAGCACAACGTATAACGCATACCGTATAACGCATAATGCATAACGCATAACGCATAACGCATAACTCATAACGCATAACGCATAACGCACACCGTATAACGCATAACGCATAACGCATAAATCATAAAGCATAACGCATAACGCATAACGCATAATGCAAACGTATAACGCCCAACGCATAAAGCATAACGAACAACCCATAACGCATAATCCATAACGCATAACGCATAACGCATAACGCATAACGCATAACGCATAACGCATAAAGTATAACGCATAACGCATAACGCATAACGCAAACTTATAACGCACAACGCATAGCGCATAACGCATAACGCATAACGCATAACGCATAACGCATAACGCATAACGCATAACGCATAACGCATAACGCATAACGCATAACGCATAACGCATAACGCATAACGGATCACGCATAACGCATAACGCATAACGCATAACGCATAACGCATAACGCATAACGCATAACGCATAATGCATAACGCATAACGCATAACGCATACCGTATAACGCATAACGCATAACGCATAACGCATAACGCATAACGCATAACATATAACGTATAACGCATAACGCACAACGCATAACGCATAACGCATAACGCATAACGCATAACGCATAACATATAACGCATAACGCATAACGCATAACGCATAACGCATACCGTATAACGCATAACGCATAACGCATAACGCAAACGTATAACGCACAACGCATAACGCATAACGCATAACGCATAACATATAACGTATAACGCATAACGCACAACGCATAACGCATAACGCATAACGCATAACGCATAACGCATAACATTTAACGCATAACGCATAACGCATAACGCATAACGCATAACGCATAACCATAACGCATAACGCATAACCCATAACGCATAACGAATAACGCATAACGCATAACGCATAACGCATAACGCATAACGCATAACGCATAACGCATAACGCATAACGTATAACGCATAACGCATAACGCATAACGCATAACGCATAACGCATAACGCGTAACGCGTAACGCATAACGCATAACGCATAACGCATAACGCATAACGCATAACGCATAACGCATAACGTATAACGCATAACGCATAACGCATAACGCATAACGCATAACGCATAACGCATAACCATAACGCATAACGCATAACCCATAACGCATAACGAATAACGCATAACGTATAACGCATAACGCATACCGTATAACGCATAATGCATAACGCATAACGCATAACGCATAACGCATAACGCATAACGCATAACGTATAACGCATAACGCATACCGTATAACGCATAACGCATAACGCATAACGCAAACGTATAGCGCACAACGCATAATGCATAAACCATAACCCTTACTTCATAACGCATAACGCATAATGCACAACGCATAACGCATAACGCATAAAGTATAACGCATAACGCATACCGTATAACGCTTAATGCATAACGCATAACGCATAACGCATAACGCATAACGCATAACGCATAACGTATAACGCATAACGCATACCGTATAACGCATAACGCATAACGCAAACGTATAGCGCACAACGCATAATGCATAAACCATAACCCTTACTTCATAACGCCATAACGCATAATGCACAACGCATAACGAACACCGGAAAACCCATAACGCATAACGCATAATGCATAACGCATAAAGCATAACGCATAACGCATAACGCATAACGCATAACGCATAACGCATAACGCATAACGCCTAACGCATAACGGATCACGCATAACGCATAACCCATAACGCATAACGCATAACGCACAACGCATAACGCATAACGCATAACGCATAAGGCATAACGCATAACGTATAACGCATAACGCATAACGCATAACGCATAACGCATAACGCATAACGCATAACCATAACGCATAACGCATAACGCATAACCCATAACGCATAACGCATAACGCATAACGCATAACACATAACGCATAACGTGTAACTCATAACGCATAACGCATAAAGCATAACGCATAACGCATAACGCATAACGCATATCGCATAACGCATAATACATAACGTATAACGCATAACGCATACCGTATAACGCATAACGCATAACGCATAACGCAAACGTATAACGCACAACGCATAACGCATATCGCATAACGCATAACATATAACGTATAACGCATATCGCACAACGCATAACGCATAACGCATAACGCATAACGCATAACATATAACGCATAACGCATAACGCATAACCATAACGCATAAAGCAAAACGCATAACGCAAACGTATATCGCACAACGTATAACGCATAACGCATAACGCATAACGCATAACGTATAACGCATAACGCATAACGCATAACGCATATCGCATAACGCATAACGCATAACGCATAACGCATAACGCATAACGCATAACCATAACGCATAACGCATAACCCATAACGCATAACGCATAACGCATAACGTATAACGCATAACGCATACCGTATAACGCATAATGCATAACGCATAACGCATAACGCATAACGCATAACGCATAACGCATAACGTATAACGCATAACGCATACCGTATAACGCATAACGCATAACGTAAACGTATAGCGCACAACGCATAATGCATAAACCATAACCCTTACTTCATAACGCATAACGCATAATGCACAACGCATAACGAACACCGGAAAACCCATAACGCCTAACGCATAACGGATCACGAATAACGCATAATGCATAACGCATAAATCATAACGAATACCGCAAATCGCATAACGCCTAACGCATAACGGATCACGCATGACGCATAAAGCATAACGCATAACGCATAACGCATAACGCATAACGCATAACGCATAACGCATATCGCATAACGCATAAATCATAACCCATAACGCACAACGCATAAGGCATAATGCACAACGCATAACGAATACCGCAAAACGCATAACGCATAACGCATAACGCATAACTCATAACGCATAACGCATAACGCATAACGCACACCGTATAACGCATAACGCATAACGCATAACGCATAACGCATAAAGCATAACGCATAACGCATAACGCATAATGCAAACGTATAACGCCCAACGCATAAAGCATAACGAACAACCCATAACGCATAATGCAAACGTATAACGCCCAACGCATAAAGCATAACGAACAACCCATAACGCATAATCCATAACGCATAACGCATAACGCATAAAGTATAACGCATAACGCATAACGCATAACGCAAACTTATAACGCACAACGCATAGCGCATAACGCATAACGCATAACGCATAACGCATAACGCATAACGCATAACGCATAACGCATAACGCATAACGCATAACGCATAACGCATAACGCATAACGCATAACGGATCACGCATAACGCATAACGCATAACGCATAACACATAACGCATAACGCATAACGTATAACGCATAACGCATAAAGCATAACGCAAAACGCATAACGCATTACGCATAACTTATAACTCATAACTCATAAGGAGTAACGCATAACGCATAAAGCATAACGCATAACGCATAACGCATAACGCATAACGCATAACGCATAACGCATAACGCATAATGCATAACGCATAAGGCATAACGCATTACGCATAACTTATAACTCATAACTCATAACGAATAACGCAATACGCAAAGTGAATAACGCATAAAGCATAACGCATAACCCATAACCCTTAACGCATAACGCATAACGCATAATGCACAACGCTTAACGAATACCGCAAATCGCATAACGCCTAACGCATAACGGATCACGCATGACGCATAAAGCATAACGCATAACGCATAACGCATAACGCATAACGCATAACGCATAACGCATATCGCATAACGCTTAAATCATAACCCATAACGCATAACGCATAACGCATAATGCACAACGCTTAACGAATACCGCAAATCGCATAACGCCTAACGCATAACGGATCACGCATGACGCATAAAGCATAACGCATAACGCATAACGCATAACGCATAACGCATAACGCATATCGCATAACGCATAAATCATAACCCATAACGCACAACGCATAACGCATAATGCACAACGCATAACGAATACCGCAAAACGCATAACGCATAACGCATAACGCATAACTCATAACGCATAACGCATAACGCACACCGTATAACGCATAACGCATAACGCATAACGCATAAAGCATAACGCATAACGCATAACGCATAATGCAAACGTATAACGCCCAACGCATAAAGCATAACGAACAACCCATAACGCATAATCCATAACGCATAACGCATAACGCATAACGCATAACGCATAACGCATAAAGTATAACGCATAACGCATAACGCATAACGCAAACTTATAACGCACAACGCATAGCGCATAACGCATAACGCATAACGCATAACGCATAACGCATAACGCATAACGCATAACGCATAACGCATAACGCA
This sequence comes from Lasioglossum morio, assembly GCA_916610235.2. Taxonomy (NCBI): domain Eukaryota; kingdom Metazoa; phylum Arthropoda; class Insecta; order Hymenoptera; family Halictidae; genus Lasioglossum; species Lasioglossum morio. Next base: position 418,330 of record CAKAJA020000138.1, on the reverse strand, counting down.
TAACGGATCACGCATAACGCATAACGCATAACGCATAACGCATAACGCATAACGCATAACGCATAACGCATAACGCATAACGCATAACGCATAACGCATAACGTATAACGCATAACGCATACCGTATAACGCATAATGCATAACGCATAACGCATAACGCATAACGCATAACGCATAACGCATAAAGCAAAACGCATAACGCAAACGTATAACGCACAACGCATAACGCATAACGCATAACGCATAACGCATAACACATAACGTATAACGCATAACGCATAACGCATAACGCATAACGCATAACGCATAACGCATAACCATAACGCATAACGCATAACCCATAACGCATAACGCATAACGCATAACGTATAACGCATAACGCATACCGTATAACGCATAATGCATAACGCATAACGCATAACGCATAACGCATAACGCATAACGTATAACGCATAACGCATACCGTATAACGCATAACGCATAACGCATGACGCAAACGTATAGCGCACAACGCATAACGCAAAACGCATAACGTTAACGCATAACTCATAACGCATAAGGCTTGATGCATGACGCATATCGCATATCGCATAACGCATAAGGCTTGATGCATGAAGCATATCGCATAACGCATAAGGCATAACGCATAATACATAACGTATAACGCATTATGCATAACGCATAACGCATAACGCATAACGCATAACCCATAACCCTTAACGCATAACGCATAACGCATAATGCATAACGCTTAACGAATACCGCAAATCGCATAACGCCTAACGCATAACGGATCACGCATGACGCATAAAGCATAACGAATAACGCATAACGCATAACGCATAGCGCATAACGCATAACGCATAACGCATAAATCATAACCCATAACGCACAACGCATAACGCATAATGCACAACGCATAACGAATACCGCAAAACGCATAACGCATAACGCATAACGCATAACTCAGAACGCATAACGCATAACGCGTAACGCATAACGCATAACGCATAACGCATAACGCATAACGCATAACGCATAACGCATAACGCATAACGCATAACGCATAACGCATAACGCATAACGCATAACACATAACGCATAACGTGTAACTCATAACGCATAACGCAAAAAGCATAACGCATAACGCATAACGCATAACGTATAACGCATAACGCATACCGTATAACGAATAATGCATAACGCATAACGCATAACGCATAACGCATAACGCATAACGCATAACGTATAACGCATAACGCATACCGTATAACGCATAACGCATAACGCATAACGCAAACGTATAACGCACAACGCATAACGCATAACGCATAACGCATAACATATAACGTATAACGCATAACGCACAACGCATAACGCATAACGCATAACGCATAACGCATAACGCATAACATTTAACGCATAACGCATAACGCATAACGCATAACGCATAACGCATAACGCATAACCATAACGCATAACGCATAACCCATAACGCATAACGAATAACGCATAACGCATAACGCATAACGCATAACGCATAACGCATAACGCATAACGCATAACGCATAACGCATAACGCATAACGCATAACGCATAACGCATAACGCATAACGCATAACGCATAACGCATAACGCATAACGCGTAACGCGTAACGCATAACGCATAACGCATAACGCATAACGCATAACGCATAACGCATAACGTATAACGCATAACGCATAACGCAAACGTATAGCGCACAACGCATAATGCATAAACCATAACGCATAACCCATAACGCATAACGAATAACGCATAACGCATAACGCATAACGCATAACGCATAACCATAACGCATAACGCATAACCCATAACGCATAACGAATAACGCATAACGTATAACGCATAACGCATACCGTATAACGCATAATGCATAACGCATAACGCATAACGCATAACGCATAACGCATAACGTATAACGCATAACGCATACCGTATAACGCATAACGCATAACGCATAACGCAAACGTATAGCGCACAACGCATAATGCATAAACCATAACCCTTACTTCATAACGCATAACGCATAATGCACAACGCATAACGCATAACGCATAACGTATAACGCATAACGCATACCGTATAACGCATAATGCATAACGCATAACGCATAACGCATAACGCATAACGCATAACGCATAACGTATAACGCATAACGCATGCCGTATAACGCATAACGCATAACGCAAACGTATAGCGCACAACGCATAATGCATAAACCATAACCCTTACTTCATAACGCCATAACGCATAATGCACAACGCATAACGAACACCGGAAAACCCATAACGCATAACGCATAATGCATAACGCATAAAGCATAACGCATAACGCATAACGCATAACGCATAACGGATAACGCCTAACGCATAACGGATCACGCATAACGCATAACCCATAACGCATAACGCATAACGCATAACGCACAACGCATAACGCATAACGCATAACGCATAAGGCATAACGCATAACGTATAACGCATAACGCATAACGCATAACGCATAACGCATAACGCATAACCATAACGCATAACGCATAACGCATAACGCATAACGCATAACGCATAACGCATAACGCATAACACATAACGCATAACGTGTAACTCATAACGCATAACGCATAAAGCATAACGCATAACGCATAACGCATAACGCATATCGCATAACGCATAATACATAACGTATAACGCATAACGCATACCGTATAACGCATAACGCATAACGCATAACGCAAACGTATAACGCACAACGCATAACGCATATCGCATAACGCATAACATATAACGTATAACGCATATCGCACAACGCATAACGCATAACGCATAACGCATATCGCATAACATATAACGCATAACGCATAACGCATAACGCATAACGCATAACGCATAAAGCAAAACGCATAACGCAAACGTATAACGCACAACGTATAACGCATAACGCATAACGCATAACGCATAACGTATAACGCATAACGCATAACGCATAACGCATAACGCATAACGCATAACGCATAACGCATAACGCATAACGCATAACGCATAACCATAACGCATAACGCATAACCCATAACGCATAACGCATAACGCATAACGTATAACGCATAACGCATACCGTATAACGCATAATGCATAACGCATAACGCATAACGCATAACGCATAACGCATAACGCATAACGCATAACGTATAACGCATAACGCATACCGTATAACGCATAACGCATAACGTAAACGTATAGCGCACAACGCATAATGCATAAACCATAACCCTTACTTCATAACGCATAACGCATAATGCACAACGCATAACGAACACCGGAAAACCCATAACGCCTAACGCATAACGGATCACGAATAACGCATAATGCATAACGCATAAATCATTACGAATACCGCAAATCGCATAACGCCTAACGCATAACGGATCACGCATGACGCATAAAGCATAACGCATAACGCATAACGCATAACGCATAACGCATAACGCATAACGCATAACGCATAACGCATAAATCATAACCCATAACGCACAACGCATAAGGCATAATGCACAACGCATAACGAATACCGCAAAACGCATAACGCATAACGCATAACGCATAACTCATAACGCATAACGCATAACGCATAACGCACACCGTATAACGCATAACGCATAACGCATAACGCATAAAGCATAACGCATAACGCATAACGTATAATGCAAACGTATAACGCCCAACGCATAAAGCATAACGAACAACCCATAACGCATAATGCAAACGTATAACGCCCAACGTATAAAGCATAACGAACAACCCATAACGCATAATCCATAACGCATAACGCATAACGCATAAAGTATAACGCATAACGTATAACGCATAACGCAAACTTATAACGCACAACGCATAGCGCATAACGCATAACGCATAACGCATAACGCATAACGCATAACGCATAACGCATAACGCATAACGCATAACGCATAACGCATAACGGATCACGCATAACGCATAACGCATAACGCATAACACATAACGCATAACGCATAACGTATAACGCATAACGCATAAAGCACAACGCATAACGCATAACGCATAACGTATAACGCATAACGCATACCGTATAACGCATAATGCATAACGCATAACGCATAACGCATAACGCATAACGCATAACGCATAACGTATAACGTATAACGCATAACGCATACCGTATAACGCATAACGCATAACGCATAACGCAAACGTATAGCGCACAACGCATAATGCATAAACCATAACCCTTACTTCATAACGCCATAACGCATAATGCACAACGCATAACGAACACCGGAAAACCCATAACGCATAACGCATAATGCATAACGCATAAAGCATAACGCATAACGCATAACGCATAACGCATAACGCCTAACGCATAACGGATACCGTATAACGCATAACGCATAACGCATAACGCAAACGTATAACGCACAACGCATAACGCATATCGCATAACGCATAACATATAACGTATAACGCATATCGCACAACGCATAACGCATAACGCATAACGCATAACATATAACGCATAACGCATAACGCATAACGCATAACGCATAAAGCAAAACGCATAACGCAAACGTATAACGCACAACGTATAACGCATAACGCATAACGCATAACGCATAACGTATAACGCATAACGCATAACGCATAACGCATAACGCATAACGCATACCGCATAACGCATAACGCATAACGCATAACCATAACGCATAACGCATAACCCATAACGCATAACGCATAACGCATAACGCATAACGTATAACGCATAACGCATACCGTATAACGCATAATGCATAACGCATAACGCATAACGCATAACGCATAACGCATAACGCATAACGTATAACGCATAACGCATACCATATAACGCATAACGCATAACGTAAACGTATAGCGCACAACGCATAATGCATAAACCATAACCCTTACTTCATAACGCATAACGCATAATGCACAACGCATAACGAACACCGGAAAACCCATAACGCCTAACGCATAACGGATCACGAATAACGCATAATGCATAACGCATAAATCATAACGAATACCGCAAATCGCATAACGCCTAACGCATAACGGATCACGCATGACGCATAAAGCATAACGCATAACGCATAACGCATAACGCATAACGAATAACGCATAACGCATAACGCATATCGCATAACGCATAAATCATAACCCATAACGCACAACGCATAAGGCATAATGCACAACGCATAACGAATACCGCAAAACGCATAACGCATAACGCATAACGCATAACTCATAACGCATAACGCATAACGCAAACTTATAACGCACAACGCATAGCGCATAACGCATAACGCATAACGCATAACGCATAACGCATAACGCATAACGCATAACGCATAACGCATAACGCATAACGCATAACGCATAACGGATCACGCATAACGCATAACGCATAACGCATAACACATAACGCATAACGCATAACGTATAACGCATAACGCATAAAGCATAACGCATAACGCATAACGCATTACGCATAACTTATAACTCATAACTCATAAGGAGTAACGCATAACGCATAAAGCATAACGCATAACGCATAACGCATAACGCATAACGCATAACGCATAACGCATAATGCATAACGCATAAGGCATAACGCATTACGCATAACTTATAACTCATAACTCATAACGAATAACGCAATACGCAAAGTGAATAACGCATAAAGCATAACGCATAACCCATAACCCTTCACGCATAACGCATAATGCATAATGCACAACGCTTAACGAATACCGCAAATCGCATAACGCCTAACGCATAACGGATCACGCATGACGCATAAAGCATAACGCATAACGCATAACGCATAACGCATAACGCATAAGGCATATCGCATAACGCATAAATCATAACCCATAACGCATAACGCATAACGCATAATGCACAACGCTTAACGAATACCGCAAATCGCATAACGCCTAACGCATAACGGATCACGCATGACGCATAAAGCATAACGCATAACGCATAACGCAAAACGCATTACGCATAACGCATAATGCACAACGCATAACGAATACCGCAAAACGCATAACGCATAACGCATAACGCATAACTCATAACGCATAACGCATAACGCACACCGTATAACGCATAACGCATAACGCATAACGCATAAAGCATAACGCATAACGCATAACGCATAATGCAAACGTATAACGCCCAACGCATAAAGCATAACGAACAACCCATAACGCATAATCCATAACGCATAACGCATAACGCATAACGCATAACGCATAACGCATAAAGTATAACGCATAACGCATAACGCATAACGCAAACTTATAACGCACAACGCATAGCGCATAACGCATAACGCATAACGCATAACGCATAACGCATAACGCATAACGCATAAAGCAAAACGCATAACGCAAACGTGTAACGCACAACGCATAACGCATAACGCATAACGCATAACGCATAACGCATAACGTATAACGCACAACGCATAACGCATAACGCATAACGCATAACGCATAACGTATAACTATAAAGCATAACGCAAAACCCATAACGCATAACGCATACCGCATAACGTATAACGCATAACGCATACCGTATAACGCATAATGCATAACGCATAACGCATAACGCATAACGCATAACGCGTAACGCATAGCGTATAACGCATAACGCATACCGTATAACGCATAACGCATAACGCATAACGCAAACGTATAGCGCACAACGCATAATGCATAAACCATAACCCTTACGTCATAACGCATAATGCATAATGCACAACGCATAACGCATAACGCATAACGGATCACGAATAACGCATAAAGCATAACGCATAACGCATAACGCATAACGCATAACGCATAACGCATAATGCATAACGCATAACGCATAACGCATAACGCATAACGCATAACGCATAACGCATAACGCAAAACGCATAAAGCATAACGCATAACCCATAACCCTTAACGCATAACGCATAACGCATAATGCACAACGCTTAACGAATACCGCAAATCGCATAACGCCTAACGCATAACGGATCACGCATGACGCATAACGCATAACGCATAACGTATAACGCATAACGCATACCGTATAACGCATAACGCATAACGCATAACGCAAACGTATAGCCCACAACGCATAATGCATAAACCATAACCCTTACTTCATAACGCATAACGCATAATGCACAACGCATAACGGACACCGGAAAACCCATAACGCCTAACGCATAACGGATTACGAATGACGCATAATGCATAACGCATAAAGCATAACGCATAACGCATAACGCAAACGTATAACGCACAACGCATAACGCATAACGCATAACGCATAACGCATAACGTATAACGCATAACGCATAACGCATAACGCATAACGCATAACGCATAACCCATAACGCATAACGCATAACGCATAACCATAACGCATAACGCATAACCCATAACGCACAACGCATAACGTATAACGCATAACGCATAACGCATAACACATAAACAAAATAACGAATAACGCATAACGCAAAATGAATAACGCATAAAGCATAACGCATTACCCATAACCCTTAACGCATAACGCATATCGCATAATGCACAACGCTTAACGAATACCGCAAATCGCATAACGCCTAACGCATAACGGATCACGCATGACGCATAAAGCATAACGAATAACGCATAACGCATAACGCATAACGCATAACGCATAACGCATAACGCATAACGCATAACGCATATCGCATAACGCATAAATCATAACCCATAACGCACAACGCATAACGCATAATGCACAACGCATAACGAATACCGCAAAACGCATAACGCATAACGCATAACGCATAACGCATAACTCATAACGCATAACGCATAACGCATAACGCATAACGCATAACGCATAACGCATAACGCATAACGCATAACGCATAACGCATATCGCATAACGCATAAATCATAACCCATAACGCACAACGCATAACGCATAATGCACAACGCATAACGAATACCGCAAAACGCATAACGCATAACGCATAACGCATAACTCATAACGCATAACGCATAACGCATAACGCATAACGCATAACACATAACGTATAACGCATAACGCATAACGCATAACGCATAACGTGTAACTCATAACGCATAACGCATAAAGCATAACGCATAACGCATAACGCATAACGCATACCGTATAACGCATAACGCATAACGCATAACGCAAACGTATAACGCACAACGCATAACGCATAACGCATAACGCATAACATATAACGTATAACGCATAACGCACAACGCATAACGCATAACGCATAACGCATAACATATAACGCATAACGCATAACGCATAACGCATAACGCATAACGCATAACGCATAAAGCAAAACGCATAACGCAAACGTATAACGCACAACGCATAACGCATAACGCATAACGCATAACGCATAACGCATAACGCATAACGGATCACGCATGACGCATAACGCATAACGCATAACGTATAACGCATAACGCATACCGTATAACGCATAACGCATAACGCATAACGCAAACGTATAGCCCACAACGCATAATGCATAAACCATAACCCTTACTTCATAACGCATAACGCATAATGCACAACGCATAACGAACACCGGAAAACCCATAACGCCTAACGCATAACGGATTACGAATGACGCATAATGCATAACGCATAAAGCATAACGCATAACGCATAACGCAAACGTATAACGCACAACGCATAACGCATAACGCATAACGCATAACGCATAACGCATAACGCATAACGCATAACGCATAACGCATAACGCATAACGCATAAAGCAAAACGCATAACGCAAACGTATAACGCACAACGCATAACGCATAACGCATAACGCATAACGCATAACGCATAACGCATAACGGATCACGCATGACGCATAACGCATAACGCATAACGTATAACGCATAACGCATACCGTATAACGCATAACGCATAACGCATAACGCAAACGTATAGCCCACAACGCATAATGCATAAACCATAACCCTTACTTCATAACGCATAACGCATAATGCACAACGCATAACGAACACCGGAAAACCCATAACGCCTAACGCATAACGGATCAAGCATAACGCATAACGCATAACGCAAACGTATAACGCACAACGCATAACGCATAACGCATAACGCATAACGCATAACGTATAACGCATAACGCATAACGCATAACGCATAACGCATAACCCATAACGCATAACGCATAACGCATAACCATAACGCATAAGGCTTGATGCATGACGCATATCGCATATCGCATAACGCATAACGCATTATGCATAACGCATAACGCATAACGCATAACGCATAACGCATATCGCATAACACATACGCATAACGCATAAGGCATAACGCATTACGCATAACTTATAACTCATAACTCATAACGAATAACGCATAACGCAAAATGAATAACGCATAAAGCATAACGCATAACCCATAACCCTTAACGCATAACGCATAACGCATAATGCACAACGCTTAACGAATACCGCAAATCGCATAACGCCTAACGCATAACGGATCACGCATGACGCATAAAGCATAACGCATAACGCATAACGCATAACGCATAACGCATAACGCATAACGCATATCGCATAACGCATAAATCATAACCCATAACGCACAACGCATAAGGCATAATGCACAACGCATAACGAATACCGAAAACGCATAACGCATAACGCATAACGCATAACTCATAACGCATAACGCATAACGCATAACGCATAACGCACACCGTATAACGCATAAAGCATAACGCATAACGCATAAAGCATAACGCATAACGCAGAACGCATAATGCAAACGTATAACGCCCAACGCATAAAGCATAACGAACAACCCATAACGCATAATCCATAACGCATAACGCATAACGCATAACGCATAAAGTATAACGCATAACGCATAACGCATAACGCAAACTTATAACGCACAACGCATAGCGCATAACGCATAACGCATAACGCATAACGCATAACGCATAACGCATAACGCATAACGCATAACGCATAACGCATAACGCATAACGCATAACGCATAACGCATAACGCATAACGGATCACGCATAACGCATAACGCATAACGCATAACACATAACGCATAACGCATAACGCATAACGTATAACGCATAACGCATAACGCATAAAGCATAACGCATAACGCATGACGCATAACGCATAACGCATAACGCATAACGCGTAACGCATAACGCATAACGCATAACGCATAACGCATAACGCATAACGCATAACACATAACGCATAACGAATAACGCATAACGCAAAATGAATAACGCATAAAGCATAACGCATAACCCATAACCCTTAACGCATAACGCATAACGCATAATGCACAACGCTTAACGAATACCGCAAATCGCATAACGCCTAACGCATAACGGATCACGCATGACGCATAAAGCATAACGAATAACGCATAACGCATAACGCATAACACATAACGCATAACGCATAACGCATAACGCATAACGCATATCGCATAACGCATAAATCATAACCCATAATGCACAACGCATAACGCATAATGCACAACGCATAACGAATACCGCAAAACGCATAACGCATAACGCATAACGCATAACGCATAACTCATAACGCATAACGCATAACGCATAACGCATAACGCATAATGTATAACGCATAACGCATACCGTATAACGCATAACGCATAACGCATAACGAAAACGTACAGCGCACAACGCACAATGCATAAACCATAACCCTTACTTCATAACGCATAACGCATAATGCACAACGCATAACGAACACCGGAAAACCCATAACGCCTAACGCATAACGGATCACGAATAACGCATAATGCATAACGCATAAATCATAACGCATAACGCATAACGCATAACGCATAACGCATAACGCATAACGCATAACGCATAACGCATAACGCATAACGCATAACGCATAACGCATAACGCATAACGCATAACGCATAACGCATAACGCATAACGCATAACGCATAACGCATAACGCATAACGCATAACGCATAACGCATAATGCATAACGCATAACGCATAACGCATAACGCATAACGCATAACGCATAACGCATAACGCATAACGCAAAACGCATAACGTTAACGCATAACCCATAACGCATAAGGCTTGATGCATGACGCATATCGCATATCGCATAACGCATAAGGCTTGATGCATGACGCATATCGCATAACGCATAAGGCATAACGCATAAGGCATAACGCATAATACATAACGTATAACGCATTATGCATAACGCATAACGCATAACGCATAACGCATAACGCATATCGCATAACACATACGCATAACGCATAAGGCATAACGCATTACGCATAACTTATAACTCATAACTCATAACGAATAACGCATAACGCAAAATGAATAACGCATAAAGCATAACGCATAACCCATAACCCTTAACGCATAACGCATAATGCACAACGCTTAACGAATACCGCAAATCGCATAACGCCTAACGCATAACGGATCACGCATGACGCATAATGCATAACGCATAACGCATAACGCATAACGCATAACGCATAACGCATAACGCATAACGCATATCGCATAACGCATAAATCATAACCCATAACGCACAACGCATAAGGCATAATGCACAACGCATAACGAATACCGCAAAACGCATAACGCATAACGCATAACGCATAACTCATAACGCATAACGCATAACGCATAACGCACACCGTATAACGCATAACGCATAACGCATAACGCATAAAGCATAACGCATAACGCATAACGCATAATGCAAACGTATAACGCCCAACGCATAAAGCATAACGAACAACCCATAACGCATAATCCATAACGCATAACGCATAACGCATAACGCATAACGCATAACGCATAACGCATTACGCATACCGCATAACGCATAACGCATAACGCATAACGCATAACGCATAACGCATAACACATAACGCATAACGAATAACGCATAACGCAAAATGAATAACGCATAAAGCATAACGCATAACCCATAACCCTTAACGCATAACGCATTACGCATAATGCACAACGCTTAACGAATACCGCAAATCGCATAACGCCTAACGCATAACGGATCACGCATGACGCATAAAGCATAACGAATAACGCATAACGCATAACGCATAACGCATAACGCATAACGCATAACGCATAACGCATATCGCATAACGCATAAATCATAACCCATAACGCACAACGCATAACGCATAATGCACAACGCATAACGAATACCGCAAAACGCATAACGCATAACGCATAACGCATAACGCATAACTCATAACGCATAACGCATAACGCATAACGCATAACGCATAACGCATAACACATAACGTATAACGCATAACGCATAACGCATAACGCATAACGCATAACGTGTAACTCATAACGCATAACGCATAAAGCATAACGCATAACGCATAACGCATAACGCATATCGCATAACGCATAATACATAACGTATAACGCATAACGCATACCGTATAACGCATAACGCATAACGCATAACGCAAACGTATAACGCACAACGCATAACGCATAACGCATAACGCATAACATATAACGTATAACGCATAACGCACAACGCATAACGCATAACGCATAACGCATAACATATAACGCATAACGCATAACGCATAACGCATAACGCATAACGCATAACGCATAACGCATAACGCGTAACGTATAACGCATAACGCATAACGCATAACGCATAACGCATAACGCATAACGCATAACGCATAACGCATAACGCATAACCATAACGCATAACGCATAACCCATAACGCATAACGCATAACGCATAACGTATAACGCACAACGCATAATGCATAAACCATAACCCTTACTTCATAACGCATAACGCATAATGCACAACGCATAACGAACACCGGAAAACCCATAACGCCTAACGCATAACGGATCACGAATAACGCATAATGCATAACGCATAAATCATAACGCATAACGCATAACGCATAACGCATAACGCATAACGCATAACGCATAACGCATAACGCATAACGCATAACGCATAACGCATAATGCATAACGCATAACGCATAACGCATAACGCATAACGCATAACGCATAACGCATAATGCATAACGCATAACGCATAACGCATAACGCATAACGCATAACGCATAACGCATAACGCATAACTCATAACGAATAACGCATAACGCAAAATGAATAACGCATAAAGCATAACGCATAACCCATAACCCTTAACGCATAACGCATAACGCATAATGCACAACGCTTAACGAATACCGCAAATCGCATAACGCCTAACGCATAACGGATCACGCATGACGCATAAAGCATAACGCATAACGCATAACGCATAACGCATAACGCATAACGCATAAGGCATAACGCATAACGCATATCGCATAACGCATAAATCATAACCCATAACGCACAACGCATAAGGCATAATGCACAACGCATAACGAATACCGCAAAACGCATAACGCATAACGCATAACGCATAACTCATAACGCATAACGCATAACGCATAACGCACACCGTATAACGCATAACGCATAACGCATAACGCATAAAGCATAACGCATAACGCATAACGCATAATGCAAACGTATAACGCCCAACGCATAAAGCATAACGAACAACCCATAACGCATAATCCATAACGCATAACGCATAACGCATAACGCATAAAGTATAACGCATAACGCATAACGCATAACGCAAACATATAACGCACAACGCATAGCGCATAACGCATAACGCATAACGCATAACGCATAACGCATAACGCATAACGCATAACGCATAACGCATAACGCATAACGCATAACGCATAACGCATAACGCATAACGGATCACGCATAACGCATAACGCATAACGCATAACACATAACGCATAACGCATAACGTATAACGCATAACGCATAACGCATAACGCATAAAGCATAACGCATAACGCATAACGCTTAACGCATAACGCATAACGGATCACGCATAACTCATAACGCATAACGCATAACACATAACGCATAACGCATAACGTATAACGCATAACGCATAACGCATAAAGCATAACGCATAACGCATAACGCATTACGCATAACTTATAACTCATAACTCATAAGGAGTAACGCATAACGCATAAAGCATAACGCATAACGCATAACGCATAACGCATAAATCATAACGCATAACGCATAACGCATAATGCATAACGCATAAGGCATAACGCATTACGCATAACTTATAACTCATAACTCATAACGAATAACGCATAACGCAAAGTGAATAACGCATAAAGCATAACGCATAACCCATAACCCTTAACGCATAACGCATAACGCATAATGCACAACGCATAACGCATAACGCATAACGCATAACGCATAAAGTATAACGCATAACGCATAACGCATAACGCATAACGGATCACGCATAACGCATAACGCATAACGCATAACGCATAACGCATAACGCATAACGCATAACGCATAACGCATAACGCATAACGCATAATGCATAACGCATAAGGCATAACGCATTACGCATAACTTATAACTCATAACTCATAACGAATAACGCGTAAAGCAAAGTGAATAACGCATAAAGCATAACGCATAACGCATAACGCATAACGCATAACGCATAACGCATAACGCATAACGCTTAACGCATAAAGCATAACGGATCACGCATAACGCATAACGCATAACGCATAACACATAACGCATAACGCATAACGTATAACGCATAACGCATAACGCATAAAGCATAACGCATAACGCATAACGCATTACGCATAACTTATAACTCATAACTCATTAGGAGTAACGCATAACGCATAAAGCATAACGCATAACGCATAACGCATAACGCATAAATCATAACGCATAACGCATAACGCATAATGCATAACGCATAAGGCATAACGCATTACGCATAACTTATAACTCATAACTCATAACGAATAACGCATAACGCAAAGTGAATAACGCATAAAGCATAACGCATAACCCATAACCCTTAACGCATAACGCATAACGCATAATGCACAACGCTTAACGAATACCGCAAATCGCATAACGCCTAACGTATAACGGATCACGCATGACGCATAAAGCATAACGCATAACGCATAACGCATAACGCATAACGCATAACGCATAACGCATAACGCATATCGCATAACTCATAAATCATAACCCATAACGCACAACGCATAACGCATAATGCACAACGCATAACGAATACCGCAAAACGCATAACGCATAACGCATAACGCATAACTCATAACGCATAACGTATAACGCATAACGCACACCGTATAACGCATAACGCATAACGCATAACGCATAAAGCATAACGCATAACGCATAACGCATAATGCAAACGTATAACGCCCAACGCATAAAGCATAACGAACAACCCATAACGCATAATCCATAACGCATAACGCATAACGCATAACGCATAACGCATAACGCATAACGCATAACGCATAAAGTATAACGCATAACGCATAACGCATAACGCATAACGGATCACGCATAACGCATAACGCATAACGCATAACGCATAACGCATAACGAATAACGCATAACGCAAAATGAATAACGCATAAAGCATAACGCATAACCCATAACCCTTAACGCATAACGCATAACGCATAATGCACAACGCTTAACGAATACCGCAAATCGCATAACGCCTAACGCATAACGGATCACGCATAACGCATAACGCATAACGCATAACGCATAACGCATAACGCATAACGCATAACGCATAACGCATAACGCATAACGCATAACGCATAACGCATAATGCATAACGCATAACGCATAACGCATAACGCATAACGCATAACGCATAACGCATAACGCATAACGCATAACGCATAACGCATAACGCATAACGCATAACGCATAACGCATAACGCATAACGCATAACGCATAACGCATAACGCATAACGCATAACGCATAACGCATAACGCATAACGCATAACGCATAACGCATAACGCATAACGCATAACGCATAACGCATAACGCATAACGCATAACGCATAACGCATAACGCATAACGCATATCGCATAACGCATAAATCATAACCCATAACGCACAACGCATAAGGCATAATGCACAACGCATAACGAATACCGCAAAACGCATAACGCATAACGTATAACGCATAACGCATACCGTATAACGCATAATCCATAACGCATAACGCATAACGCATAACGCATAACGCATAACGCATAACGTATAACGCATAACGCATACCGTATAACGCATAACGCATAACGCATAACGCAAACGTACAGCGCACAACGCATAATGCATAAACCATAACCCTTACTTCATAACGCATAACGCATAATGCACAACGCATAACGAACACCGGAAAACCCATAACGCCTAACGCATAACGGATCACGAATAACGCATAATGCATAACGCATAAATCATAACGCATAACGCATAACGCATAACGCATAACGCATAACGCATAACGCATAACGCATAACGCATAACGCATAACGCATAACGCATAACGCATAACGCATAACGCATAACGCATAATGCATAATGCATAACGCATAACGCATAACGCATAACGCATAACGCATAACGCATAACGCATAACGCATAATGCATAACGCATAACGCATAACGCATAACGCATAACGCATAACGCATAACGCATAACGCATAACGCAAAACGCATAACGTTAACGCATAACCCATAACGCATAAGGCTTGATGCATGACGCATATCGCATATCGCATAACGCATAAGGCTTGATGCATGACGCATATCGCATAACGCATAAGGCATAACGCATAAGGCATAACGCATAATACATAACGTATAACGCATTATGCATAACGCATAACGCATAACGCATAACGCATATCGCATAACACATACGCATAACGCATAAGGCATAACGCATTACGCATAACTTATAACTCATAACCCTTACTTCATAACGCATAACGCATAATGCACAACGCATAACGAACACCGGAAAACCCATAACGCCTAACGCATAACGGATCACGAATAACGCATAATGCATAACGCATAAATCATAACGCATAACGCATAACGCATAACGCATAACGCATAACGCATAACGCATAACGCATAACGCATAACGCATAACGCATAACGCATAACGCATAACGCATAACGCATAACGCATAATGCACAACGCATAACGCATAATGCACAACGCATAACGAATACCGCAAAACGCATAACGCATAACGCATAACGCATAACTCATAACGCATAACGCATAACGCATAACGCATAACGCATAATGTATAACGCATAACGCATACCGTATAACACATAACGCATAACGCATAACGCAAACGTACAGCGCACAACGCATAATGCATAAACCATAACCCTTACTTCATAACGCATAACGCATAATGCACAACGCATAACGAACACCGGAAAACCCATAACGCCTAACGCATAACGGATCACGAATAACGCATAATGCATAACGCATAAATCATAACGCATAACGCATAACGCATAACGCATAACGCATAACGCATAACGCATAACGCATAACGCATAACGCATAACGCATAACGCATAACGCATAACGCATAACGCATAACGCATAACGCATAACGCATAACGCATAACGCATAACGCATAACGCATAACGCATAACGCATAACGCATAACGCATAACGCATAACGCATAACGCATAACGCATAACGCATAACGCATAACGCATAACGCATAACGCATAACGCATAACGCATAACGCATAACGCATAACGCATAACGCATATCGCATAACGCATAAATCATAACCCATAACGCACAACGCATAAGGCATAATGCACAACGCATAACGAATACCGCAAAACGCATAACGCATAACGTATAACGCATAACGCATACCGTATAACGCATAATCCATAACGCATAACGCATAACGCATAACGCATAACGCATAACGCATAACGTATAACGCATAACGCATACCGTATAACGCATAACGCATAACGCATAACGCAAACGTACAGCGCACAACGCATAATGCATAAACCATAACCCTTACTTCATAACGCATAACGCATAATGCACAACGCATAACGAACACCGGAAAACCCATAACGCCTAACGCATAACGGATCACGCATAACGCATAATGCATAACGCATAAATCATAACGCATAACGCATAACGCATAACGCATAACGCATAACGCATAACGCATAACGCATAACGCATAACGCATAACGCATAACGCATAACGCATAACGCATAACGCATAACGCATAATGCATAATGCATAACGCATAACGCATAACGCATAACGCATAACGCATAACGCATAACGCATAACGCATAATGCATAACGCATAACGCATAACGCATAACGCATAACGCATAACGCATAACGCATAACGCATAACGCAAAACGCATAACGTTAACGCATAACCCATAACGCATAAGGCTTGATGCATGACGCATATCGCATATCGCATAACGCATAAGGCTTGATGCATGACGCATATCGCATAACGCATAAGGCATAACGCATAAGGCATAACGCATAATACATAACGTATAACGCATTATGCATAACGCATAACGCATAACGCATAACGCATATCGCATAACACATACGCATAACGCATAAGGCATAACGCATTACGCATAACTTATAACTCATAACTCATAACGAATAACGCATAACGCAAAATGAATAACGCATAAAGCATAACGCATAACGCATACCGTATAACGCATAATCCATAACGCATAACGCATAACGCATAACGCATAACGCATAACGCATAACGTATAACGCATAACGCATACCGTATAACGCATAACGCATAACGCATAACGCAAACGTACAGCGCACAACGCATAATGCATAAACCATAACCCTTACTTCATAACGCATAACGCATAATGCACAACGCATAACGAACACCGGAAAACCCATAACGCCTAACGCATAACGGATCACGAATAACGCATAATGCATAACGCATAAATCATAACGCATAACGCATAACGCATAACGCATAAGGCATAAGGCATAACGCATAACGCATAACGCATAACGCATAACGCATAACGCATAACGCATAACGCATAACGCATAACGCATAACGCATAATGCATAATGCATAACGCATAACGCATAACGCATAACGCATAACGCATAACGCATAACGCATAACGCATAATGCATAACGCATAACGCATAACGCATAACGCATAACGCATAAGGCATAACGCATAATACATAACGTATAACGCATTATGCATAACGCATAACGCATAACGCATAACGCATATCGCATAACACATACGCATAACGCATAAGGCATAACGCATTACGCATAACTTATAACTCATAACTCATAACGAATAACGCATAACGCAAAATGAATAACGCATAAAGCATAACGCATAACGCATACCGTATAACGCATAATCCATAACGCATAACGCATAACGCATAACGCATAACGCATAACGCATAACGCATAACGCATAACGTATAACGCATAACGCATACCGTATAACGCATAACGCATAACGCATAACGCAAACGTACAGCGCACAACGCATAATGCATAAACCATAACCCTTACTTCATAACGCATAACGCATAATGCACAACGCATAACGAACACCGGAAAACCCATAACGCCTAACGCATAACGGATCACGAATAACGCATAATGCATAACGCATAAATCATAACGCATAACGCATAACGCATAACGCATCACGCATAACGCATAACGCATAACGCATAACGCATAACGCATAACGCATAACGCATAACGCATAACGCATAACGCATAACGCATAACGCATAATGCATAATGCATAACGCATAACGCATAACGCATAACGCATAACGCATAACGCATAACGCATAACGCATAATGCATAACGCATAACGCATAACGCATAACGCATAACGCATAACGCATAACGCATAACGCATAACGCATAACGCAAAACGCATAACGTTAACGCATAACCCATAACGCATAAGGCTTGATGCATGACGCATATCGCATATCGCATAACGCATAAGGCTTGATGCATGACGCATATCGCATAACGCATAAGGCATAACGCATAAGGCATAACGCATAATACATAACGTATAACGCATTATGCATAACGCATAACGCATAACGCATAACGCATATCGCATAACACATACGCATAACGCATAAGGCATAACGCATTACGCATAACTTATAACTCATAACTCATAACGAATAACGCATAACGCAAAATGAATAACGCATAAAGCATAACGCATAACCCATAACCCTTAACGCATAACGCATAACGCATAATGCACCACGCTTAACGAATACCGCAAATCGCATAACGCCTAACGCATAACGGATCACGCATGACGCATAAAGCATAACGCATAACGCATAACGCATAACGCATAACGCATAACGCATAACGCATAACGCATAACGCATAACGCATAACGCATAACGCATAACGCATAACGCATAACGCATATCGCATAACGCATAAATCATAACCCATAACGCACAACGCATAAGGCATAATGCACAACGCATAACGAATACCGCAAAACGCATAACGCATAACGCATAACGCATAACGCATAACGCATAACGCATAACGCATAACGCATAACGCACACCGTATAACGCATAACGCATAACGCATAACGCATAAAGCATAACGCATAACGCATAACGCATAATGCAAACGTATAACGCCCAACGCATAAAGCATAACGAACAACCCATAACGCATAATCCATAACGCATAACGCATAACGCATAAAGTATAACGCATAACGCATAACGCATAACGCAAACATATAACGCACAACGCATAGCGCATAACGCATAACGCATAACGCATAACGCATAACGCATAACGCATAACGCATAACGCATAACGCATAACGCATAACGCATAACGCATAACGCATAACGCATAACGGATCACGCATAACGCATAACGCATAACGCATAACACATAACGCATAACGCATAACGTATAACGCATAACGCATAATGCATAACGCATAACGCATAACGCATTACGCATAACTTATAACTCATAACTCATAAGGAGTAACGCATAACGCATAAAGCATAACGCATAACGCATAACGCATAACGCATAACGCATAACGCATAACGCATAACGCATAATGCATAACGCATAAGGCATAACGCATTACGCATAACTTATAACTCATAACTCATAACGAATAACGCGTAAAGCAAAGTGAATAACGCATAAAGCATAACGCATAACGCATAACGCATAACGCATAACGCATAACGCATAACGCATAACGCTTAACGCATAACGCATAACGGATCACGCATAACGCATAACGCATAACGCATAACACATAACGCATAACGCATAACGCATAACGCATAACGCATAACGCATAAAGCATAACGCATAACGCATAACGCATTAAGCATAACTTATAACTCATAACTCATAAGGAGTAACGCATAACGCATAAAGCATAACGCATAACGCATAACGCATAACGCATAACGCATAACGCATAACGCATAATGCATAACGCATAAGGCATAACGCATTACGCATAACTTATAACTCATAACTCATAACGAATAACGCATAACGCAAAGTGAATAACGCATAAAGCATAACGCATAACCCATAACCCTTAACGCATAACGCATAACGCATAATGCACAACGCTTAACGAATACCGCAAATCGCATAACGCCTAACGCATAACGGATCACGCATGACGCATAAAGCATAACGCATAACGCATAACGCATAACGCATAACGCATAACGTATAACGCATATCGCATAACTCATAAATCATAACCCATAGCGCACAACGCATAACGCATAATGCACAACGCATAACGAATACCGCAAAACGCATAACGCATAACGCATAACGCATAACTCATAACGCATAACGTATAACGCATAACGCACACCGTATAACGAATAACGCATAACGCATAACGCATAAAGCATAACGCATAACGCATAACGCATAATGCAAACGTATAACGCCCAACGCATAAAGCATAACGAACAACCCATAACGCATAATCCATAACGCATAACGCATAACGCATAACGCATAACGCATAACGCATAACGCATAACGCATAAAGTATAACGCATAACGCATAACGCATAACGCATAACGGATCACGCATAACGCATAACGCATAACGCATAACGCATAACGCATAACGGATAACGCATAACGCATACCGTATAACGCGTAACGCATAACGCATAACGCAAAAGTATAACGGACAACGCATAACGCATAACCCATAACGCATAACGCATAACGCATAACGTATAACGCATAACGCATACCGTATAACGCATAATGCATAACGCATAAAGCATAACGCATAACGCATAACGCATAACGCATAACGCATAACGCATAACGCATAAAGCAAACGTATAACGCACAACGCATAACGCATAACGCATAACGCATAACGCATAACGCATAACGCATAACGCATAAAGCAAACGTATAACGCACAACGCATAACGCATAACGCATAACGCATAACGCATAACGCATAACGCATAACGCATAACGCATAACGCATAACGCATAACGCATAACGCATAAAGCAAACGTATAACGCACAACGCATAACGCATAACGCATAACGCATAACGCATAACGCATAAAGCAAACGTATAACGCACAACGCATAACGCATAACGCATAACGCATAACGCATAACGCATAACGCATAATGCATAACGCATAAGGCATAACGCATTACGCATAACTTATAACTCATAACTCATAACGAATAACGCATAACGCAAAGTGAATAACGCATAAAGCATAACGCATAACCCATAACCCTTAACGCATAACGCATAACGCATAATGCACAACGCTTAACGAATACCGCAAATCGCATAACGCCTAACGCATAACGGATCACGCATGACGCATAAAGCATAACGCATAACGTATAACGCATAACGCATAACGCATAACGCATAACGCAATTCGCATAACGCATAAATCATAACCCGTAACGCACAACGCATAACGCATAATGCACAAAGCATAACGAATACCGCAAGACGCATAACGCATAACGCATAACGCATAACGCATAACGCATAACTCATAACGCATAACGCATAACGCATAACGCACACCGTATAACGCATAACGCATAACGCATAACGCATAACGCATAACGCCTTACGGATCAGGCATAACGCATAACGCATAATGCATAACACATAACGCATAACGCATAACGCATAACGCTTAACGCATAACGCATAACGCATAACGCATAACACATAACGCATAACGCATAACGCATAACGCATAACGCATAACGCATAACGCCTAACGCATAACGCATAACGCATAACGCCTTACGGATCAGGCATAACGCATAACGCATAATGCATAACCCATAACGCATAACGCATAACGCATAACGAATAACGCATAACGCAAAATGAATAACGCATAAAGCATAACGCATAACCCATAACCCTTAACGCATAACGCATAACGCATAATGCACAACGCTTAACGAATACCGCAAATCGCATAACGCCTAACGCATAACGGATCACGCATAACGCATAACGCATAACGCATAACGCATAACGCATAACGCATAACGCATAACGCATAACGCATAACGCATAACGCATAACGCATAACGCATAACGCATAATGCATAACGCATAACGCATAACGCATAACGCATAACGCATAACGCATAACGCAAAACGCATAACGTTAACGCATAACCCATAACGCATAAGGCTTGATGCATGACGCATATCGCATATCGCATAACGCATAAGGCTTGATGCATGACGCATATCGCATAACGCATAAGGCATAACGCATAAGGCATAACGCATAATACATAACGTATAACGCATTATGCATAACGCATAACGCATAACGCATAACGCATAACGCATAACGCATATCGCATAACACATACGCATAACGCATAAGGCATAACGCATTACGCATAACTTATAACTCATAACTCATAACGAATAACGCATAACGCAAAATGAATAACGCATAAAGCATAACGCATAACCCATAACCCTTAACGCATAACGCATAACGCATAATGCACAACGCTTAACGAATACCGCAAATCGCATAACGCCTAACGCATAACGGATCACGCATGACGCATAAAGCATAACGCATAACGCATAACGCATAACGCATAACGCATAACGCATAACGCATATCGCATAACGCATAAATCATAACCCATAACGCACAACGCATAAGGCATAATGCACAACGCATAACGAATACCGCAAAACGCATAACGCATAACGCATAACGCATAACTCATAACGCATAACGCATAACGCATAACGCATAACGCACACCGTGTAACGCATAACGCATAACGCATAACGCATAAAGCATAACGCATAACGCATAACGCATAATGCAAACGTATAACGCCCAACGCATAAAGCATAACGAACAACCCATAACGCATAATCCATAACGCATAACGCATAACGCATAACGCATAAAGTATAACGCATAACGCATAACGCATAACGCAAACTTATAACGCACAACGCATAGCGCATAACGCATAACGCATAACGCATAACGCATAACGCATAACGCATAACGCATAACGCATAACGCATAACGCATAACGCATAACGCATAACGCATAACGCATAACGCATAACGCATAACGCATAACGCATAACGCATAACGGATCACGCATAACGCATAACGCATAACGCATAACACATAACGCATAACGCATAACGTATAACGCATAACGCATAACGCATAAAGCATAACGCATAACGCATAACGCATAACGCATAACGCATAACGCATAACGCATAACGCGTAACGCATAACGCATAACGCATAACGCATAACGCATAACGCATAACGCATAACACATAACGCATAACGAATAACGCATAACGCAAAATGAATAACGCATAAAGCATAACGCATAACCCATAACCCTTAACGCATAACGCATAACGCATAATGCACAACGCTTAACGAATACCGCAAATCGCATAACGCCTAACGCATAACGGATCACGCATGACGCATAAAGCATAACGAATAACGCATAACGCATAACGCATAACACATAACGCATAACGCATAACGCATAACGCATAACGCATATCGCATAACGCATAAATCATAACCCATAATGCACAACGCATAACGCATAATGCACAACGCATAACGAATACCGCAAAACGCATAACGCATAACGCATAACGCATAACTCATAACGCATAACGCATAACGCATAACGCATAACGCATAATGTATAACGCATAACGCATACCGTATAACACATAACGCATAACGCATAACGCAAACGTACAGCGCACAACGCATAATGCATAAACCATAACCCTTACTTCATAACGCATAACGCATAATGCACAACGCATAACGAACACCGGAAAACCCATAACGCCTAACGCATAACGGATCACGAATAACGCATAATGCATAACGCATAAATCATAACGCATAACGCATAACGCATAACGCATAACGCATAACGCATAACGCATAACGCATAACGCATAACGCATAACGCATAACGCATAACGCATAACGCATAACGCATAACGCATAACGCATAACGCATAACGCATAACGCATAACGCATAACGCATAACGCATAACGCATAACGCATATCGCATAACACATACGCATAACGCATAAGGCATAACGCATTACGCATAACTTATAACTCATAACTCATAACGAATAACGCATAACGCAAAATGAATAACGCATAAAGCATAACGCATAATCCATAACCCTTAACGCATAACGCATAACGCATAATGCACAACGCTTAACGAATACCGCAAAACGCATAACGCCTAACGCATAACGGATCACGCATGACGCATAAAGCATAACGCATAACGCATAACGCACACCGTATAACGCATATCGCATAACGCATAACGCATAAAGCATAACGCATAACGCATAACGCATAATGCAAACGTATAACGCCCAACGCATAAAGCATAACGAACAACCCATAACGCATAATCCATAACGCATAACGCATAACGCATAACGCATAACGCATAACGCATTACGCATAACGCATAACGCATAACGCATAACGCATAACGCATAACGCCTAACGCATAACGGATCACGCATGACGCATAAAGCATAACGAATAACGCATAACGCATAACGCATAACGCATAACGCATAACGCATAACGCATAACGCATATCGCATAACGCATAAATCATAACCCATAACGCACAACGCATAACGCATAATGCACAACGCATAACGAATACCGCAAAACGCATAACGCATAACGCATAACGCATAACGCATAACTCATAACGCATATCGCATAACGCATAACGCATAACGCATAACGCATAACACATAACGTATAACGCATAACGCATAACGCATAACGCATAACGTGTAACTCATAACGCATAACGCATAAAGCATAACGCATAACGCATAACGCATAACGCATATCGCATAACGCATAATACATAACGTATAACGCATAACGCATACCGTATAACGCATAACGCATAACGCATAACGCAAACGTATAACGCACAACGCATAACGCATAACGCATAACGCATAACATATAACGTATAACGCATAACGCACAACGCTTAACGCATAACGCATAACGCATAACATATAACGCATAACGCATAACGCATAACGCATAACGCATAACGCATAACGCATAACGCATAACGCATAACGCATAACGTATAACGCATAACGCATAACACATAACGCATAACGCATAACGCATAACGCATAACGCATAACGCATAACGCATAACCATAACGCATAACGCATAACCCATAACGCATAACGCATAACGCATAACGTAAAACGCATAACGCATACCGTATAACGCATAATCCATAACGCATAACGCATAACGCATAACGCATAACGCATAACGTATAACGCATAACGCATACCGTATAACGCATAACGCATAACGCATAACGCAAACGTACAGCGCACAACGCATAATGCATAAACCATAACCCTTACTTCATAACGCATAACGCATAATGCACAACGCATAACGAACACCGGTAAACCCATAACGCCTAACGCATAACGGATCACGAATAACGCATAATGCATAACGCATAAATCATAACGCATAACGCATAACGCATAACGCATAACGCATAACGCATAACGCATAACGCATAACGCATAACGCATAACGCATAACGCATAACGCATAACGCATAACGCATAACGCATAACGCATAATGCATAATGCATAACGCATAACGCATAACGCATAACGCATAACGCATAACGCATAACGCATAACGCATAACGCATAATGCATAACGCATAACGCATAACGCATAACGCATAACGCATAACGCATAACGCATAACGCATAACGCATAACGCAAAACGCATAACGTTAACGCATAACCCATAACGCATAAGGCTTGATGCATGACGCATATCGCATATCGCATAACGCATAAGGCTTGATGCATGACGCATATCGCATAACGCATAACGCATAACGCATAAGGCATAACGCATAATGCATAACGTATAACGCATTATGCATAACGCATAACGCATAACGCATAACGCATATCGCATAACACATACGCATAACGCATAAGGCATAACGCATTACGCATAACTTATAACTCATAACTCATAACGAATAACGCATAACGCAAAATGAATAACGCATAAAGCATAACGCATAACCCATAACCCTTAACGCATAACGCATAACGCATAATGCACAACGCTTAACGAATACCGCAAATCGCATAACGCCTAACGCATAACGGATCACGCATGACGCATAAAGCATAACGCATAACGCATAACGCATAACGCATAACGCATAACGCATAACGCATAACGCATAACGCATAACGCATAACGCATAACGCATATCGCATAACGCATAAATCATAACCCATAACGCACAACGCATAAGGCATAATGCACAACGCATAACGAATACCGCAAAACGCATAACGCATAACGCATAACGCATAACGCATAACTCATAACGCATAACGCATAACGCATAACGCACACCGTATAACGCATAACGCATAACGCATAACGCATAAAGCATAACGCATAACGCATAACGCATAATGCAAACGTATAACGCCCAACGCATAAAGCATAACGAACAACCCATAACGCATAATCCATAACGCATAACGCATAACGCATAACGCATAACGCATAACGCATAACGCATAACGCATAACGCATAACGCATAACGCATAACGCATAATGCATAATGCATAACGCATAACGCATAACGCATAACGCATAACGCATAACGCATAACGCATAACGCATAATGCATAACGCATAACGCATAACGCATAACGCATAACGCATAACGCATAACGCAAAACGCATAACGTTAACGCATAACCCATAACGCATAAGGCTTGATGCATGACGCATATCGCATATCGCATAACGCATAAGGCTTGATGCATGACGCATATCGCATAACGCATAAGGCATAACGCATAAGGCATAACGCATAATACATAACGTATAACGCATTATGCATAACGCATAACGCATAACGCATAACGCATATCGCATAACACATACGCATAACGCATAAGGCATAACGCATTACGCATAACTTATAACTCATAACTCATAACGAATAACGCATAACGCAAAATGAATAACGCATAAAGCATAACGCATAACGCATACCGTATAACGCATAATCCATAACGCATAACGCATAACGCATAACGCATAACGCATAACGTATAACGCATAACGCATACCGTATAACGCATAACGCATAACGCATAACGCAAACGTACAGCGCACAACGCATAATGCATAAACCATAACCCTTACTTCATAACGCATAACGCATAATGCACAACGCATAACGAACACCGGAAAACCCATAACGCCTAACGCATAACGGATCACGAATAACGCATAATGCATAACGCATAAATCATAACGCATAACGCATAACGCATAACGCATAAGGCATAACGCATAACGCATAACGCATAACGCATAACGCATAACGCATAACGCATAACGCATAACGCATAACGCATAACGCATAATGCATAATGCATAACGCATAACGCATAACGCATAACGCATAACGCATAACGCATAACGCATAACGCATAATGCATAACGCATAACGCATAACGCATAACGCATAACGCATAAGGCATAACGCATAATACATAACGTATAACGCATTATGCATAACGCATAACGCATAACGCATAACGCATATCGCATAACACATACGCATAACGCATAAGGCATAACGCATTACGCATAACTTATAACTCATAACTCATAACGAATAACGCATAACGCAAAATGAATAACGCATAAAGCATAACGCATAACGCATACCGTATAACGCATAATCCATAACGCATAACGCATAACGCATAACGCATAACGCATAACGCATAACGCATAACGTATAACGCATAACGCATACCGTATAACGCATAACGCATAACGCATAACGCAAACGTACAGCGCACAACGCATAATGCATAAACCATAACCCTTACTTCATAACGCATAACGCATAATGCACAACGCATAACGAACACCGGAAAACCCATAACGCCTAACGCATAACGGATCACGAATAACGCATAATGCATAACGCATAAATCATAACGCATAACGCATAACGCATAACGCATCACGCATAACGCATAACGCATAACGCATAACGCATAACGCATAACGCATAACGCATAACGCATAACGCATAACGCATAACGCATAATGCATAATGCATAACGCATAACGCATAACGCATAACGCATAACGCATAACGCATAACGCATAACGCATAATGCATAACGCATAACGCATAACGCATAACGCATAACGCATAACGCATAACGCATAACGCATAACGCAAAACGCATAACGTTAACGCATAACCCATAACGCATAAGGCTTGATGCATGACGCATATCGCATATCGCATAACGCATAAGGCTTGATGCATGACGCATATCGCATAACGCATAAGGCATAACGCATAACGCATAACGCATAATACATAACGTATAACGCATTATGCATAACGCATAACGCATAACGCATAACGCATATCGCATAACACATACGCATAACGCATAAGGCATAACGCATTACGCATAACTTATAACTCATAACTCATAACGAATAACGCATAACGCAAAATGAATAACGCATAAAGCATAACGCATAACCCATAACCCTTAACGCATAACGCATAACGCATAATGCACAACGCTTAACGAATACCGCAAATCGCATAACGCCTAACGCATAACGGATCACGCATGACGCATAAAGCATAACGCATAACGCATAACGCATAACGCATAACGCATAACGCATAACGCATAACGCATAACGCATAACGCATAACGCATAACGCATAACGCATAACGCATAACGCATATCGCATAACGCATAAATCATAACCCATAACGCACAACGCATAAGGCATAATGCACAACGCATAACGAATACCGCAAAACGCATAACGCATAACGCATAACGCATAACTCATAACGCATAACGCATAACGCATAACGCATAACGCACACCGTATAACGCATAACGCATAACGCATAACGCATAAAGCATAACGCATAACGCATAACGCATAATGCAAACGTATAACGCCCAACGCATAAAGCATAACGAACAACCCATAACGCATAATCCATAACGCATAACGCATAACGCATAAAGTATAACGCATAACGCATAACGCATAACGCAAACATATAACGCACAACGCATAGCGCATAACGCATAACGCATAACGCATAACGCATAACGCATAACGCATAACGCATAACGCATAACGCATAACGCATAACGCATAACGCATAACGCATAACGCATAACGGATCACGCATAACGCATAACGCATAACGCATAACACATAACGCATAACGCATAACGTATAACGCATAACGCATAACGCATAACGCATAACGCATAACGCATTACGCATAACTTATAACTCATAACTCATAAGGAGTAACGCATAACGCATAAAGCATAACGCATAACGCATAACGCATAACGCATAACGCATAACGCATAACGCATAACGCATAATGCATAACGCATAAGGCATAACGCATTACGCATAACTTATAACTCATAACTCATAACGAATAACGCGTAAAGCAAAGTGAATAACGCATAAAGCATAACGCATAACGCATAACGCATAACGCATAACGCATAACGCATAACGCTTAACGCATAACGCATAACGGATCACGCATAACGCATAACGCATAACGCATAACACATAACGCATAACGCATAACGTATAACGCATAACGCATAACGCATAAAGCATAACGCATAACGCATAACGCATTAAGCATAACTTATAACTCATAACTCATAAGGAGTAACGCATAACGCATAAAGCATAACGCATAACGCATAACGCATAACGCATAACGCATAACGCATAACGCATAATGCATAACGCATAAGGCATAACGCATTACGCATAACTTATAACTCATAACTCATAACGAATAACGCATAACGCAAAGTGAATAACGCATAAAGCATAACGCATAACCCATAACCCTTAACGCATAACGCATAACGCATAATGCACAACGCTTAACGAATACCGCAAATCGCATAACGCCTAACGCATAACGGATCACGCATGACGCATAAAGCATAACGCATAACGCATAACGCATAACGCATAACGCATAACGAATAACGCATATCGCATAACTCATAAATCATAACCCATAGCGCACAACGCATAACGCATAATGCACAACGCATAACGAATACCGCAAAACGCATAACGCATAACGCATAACGCATAACTCATAACGCATAACGTATAACGCATAACGCACACCGTATAACGCATAACGCATAACGCATAACGCATAAAGCATAACGCATAACGCATAACGCATAATGCAAACGTATAACGCCCAACGCATAAAGCATAACGAACAACCCATAACGCATAATCCATAACGCATAACGCATAACGCATAACGCATAACGCATAACGCATAACGCATAACGCATAAAGTATAACGCATAACGCATAACGCATAACGCATAACGGATCACGCATAACGCATAACGCATAACGCATAACGCATAACGGATAACGCATAACGCATACCGTATAACGCGTAACGCATAACGCATAACGCAAAAGTATAACGGACAACGCATAACGCATAACCCATAACGCATAACGCATAACGCATAACGTATAACGCATAACGCATACCGTATAACGCATAATGCATAACGCATAAAGCATAACGCATAACGCATAACGCATAACGCATAACGCATAACGCATAACGCATAAAGCAAACGTATAACGCACAACGCATAACGCATAACGCATAACGCATAACGCATAACGCATAACGCATAAAGCAAACGTATAACGCACAACGCATAACGCATAACGCATAACGCATAACGCATAACGCATAACGCATAACGCATAACGCATAACGCATAACGCATAAAGCAAACGTATAACGCACAACGCATAACGCATAACGCATAACGCATAACGCATAACGCATAAAGCAAACGTATAACGCACAACGCATAACGCATAACGCATAACGCATAACGCATAACGCATAACGCATAATGCATAACGCATAAGGCATAACGCATTACGCATAACTTATAACTCATAACTCATAACGAATAACGCATAACGCAAAGTGAATAACGCATAAAGCATAACGCATAACCCATAACCCTTAACGCATAACGCATAACGCATAATGCACAACGCTTAACGAATACCGCAAATCGCATAACGCCTAACGCATAACGGATCACGCATGACGCATAAAGCATAACGCATAACGTATAACGCATAACGCATAACGCATAACGCATAACGCAATTCGCATAACGCATAAATCATAACCCGTAACGCACAACGCATAACGCATAATGCACAAAGCATAACGAATACCGCAAGACGCATAACGCATAACGCATAACGCATAACGCATAACGCATAACTCATAACGCATAACGCATAACGCACACCGTATAACGCATAACGCATAACGCATAACGCATAACGCATAACGCATAACGCCTTACGGATCAGGCATAACGCATAACGCATAATGCATAACACATAACGCATAACGCATAACGCATAACGCTTAACGCATAACGCATAACGCATAACGCATAACACATAACGCATAACGCATAACGCATAACGCATAACGCATAACGCCTAACGGATCAGGCATAACGCATAACGCATAATGTATAACACATAACGCATAACGCATTACGCATAACGCATATCGCATAACGTATAAGGCATAACGCATAATACATGACGTACAACGCATTATGCATAACGCATAACGCATAACGCAAACCCATAAGGCATAAGGCATAACGCATAACGCATAACGCATAACGCATGTCGGATCACTCATAACTCATAACGCATAACGCATAAAGCATAAAACATAACGTATAACGCATAACGCATATCGCATAACGCATAACGCATAACCCATAACGCATAACGCATAACGCATAACGCAAACCCATAAGGCATAAGGCATAACGCATAACGCATAACGCATGTCGGATCACTCATAACGCATAACGCATAACGCATAAAGCATAAAGCATAACGTATATCGCATAACGCATATCGCATAACGCATAACGCATAAAGCATAACGCATAACGCATAACGCATAACGCATATCGCATAACTCATAACGCATAACGTATAACGCATAACGCATACCGTATAACGCATAACGCATAACGCATAACGCAAACGTATAACGCACAACGCATAACGAATACAGCAAAACGCATAATGCTTAACGCATAACGGATCACGCTATAACGCATAACGCATAACGCATAACGCATATCGAATAACGCATAACGTGTAACTCATAACGCATAACGCATAAAGCATAATGCATAACGCATAACGCATAACGCATAACGCATATCGCATAACGCATAACGCATAACGTATAACGCATAACGCATAACGCATAACGCATAACGCATAACTTAAAACTCATTACTCATAACGACTAACGCATAACGCATAACGCATAACGCATAACGCATAACGCATAACGCATATCGAATAACGCATAACGTGTAACTCATAACGCATAACGCATAAAGCATAATGCATAACGCATAACGCATAACGCATATCGCATAACGCATAACGCATAACGCATAACGCATAACTTAAAACTCATTACTCATAAAGCAAACGTATAACGCACAACGCATAACGCATAACGCATAACGCATAACGCATAACGCATAACGCATAACGCATAACGCATAACGCATAAAGCAAACGTATAACGCACAACGCATAACGCATAACGCATAACGCATAACGCATAACGCATAACGCATAAAGCAAACGTATAACGCACAACGCATAACGCATAACGCATAACGCATAACGCATAACGCATAACGCATAACGCATAACGCATAACGCATAACGCATAAAGCAAACGTATAACGCACAACGCATAACGCATAACGCATAACGCATAACGCATAACGCATAACGCATAACGCATAAAGCAAACGTATAACGCACAACGCATAACGCATAACGCATAACGCATAACGCATAACGCATAACGCATAACGCATAACGCATAAAGTATAACGCATAACGCATAACGCATAACGCATAACGGATCACGCATAACGCATAACGCATAACGCATAACGCATAACGCATAACGGATAACGCATAACGCATACCGTATAACGCGTAACGCATAACGCATAACGCAAAAGTATAACGGACAACGCATAACGCATAACGCATAACGCATAACGCATAACGCATAACGTATAACGCATAACGCATACCGTATAACGCATAATGCATAACGCATAAAGCATAACGCATAACGCATAACGCATAACGCATAACGCATAACGCATAACGCATAAAGCAAACGTATAACGCACAACGCATAACGCATAACGCATAACGCATAACGCATAACGCATAACGCATAACGCATAAAGCAAACGTATAACGCACAACGCATAACGCATAACGCATAACGCATAACGCATAACGCATAACGCATAACGC
Source organism: Lasioglossum morio (assembly GCA_916610235.2). Taxonomy (NCBI): domain Eukaryota; kingdom Metazoa; phylum Arthropoda; class Insecta; order Hymenoptera; family Halictidae; genus Lasioglossum; species Lasioglossum morio. Next base: position 382,822 of record CAKAJA020000138.1, on the reverse strand, counting down.
ATAACGCATAACGCATAACGCATAACGCATAACGCATAAAGCAAACGTATAACGCACAACGCATAACGCATAACGCATAACGCATAACGCATAACGCATAACGCATAACGCATAAAGCAAACGTATAACGCACAACGCATAACGCATAACGCATAACGCATAACGCATAACGCATAACGCATAATGCATAACGCATAAGGCATAACGCATTACGCATAACTTATAACTCATAACTCATAACGAATAACGCATAACGCAAAGTGAATAACGCATAAAGCATAACGCATAACCCATAACCCTTAACGCATAACGCATAACGCATAATGCACAACGCTTAACGAATACCGCAAATCGCATAACGCCTAACGCATAACGGATCACGCATGACGCATAAAGCATAACGCATAACGTATAACGCATAACGCATAACGCATAACGCATAACGCAATTCGCATAACGCATAAATCATAACCCGTAACGCACAACGCATAACGCATAATGCACAAAGCATAACGAATACCGCAAGACGCATAACGCATAACGCATAACGCATAACGCATAACTCATAACGCATAACGCATAACGCATAACGCACACCGTATAACGCATAACGCATAACGCATAACGCATAACGCATAACGCCTTACGGATCAGGCATAACGCATAACGCATAATGCATAACACATAACGCATAACGCATAACGCATAACGCATAACGCATAACGCATAACGCATAACGCATAACACATAACGCATAACGCATAACGCATAACGCATAACGCATAACGCCTAACGGATCAGGCATAACGCATAACGCATAATGTATAACACATAACGCATAACGCATTACGCATAACGCATATCGCATAACGTATAAGGCATAACGCATAATACATGACGTACAACGCATTATGCATAACGCATAACGCATAACGCAAACCCATAAGGCATAAGGCATAACGCATAACGCATAACGCATAACGCATGTCGGATCACTCATAACTCATAACGCATAACGCATAAAGCATAAAACATAACGTATAACGCATAACGCATATCGCATAACGCATAACGCATAACCCATAACGCATAACGCATAACGCATAACGCAAACCCATAAGGCATAAGGCATAACGCATAATGCATAACGCATGTCGGATCACTCATAACGCATAACGCATAACGCATAAAGCATAAAGCATAACGTATATCGCATAACGCATATCGCATAACGCATAACGCATAAAGCATAACGCATAACGCATAACGCATAACGCATATCGCATAACGCATAACGCATAACGTATAACGCATAACGCATACCGTATAACGCATAACGCATAACGCATAACGCAAACGTATAACGCACAACGCATAACGCATAACTCATAACGCATAACGCATAACGCATAACGCACACCGTATAACGCATAACGCATAACGCATAACGCCTTACGGATCAGGCATAACGCATAACGCATAATGCATACCACATAACGCATAACGCATAACGCATAACGCATAACGCCTAACGCATAACGGATCACGCATGACGCATAAAGCATAACGCATAACGCATAACGCATAACGCATAACGCATAACGTATAACGCATATCGCATAACTCATAAATCATAACCCATAACGCACAACGCATAACGCATAATGCACAACGCATAACGAATACCGCAAAACGCATAACGCATAACGCATAACGCATAACTCATAACGCATAACGTATAACGCATAACGCACACCGTATAACGCATAACGCATAACGCATAACGCATAAAGCATAACGCATAACGCATGACGCATAATGCAAACGTATAACGCCCAACGCATAAAGCATAACGAACAACCCATAACGCATAATCCATAACGCATAACGCATAACGCATAACGCATAACGCATAACGCATAACGCATAAAGTATAACGCATAACGCATAACGCATAACGCATAACGGATCACGCATAACGCATAACGCATAACGCATAACGCATAACGCATAACGCATAACGCATAACGCATAACGGATAACGCATAACGCATACCGTATAACGCATAACGCATAACGCATAACGCAAAAGTATAACGGACAACGCATAACGCATAACCCATAACGCATAACGCATAACGCATAACGTATAACGCATAGCGCATACCGTATAACGCATAATGCATAACGCATAAAGCATAACGCATAACGCATAACGCATAACGCATAACGCATAACGCATAACGCATAACGCATAACGCATAACGCATAACGCATAAAGCAAACGTATAACGCACAACGCATAACGCATAACGCATAACGCATAACGCATAACGCATAACGCATAAAGCAAACGTATAACGCACAACGCATAACGCATAACGCATAACGCATAACGCATAACGCATAACGCATAACGCATAAAGCAAACGTATAACGCACAACGCATAACGCATAACGCATAACGCATAACGCATAACGCATAACGCATAAAGCAAACGTATAACGCACAACGCATAACGCATAACGCATAACGCATAACGCATAATGCATAACGCATAAAGCATAACGCATTACGCATATCGCATAACGCATAAATCATAACCCATAACGCACAACGCATAAGGCATAATGCACAACGCATAACGAATACCGCAAAACGCATAACGCATAACGCATAACGCATAACTCATAACGCATAACGCATAACGCATAACGCATAACGCATAACGCATAACGCACACCGTATAACGCATAACGCATAACGCATAACGCATAAAGCATAACGCATAACGCATAACGCATAATGCAAACGTATAACGCCCAACGCATAAAGCATAACGAACAACCCATAACGCATAATCCATAACGCATAACGCATAACGCATAAAGTATAACGCATAACGCATAACGCATAACGCAAACATATAACGCACAACGCATAGCGCATAACGCATAACGCATAACGCATAACGCATAACGCATAACGCATAACGCATAACGCATAACGCATAACGCATAACGCATAACGCATAACGCATAACGCATAACGCATAACGGATCACGCATAACGCATAACGCATAACGCATAACACATAACGCATAACGCATAACGTATAACGCATAACGCATAACGCATAAAGCATAACGCATAACGCATAACGCATTACGCATAACTTATAACTCATAACTCATAAGGAGTAACGCATAACGCATAAAGCATAACGCATAACGCATAACGCATAACGCATAACGCATAACGCATAACGCATAACGCATAATGCATAACGCATAAGGCATAACGCATTACGCATAACTTATAACTCATAACTCATAACGAATAACGCGTAAAGCAAAGTGAATAACGCATAAAGCATAACGCATAACGCATAACGCATAACGCATAACGCATAACGCATAACGCATAACGCTTAACGCATAACGCATAACGGATCACGCATAACGCATAACGCATAACGCATAACACATAACGCATAAGGCATAACGTATAACGCATAACGCATAACGCATAAAGCATAACGCATAACGCATAACGCATTAAGCATAACTTATAACTCATAACTCATAAGGAGTAACGCATAACGCATAAAGCATAACGCATAACGCATAACGCATAACGCATAACGCACAACGCATAACGCATAATGCATAACGCATAAGGCATAACGCATTACGCATAACTTATAACTCATAACTCATAACGAATAACGCATAACGCAAAGTGAATAACGCATAAAGCATAACGCATAACCCATAACCCTTAACGCATAACGCATAACGCATAATGCACAACGCTTAACGAATACCGCAAATCGCATAACGCCTAACGCATAACGGATCACGCATGACGCATAAAGCATAACGCATAACGCATAACGCATAACGCATAACGCATAACGTATAACGCATATCGCATAACTCATAAATCATAACCCATAGCGCACAACGCATAACGCATAATGCACAACGCATAACGAATACCGCAAAACGCATAACGCATAACGCATAACGCATAACTCATAACGCATAACGTATAACGCATAACGCACACCGTATAACGCATAACGCATAACGCATAACGCATAAAGCATAACGCATAACGCATAACGCATAATGCAAACGTATAACGCCCAACGCATAAAGCATAACGAACAACCCATAACGCATAATCCATAACGCATAACGCATAACGCATAACGCATAACGCATAACGCATAACGCATAACGCATAAAGCATAACGCATAACGCATAACGCATAACGCATAACGGATCACGCATAACGCATAACGCATAACGCATAACGCATAACGCATAACGGATAACGCATAACGCATACCGTATAACGCGTAACGCATAACGCATAACGCAAAAGTATAACGGACAACGCATAACGCATAACCCATAACGCATAACGCATAACGCATAACGTATAACGCATAACGCATACAGTATAACGCATAATGCATAACGCATAAAGCATAACGCATAACGCATAACGCATAACGCATAACGCATAACGCATAACGCATAAAGCAAACGTATAACGCACAACGCATAACGCATAACGCATAACGCATAACGCATAACGCATAACGCATAAAGCAAACGTATAACGCACAACGCATAACGCATAACGCATAACGCATAACGCATAACGCATAACGCATAACGCATAACGCATAACGCATAAAGCAAACGTATAACGCACAACGCATAACGCATAACGCATAACGCATAACGCATAACGCATAACGCATAACGCATAAAGCAAACGTATAACGCACAACGCATAACGCATAACGCATAACGCATAACGCATAACCAATAACGCATAATGCATAACGCATAAGGCATAACGCATTACGCATAACTTATAACTCATAACTCATAACGAATAACGCATAACGCAAAGTGAATAACGCATAAAGCATAACGCATAACCCATAACCCTTAACGCATAACGCATAACGCATAATGCACAACGCTTAACGAATACCGCAAATCGCATAACGCCTAACGCATAACGGATCACGCATGACGCATAAAGCATAACGCATAACGTATAACGCATAACGCATAACGCATAACGCATAACGCATAACGCAATTCGCATAACGCATAAATCATAACCCGTAACGCACAACGCATAACGCATAATGCACAAAGCATAACGAATACCGCAAGACGCATAACGCATAACGCATAACGCATAACGCATAACTCATAACGCATAACGCATAACGCATAACGCACACCGTATAACGCATAACGCATAACGCATAACGCATAACGCATAACGCCTTACGGATCAGGCATAACGCATAACGCATAATGCATAACACATAACGCATAACGCATAACGCATAACGCTTAACGCATAACGCATAACGCATAACGCATAACACATAACGCATAACGCATAACGCATAACGCATAACGCATAACGCATAACGCATAACGCCTAACGGATCAGGCATAACGCATAACGCATAATGTATAACACATACCGCATAACGCATTACGCATAACGCATATCGCATAACGTATAAGGCATAACGCATAATACATGACGTACAACGCATTATGCATAACGCATAACGCATAACGCAAACCCATAAGGCATAAGGCATAACGCATAACGCATAACGCATAACGCATGTCGGATCACTCATAACTCATAACGCATAACGCATAAAGCATAAAACATAACGTATAACGCATAACGCATATCGCATAACGCATAACGCATAACCCATAACGCATAACGCATAACGCATAACGCAAACCCATAAGGCATAAGGCATAACGCATAACGCATAACGCATGTCGGATCACTCATAACGCATAACGCATAACGCATAAAGCATAAAGCATAACGTATATCGCATAACGCATATCGCATAACGCATAACGCATAAAGCATAACGCATAACGCATAACGCATAACGCATATCGCATAACGCATAACGCATAACGTATAACGCATAACGCATACCGTATAACGCATAACGCATAACGCATAACGCAAACGTATAACGCACAACGCATAACGAATACAGCAAAACGCATAATGCTTAACGCATAACGGATCACGCTATAACGCATAACGCATAACGCATAACGCATAACGCATATCGAATAACGCATAACGTGTAACTCATAACGCATAACGCATAAAGCATAACGCATAACGCATAACGCATAACGCATAACGCATAACGCATAACGCATAACGCATAACGCATAACGCATAACGCATAACGCATAACGCATAACTTAAAACTCATTACTCATAACGACTAACGCATAACGCATAACGCATAACGCATAACGCATAACGCATAACGCATATCGAATAACGCATAACGTGTAACTCATAACGCATAACGCATAAAGCATAATGCATAACGCATAACGCATAACGCATATCGCATAACGCATAACGCATAACGCATAACGCATAACTTAAAACTCATTACTCATAAAGCAAACGTATAACGCACAACGCATAACGCATAACGCATAACGCATAACGCATAACGCATAACGCATAACGCATAACGCATAACGCATAAAGCAAACGTATAACGCACAACGCATAACGCATAACGCATAACGCATAACGCATAACGCATAAAGCAAACGTATAACGCACAACGCATAACGCATAACGCATAACGCATAACGCATAACGCATAACGCATAACGCATAACGCATAACGCATAACGCATAACGCATAAAGCAAACGTATAACGCACAACGCATAACGCATAACGCATAACGCATAACGCATAACGCATAACGCATAACGCATAAAGCAAACGTATAACGCACAACGCATAACGCATAACGCATAACGCATAACGCATAACGCATAACGCATAACGCATAACGCATAACGCATAACGCATAAAGTATAACGCATAACGCATAACGCATAACGCATAACGGATCACGCATAACGCATAACGCATAACGCATAACGCATAACGCATAACGGATAACGCATAACGCATACCGTATAACGCGTAACGCATAACGCATAACGCAAAAGTATAACGGACAACGCATAACGCATAACCCATAACGCATAACGCATAACGCATAACGTATAACGCATAACGCATACCGTATAACGCATAAAGCATAACGCATAAAGCATAACGCATAACGCATAACGCATAACGCATAACGCATAACGCATAACGCATAAAGCAAACGTATAACGCACAACGCATAACGCATAACGCATAACGCATAACGCATAACGCATAACGCATAACGCATAAAGCAAACGTATAACGCACAACGCATAACGCATAACGCATAACGCATAACGCATAACGCATAACGCATAACGCATAACGCATAACGCATAACGCATAACGCATAACGCATAACGCATAAAGCAAACGTATAACGCACAACGCATAACGCATAACGCATAACGCATAACGCATAACGCATAACGCATAACGCATAACGCATAAAGCAAACGTATAACGCACAACGCATAACGCATAACGCATAACGCATAACGCATAACGCATAACGCATAACGCATAATGCATAACGCATAAGGCATAACGCATTACGCATAACTTATAACTCATAACTCATAACGAATAACGCATAACGCAAAGTGAATAACGCATAAAGCATAACGCATAACCCATAACCCTTAACGCATAACGCATAACGCATAATGCACAACGCTTAACGAATACCGCAAATCGCATAACGCCTAACGCATAACGGATCACGCATGACGCATAAAGCATAACGCATAACGTATAACGCATAACGCATAACGCATAACGCATAACGCAATTCGCATAACGCATAAATCATAACCCGTAACGCACAACGCATAACGCATAATGCACAAAGCATAACGAATACCGCAAGACGCATAACGCATAACGCATAACGCATAACGCATAACTCATAACGCATAACTTATAACTCATAACTCATAACGAATAACGCATAACGCAAAGTGAATAACGCATAAAGCATAACGCATAACCCATAACCCTTAACGCATAACGCATAACGCATAATGCATAACGCATAAGGCATAACGCATTACGCATAACTTATAACTCATAACTCATAACGAATAACGCATAACGCAAAGTGAATAACGCATAACGCATAACGCATAACGCATAACGCATAACGCATAACGCATAACGCCTAACGGATCAGGCATAACGCATAACGCATAATGTATAACACATAACGCATAACGCATTACGCATAACGCATATCGCATAACGTATAAGGCATAACGCATAATACATGACGTACAACGCATTATGCATAACGCATAACGCATAACGCAAACCCATAAGGCATAAGGCATAACGCATAACGCATAACGCATAACGCATGTCGGATCACTCATAACTCATAACGCATAACGCATAAAGCATAAAACATAACGTATAACGCATAACGCATATCGCATAACGCATAACGCATAACCCATAACGCATAACGCATAACGCATAACGCAAACCCATAAGGCATAAGGCATAACGCATAACGCATAACGCATGTCGGATCACTCATAACGCATAACGCATAACGCATAAAGCATAAAGCATAACGTATATCGCATAACGCATATCGCATAACGCATAACGCATAAAGCATAACGCATAACGCATAACGCATAACGCATATCGCATAACGCATAACGCATAACGTATAACGCATAACGCATACCGTATAACGCATAACGCATAACGCATAACGCAAACGTATAACGCACAACGCATAACGAATACAGCAAAACGCATAATGCTTAACGCATAACGGATCACGCTATAACGCATAACGCATAACGCATAACGCATAACGCATATCGAATAACGCATAACGTGTAACTCATAACGCATAACGCATAAAGCATAATGCATAACGCATAACGCATAACGCATATCGCATAACGCATAACGCATAACGTATAACGCATAACGCATAACGCATAACGCATAACGCATAACTTAAAACTCATTACTCATAACGAATAACGCATAACGCATAACGCATAACGCATAACGCATAACGCATAACGCATATCGAATAACGCATAACGTGTAACTCATAACGCATAACGCATAAAGCATAATGCATAACGCATAACGCATAACGCATATCGCATAACGCATAACGCATAACGCATAACGCATAACTTAAAACTCATTACTCATAACGACTAACGCATAACGCATAACGCATAACGCATAACGCATAACGCATAACGCATATCGAATAACGCATAACGTGTAACTCATAACGCATAACGCATAAAGCATAATGCATAACGCATAACGCATAACGCATATCGCATAACGCATAACGCATAACGTATAACGCATAACGTATACCTTATAACGCATAACGCATAACGCATAACGCATAACGCATAACGCATAACGCATAACGCATAACGCATAACGCATAACGCATAACGCATAACGCATAACGCATAAAGCATAACGCATAACGCATAACGCATAACGCATATCGCATAACGCATAATGCACAAAGCATAACGAATACCGCAAGACGCATAACGCATAACGCATAACGCATAACGCATAACTCATAACGCATAACGCATAACGCATAACGCACACCGTATAACGCATAACGCATAACGCATAACGCATAACGCCTTACGGATCAGGCATAACGCATAACGCATAATGCATACCACATAACGCATAACGCATAACGCATAACGCATAACGCCTAACGCATAACGGATCACGCATGACGCATAAAGCATAACGCATAACGCATAACGCATAACGCATAACGCATAACGTATAACGCATATCGCATAACTCATAAATCATAACCCATAACGCACAACGCATAACGCATAATGCACAACGCATAACGAATACCGCAAAACGCATAACGCATAACGCATAACGCATAACTCATAACGCATAACGTATAACGCATAACGCACACCGTATAACGCATAACGCATAACGCATAACGCATAAAGCATAACGCATAACGCATAACGCATAATGCAAACGTATAACGCCCAACGCATAAAGCATAACGAACAACCCATAACGCATAATCCATAACGCATAACGCATAACGCATAACGCATAACGCATAACGCATAACGCATAACGCATAAAGTATAACGCATAACGCATAACGCATAACGCATAACGGATCACGCATAACGCATAACGCATAACGCATAACGCATAACGCATAACGCATAACGCATAACGGATAACGCATAACGCATACCGTATAACGCATAACGCATAACGCATAACGCAAAAGTATAACGGACAACGCATAACGCATAACCCATAACGCATAACGCATAACGCATAACGTATAACGCATAACGCATACCGTATAACGCATAATGCATAACGCATAAAGCATAACGCATAACGCATAACGCATAACGCATAACGCATAACGCATAAAGCAAACGTATAACGCACAACGCATAACGCATAACGCATAACGCATAACGCATAACGCATAACGCATAACGCATAACGCATAAAGCAAACGTATAACGCACAACGCATAACGCATAACGCATAACGCATAACGCATAACGCATAACGCATAACGCATAACGCATAACGCATAACGCATAAAGCAAACGTATAACGCACAACGCATAACGCATAACGCATAACGCATAACGCATAACGCATAACGCATAAAGCAAACGTATAACGCACAACGCATAACGCATAACGCATAACGCATAACGCATAACGCATAATGCATAACGCATAAAGCATAACGCATTACGCATAACTTATAACTCATAACTCATAACGAATAACGCATAACGCAAAGTGAATAACGCATAAAGCATAACGCATAACCCATAACCCTTAACGCATAACGCATAACGCATAATGCACAACGCTTAACGAATACCGCAAATCGCATAACGCCTAACGCATAACGGATCACGCATGACGCATAAAGCATAACGCATAACGTATAACGCATAACGCATAACGCATAACGCATAACGCATAACGCAATTCGCATAACGCATAAATCATAACCCATAACGCACAACGCATAACGCATAATGCACAAAGCATAACGAATACCGCAAGACGCATAACGCATAACGCATAACGCATAACGCATAACTCATAACGCATAACGCATAACGCATAACGCACACCGTATAACGCATAACGCATAACGCATAACGCATAACGCATAACGCCTTACGGATCAGGCATAACGCATAACGCATAATGCATAACACATAACGCATAACGCATAACGCATAACGCATAACGCATAACGCATAACGCATAACACATAACGCATAACGCATAACGCATAACGCATAACGCATAACGCCTAACGGATCAGGCATAACGCATAACGCATAATGTATAACACATAACGCATAACGCATTACGCATAACGCATATCGCATAACGCATAACACATAACGCATAACGCATAACGCATAACGCATAACGCAAAAGTATAACGGACAACGCATAACGCATAACCCATAACGCATAACGCATAACGCATAACGTATAACGCATAACGCATACCGTATAACGCATAATGCATAACGCATAAAGCATAACGCATAACGCATAACGCATAACGCATAACGCATAACGCATAACGCATAACGCATAACGCATAAAGCAAACGTATAACGCACAACGCATAACGCATAACGCATAACGCATAACGGATAACGCATAACGTATACCTTATAACGCATAACGCATAACGCATAACGCATAACGCATAACGCATAACGCATAACGCATATCGCATAACGCATAACGCATAACATTTAACGCATAAAGCATAACGCATAACCCATAACCCTTAACGCATAAATCATAACGCATAATGCACAACGCTTAACGAATACCGCAAATCGCATAACGCCTAACGCATAACGGATCACGCATGACGCATAAAGCATAACGCATAACGTATAACGCATAACGCATAACGCATAACGCATAACGCATAACGCATAACGCAATTCGCATAACGCATAAATCATAACCCATAACGCACAACGCATAACGCATAATGCACAAAGCATAACGAATACCGCAAGATGCATAACGCATAACGCATAACGCATAACGCATAACTCATAACGCATAACGCATAACGCATAACGCACACCGTATAACGCATAACGCATAACGCATAACGCATAACGCATAACGCATAACGCATAACGCATAACGCATAACGCATAACGCATAAAGCATAACGCATAACGCATAACGCATATCGCATAACGCATAACGCATAACGTTTAACGCATAACGCATACCGTATAACGCATAACGCATAACGCATAACGCAAACGTATAACGCACAACGCATAACGAATACAGCAAAACGCATAATGCTTAACGCATAACGGATCACGCTATAACGCATAACGCATAACGCATAACGCATATCGAATAACGCATAACGTGTAACTCATAACGCATAACGCATAAAGCATAATGCATAACGCATAACGCATAACGCATATCGCATAACGCATAACGTATAACGCATAACGCATACCGGAAAACGCATAAAGCATAACGCATAACCCATAACGCAAACGTATAACGCACAACGCATAACGAATACAGCAAAACGCATAATGCATAACGCATAACGCATAACGCATAACGCATGGCGCATAACGCAAAATGCATAACGCATAACGCATAACGCATAACGCATAAGCATAACGCATAACGCATAACGCATAACGCATAACGCATAACGCATAACGCATAACGCCTACCGGATCAGGCATAACGCATAACGCATAATGTATAACACATAACGCATAACGCATTACGCATAACGCATATCGCATAACGTATAAGGCATAACGCATAATACATGACGTATAACGCATTATGCATAACGCATAACGCATAACGCAAACCCATAAGGCATAAGGCATAACGCATAACGCATAACGCATAACGCATGTCGGATCACTCATAACTCATAACGCATAACGCATAAAGCATAAAGCATAACGTATAACGCATAACGCATATCGCATAACGCATAACGCATAACCCATAACGCATAACGCATAACGCATAACGCATAACGCATAACGCATAACGCATAACGCATAACGCATAACGCATAACGCATAACGCATAACGCATAACGCATAACGCATAATGCATAACGCATAAGGCATAACGCATTACGCATAACTTATAACTCATAACTCATAACGAATAACGCATAACGCAAAGTGAATAACGCATAAAGCATAACGCATAACCCATAACCCTTAACGCATAACGCATAACGCATAACGCATAACGCATAACGCATAACGCAATTCGCATAACGCATAAATCATAACCCATAACGCACAACGCATAACGCATAATGCACAAAGCATAACGAATACCGCAAGACGCATAACGCATAACGCATAACGCATAACGCATAACTCATAACGCATAACGCATAACGCATAACGCATAACGCACACCGTATAACGCATAACGCATAACGCATAACGCATAACGCATAACACATAACGCATAATGCATAACGCATAACGCATAACGGATCACGCATATCGCATAACGCATAACGCATAACGCATAACGCATAACGCATAACGCATAACGCATAAAGCAAACGTATAACGCACAACGCATAACGCATAACGCATAACGCATAACGCATAACGCATAAAGCAAACGTATAACGCACAACGCATAACGCATAACGCATAACGCATAACGCATAACGCATAACGCATAACGCATAATGCATAACGCATAAGGCATAACGCATTACGCATAACTTATAACTCATAACTCATAACGAATAACGCATAACGCAAAGTGAATAACGCATAAAGCATAACGCATAACCCATAACCCTTAACGCATAACGCATAACGCATAATGCACAACGCTTAACGAATACCGCAAATCGCATAACGCCTAACGCATAACGTATCACGCATGACGCATAAAGCATAACGCATAACGTATAACGCATAACGCATAACGCATAACGCATAACGCATAACGCATAACGCAATTCGCATAACGCATAAATCATAACCCATAACGCACAACGCATAACGCATAATGCACAAAGCATAACGAATACCGCAAGACGCATAACGCATAACGCATAACGCATAACGCATAACTCATAACGCATAACGCATAACGCATAACGCACACCGTATAACGCAAACGTATAACGCACAACGCATAACGCATAACGCATAACGCATAACGCATAACGCATAACGCATAATGCATAACGCATAAGGCATAACGCATTACGCATAACTTATAACTCATAACTCATAACGAATAACGCATAACGCAAAGTGAATAACGCATAAAGCATAACGCATAACCCATAACCCTTAACGCATAACGCATAACGCATAACGCATAATGCACAACGCTTAACGAATACCGCAAATCGCATAACGCCTAACGCATAACGGATCACGCATGACGCATAAAGCATAACGCATAACGCATAACGCATAACGCATAACGTATAACGCATAACGCATGTCGCATAACGCATAACGCATAACGCATAACGCATAACGCATAACGCATAACGCCTTACGGATCAGGCATAACGCATAACGCATAATGCATAACACATAACGCATAACGCATAACGCATAACGCATAACGCATAACGCATAACGCATAACGCATACCGCATAACACATAACGCATAACGCATAACGCATAACGCATAACGCATAACGCATAACGCCTAACGGATCAGGCATAACGCATAACGCATAATGTATAACACATAACGCATAACGCATTACGCATAACGCATATCGCATAACGTATAAGGCATAACGCATAATACATGACGTACAACGCATTATGCATAACGCATAACGCATAACGCAAACCCATAAGACATAAGGCATAACGCATAACGCATAACGCATGTCGGATCACTCATAACTCATAACGCATAACGCATAAAGCATAAAGCATAACGTATAACGCATAACTCATATCGCATAACGCATAACGCATAACCCATAACGCATAACGCATAACGCATAACGCATAACGCATAACGCATAACGCAAACCCATAAGGCATAAGGCATAACGCATAACGCATAACGCATGTCGGATCACTCATAACGCATGACGCATAACGCATAAAGCATAAAGCATAACGTATATCGCATAACGCATATCGCATAACGCATAACGCATAAAGCATAACACATAACGCATAACGCATAACGCATATCGCATAACGCATAACGCATAACGTATAACGCATAACGCATACCGTATAACGCATAACGCATAACGCATAACAAAAACGTATAACGCACAACGCATAACGAATACAGCAAAACGCATAATGCTTAACGCATAACGGATCACGCTATAACGCATAACGCATAACGCATAACGCATATCGAATAACGCATAACATGTAACTCATAACGCATAACGCATAAAGCATAATGCATAACGCATAACGCATAACGCATATCGCATAACGCATAACGCATAACGTATAACGCATAACGCATAACGCATAACGCATAACGCATAACTTAAAACTCATTACTCATAACGACTAAGGCATAACGCATAACGCATAACGCATAACGCATAACGCATATCGAATAACGCATAACGTGTAACTCATAACGCATAACGCATAAAGCATAATGCATAACGCATAACGCATAACGCATAACGCATATCGCATAACGCATAACGCATAACGCATAACGTATAACGCATAACGTATACCTTATAACGCATAACGCATAACGCATAACGCATAACGCATAACGCATAACGCATAACGCATAACGCATAACGCATAACGCATAACGCATAACGCATAACGCATAAAGCATAACGCATAACGCATAACGCATAACGCATAACGTTTAACGCATAACGCATACCGTATAACGCATAACGCATAACGCATAACGCAAACGTATAACGCACAACGCATAACGAATACAGCAAAACGCATAATGCTTAACGCATAACGGATCACGCTATAACGCATAACGCATAACGCATAACGCATAACGCATATCGAATAACGCATAACGTGTAATTCATAACGCATAACGCATAAAGCATAATGCATAACGCATAACGCATAACGCATATCGCATAACGCATAACGTATAACGCATAACGCATACCGTAAAACGCATAAAGCATAACGCATAACCCATAACGCAAACGTATAACGCACAACGCATAACGAATACAGCAAAACGCATAATGCATAACGCATAACGCATAACGCATAACGCATGGCGCATAACGCAAAATGCATAACGCATAACGCATAACGCATAACGCATAAGCATAACGCATAACGCATAACGCATAACGCATAACGCATAACGCATAACGCACAACGCATATCGCATAACGCATAACGCATAACGCATAACGCATAACGCATAACGCATAACGCATAACGCCTAACGGATCAGGCATAACGCATAACGCATAACGCATAACGCATAACGCATAACGCATAACGCATAACGCCTTACGGATCAGGCATAACGCATAACGCATAATGCATAACACATAACGCATAACGCATAACGCATAACGCATAACGCATAACGCATAACGCATAACGCATAACGCATAACGCATAACGCATAACGCATAACGCATAACGCATAACGCATAACGCATAACGCATAACGCATAACGCATAACGCATATCTCATAACACATAACGCATAACGCATAACGCATAACGCATAACGCATAACGCATAACGCATAACGCATAACGCATAACGCCTACCGGATCAGGCATAACGCATAACGCATAATGTATAACACATAACGCATAACGCATTACGCATAACGCATATCGCAGAACGTATAAGGCATAACGCATAATACATGACGTATAACGCATTATGCATAACGCATAACGCATAACGCAAACCCATAAGGCATATGGCATAACGCATAACGCATAACGCATAACGCATGTCGGATCACTCATAACTCATAACGCATAACGCATAAAGCATAAAGCATAACGTATAACGCATAACGCATATCGCATAACGCATAACGCATAACCCATAACGCATAACGCATAACGCATAACGCATAACGCAAACCCATAAGGCATAAGGCATAACGCATAACGCATAACGCATGTCGGATCGCTCATAACGCATAACGCATAACGCATAAAGCATAAAGCATAACGTATATCGCATAACGCATATCGCATAACGCATAACGCATAAAGCATAACGCATAACGCATAACGCATAACGCATATCGCATAACGCATAACGCATAACGTATAACGCATAACGCATAACGCATACCGTATAACGCATAACGCATAACGCATAACGCAAACGTATAACGCACAACGCATAACGAATACAGCAAAACGCATAATGCTTAACGCATAACGGATCACGCTATAACGCATAACGCATAACGCATAACGCATATCGAATAACGCATAACGTGTAACTCATAACGCATAACGCATAAAGCATAATGCATAACGCATAACGCATAACGCATATCGCATAACGCATAACGCATAACGTATAACGCATAACGCATAACGCATAACTTAAAACTCATTACTCATAACGACTAACGCATAACGCATAACGCATAACGCATAACGCATAACGCATATCGAATAACGCATAACGTGTAACTCATAACGCATAACGCATAAAGCATAATGCATAACGCATAACGCATAACGCATAACGCATATCGCATAACGCATAACGCATAACGGATAACGCATAACGTATACCTTATAACGCATAACGCATAACGCATAACGCATAACGCATAACGCATAACGCATAACGCATAACGCATATCGCATAACGCATAACGCATAACGTTTAACGCATAACGCATACCGTATAACGCATAACGCATAACGCATAACGCAAACGTATAACGCACAACGCATAACGAATACAGCAAAACGCATAATGCTTAACGCATAACGGATCACGCTATAACGCATAACGCATAACGCATAACGCATATCGAATAACGCATAACGTGTAACTCATAACGCATAACGCATAAAGCATAATGCATAACGCATAACGCATAACGCATATCGCATAACGCATAACGTATAACGCATAACGCATACCGTAAAACGCATAAAGCATAACGCATAACCCATAACGCAAACGTATAACGCACAACGCATAACGAATACAGCAAAACGCATAATGCATAACGCATAACGCATAACGCATAACGCATGGCGCATAACGCAAAATGCATAACGCATAACGCATAACGCATAACGCATAACGCATAAGCATAACGCATAACGCATAACGCATAACGCATAACGCACAACGCATATCGCATAACGCATAACGCATAACGCATAACGCATAACGCATAACGCCTAACGGATCAGGCATAACGCATAACGCATAACGCATAACGCATAACGCACTACGCATAACGCATAACGCCTTACGGATCAGGCATAACGCATAACGCATAATGCATAACACATAACGCATAACGCATAACGCATAACGCATAACGCATAACGCATAACGCATAACGCATAACGCATAACGCATAACGCATAACGCATAACGCATAACGCATATCTCATAACGTACAACGTATAACGCATAACGCATAACGCATAACGCATAACGCATAACGCATAACGCATAACGCATAACGCATATCGCATAACGCATAACGCATAACGCATAACGCATAACGCATAACGTATAACGCAAAACGCATAACGCATAACGTTACCGCATAAGGCTTTATGCATGATGCATATCGCATAACGCATAACGCATAACGCATAACTCATAACGTATAACGCATAACGCATAATGCATAACGCATAACGCATAACGCATAACGCACAACGCAAACGTATAACGCACAACGCATAATGCTAACGCATAACGCATAACGCATAACGCATGGCGCAAAACGCATAACGCATAACCCATAACCCATAACGCATAACGCATGTCGGAAAACTCATAACGCATAACGCATAACGCATAACGCATAAAGCATAAAGCATAACGTATAACGCACAACGCAAACGTATAACGCACAACGCATAATGCATAACGCATAACGCATAACGCATGGCGCATAACGCATAACGCATAACGCATAACGCATAACGCATAACGCATAACGCATAACGCACAACGCATATCGCATAACGTATAACGCAAAACGCATAACGCATAACGCATAACCCATAACCCATAACGCATAACGCATGTCGGAAAACTCATAACGCATAACGCATAACGCATAAAGCATAAAGCATAACGTATAACGCACAACGCAAACGTATAACGCACAACGCATAATGCATAACGCATAACGCATAACGCATGGCGCATAACGCATAACGCATAACGCCTAACGGATCAGGCATAACGCATAACGCATAATGCATAACACATAACGCATAACGCATAACGCATAACGCATAACGCATAACGCATAACGCATAACGCATAACGCATAACGCATAACGCATAACGCATAACGCATAACGCATAACGCATAACGCATAACGCATAACGCATAACGCATAACGCATAACGCATAACGCATAACGCATAACGCATAACGCATAATGCATAACGCATAACGCATAACGCATAACGCATAACGCATAACGCATAACGCATAACGCATAACGCATAACGCATAACGCATAACGCATAACGCATAATGCCTAACGGATCAGGCATAACGCATAACGCATAATGCATAACACATAACGCATAACGCATTACGCACAAAGCATAAAGCATAACGCATAACGCATAACGCATAACGCATAACGCATAATGTACAACGTATAACGCTTAACGCATAACGCATAACGCATAACGCATAACGCATAACGCATAACGCATACCGTATAACGCATAACGCATAATGCATAACGCAAACGTATAATGCACAACGCATAACGCATAACGAACAACGGATAACGCATAACGCTTAACGCATAACGAATACCGCAAAACGTATATCGCCTAACACATAACGGATCACGCATAACGCATAACGCATAACGTATAGAGCATAACGCATAACGCATAACGCATAACGCATAACGCATACCGTATAACGCATAACGCATAACGCATAACGCATAATGCATAACGAATAACGCATAACGCATATCGCATAAAACATAACGCATAACGCATAACGTACAACGTATAACGCATAACGCATAACGCATAACGCATAACGCATAACGCATAACGCATAACGCATAACGCATATCGCATAACACATAACGCATAACCCAAAACGCATAACGCATAACGCATAACGCATATCGAATAACGCATAACGTGTAACTCATAACGCATAAAGCATAAAGCATAATGCATAACGCATAACGCATAACGCATAACGCATAACGCATAACGCATAACGTATAACGCATAACGCATACCGTATAACACATAACGCATAATGCATAACGCAAACGTATAACGCACAACGCATAACGCATAACGAACAACGTATAACGCATAACGCATAACGCATAACGCATAACGCATAACGCATAACGCATAACGCCTAACGGATCAGGCATAACGCATAACGCATAATGCATAACACATAACGCATAACGCATTACGCACAAAGCATAAAGCATAACGCATAACGCATAACGCATAACGCTTAATGTACAACGTATAACGCTTAACGCATAACGCATAACGCATAACGCATAACGCATAACGCATAACGCATACCGTATAACGCATAACGCATAATGCATAACGCAAACGTATAATGCACAACGCATAACGCATAACGAACAACGGATAACGCATAACGCATAACGCATAACGAATACCGCAAAACGTATATCGCCTAACACATAACGGATCACGCATAACGCATATCGCATAACGCATAACGCATAACGCATAACGCATAACGCATAACGCCTAACGGATCAGGCATAACGCATAACGCATAACGCATAACGCATAACGCATAACGCATAACGCATAACGCCTTACGGATCAGGCATAACGCATAACGCATAATGCATAACACATAACGCATAACGCATAACGCATAACGCATAACGCATAACGCATAACGCATAACGCATAACGCATAACGCATAACGCATAACGCATAACGCATAACGCATAACGCATAACGCATAACGCATATCTCATAACGTACAACGTATAACGCATAACGCATAACGCATAACGCATAACGCATAACGCATAACGCATAACGCATAACGCATATCGCATAACGCATAACGCATAACGCATAACGCATAACGCATAACGTATAACGCAAAACGCATAACGCATAACGTTACCGCATAAGGCTTTATGCATGATGCATATCGCATAACGCATAACGCATAACGCATAACTCATAACGTATAACGCATAACGCATAATGCATAACGCATAACGCATAACGCATAACGCACAACGCAAACGTATAACGCACAACGCATAATGCTAACGCATAACGCATAACGCATAACGCATGGCGCAAAACGCATAACGCATAACCCATAACCCATAACGCATAACGCATGTCGGAAAACTCATAACGCATAACGCATAACGCATAAAGCATAAAGCATAACGTATAACGCACAACGCAAACGTATAACGCACAACGCATAATGCATAACGCATAACGCATAACGCATGGCGCATAACGCATAACGCATAACGCATAACGCATAACGCATAACGCATAACGCATAACGCACAACGCATATCGCATAACGTATAACGCAAAACGCATAACGCATAACGCATAACCCATAACCCATAACGCATAACGCATGTCGGAAAACTCATAACGCATAACGCATAACGCATAAAGCATAAAGCATAACGTATAACGCACAACGCAAACGTATAACGCACAACGCATAATGCATAACGCATAACGCATAACGCATAACGCATAACGCATAACGCATAACGCCTAACGGATCAGGCATAACGCATAACGCATAATGCATAACACATAACGCATAACGCATAACGCATAACGCATAACGCATAACGCATAACGCATAACGCATAACGCATAACGCATAACGCATAACGCATAACGCATAACGCATAACGCATAACGCATAACGCATAACGCATAACGCATAACGCATAACGCATAACGCATAACGCATAACGCATAACGCATAACGCATAACGCATAACGCATAACGCATAACGCATAACGCATAACGCATAACGCATAACGCATAACGCATAACGCATAATGCCTAACGGATCAGGCATAACGCATAACGCATAATGCATAACACATAACGCATAACGCATTACGCACAAAGCATAAAGCATAACGCATAACGCATAACGCATAACGCATAATGTACAACGTATAACGCTTAACGCATAACGCATAACGCATAACGCATAACGCATACCGTATAACGCATAACGCATAATGCATAACGCAAACGTATAATGCACAACGCATAACGCATAACGAACAACGGATAACGCATAACGCATAACGCATAACGAATACCGCAAAACGTATATCGCCTAACACATAACGGATCACGCATAACGCATAACGCATAACGTATAGAGCATAACGCATAACGCATAACGCATAACGCATAACGCATACCGTATAACGCATAACGCATAACGCATAACGCATAATGCATAACGAATAACGCATAACGCATAACGCATAAAACATAACGCATAACGCATAACGTACAACGTATAACGCATAACGCATAACGCATAACGCATAACGCATAACGCATAACGCATATCGCATAACACATAACGCATAACCCAAAACGCATAACGCATAACGCATAACGCATATCGAATAACGCATAACGTGTAACTCATAACGAATAAAGCATAAAGCATAATGCATAACGCATAACGCATAACGCATAACGCATAACGCATAACGCATAACGTATAACGCATAACGCATACCGTATAACACATAACGCATAATGCATAACGCAAACGTATAACGCACAACGCATAACGCATAACGAACAACGTATAACGCATAACGCATAACGCATAACGCATAACGCATAACGCATAACGCATAACGCCTAACGGATCAGGCATAACGCATAACGCATAATGCATAACACATAACGCATAACGCATTACGCACAAAGCATAAAGCATAACGCATAACGCATAACGCATAATGCATAACGCATAAAGCGTAACGCATAACCCATAACGCATAACGCATAACGCATAACGCATAACGCATAACGCATAACGCATAACGCATAACGCATAACGCATAACGCATAACGCATAACGCATAACGCATAACGCATAACGCATAACGCATAACGCATAACGCATACCGTATAACGCATAACGCATAATGCATAACGCAAACGTATAATGCACAACGCATAACGCATAACGAACAACGGATAACGCATAACGCATAACGCATAACGAATACCGCAAAACGTATATCGCCTAACACATAACGGATCACGCATAACGCATAACGCATAACGTATAGAGCATAACGCATAACGCATAACGCATAACGCATAACGCATACCGTATAACGCATAACGCATAACGCATAACGCATAATGCATAACGAATAACGCATAACGCATATCGCATAAAACATAACGCATAACGCATAACGTACAACGTATAACGCATAACGCATAACGCATAACGCATAACGCATAACGCATAACGCATAACGCATAACGCATATCGCATAACACATAACGCATAACCCAAAACGCATAACGCATAACGCATATCGAATAACGCATAACGTGTAACTCATAACGCATAAAGCATAAAGCATAATGCATAACGCATAACGCATAACGCATAACGCATAACGCATAACGCATAACGTATAACGCATAACGCATACCGTATAACGCATAACGCATAACGCATAACGCATAATGCATAACGAATAACGCATAACGCATATCGCATAAAACATAACGCATAACGCATAACGTACAACGTATAACGCATAACGCATAACGCATAACGCATAACGCATAACGCATAACGCATAACGCATAACGCATATCGCATAACACATAACGCATAACCCATAACCGATAACGTACAACGTATAACGCATAACGCATAACGCATAACGCATAACGCATAACGCATAACGCATAACGCATAACGCACAACGCATACCGCATAACGCATAACGCATAACGCATAACGCATGGCGCATAACTCAAAATGCATAACGCATAACGCATAACGCAAACGTATAACGCACAACGCATAACGAATACAGCAAAACGCATAATGCTTAACGCATAACGGATCAAGCATAACGTATAGAGCATAACGCATAACGCATAACGCATAACGCATAACGCATACCGTATAACGCATAACGCATAACGCATCACGCATAATGCATAACGAATAACGCATAACGCATATCGCATAGAACATAACGCATAACGCATAACGTACAACGTATAACGCATAACGCATAACGCATAACGCATAACGCATAACGCATAACGCATAACGCATATCGCATAACACATAACGCATAACCCATAACGCATAACGCATAACGCATAACGCATAACACATAACGCATAACGCATAACGCATAACGCATAACGCATAATGCATAACGCATAAAGCGTAACGCATAACCCATAACGCATAACGCATAACGCATAACGCATAACGCATAACGCATAACGCATAACGCATAACGCATAACGCATAACGCATAACGCATAACGCATAACGCATAACGCCTAACGGATCAGGCATAACGCATAACGCATAATGCATAACACATAACGCATAACGCATTACGCACAAAGCATAAAGCATAACGCATAACGCATAACGCATAACGCATAACGTACAACGTATAACGCTTAACGCACAACGCATAACGCATAACGCATAACGCATAACGCATACCGTATAACGCATAACGCATAATGCATAACGCAAACGTATAATGCACAACGCATAACGCATAACGAATAACGGATAACGCATAACGCATAACGAATACCGCAAAACGTATATCGCCTAACACATAACGCATAACGCATAACGCATAACGCATAACGCATAATGCATAACGAATAACGCATAACGCATATCGCATAAAACATAACGCATAACGCATAACGTACAACGTATAACGCATAACGCATAACGCATAACGCATAACGCATAACGCATAACGCATAACGCATAACGCATAACGCATAACGCATAACGCATAACGCATAACGCATATCGCATAACACATAACGCATAACCCAAAACGCATAACGCATAACGCATAACGCATACCGCATAACGCATAACGCATAACGCATAACGCATAACGCACAACGCATATCGCATAACGCATAACGCATAACGCATAACGCATAACGCATAACGCATAACGCATAACGCATAACGCACAACGCATATCGCATAACGCATAACGCATAACGCATAACGCATAACGCATAACGCATAACGCACAACGCATATCGCATAACGCATAACGCATAACGCATAACGCATAACGCATAACGCATATCGAATAACGCATAACGTGTAACTCATAACGCATAACGCATAAAGCATAATGCATAACGCATAACGCATAACGCATAACGCATAACGTATAACGCATAACGCATACCGTATAACGCATAACGCATAATGCATAACGCAAACGTATAACGCACAACGCATAACGCATAACGAACAACGGATAACGCATAACGCATAACGCATAACGAATACCGCAAAACGTATATAGCATAACACATAACGGATCACGCATAACGCATAACGTATAGAGCATAACGCATAACGCATAACGCATAACGCATAACGCATACCGTATAACGCATAACGCATAACGCATAACGCATAATGCATAACGAATAACGCATAACGCATATCGCATAAAACATAACGCATAACGCATAACGCATAACGCATAACGCATAACGCATATCGCATAACACATAACGCATAACCCATAACGCATAACGCATAACGCATAACGCATAACGCATAACGCATAACGCATAACGCATAACGCATAACGCACAACGCATATCGCATAACGCATAACGCATAACGCATAACGCATGGCGCATAACTCAAAATGCATAACGCATAACGCATAACGCATAACGCATAACGCAAACGTATAACGCACAACGCATAACTATTACAGCAAAACGCATAACGGTTCAAGCATAACGTATAGAGCATAACGCATAACGCATAACGCATAACGCATAACGCATACCGTATAACGCATAACGCATAACGCATCACGCATAATGCATAACGAATAACGCATAACGCATATCGCATAGAACATAACGCATAACGCATAACGTACAACGTATAACGCATAACGCATAACGCATAACGCATAACGCATAACGCATAACGCATAACGCATAACGCATAACGCATAACGCATAACGCATAACGCATATCGCATAACACATAACGCATAACCCATAACGCATAACGCATAACGCACAACCCATAACACATAACGCATAACGCATAACGCATAACGCATAACGCATAACGCATAACGCATAATGCATAACGCATAAAGCGTAACGCATAACCCATAACGCATAACGCATAACGCATAACGCATAACGCATAACGCATAACGCATAACGCATAACGCATAACGCATAACGCATAACGCATAACGCATAACGCATAACGCATAATGCATAACACATAACGCATAACGCATTACGCACAAATCATAAAGCATAACGCATAACGCATAACGCATAACGCATAACGTACAACGTATAACGCTTAACGCATAACGCATAACGCATAACGCATAACGCATAACGCATAACGCATAACGCATAACGCATAACGCATAACGCCTAACGGATCAGGCATAACGCATAACGCATAGCCCACAAAATTACCGCATAAGGCTTGATGCATGGCGCATATCGCATAACGCATAAGGCATAACGCATAATACATAACGTATAACGCATTATGCATAAGGCATAACGCATAACGCATAATGCATAATGCCTAACGCAAACCCATAACGCATAACGCATAACGCATAACGCATAACGCATAACGCATAACGCACAACGCATATCGCATAACGCATAACGCATAACGCATAACGCATAACGCATAACGCATATCGAATAACGCATAACGTGTAACTCATAACGCATAACGCATAAAGCATAATGCATAACGCATAACGCATAACGCATAACGCATAACGCATGGCGCATAACGCATAACGCATAACGCCTAACGGATCAGGCATAACGCATAACGCATAATGCATAACACATAACGCATAACGCATAACGCATAACGCATAACGCATAACGCATAACGCATAACGCATAACGCATAACGCATAACGCATAACGCATAACGCATAACGCATAACGCATAACGCATAACGCATAACGCATAACGCATAACGCATAACGCATAACGCATAACGCATAACGCATAACGCATAACGCATAATGCATAACGCATAACGCATAACGCATAACGCATAACGCATAACGCATAACGCATAACGCATAACGCATAACGCATAACGCATAACGCATAATGCCTAACGGATCAGGCATAACGCATAACGCATAATGCATAACACATAACGCATAACGCATTACGCACAAAGCATAAAGCATAACGCATAACGCATAACGCATAACGCATAATGTACAACGTATAACGCTTAACGCATAACGCATAACGCATAACGCATAACGCATAACGCATACCGTATAACGCATAACGCATAATGCATAACGCAAACGTATAATGCACAACGCATAACGCATAACGAACAACGGATAACGCATAACGCATAACGCATAACGAATACCGCAAAACGTATATCGCCTAACACATAACGGATCACGCATAACGCATAACGCATAACGTATAGAGCATAACGCATAACGCATAACGCATAACGCATACCGTATAACGCATAACGCATAACGCATAACGCATAATGCATAACGAATAACGCATAACGCATATCGCATAAAACATAACGCATAACGCATAACGTACAACGTATAACGCATAACGCATAACGCATAACGCATAACGCATAACGCATAACGCATAACGCATAACGCATATCGCATAACACATAACGCATAACCCAAAACGCATAACGCATAACGCATAACGCATATCGAATAACGCATAACGTGTAACTCATAACGCATAAAGCATAAAGCATAATGCATAACGCATAACGCATAACGCATAACGCATAACGCATAACGCATAACGCATAACGTATAACGCATAACGCATACCGTATAACACATAACGCATAATGCATAACGCAAACGTATAACGCACAACGCATAACGCATAACGAACAACGTATAACGCATAACGCATAACGCATAACGCATAACGCATAACGCATAACGCATAACGCCTAACGGATCAGGCATAACGCATAACGCATAATGCATAACACATAACGCATAACGCATTACGCACAAAGCATAAAGCATAACGCATAACGCATAACGCATAACGCTTAATGTACAACGTATAACGCTTAACGCATAACGCATAACGCATAACGCATAACGCATAACGCATAACGCATAACGCATACCGTATAACGCATAACGCATAATGCATAACGCAAACGTATAATGCACAACGCATAACGCATAACGAACAACGGATAACGCATAACGCATAACGCATAACGAATACCGCAAAACGTATATCGCCTAACACATAACGGATCACGCATAACGCATAACGCATAACGTATAGAGCATAACGCATAACGCATAACGCATAACGCATAACGCATACCGTATAACGCATAACGCATAACGCATAACGCATAATGCATAACGAATAACGCATAACGCATATCGCATAAAACATAACGCATAACGCATAACGTACAACGTATAACGCATAACGCATAACGCATAACGCATAACGCATAACGCATAACGCATAACGCATATCGCATAACACATAACGCATAACCCAAAACGCATAACGCATAACGCATATCGAATAACGCATAACGTGTAACTCATAACGCATAAAGCATAAAGCATAATGCATAACGCATAACGCATAACGCATAACGCATAACGCATAACGCATAACGCATAACGCATAACGCATAACTCATAACGCATAACGCATAACGCATAACGTATAACGCATAACGCATACCGTATAACGCATAACGCATAACGCATAACGCATAATGCATAACGAATAACGCATAACGCATATCGCATAAAACATAACGCATAACGCATAACGTACAACGTATAACGCATAACGCATAACGCATAACGCATAACGCATAACGCATAACGCATAACGCATAACGCATAACGCATATCGCATAACACATAACGCATAACCCATAACCGATAACGTACAACGTATAACGCATAACGCATAACGCATAACGCATAACGCATAACGCATAACGCATAACGCATATCGCATAACACATAACGCATAACCCATAACGCATAACGCATAACGCATAACGCATAACGCATAACGCATAACGCATAACGCACAACGCATACCGCATAACGCATAACGCATAACGCATAACGCATGGCGCATAACTCAAAATGCATAACGCATAACGCATAACGCATAACTCAAACGTATAACGCACAACGCATAACGAATACAGCAAAACGCATAATGCTTAACGCATAACGGATCAAGCATAACGTATAGAGGATAACGCATAACGCATAACGCATAACGCATACCGTATAACGCATAACGCATAACGCATCACGCATAATGCATAACGAATAACGCATAACGCATATCGCATAGAACATAACGCATAACGCATAACGTACAACGTACAACGTATAACGCATAACGCATAACGCATAACGCATAACGCATAACGCATAACGCATAACGCATATCGCATAACACATAACGCATAACCCATAACGCATAACGCATAACGCATAACGCATAACACATAACGCATAACGCATAACGCATAACGCATAACGCATAATGCATAACGCATAAAGCGTAACGCATAACCCATAACGCATAACGCATAACGCATAACGCATAACGCATAACGCATAACGCATAACGCGTAACGCATAACGCATAACGCATAACGCATCACGCATAATGCATAACGAATAACGCATAACGCATATCGCATAGAACATAACGCATAACGCATAACGTACAACGTATAACGCATAACGCATAACGCATAACGCATAACGCATAACGCATAACGCATAACGCATATCGCATAACACATAACGCATAACCCATAACGCATAACGCATAACGCATAACGCATAACACATAACGCATAACGCATAACGCATAACGCATAACGCATAATGCATAACGCATAAAGCGTAACGCATAACCCATAACGCATAACGCATAACGCATAACGCATAACGCATAACGCATAACGCATAACGCATAACGCATAACGCATAACGCATAACGCATAACGCATAACGCATAACGCATAACGCCTAACGGATCAGGCATAACGCATAACGCATAATGCATAACACATAACGCATAACGCATTACGCACAAAGCATAAAGCATAACGCATAACGCATAACGCATAACGCATAACGTACAACGTATAACGCTTAACGCACAACGCATAACGCATAACGCATAACGCATAACGCATACCGTATAACGCATAACGCATAATGCATAACGCAAACGTATAATGCACAACGCATAACGCATAACGAACAACGGATAACGCATAACGCATAACGCATAACGAATACCGCAAAACGTATATCGCCTAACACATAACGCATAACGCATAACGCATAACGCATAACGCATAATGCATAACGAATAACGCATAACGCATATCGCATAAAACATAACGCATAACGCATAACGTACAACGTATAACGCATAACGCATAACGCATAACGCATAACGCATAACGCATAACGCACAACGCATAACGCATAACGCATAACGCATAACGCATATCGCATAACACATAACGCATAACCCAAAACGCATAACGCATAACGCATAACGCATACCGCATAACGCATAACGCATAACGCATAACGCATAACGCACAACGCATATCGCATAACGCATAACGCATAACGCATAACGCATAACGCATAACGCATAACGCATAACGCATAACGCATAACGCACAACGCATATCGCATAACGCATAACGCATAACGCATAACGCATAACGCATAACGCATAACGCATAACGCACAACGCATATCGCATAACGCATAACGCATAACGCATAACGCATAACGCATATCGAATAACGCATAACGTGTAACTCATAACGCATAACGCATAAAGCATAATGCATAACGCATAACGCATAACGCATAACGCATAACGCATAACGTATAACGCATAACGCATACCGTATAACGCATAACGCATAATGCATAACGCAAACGTATAACGCACAACGCATAACGCATAACGAACAACGGATAACGCATAACGCATAACGCATAACGAATACCGCAAAACGTATATCGCATAACACATAACGGATCACGCATAACGCATAACGTATAGAGCATAACGCATAACGCATAACGCATAACGCATAACGCATAACGCATAACGCATACCGTATAACGCATAACGCATAACGCATAACGCATAATGCATAACGAATAACGCATAACGCATATCGCATAAAACATAACGCATAACGCATAACGCATAACGCATAACGCATAACGCATATCGCATAACACATAACGCATAACCCATAACGCATAACGCATAACGCATAACGCATAACGCATAACGCATAACGCATAACGCATAACGCATAACGCACAACGCATATCGCATAACGCATAACGCATAACGCATAACGCATGGCGCATAACTCAAAATGCATAACGCATAACGCATAACGCATAACGCAAACGTATAACGCACAACGCATAACTATTACAGCAAAACGCATAACGGATCAAGCATAACGTATAGAGCATAACGCATAACGCATAACGCATAACGCATAACGCATACCGTATAACGCATAACGCATAACGCATCACGCATAATGCATAACGAATAACGCATAACGCATATCGCATAGAACATAACGCATAACGCATAACGTACAACGTATAACGCATAACGCATAACGCATAACGCATAACGCATAACGCATAACGCATAACGCATAACGCATAACGCATAACGCATAACGCATAACGCATATCGCATAACACATAACGCATAACCCATAACGCATAACGCATAACGCACAACCCATAACACATAACGCATAACGCATAACGCATAACGCATAACGCATAACGCATAACGCATAACGCATAATGCATAACGCATAAAGCGTAACGCATAACCCATAACGCATAACGCATAACGCATAACGCATAACGCATAACGCATAACGCATAACGCATAACGCATAACGCATAACGCATAATGCATAACACATAACGCATAACGCATTACGCACAAATCATAAAGCATAACGCATAACGCATAACGCATAACGCATAACGTACAACGTATAACGCTTAACGCATAACGCATAACGCATAACGCATAACGCATAACGCATAACGCATAACGCATAACGCATAACGCCTAACGGATCAGGCATAACGCATAACGCATAGCCCACAAAATTACCGCATAAGGCTTGATGCATGGCGCATATCGCATAACGCATAAGGCATAACGCATAATACATAACGTATAACGCATTATGCATAAGGCATAACGCATAACGCATAATGCATAATGCCTAACGCAAACCCATAACGCATAACGCATAACGCATAACGCATAACGCATAACGCATAACGCACAACGCATAACGCATAACGCATAACGCATAACGCATAACGCATAACGCATAACGCATATCGAATAACGCATAACGTGTAACTCATAACGCATAACGCATAAAGCATAATGCATAACGCATAACGCATAACGCATAACGCATAACGCATAACGTATAACGCATAACGCATACCGTATAACGCATAACGCATAATGCATAACGCAAACGTATAACGCACAACGCATAACGCATAACGAACAACGGATAACGCATAACGCATAACGCATAACGAATACCGCAAAACGTATATCGCATAACACATAACGGATCACGCATAACGCATAACGCATAACGCAAACGTATAACGCACAACGCATAACGATTACAGCAAAACGCATAACGGATCAAGCATAACGTATAGAGCATAACGCATAACGCATAACGCATAACGCATAACGCATACCGTATAACGCATAACGCATAACGCATAACGCATCACGCATAATGCATAACGAATAACGCATAACGCATATCGCATAGAACATAACGCATAACGCATAACGTACAACGTATAACGCATAACGCATAACGCATAACGCATAACGCATAACGCATAACGCATAACGCATAACGCATAACGCATATCGCATAACACATAACGCATAACCCATAACGCATAACGCATAACGCATACCGCATAACACATAACGCATAACGCATAACGCATAACGCATAACGCATAACGCATAATGCATAACGCATAAAGCGTAACGCATAACCCATAACGCATAACGCATAACGCATAACGCATAACGCATAACGCATAACGCGTAACGCATAACGCATAACGCATAACGCATAACGCCTAACGGATCAGGCATAACGCATAACGCATAATGCATAACACATAACGCATAACGCATTACGCACAAAGCATAAAGCATAACGCATAACGCATAACGCATAACGCATAACGTACAACGTATAACGCTTAACGCATAACGCATAACGCATATCGCATAACGCATAACGCATACCGTATAACGCATAACGCATAATGCATAACGCAAACGTATAATGCACAACGCATAACGCATAACGAACAACGGATAACGCATAACGCATAACGCATAACGAATACCGCAAAACGTATATCGCCTAACACATAACGCATAACGCATAACGCATAACGCATAACGCATACCGTATAACGCATAACGCATAATGCATAACGCAAACGTATAATGCACAACGCATAACGCATAACGAACAACGGATAACGCATAACGCATAACGCATAACGAATACCGCAAAACGTATATCGCCTAACACATAACGCATAACGCATAACGCATAACGCATAACGCATAACGTATAGAGCATAACGCATAACGCATAACGCATAACGCATAACGCATAACGCATAACGCATAACGCACAACGCATATCGCATAACGCATAACGCATAACGCATAACGCATGGCGCATAACTCAAAATGCATAACGCATAACGCATAACGCATAACGCATAACGCAAACGTATAACGCACAACGCATAACGATTACAGCAAAACGCATAACGGATCAAGCATAACGTATAGAGCATAACGCATAACGCATAACGCATAACGCATAACGCATACCGTATAACGCATAACGCATAACGCATCACGCATAATGCATAACAAATAACGCATAACGCATATCGCATAGAACATAACGCATAACGCATAACGTACAACGTATAACGCATAACGCATAACGCATAACGCATAACGCATAACGCATAACGCATAACGCATAACGCATAACGCATAACGCATATCGCATAACACATAACGCATAACCCATAACGCATAACGCATAACGCATACCGCATAACACATAACGCATAACGCATAACGCATAACGCATAACGCATAACGCATAATGCATAACGCATAAAGCGTAACGCATAACCCATAACGCATAACGCATAACGCATAACGCATAACGCATAACGCATAACGCATAACGCGTAACGCATAACGCATAACGCATAACGCATAACGCCTAACGGATCAGGCATAACGCATAACGCATAATGCATAACACATAACGCATAACGCATTACGCACAAAGCATAAAGCATAACGCATAACGCATAACGCATAACGTACAACGTATAACGCATAACGCTTAACGCATAACGCATAACGCATATCGCATAACGCATAACGCATACCGTAT
The DNA here is from genome assembly GCA_916610235.2 of Lasioglossum morio. Classification (NCBI taxonomy): domain Eukaryota; kingdom Metazoa; phylum Arthropoda; class Insecta; order Hymenoptera; family Halictidae; genus Lasioglossum; species Lasioglossum morio. Next base: position 347,498 of record CAKAJA020000138.1, on the reverse strand, counting down.
AACGCATAACGCATAATGCATCACGCATAATGCATAACGAATAACGCATAACGCATATCGCATAGAACATAACGCATAACGCATAACGTACAACGTATAACGCATAACGCATAACGCATAACGCATAACGCATAACGCATAATTCATAACGCATAACGCATAACGCATAACGCATAACGCATAACGCATATCGCATAACACATAACGCATAACCCATAACGCATAACGCATAACGCATAACCCATAACACATAACGCATAACGCATAACGCATAACGCATAACGCATAACGCATAACGCATAACGCATAATGCATAACGCACAACGCATATCGCATAACGCATAACGCATAACGCATAACGCATGGCGCATAACTCAAAATGCATAACGCATAACGCATAACGCATAACGCATAACGCAAACGTATAAGGCACAACGCATAACGATTACAGCAAAACGCATAACGGATCAAGCATAACGTATAGAGCATAACGCATAACGCATAACGCATAACGCATACCGTATAACGCATAACGCATAACGCATCACGCATAATGCATAACGAATAACGCATAACGCATATCGCATAGAACATAACGCATACCGTATAACGCATAACGCATAACGCATAACGCATAATGCATAACGAATAACGCATAACGCATATCGCATAAAACATAACGCATAACGCATAACGTACAACGTATAACGCATAACGCATAACGCATAACGCATAACGCATAACGCATAACGCATAACGCATAACGCATATCGCATAACACATAACGCATAACCCATAACGCATAACGCATAACGCATAACGCATAACGCATAACGCATAACGCATAACGCATAACGCACAACGCATATCGCATAACGCATAACGCATAACGCATAACGCATGGCGCATAACTCAAAATGCATAACGCATAACGCATAACGCATAACGCAAACGTATAACGCACAACGCATAACGATTACAGCAAAACGCATAACGGATCAAGCATAACGTATAGAGCATAACGCATAACGCATAACGCATAACGCATAACGCATACCGTATAACGCATAACGCATAACGCATCACGCATAATGCATAACGAATAACGCATAACGCATATCGCATAGAACATAACGCATAACGCATAACGTACAACGTATAACGCATAACGCATAACGCATAACGCATAACGCATAACGCATAACGCATAACGCATATCGCATAACACATAACGCATAACCCATAACGCATAACGCATAACGCATACCGCATAACACATAACGCATAACGCATAACGCATAACGCATAACGCATAACGCATAATGCATAACGCATAAAGCGTAACGCATAACCCATAACGCATAACGCATAACGCATAACGCATAACGCATAACGCATAACGCATAACGCATAACGCATAACGCATAACGCATAACGCATAACGCATAACGCCTAACGGATCAGGCATAACGCATAACGCATAATGCATAACACATAACGCATAACGCATTACGCACAAAGCATAAAGCATAACGCATAACGCATAACGCATAACGCATAACGTACAACGTATAACGCTTAACGCATAACGCATAACGCATAACGCATAACGCATAACGCATAACGCATACCGTATAACGCATAACGCATAATGCATAACGCAAACGTATAATGCACAACGCATAACGCATAACGAACAACGGATAACGCATAACGCATAACGAATACCGCAAAACGTATATCGCCTAACACATAACGCATAACGCATAACGCATAACGCATAACGCATACCGTATAACGCATAACGCATAATGCATAACGCAAACGTATAATGCACAACGCATAACGCATAACGAACAACGGATAACGCATAACGCATAACGAATACCGCAAAACGTATATCGCCTAACACATAACGCATAACGCATAACGCATAACGCATAACGCATAACGTATAGAGCATAACGCATAACGCATAACGCATAACGCATACCGTATAACGCATAACGCATAACGCATAACGCATAATGCATAACGAATAACGCATAACGCATATCGCATAAAACATAACGCATAACGCATAACGTACAACGTATAACGCATAACGCATAACGCATAACGCATAACGCATAACGCATAACGCATAACGCATAACACATAACGCATAACGCATAACGCATAACGCATAACGCATAACGCATATCGCATAACACATAACGCATAACCCAAAACGCATAACGCATAACGCATAACGCATACCGCATAACGCATAACGCATAACGCATAACGCATAACTCATAACGCACAACGCATATCGCATAACGCATAACGCATAACGCATAACGCATAACGCATAACGCATAACGCATAACGCATAACGCACAACGCATATCGCATAACGCATAACGCATAACGCATAACGCATAACGCATAACGCATAACGCATAACGCACAACGCATAACGCATAACGCATAACGCATAACGCATAACGCATAACGCATAACGCATATCGAATAACGCATAACGTGTAACTCATAACGCATAACGCATAAAGCATAATGCATAACGCATAACGCATAACGCATAACGCATAACGCATAACGTATAACGCATAACGCATACCGTATAACGCATAACGCATAATGCATAACGCAAACGTATAACGCACAACGCATAACGCATAACGAACAACGGATAAATCATAACGCATAACGCATAACGAATACCGCAAAACGTATATCGCATAACACATAACGGATCACGCATAACGCATAACGCATAACGTATAGAGCATAACGCATAACGCATAACGCATAACGCATAACGCATAACGCATAACGCATACCGTATAACGCATAACGCATAACGCATAACGCATAATGCATAACGAATAACGCATAACGCATATCGCATAAAACATAACGCATAACGCATAACGTACAACGTATAACGCATAACGCATAACGCATAACGCATAACGCATAACGCATAACGCATAACGCATAACGCATAACGCATATCGCATAACACATAACGCATAACCCATAACGCATAACGCATAACGCATAACGCATAACGCATAACGCATAACGCATAACGCATAACGCATAACGCACAACGCATATCGCATAACGCATAACGCATAACGCATAACGCATGGCGCATAACTCAAAATGCATAACGCATAACGCATAACGCATAACGCATAACGCAAACGTATAACGCACAACGCATAACGATTACAGCAAAACGCATAACGGATCAAGCATAACGTATAGAGCATAACGCACAACGCATAACTATTACAGCAAAACGCATAACGGAACAAGCATAACGTATAGAGCATAACGCATAACGCATAACGCATAACGCATAACGCATACCGTATAACGCATAACGCATAACGCATCACGCATAATGCATAACGAATAACGCATAACGCATATCGCATAGAACATAACGCATAACGCATAACGTACAACGTATAACGCATAACGCATAACGCATAACGCATAACGCATAACGCATAACGCATAACGCATAACGCATAACGCATAACGCATAACGCATATCGCATAACACATAACGCATAACCCATAACGCATAACGCATAACGCATAACGCATAACACATAACGCATAACGCATAACGCATAACGCATAACGCATAACGCATAACGCATAATGCATAACACATAAAGCGTAACGCATAACCCATAACGCATAACGCATAACGCATAACGCATAAAGCATAACGCATAACGCATAACGCATAACGCATAACGTACAACGCATAACGCTTAACGCATAACGCATAACGCATAACGCATAACGCATAACGCATAACGCATAACGCATAACGCATAACGCATAACGCATAACGCCTAACGGATCAGGCATAACGCATAACGCATAGCCCACAAAATTACCGCATAAGGCTTGATGCATGGCGCATATCGCATAACGCATAAGGCATAACGCATAATACATAACGTATAACGCATTATGCATAAGGCATAACGCATAACGCATAATGCATAATGCCTAACGCAAACCCATAACGCATAACGCATAACGCATAACGCATAACGCATAACGCATAACGCATAACGCACAACGCATATCGCATAACGCATAACGCATAACGCATAACGCATAACGCATAACGCATATCGAATAACGCATAACGTGTAACTCATAACGCATAACGCATAAAGCATAATGCATAACGCATAACGCATAACGCATAACGCATAACGCATAACGTATAACGCATAACGCATACCGTATAACGCATAATGCATAACGCAAACGTATAACGCACAACGCATAACGCATAACGAACAACGGATAACGCATAACGCATAACGCATAACGAATACCGCAAAACGTATATCGCATAACACATAACGGATCACGCATAACGCATAACGCATAACGTATAGAGCATAACGCATAACGCATAACGCATAACGCATAACGCATAACGCATAACGCATAACGCATAATGCATAACGAATAACGCATAACGCATATCGCATAAAACATAACGCATAACGCATAACGTACAACGTATAACGCATAACGCATAACGCATAACGCATAACGCATAACGCATAACGCATAACGCATAACCCATAACGCATAACGCATAACGCATAACGCATAACACATAACGCATAACGCATAACGCATAACGCATAACGCATAACGCATAATGCATAACGCATAAAGCGTAACGCATAACCCATAACGCATAACGCATAACGCATAACGCATAACGCAAACGTATAACGCACAACGCATAACTATTACAGCAAAACGCATAACGGAACAAGCATAACGTATAGAGCATAACGCATAACGCATAACGCATAACGCATAACGCATACCGTATAACGCATAACGCATAACGCATCACGCATAATGCATAACGAATAACGCATAACGCATATCGCATAGAACATAACGCATAACGCATAACGTACAACGTATAACGCATAACGCATAACGCATAACGCATAACGCATAACGCATAACGCATAACGCATAACGCATAACGCATAACGCATAACGCATATCGCATAACACATAACGCATAACCCATAACGCATAACGCATAACGCATAACGCATAACACATAACGCATAACGCATAACGCATAACGCATAACGCATAACGCATAACGCATAATGCATAACACATAAAGCGTAACGCATAACCCATAACGCATAACGCATAACGCATAACGCATAAAGCATAACGCATAACGCATAACGCATAACGCATAACGTACAACGCATAACGCTTAACGCATAACGCATAACGCATAACGCATAACGCATAACGCATAACGCATAACGCATAACGCATAACGCATAACGCATAACGCCTAACGGATCAGGCATAACGCATAACGCATAGCCCACAAAATTACCGCATAAGGCTTGATGCATGGCGCATATCGCATAACGCATAAGGCATAACGCATAATACATAACGTATAACGCATTATGCATAAGGCATAACGCATAACGCATAATGCATAATGCCTAACGCAAACCCATAACGCATAACGCATAACGCATAACGCATAACGCATAACGCATAACGCATAACGCATAACGCATATCGCATAACGCATAACGCATAACGCATAACGCATAACGCATAACGCATATCGAATAACGCATAACGTGTAACTCATAACGCATAACGCATAAAGCATAATGCATAACGCATAACGCATAACGCATAACGCATAACGCATAACGTATAACGCATAACGCATACCGTATAACGCATAATGCATAACGCAAACGTATAACGCACAACGCATAACGCATAACGAACAACGGATAACGCATAACGCATAACGCATAACGAATACCGCAAAACGTATATCGCATAACACATAACGGATCACGCATAACGCATAACGCATAACGTATAGAGCATAACGCATAACGCATAACGCATAACGCATAACGCATAACGCATACCGTATAACGCATAACGCATAACGCATAACGCATAATGCATAACGAATAACGCATAACGCATATCGCATAAAACATAACGCATAACGCATAACGTACAACGTATAACGCATAACGCATAACGCATAACGCATAACGCATAACGCATAACGCATAACGCATAACCCATAACGCATAACGCATAACGCATAACGCATAACACATAACGCATAACGCATAACGCATAACGCATAACGCATAACGCATAACGCATAATGCATAACGCATAAAGCGTAACGCATAACCCATAACGCATAACGCATAACGCATAACGCATAACGCATAACGCATAACGCATAACGCATAACGCATAACGCATAACGCATAACGCATAACGCATAACGCATAACGCATAACGCACAACGCATATCGCATAACGCATAACGCATAACGCATAACGCATGGCGCATAACTCAAAATGCATAACGCATAACGCATAACGCATAACGCAAACGTATAACGCACAACGCATAACGATTACAGCAAAACGCATAACGGATCAAGCATAACGTATAGAGCATAACGCATAACGCATAACGCATAACGCATAACGCATACCGTATAACGCATAACGCATAACGCATCACGCATAATGCATAACGAATAACGCATAACGCATATCGCATAGAACATAACGCATAACGCATAACGTACAACGTATAACGCATAACGCATAACGCATAACGCATAACGCATAACGCATAACGCATAACGCATAACGCATAACGCATAACGCATAACGCATAACGCATATCGCATAACACATAACGCATAACCCATAACGCATAACGCATAACGCATAACGCATAACACATAACGCATAACGCATAACGCATAACGCATAACGCATAATGCATAACGCATAAAGCGTAACGCATAACCCATAACGCATAACGCATAACGCATAACGCATAACGCATAACGCATAACGCATAACGCATAACGCATAACGCATAACGCATAACGCATAACGCATAACGCATAACGAATACCGCAAAACGTATATCGCATAACACATAACGGATCACGCATAACGCATAACGCATAACGTATAGAGCATAACGCATAACGCATAACGCATAACGCATAACGCATAACGCATACCGTATAACGCATAACGCATAACGCATAACGCATAATGCATAACGAATAACGCATAACGCATAACGATTACAGCAAAACGCATAACGGATCAAGCATAACGTATAGAGCATAACGCATAACGCATAACGCATAACGCATAACTCATACCGTATAACGCATAACGCATAACGCATCACGCATAATGCATAACGAATAACGCATAACGCATATCGCATAGAACATAACGCATAACGCATAACGTACAACGTATAACGCATAACGCATAACGCATAACGCATAACGCATAACGCATAACGCATAACGCATAACGCATAACGCATAACGCATAACGCATAACGCATAACGCATAACGCATAACGCATAACGCATATCGCATAACACATAACGCATAACCCATAACGCATAACGCATAACGCATATCGCATAACGCATAACGCATAACGTATAACGCATAACGCATAACGCATAACGCATAACTTAAAACTCATTACTCATAACGAATAACGCATAACGCATAACGCATAACGCATAACGCATAACGCATAACGCATAACGCGTAACGCATAACGCATAACGCATAACGCATATCGCATAACACATAACGCATAACCCATAACGCATAACGCATAACGCATAACGCATAACGCATAACGCATAACGCACAACGCATATCGCATAACGCATAACACATAACGCATAACGCATGGCGCATAACTCAAAATGCATAACGCATAACGCATAACGCATAACGCAAACGTATAACGCACAACGCATAACGAATACAGCAAAACGCATAATGCTTAACGCATAACGGATCACGCATATCGTATAGAGCATAACGCATAACGCATAACGCATAACGCATACCGTATAACGCATAACGCATATCGCATCACGCATAATGCATAACGAATAACGCATAACGCATATCGCATAGAACATAAGTCATAACGCATAACGTACAACGTATAACGCATAACGCATAACGCATAACGCATAACGCATAACGCATAACGCATAACGCCTAACGGATCAGGCATAACGCATAACGCATAATGCATAACACATAACGCATAACGCATTACGCACAAAGCATAAAGCATAACGCATAACGCATAACGCATAACGCCTAACGGATCAGGCATAACGCATAACGCATAATGCATAACACATAACGCATAACGCATTACGCACAAAGCATAAAGCATAACGCATAACGAATAACGCATAACGCATATCGCATAAAACATAACGCATAACGCATAACGTACAACGTATAACGCATAACGCATAACGCATAACGCATAACGCATAACGCATAACGCATAACGCATAACGCATAACGCATAACGCATAACGCATATCGCATAACACATAACGCATAACCCAAAACGCATAACGCATAACGCATAACGCATACCGCATAACGCATAACGCATAACGCATAACGCATAACGCACAACGCATATCGCATAACGCATAACGCATAACGCATAACGCATAACGCATAACGCATAACGCACAACGCATATCGCATAACGCATAACGCATAACGCATAACGCATAACGCATAACGCATAACGCATAACGCATAACGCACAACGCATATCGCATAACGCATAACGCATAACGCATAACGCATATCGAATAACGCATAACGTGTAACTCATAACGCACAACGCATAAAGCATAATGCATAACGCATAACGCATAACGCATAACGCATAACGCATAACGCATAACGTATAACGCATAACGCATACCGTATAACGCATAACGCATAATGCATAACGCAAACGTATAACGCACAACGCATAACGCATAACGAACAACGGATAACGCATAACGCATAACGCATAACGAATACCGCAAAACGTATATCGCATAACACATAACGGATCACGCATAACGCATAACGCATAACGTATAGAGCATAACGCATAACGCATAACGCATAACGCATAACGCATAACGCATAACGCATACCGTATAACGCATAACGCATAACGCATAACGCATAATGCATAACGAATAACGCATAACGCATATCGCATAAAACATAACGCATAACGCATAACGTACAACGTATAACGCATAACGCATAACGCATAACGCATAACGCATAACGCATAACGCATAACGCATAACGCATAACGCATAACGCATAACGCATAACGCATATCGCATAACACATAACGCATAACCCATAACGCATAACGCATAACGCATAACGCATAACGCATAACGCATAACGCATAACGCATAACGCATAACGCATAACGCACAACGCATATCGCATAACGCATAACGCATAACGCATAACGCATGGCGCATAACTCAAAATGCATAACGCATAACGCATAACGCATAACGCATAACGCAAACGTATAAGGCACAACGCATAACGATTACAGCAAAACGCATAACGGATCAAGCATAACGTATAGAGCATAACGCATAACGCATAACGCATAACGCATAACGCATACCGTATAACGCATAACGCATAACGCATCACGCATAATGCATAACGAATAACGCATAACGCATATCGCATAGAACATAACGCATAACGCATAACGTACAACGTATAACGCATAACGCATAACGCATAACGCATAACGCATAACGCATAACGCATAACGCATAACGCATAACGCATAACGCATAACGCATAACGCATAACGCATAACGCATAACGCATATCGCATAACACATAACGCATAACCCATAACGCATAACGCATAACGCATATCGCATAACGCATAACGCATAACGTATAACGCATAACGCATAACGCATAACGCATAACTTAAAACTCATTACTCATAACGAATAACGCATAACGCATAACGCATAACGCATAACGCATAACGCATAACGCATAACGCATAACGCATAACGCATAACGCATAACGCATAACGCATATCGCATAACGCATAACGCATAACGCATAACGCATAACGCATAACGCATAACGCATAACGCATAACGCATAACGCATAACGCATAACGCATAACGCATAACGCATAACGCACAACGCACAACGCATAACGCATAACGCATGACACATAAAGCATATCGCATAACGCATAAATCATAACCCATAACGCACAACGCATAACGCATAATGCACAACGCATAACACGTAACGCATAACGCATAACGCATAACGCATAACGCATACCGTATAACGCATAACGCATAACGCATCACGCATAATGCATAACGAATAACGCATAACGCATATCGCATAGAACATAACGCATAACGCATAACGTACAACGTATAACGCATAATGCATAACACATAACGCATAACGCATTACGCACAGAGCATAAAGCATAACGCATAACGCATATCGCATAACGCCTAACGGATCAGGCATAACGCATAACGCATAATGCATAACACATAACGCATAACGCATTACGCACAAAGCATAAAGCATAACGCATAACACATAACGCATAACGCATAACGTACAACGTATAACGCTTAACGCATAACGCATAACGCATAACGCATAACGCATAACGGATAAAGCATAATGCATAACGCATAACGCATAACGCATAACGCATAACGCATAACGCATAACGCATAACGCATAACGCATAACGCATAACGCATAACATATAACGCATAACGCATAACACGTAATGCATAACGCGTAACGCATAACGCATAACGCATAACGCATAACGCATAACGCATAACGCATAACGCATAACGCATAACGCATAACATATAACGCATAACGCATAACACGTAACGCATAACGCGTAACGCATAACGCATAACGCATAACGCATATCGCATAACACATAACGCATAACCCATAACGCATAACGCATAACGCATATCGCATAACGCATAAGGCATAACGTATAACGCATAACGCATAACGCATAACGCATAACTTAAAACTCATTACTCATAACGAATAACGCATAACGCATAACGCATAACGCATAACGCATAACGCATAACGCATAACGCATAACGCATAACGCATAACGCATAACGCATATCGCATAACACATAACGCATAACCCATAACGCATAACGCATAACGCATAACGCATAACGCATAACGCATAACGCACAACACATATCGCATAACGCACAACACATAACGTTTAACGCATGGCGCATAACTCAAAATGCATAACGCATAACGCATAACGCATAACGCAAACGTATAACGCACAACGCATAACGAATACAGCAAAACGCATAATGCTTAACGCATAACGGATCACGCATATCGTATAGAGCATAACGCATAACGCATAACGCATAACGCATAACGCATACCGTATAACGCATAACGCATATCGCATCACGCATAATGCATAACGAATAACGCATAACGCATATCGCATAGAACATAAGTCATAACGCATAACGTACAACGTATAACGCATAACGCATAACGCATAACGCATAACGCATAACGCATAACGCATAACGCATAACGCATATCGCATAACACATAACGCATAACCCATAACGCATAACGCATAACGCATAACGCATAACGCATAACGCATAACGCATAACGGATCAGGCATAACGCATAACGCATAATGCATAACACATAACGCATAACGCATTACGCACAAAGCATAAAGCATAACGCATAACGCATAACGCATAACGCCTAACGGATCAGGCATAACGCATAACGCATAATGCATAACACATAACGCATAACGCATTACGCACAAAGCATAAAGCATAACGCATAACGCATAACGCATAACGCATAACGTACAACGTATAACGCTTAACGCATAACGCATAACGCATAACGCATAACGCATAACGGATAAAGCATAACGTATAACGCATAACGCATAACGCATAACGCATAACGCATAACGCATAACGCATAACGCATAACGCATAACGCATAACGCATAACATATAACGCATAACGCATAACACATAACGCATAACGCATAACGCATAACGCATAACGCATAACGCATAACGCATAACATATAACGCATAACGCATAACACGTAACGCATAACGCGTAACGAATAACGCATAACGCATAACGCATAACGCATATCGCATAACGCATAACGCATAACGCATAACGCATAACGCATAACGCATAACGCATAACGCATAACGCATAACGCATAACGCATAACGCATAACGCATAACGCATAACGCATAACGCACAACGCACAACGCATAACGCATAACGCATGACGCATAAAGCATATCGCATAACGCATAAATCATAACCCATAACGCACAACGCATAACGCATAATGCACAACGCATAACACGTAACGCATAACGCATAACGCATAACGCATAACGCATACCGTATAACGCATAACGCATAACGCATCACGCATAATGCATAACGAATAACGCATAACGCATATCGCATAGAACATAACGCATAACGCATAACGTACAACGTATAACGCATAATGCATAACACATAACGCATAACGCATTACGCACAAAGCATAAAGCATAACGCATAACGCATAACGCATAACGCCTAACGGATCAGGCATAACGCATAACGCATAATGCATAACACATAACGCATAACGCATTACGCACAAAGCATAAAGCATAACGCATAACGCATAACGCATAACGCATAACGTACAACGTATAACGCTTAACGCATAACGCATAACGCATAACGCATAACGCATAACGGATAAAGCATAATGCATAACGCATAACGCATAACGCATAACGCATAACGCATAACGCATAACGCATAACGCATAACGCATAACGCATAACGCATAACATATAACGCATAACGCATAACACGTAACGCATAACGCGTAACGCATAACGCATAACGCATAACGCATAACGCATAACGCATAACGCATAACGCATAACGCATAACGCATAACGCATAACATATAACGCATAACGCATAACACGTAACGCATAACGCGTAACGCATAACGCATAACGCATAACGCATAACGCATATCGCATAACGCATAACGCATAACGCATAACGCATAACGCATAACGCACAACGCACAACGCATAACGCATAACGCATAACGCATGACGCATAAAGCATATCGCATAACGCATAAATCATAACCCATAACGCACAACGCATAACGCATGACGCATAAAGCATATCGCATAACGCATAAATCATAACCCATAACGCACAACGCATAACGCATAATGCACAACGCATAACACGTAACGCATAACGCATAACGCATAACGCATACCGTATAACGCATAACGCATAACGCATCACGCATAATGCATAACGAATAACGCATAACGCATATCGCATAGAACATAACGCATAACGCATAACGTACAACGTATAACGCATAACGCATAACGCATAACGCATAACGCATAACGCAAACGTATAACGCACAACGCATAACGAATACAGCAAAACGCATAATGCTTAACGCATAACGGATCACGCTATAACGCATAACGCATAACGCATAACGCATAACGCATATCGAATAACGCATAACGTGTAACTCATAACGCATAACGCATAAAGCATAATGCATAACGCATAACGCATAACGCATATCGCCTAACGGATCAGGCATAACGCATAACGCATAATGCATAACACATAACGCATAACGCATTACGCACAAAGCATAAAGCATAACGCATAACGCATAACGCATAACGCCTAACGGATCAGGCATAACGCATAACGCATAATGCATAACACATAACGCATAACGCATTACGCACAAAGCATAAAGCATAACGCATAACGCATATCGCATAACGCATAACGCATAACGCATAACGCATAACGCATAACGCATAACGCATAACGCATAACGCATAACGCATAACGCATAACGCATAACGCATAACGCATAACGCATAACGCACAACGCACAACGCATAACGCATAACGCATGACGCATAAAGCATATCGCATAACGCATAAATCATAACCCATAACGCACAACGCATAACGCATAATGCACAACGCATAACACGTAACGCATAACGCATAACGCATAACGCATAACGCATAACGCATAACGCCCAACGCATAACGCATAACGGAAAACACATAACGCATAATGCATAACGCATAAGGCATAACGCATTACGCATAACTTATAACTCATAACTCATGACGAATATCGCATAACACAAAATGAATAACGCATAAAGCATAACGCATAACCCAAAACCCTTAACGCATAACGCATAACGCATAATGCACAACGCATAACGAGTACCGCAAATCGCATAACGCCTAACGCATAACGGATCACGCAAAACGCATAAAGCATATCGCATAACGCATAAATCATAACCCATAACGCACAACGCATAACGCATAATGCACAACGCATAACGAATACCGCAAAACGCATAACGCATAACGCATAACACATAACGCATAACGCATAACGCATAACGCATAACGCATAACGCATAACGCCTAACGGATCAGGCATAACGCATAACGCATAACGCACAAAATTACCGCATAAGGCTTGATGCATGGCGCATATCGCATAACGCATAAGGCATAACGCATAACGCATAACGCATAACGCATAACGCATAACGCATAACGCATAACGCACAACGCACAACGCATAACGCATAACGCATAACGCATGACGCATAAAGCATATCACATAACGCATAAATCATAACCCATAACGCACAACGCATAACGCATAATGCACAACGCATAACGAATACCGCAAAACGCATAACGCATAACGCATAACGCATAACGCATAACGCATAACGCATAACGCATAACGCATAACGCATAACGCATAACGCATAACGCCTAACGGATCAGGAATAACGCATAACGCATAATGCATAACACATAACGCATAACGCATTACGCACAACGCATAACGCATAACGCATAACGCATAACGCATAACGCATAACGTACAACGTATAACGCTTAACGCATAACGCATAACGCATAACGCATAACGCCCAACGCATAACGCATAACGGAAAACACATAACGCATAATGCATAACGCATAAGGCATAACGCATTACGCATAACTTATAACTCATAACTCATGACGAATATCGCATAACGCAAAATGAATAACGCATAAAGCATAACGCATAACCCATAACCCTTAACGCATAACGCATAATGCATAATGCCTAACGCAAACCCATAAGGCATAAGGCATAACGCATAACGCATAACGCGTAACGCATGTCGGATCACGCATAACGCATAACGCATAACGCATAAAGCACAAAGCATAACGTATAACGCATAACGCATAACGCATAACGCAGAACGCATAACGCATAACGCATAACGCATAACGCATATCGCATAAAACATAACGCTTAACGCATAACGTACAACGTATAACGCATAACGCATAACGCATAACGCAAAACGCATAACGCATAACGCATAACGTATATCGCATAACACATAACGCATAAACCATAACGCATAACGCATAAGGCATAACGCATAACGTTAACGCATAACGCATAACGCATAACGCCTAACGCATAACGGATCACGCAGAACGCATAAAGCATAACGCATAAAGCATAACGCATAACGCATAACGCATAAAGCATAACGCATAACGCATAACGCATAACGCATATCGCATAACTCATAACGCATAACGTATAACGCATACCGTATAACGCATAACGCATAACGCATAACGCAAACGTATAACGCACAACGCATAACGAATACAGCAAAACGCATAATGCTTAACGCATAACGCATAACTCATATCGAATAACGCATAACGTGTAACTCATAACGCATAACGCATAAAGCATAATGCATATCGGATAACGCATAACGCATATCGCATAACGCATAACGCATAACGTATAACGCATAACGCATACCGTATAACGCATAACGCATAACGCATAACGCAAACGTATAACGCACAACGCATAACGCATAACGAACAACGGATAACGCATAACGCATAACGCATAACGAATACCGCAAAACGTATATCGCATAACACATAACGGATCACGCATAACGCATAACGCATAACGTATAGAGCATAACGCATAACGCATAACGCATAACGCATAACGCATAACGCATAACGCATACCGAATAACGCATAACGCATAACGCATAACGCATAATGCATAACGAATAACGCATAACGCATATCGCATAAAACATAACGCATAACGCATAACGTACAACGTATAACGCATAACGCATAACGCATAACGCATAACGCATAACGCATAACGCATAACGCATATCGAATAACGCATAACGTGTAACTCATAACGCATAACGCATAAAGCATAATGCATAACGCATAACGCATAACGCATAACGCATATCGAATAACGCATAACGTTTAACTCATAACGCATAACGCATAAAGCATAATGCAGAACGCATAACGCATAACGCATAACGGATCAGGCATAACGCATAACGCATAACGCACAAAATTACCGCATAAGGCTTGATGCATGGCGCATATCGCATAACGCATAAGGCATAACGCATAACGCATAACGCATAACGCATAACGCATAACGCATAACGCATAACGCATAACGCACAACGCACAACGCATAACGCATAACGCATAACGCATGACGCATAAAGCATATCACATAACGCATAAATCATAACCCATAACGCACAACGCATAACGCATAATGCACAACGCATAACGAATACCGCAAAACGCATAACGCATAACGCATAACGCATAACGCATAACGCATAACGCATAACGCATAACGGATAACGCATAACGCCTAACGGATCAGGAATAACGCATAACGCATAATGCATAACACATAACGCATAACGCATTACGCACAACGCATAACGCATAACGCATAACGCATAACGCATAACGCATAACGTACAACGTATAACGCTTAACGCATAACGCATAACGCATAACGCATAACGCCCAACGCATAACGCATAACGGAAAACACATAACGCATAATGCATAACGCATAAGGCATAACGCATTACGCATAACTTATAACTCATAACTCATGACGAATATCGCATAACGCAAAATGAATAACGCATAAAGCATAACGCATAACCCATAACCCTTAACGCATAACGCATAATGCATAATGCCTAACGCAAACCCATAAGGCATAAGGCATAACGCATAACGCATAACGCGTAACGCATGTCGGATCACGCATAACGCATAACGCATAACGCATAAAGCACAAAGCATAACGTATAACGCATAACGCATAACGCATAACGCAGAACGCATAACGCATAACGCATAACGCATAACGCATAACGCATATCGCATAAAACATAACGCTTAACGCATAACGTACAACGTATAACGCATAACGCATAACGCATAACGCAAAACGCATAACGCATAACGCATAACGTATATCGCATAACACATAACGCATAAACCATAACGCATAACGCATAAGGCATAACGCATAACGTTAACGCATAACGCATAACGCATAACGCCTAACGCATAACGGATCACGCAGAACGCATAAAGCATAACGCATAAAGCATAACGCATAACGCATAACGCATAAAGCATAACGCATAACGCATAACGCATAACGCATATCGCATAACTCATAACGCATAACGTATAACGCATACCGTATAACGCATAACGCATAACGCATAACGCAAACGTATAACGCACAACGCATAACGAATACAGCAAAACGCATAATGCTTAACGCATAACGCATAACTCATATCGAATAACGCATAACGTGTAACTCATAACGCATAACGCATAAAGCATAATGCATATCGGATAACGCATAACGCATATCGCATAACGCATAACGCATAACGTATAACGCATAACGCATACCGTATAACGCATAACGCATAATGCATAACGCAAACGTATAACGCACAACGCATAACGCATAACGAACAACGGATAACGCATAACGCATAACGCATAACGAATACCGCAAAACGTATATCGCATAACACATAACGGATCACGCATAACGCATAACGCATAACGTATAGAGCATAACGCATAACGCATAACGCATAACGCATAACGCATAACGCATAACGCATACCGTATAACGCATAACGCATAACGCATAACGCATAATGCATAACGAATAACGCATAACGCATATCGCATAAAACATAACGCATAACGCATAACGTACAACGTATAACGCATAACGCATAACGCATAACGCATAACGCATAACGCATAACGCATAACGCATATCGAATAACGCATAACGTGTAACTCATAACGCATAACGCATAAAGCATAATGCATAACGCATAACGCATAACGCATAACGCATATTGAATAACGCATAACGTTTAACTCATAACGCATAACGCATAAAGCATAATGCAGAACGCATAACGCATAACGCATAACGCATAACGCATAACGCATAACGTATAACGCATAACGCATACCGTATAACGCATAAAGCATAATGCATAACGCAAACGTATAACGCACAACGCATAACGCATAACGAACAACGGATAACGCATAACGCATAACGCATAACGAATACCGCAAAACGTATATCGCATAACACATAACGGATCACGCATAACGCATAACGCATAACGTATAGAGCATAACGCATAACGCATAACGCATAACGCATAACGCCTAACGCATAACGGATCACGCAGAACGCATAAAGCATAACGCATAAAGCATAACGCATAACGCATAACGCATAAAGCATAACGCATAACGCATAACGCATAACGCATATCGCATAACTCATAACGCATAACGTATAACGCATACCGTATAACGCATAACGCATAACGCATAACGCAAACGTATAACGCACAACGCATAACGAATACAGCAAAACGCATAATGCTTAACGCATAACGGATCACGCTATAACGCATAACGCATAACTCATATCGAATAACGCATAACGTGTAACTCATAACGCATAACGCATAAAGCATAATGCATAACGCATAACGCATAACGCATATCGCATAACGCATACCGTATAACGCATAACGCATAACGCAAACGTATAACGCAAAACGCATAACGAATACAGCAAAACGCATAATGCTTAACGCATAACGGATCACGCTATAACGCATAACGCATATCGAATAACGCATAACGTGTAACTCATAACGCATAACGCATAAAGCATAATGCCTAACGCATAACGCATAACGCATATCGCATAACGCAAAACGGATAACGTATAACGCATAACGCATAACGCATAACGCATAACGCATAACTTAAAACTCATTACTCATAACGAATAACGCATAACGCATAACGCATAACGCATAACGCATATCGAATAACGCATAACGTGTAACCCATAACGCATAACGCATAAAGCATAATGCATAACGCATAACGCATAACGCATAACGCATATCGAATAATGCATAACGTGTAACTCATAACGCATAACGCATAAAGCATAATGCATAACGCATAACGCATAACGCATAACGGAATAACGCATAACGAACAACGGATAACGCATAACGCATAACGAATACCGCAAAACGTATATCGCATAACACATAACGGATCACGCATAACGCATAACGGATAACGTATAGAGCATAACGCATAACGCATAACGCATAACGCATCACGCATAACGCA
The DNA here is from genome assembly GCA_916610235.2 of Lasioglossum morio. Lineage (NCBI taxonomy): Eukaryota > Metazoa > Arthropoda > Insecta > Hymenoptera > Halictidae > Lasioglossum > Lasioglossum morio. The sequence continues at coordinate 327,689 of CAKAJA020000138.1, read as the reverse complement.
CAACGCATATCGCATAACGCATAACGCATAACGCATAACGCATGGCGCATAACTCAAAATGCATAACGCATAACGCATAACGCATAACGCAAACGTATAACGCACAACGCATAACGAATACAGCAAAACGCATAATGCTTAACGCATAACGGATCACGCATAACGTATAGAGCATAACGCATAACGCATAACGCATAACGCATAACGCATACCGTATAACGCATAACGCATAACGCATATCGAATAATGCATAACGTGTAACTCATAACGCATAACGCATAAAGCATAATGCATAACGCATAACGCATAACGCATAACGGAATAACGCATAACGAACAACGGATAACGCATAACGCATAACGAATACCGCAAAACGTATATCGCATAACACATAACGGATCACGCATAACGCATAACGCATAACGCATAACGCATAACGCATAACGCATAACGCATAACGCATAACGCATAACGCGTAACGCATAACACATAACATATAACGCATAACGCATAACGAAAACGCATAACGCATAGCGGATAACGCACAACGCATAACACATAACGCATAACGCATAACGCATAAGGCATAACGCATAACGCATAACGCATAAAGCATAACGCATAACGCATAACGCATAACGCATAACGCATAACGCATAACGCATAACGCATAACGCATAACGCATAACGCATAACGCATAACGCATAACGCATAACTCATAACGCATAACGCGTAACGCATAACACATAACATATAACGCATAACGCATAACGAAAACGCATAACGCATAGCGGATAACGCACAACGCATAACACATAACGCATAACGCATAACGCATAACGCATAACGCATAACGCATAACGCATAAAGCATAACGCATAACGCATAACGCATAACCCAAATCGCATAACGCATAACGCATAACGCATAACCCATAACGTATAACGCATAACGCATAACGCATAACGCATAACGCATAACGCATAACGTATCACGCATTACTCATAACGCATAACGCATGACTCATAACGCACAACCCATAACGCATAACGCATAACGCATAACGCATAACGCATAACGAATAACGCATAACCCATAACGCATAACGCATAACGCATAACCCAAATCGCATAACGCATAACGCATAACGCAAAACGCGTAACGCATAACGCATAACGCATAGCGGATAACGCACAACGCATAACACATAACGCATAACGCATAACGCATAACGCATAACGCATAACGCATAACGCATAACGCATAACGCATAACGCATAACGCATAACGCATAACGCATAACGCATAACGCATAAAGCATAACGCATAACGCATAACGCATAACGCATAACGCATAACGCATAACGCATAACGCATAACGCATAACGCATAACGCATAACGCATAACGCATAACGCATAACGCGTAACGCGTAACGCATAACACATAACATATAACACATAACGCATAACGCATAACGCATAACGCATAACGCATAACGCATAACGCATAAAGCATAACGCATAACGCATAACGCATAACGCATAACGCATAACGCATAACGCATAACGCATAACGCATAACGCATAACGCATAACGCGTAACGCATAACACATAACATATAACGCATAACGCATAACGAAAACGCATAACGCATAGCGGATAACGCACAACGCATAACACATAACGCATAACGCATAACGCATAACGCATAACGCATAAAGCATAACGCATAACGCATAACGCATAACGCATAACCCAAATCGCGTAACGCATAACACATAACATATAACGCATAACGCATAACGAAAACGCATAACGCATAGCGGATAACGCACAACGCATAACACATAACGCATAACGCATAACGCATAACGCATAACGCATAAAGCATAAAGCATAACGCATAACGGATCTCGCATTACTCATAACGCATAACGCAAAACGCATAACGCCTAACGCATAACGCATGACGGATCACGCATTACTCATAACGCATAACGGATGACGCATTCCGCATAACGCATAACGCATAACGCATAACGCATAACGCATAACGCATAACCCATAACGCATAACGCATAACGCATGACGCATAAACCAAATCGCATAACGCATAACGCATAACCCATAACGTATAACGCATAACTCATAACGCATAACGCATAACGCATAACGCATAACGTAAAACGCATAACGCATAGCGGATAACGCACAACGCATAACACATGACGCATAACGCATAACGCATAACGCATAACGCATAACGCATAACGCATAACGCATAACGCATAACGCATAACGCATAACGCATAACGCATAACGCATAACGCATAACGCATAACGCATAAAGCATAACGCATAACGCATAACGCATAACGCATAACGCATAACGCATAAAGCAAAACGCGTAACGCATAACGCATGACTCATAAGGCACAACCCATAACGCATAACGCATAACGCTAATCGCATAACGCATAACGCATAACGCATAACGCATAACGCATAACGCATAACGCATAACGCATAACGCATAACGCATAACGCATAACGCATAACGCATAACGCATAACGCATAACGCATAACGCATAACGCATAACGCAGAACGCATAACGCATAACGCATAACGCATAACGCATAACGCATAACGCATAACGCATAACGAATAACGCATAACCCATAACGCATAACGCATAACGCATAACGCATAACCCAAATCGCATAACGCATAACGCATAACGCATAACGCATAAAGCATAACGCATAACGGATCTCGCATTACTCATAACGCATAACGCAAAACGCATAACGCCTAACGCATAACGCATGACGGATCACGCATTACTCATAACGCATAACGGATGACGCATTCCGCATAACGCATAACGCATAACGCATAACGCATAAAGGATCACGCATTACTCATAACGCATAACGCATAACGCATAACGGATCACGCATTACTCATAACGCATAACGCATGACTCATAACGCACAACCCATAACGCATAACGCATAACGCATAACGCATAACGCATAACGAATAACGCATAACCCATAACGCATAACGCATAACGCATAACCCAAATCGCATAACGCATAACGCATAACGCAAAACGCGTAACGCATAACGCATAACGCATAGCGGATAACGCACAACGCATAACACATAACGCATAACGCATAACGCATAACGCATAACGCATAACGCATAACGCATAACGCATAACGCATAACGCATAACGCATAACGCATAACGCATAACGCATAACGCATAACGCATAACGCATAACGCATAACGCATAACGCATAAAGCATAACGCATAACGCATAACGCATAACGCATAACGCATAACGCATAACGCATAACGAATAACGCATAACCCATAACGCATAACGCATAACGCATAACGCATAACCCAAATCGCATAACACATAACGCATAACGCATAACCCATAACGTATAACGCATAACTCATAACGCATAACGCATAACGTAAAACGTATAACGCATAGCGGATAACGCACAACGCATAACACATAACGCATAACGCATAACGCATAACGCATAAAGCATAACGCATAACGGATCTCGCATTACTCATAACGCATAACGCAAAACGCATAACGCCTAACGCATAACGCATGACGGATCACGCATTACTCATAACGCATAACGGATGACGCATTCCGCATAACGCATAACGCATAACGCATAACGCATAAAGGATCACGCATTACTCATAACGCATAACGCATAACGCATAACACATAACGCATAACGGATCACGCATTTCTCATAACGCATAACGCATAACGCATAACGCATAACGCATAACTCATAACGCATAACGCATAACGCATAACGCATAACGCATAACGCTTAACGCATAACGCAAATCGCATAACGCATAACGCATAACGCATAACGCATAACGCATTACTCATAACGCATAACGCATAACGCATAACGCATAACGCATTACTCATAACGCATAACGCATAACGCATAACACATAACGCATAACGGATCACGCATTTCTCATAACGCATAACGCATAACGCATAACGCATAACGCATAACGGATCACGCATTTCTCATAACGCATAACGCATAACGCATAACGCATAACTCATAACGCATAACGCATAACGCATAACGCATAACGCATAACGCTTAACGCATAACGCAAATCGCATAACGCATAACGCATAACGCATAACGCATAACGCATAACGCATAACGCATAACGCATAACGCATAACGCATAACCCATAACGCATAACGCATAACGCATGACGCATAACCCAAATCGCATAACGCATAACGCATAACGTATAACCCATAACGTATAACGCATAACTCATAACGCATAACGCATAACGCATAACGTAAAACGCATAACGCATAGCGGATAACGCACAACGCATAACACATAACGCATAACGCATAACGCATAACGCATAACGCATAACGCATAACGCATAACGCATAACGCATAACGCATAACGCATAACGCATAACGCATTACGCATAACGCATAACGCATAACGCATAACGCATAACGCATAACGCATAACGCATAACGCATGACGCATAACCCAAATCGCATAACGCTTAACGCATAACGCAAATCGCATAACGCATAACGCATAACGCATAACGCATAACGCATAACGCATAACGCATAACGCATAACGCATAACGCATAACGCATAACGCATAACGCATAACGCATAACGCATAACGCATAACCCAAATCGCATAACGCATAACGCATAACGCATAACCCATAACGTATAACGCATAACGCATAACGCATAACGCATAACGCATAACGGATCACGCATTACTCATAACGCATAACGCATGACTCATAACGCACAACCCATAACGCATAACGCATAACGCATAACGCATAACGAATAACGCATAACCCATAACGCATAACGCATAACCCAAATCGCATAACGCATAACGCAAAACGCGTAACGCATAACGCATAACGCATAGCGGATAACGCACAACGCATAACACATAACGCATAACGCATAACGCATAACGCATAACGCATAACGCATAACGCATAACGCATAACGCATAACGCATAACGCATAACGCATAACGCATAACGCATAACGCATAACGCATAACGCATAACGCATAAAGCATAACGCATAACGCATAACGCATAACGCATAACGCATAACGCATAACGCATAACGCATAACGCATAACGCATAACGCATAACGCATAACGCATAACGCATAACGCATAACGCATAACGCATAACGCATAACGCATAACGCGTAACGCATAACACATAACATATAACACATAACGCATAACGCATAACGCATAACGCATAACGCATAACGCATAACGCATAAAGCATAACGCATAACGCATAACGCATAACGCATAACGCATAACGCATAACGCATAACGCATAACGCATAACGCATAACGCATAACGCGTAACGCATAACACATAACATATATCGCATAACGCATAACGAAAACGCATAACGCATAGCGGATAACGCACAACGCATAACACATAACGCATAACGCATAACGCATAACGCATAACGCATAACGCATAAAGCATAACGCATAACGCATAACGCATAACGCATAACCCAAATCGCGTAACGCATAACACATAACATATAACGCATAACGCATAACGAAAACGCATAACGCATAGCGGATAACGCACAACGCATAACACATAACGCATAACGCATAACGCATAACGCATAACGCATAACGCATAACGCATAAAGCATAAAGCATAACGCATAACGGATCTCGCATTACTCATACCGCATAACGCAAAACGCATAACGCCTAACGCATAACGCATGACGGATCACGCATTACTCATAACGCATAACGGATGACGCATTCCGCATAACGCATAACGCATAACGCATAACGCATAACGCATAACGCATAACCCATAACGCATAACGCATAACGCATGACGCATAAACCAAATCGCATAACGCATAACGCATAACCCATAACGTATAACGCATAACTCATAACGCATAACGCATAACGCATAACCCATAACGTATAACGCATAACTCATAACGCATAACGCATAACGTAAAACGTATAACGCATAGCGGATAACGCACAACGCATAACACATAACGCATAACGCATAACGCATAACGCATAAAGCATAACGCATAACGGATCTCGCATTACTCATAACGCATAACGCAAAACGCATAACGCCTAACGCATAACGCATGACGGATCACGCATTACTCATAACGCATAACGGATGACGCATTCCGCATAACGCATAACGCATAACGCATAACGCATAAAGGATCACGCATTACTCATAACGCATAACGCATAACGCATAACGCATAACGCATAACACATAACGCATAACGGATCACGCATTTCTCATAACGCATAACGCATAACGCATAACGCATAACTCATAACGCATAACGCGTAACGCATAACGCATAATTCTTAACGCATAACGCAAATCGCATAACGCATAACGCATAACGCATAACGCATAACGCATAACGCGTAACCCATAACGCATAACGCATAACGCATGACGCATAACCCAAATCGCATAACGCATAACGCATAACGTATAACCCATAACGTATAACGCATAACTCATAACGCATAACGCATAACGTAAAACGTATAACGAATAGCGGATAACGCATAACGCATAACGCATAACGCATAACGCACAACCCATAACGCATAACGCATAACGCATAACGCATAACGCATAAAGCATAACGCATAACGCATAACGCATAACGCATAACCCAAATCGCATAACGAATAACGCATAACCCATAACGCATTACGCATAACGCATAACGCATAACGCATAACGGATGACGCATTCCGCATAACGCATAACGCATAACGCATAACGCATAAAGGATCACGCATTACTCATAACGCATAACGCATAACGCATAACGCATAAAGCATAACGCATAACGCATAACGCATAACGGATCTCGCATTTCTCATAACGCATAACGCATAACGCATAACGCATAACGCATAACGCATAACCCATAACGCATAACGCATAAAGCAAAACGCATAACGCATAGCGCATAACGCATAACGCATAACGCATAACGCATAACGCATAACGCATAACGCATAACGCATAACGCATAACGCATAACGCATAACGCAAAACGCGTAACGCATAACGCATAACGCATTACACATAACGGATCACGCATTACTCATAACGCATAACGCATAACGCATAACCCATAACGCATAACGCATAAAGCAAAACGCATAACGCATAACGCATAACGCATAAAGCATAACGCATAACGCAAAACGGATCACGTATTACTCATAACGCATAACGCATAACAGATCATGCATTTCTCATAACGCATAACGCATAACGGATCACGCATAACGCATAACGCATAACGCATAACGCATAACGCATAACCCATAACGTATAACGCATAACGCATAACGCATAACGCATAACGCATAACGGATCACGCATTACTCATAACGCATAACGCATGACTCATAACGCATAACGCATAACGCATAACGCATAAGGCATAACGCATAACGCATAACGCATAAAGCATAACGCATAACGCATAACGCATAACGCATAACGCATAACGCATAACGCATAACGCATAACGCATAACGCATAACGCATAACGCATAACGCATAACGCATAACGCATTACGCATAACGCATAACGCGTAACGCATAACACATAACATATAACGCATAACGCATAACGAAAACGCATAACGCATAGCGGATAACGCACAACGCATAACACATAACGCATAACGCATAACGCATAACGCATAACGCATAACGCATAAAGCATAACGCATAACGCATAACGCATAACGCATAACGCATAACGCATAACGCATAACGCATAACGCATAACGCATAACGCATAACGCATAACGCATTACGCATAACGCATAACGCGTAACGCATAACACATAACATATAACGCGTAACGCATAACGAAAACGCATAACGCATAACGAATAACGCATAACCCATAACGCATAACGCATAACGCATAACCCAAATCGCATAACGCATAACGCATAACGCAAAACGCGTAACGCATAACGCATAACGCATAGCGGATAACGCACAACGCATAACACATAACGCATAACGCATAACGCATAACGCATAACGCATAACGCATAACGCATAACGCATAACGCATAACGCATAACGCATAACGCATAACGCATAACGCATAACGCATAAAGCATAACGCATAACGCATAACGCATAACGCATAACGCATAACGCATAACGCATAACGCATAACGCATAACGCATAACGCATAACGCATAACGCATAACGCATAACGCATAACGCATAACGCGTAACGCGTAACGCATAACACATAACATATAACACATAACGCATAACGCATAACGCATAACGCATAACGCATAACGCATAACGCATAACGCATAAAGCATAACGCATAACGCATAACGCATAACGCATAACGCATAACGCATAACGCATAACGCATAACACATAACGCATAACGCATAACGCATAACGCATAACGCATAACGCATAACGCATAACGCATAACGCATAACGCATAACGCATAACGCATAACGCATAACGCATAACGCATAAAGCATAACGCATAACGCATAACGCATAACGCATAACGCATAACGCATAACGCATAACGCATAACGCATAACGCATAACGCATAACGCATAACGCATAACGTAAAACGTATAACGCATAGCGGATAACGCACAACGCATAACACATAACGCATAACGCATAACGCATAACGCATAACGCATAACGCATAACGCATAACGCATAACGCATAACGCATAACGCATGACGCGTAACGCATAACACATAACATATAACGCATAACGCATAACGAAAACGCATAACGCATAGCGGATAACGCACAACGCATAACACATAACGCATAACGCATAACGCATAACGTATAACGCATAACGCATAACGCATAAAGCATAACGCATAACGCATAACGCATAACGCATAACCCAAATCGCATAACGCATAACGCATAACGCATAACCCATAACGTATAACGCATAACGCATAACGCATAACGCATAACGCATAACGGATCACGCATTACTCATAACGCATAACGCATGACTCATAACGCATAACGCATAACGCATAACGCATAACGCATAACGCATAACGCATAACGCATAACGCATAACGCATAACGCATAACGCATAACGCATAACGCATATCGCATAAAGCATAACGCATAACGCATAACGCATAACGCATAACGCATAACACATAACATATAACACATAACGCATAACGCATAACGCATAACGCATAACGCATAACGCATAACGCATAACGCATAAAGCATAGCGGATAACGCACAACGCATAACGCATAACCCATATGGTATAACGCATAACGCATAACGCATAACGCATAACGCATAACGGATCACGCATTATTCATAACGCATAACGCATGACTCATAACGCATAACGCATAACGCATAACGCATAACGCATAACGCATAACGCATAACGCATAACGCATAACGCATAACCCATAACGCATAACGCATAACGCATAACGCATAACCCAAATCGCATAACGCATAACGCATAACGCATAACCCATAACGTATAACGCATAACTCATAACGCATAACGCATAACGTAAAACGTATAACGCATAGCGGATAACGCACAACGCATAACACATAACGCATAACGCATAACGCATAACGCATAAAGCATAACGCATAACGGATCTCGCATTACTCATAACGCATAACGCCTAACGCTTAACGCATGACGGATCACGCATTACTCATAACGCATAACGGATGACGCATTCCGCATAACGCATAACGCATAACGCATAACGCATAACGCATAACGCATAACCCATAACGCATAACGCATAACGCATGACGCATAACCCAAATCGCATAACGCATAACGCATAACCCATAACGTATAACGCATAACTCATAACGCATAACGCATAACGCATAACGTAAAACGCATAACGCATAGCGGATAACGCACAACGCATAACACATGACGCATAACGCATAACGCATAACGCATAACGCATAACGCATAACGCATAACGCATAACGCATAACGCATAACGCATAACGCATAACGCATAACGCATAACGCATAAAGCATAACGCATAACGCATAACGCATAACGCATAACGCATAAAGCAAAACGCGTAACGCATAACGCATGACTCATAAGGCACAACCCATAACGCATAACGCATAACGCTAATCGCATAACGCATAACGCATAACGCATAACGCATAACGCATAACGCATAACGCATAACGCATAACGCATAACGCATAACGCATAACGCATAACGCATAACGCATAACGCATAACGCAGAACGCATAACGCATAACGCATAACGCATAACGCATAACGCATAACGAATAACGCATAACCCATAACGCATAACGCATAACGCATAACGCATAACCCAAATCGCATAACGCATAACGCATAACGCATAACCCATAACGTATAACGCATAACTCATAACGCATAACGCATAACGTAAAACGTATAACGCATAGCGGATAACGCACAACGCATAACACATAACGCATAACGCATAACGCATAACGCATAAAGCATAACGCATAACGGATCTCGCATTACTCATAACGCATAACGCAAAACGCATAACGCCTAACGCATAACGCATGACGGATCACGCATTACTCATAACGCATAACGGATGACGCATTCCGCATAACGCATAACGCATAAAGGATCACGCATTACTCATAACGCATAACGCATAACGCATAACGCATAACGCATAACGCATAAAGCATAACGCATAACGCATAACGCATAACCCAAATCGCATATCGCATAACGCATAACGCATAACCCATAACGTATAACGCATAACTCATAACGCATAACGCATAACGTAAAACGTATAACGCATAGCGGATAACGCACAACGCATAACACATAACGCATAACGCATAACGCATAACGCATAAAGCATAACGCATAACGGATCTCGCATTACTCATAACGCATAACGCCTAACGCATAACGCATGACGGATCACGCATTACTCATAACGCATAACGGATGACGCATTCCGCATAACGCATAACGCATAACGCATAACGCATAACGCATAACGCATAACCCATAACGCATAACGCATAACGCATGACGCATAACCCAAATCGCATAACGCATAACGCATAACCCATAACGTATAACGCATAACTCATAACGCATAACGCATAACGCATAACGTAAAACGCATAACGCATAGCGGATAACGCACAACGCATAACACATGACGCATAACGCATAACGCATAACGCATAACGCATAACGCATAACGCATAACGCATAACGCATAACGCATAACGCATAACGCATAACGCATAACGCATAACGCATAACGCATAAAGCATAACGCATAACGCATAACGCATAACGCATAACGCATAACGCATAACGCATAAAGCAAAACGCGTAACGCATAACGCATGACTCATAAGGCATAACGCATAACGCATAACGCATAACGCATAACGCATAACGCATAACGCATAAAGCAAAACGCGTAACGCATAACGCATGACTCATAAGGCACAACCCATAACGCATAACGCATAACGCTAATCGCATAACGCATAACGCATAACGCATAACGCATAACGCATAACGCATAACGCATAACGCATAACGCATAAGGCATAACGCATAACGCATAACGCATAACGCAGAACGCATAACGCATAACGCAAAACGCATAACGCCTAACGCATAACGCATGACGGATCACGCATTACTCATAACGCATAACGGATGACGCATTCCGCATAACGCATAACGCATAAAGGATCACGCATTACTCATAACGCATAACGCATAACGCATAACGCATAACGCATAACACATAACGCATAACGGATCACGCATTTCTCATAACGCATAACGCATAACGCATAACGCATAACTCATAACGCATAACGCATAACGCATAACGCTTAACGCATAACGCAAATCGCATAACGCATAACGCATAACGCATAACGCATAACGCATAACGCATAACCCATAACGCATAACGCATAACGCATGACGCATAACCCAAATCGCATAACGCATAACGCATAACGTATAACCCATAACGTATAACGCATAACTCATAACGCATAACGCATAACGCATAACGTAAAACGCATAACGCATAGCGGATAACGCACAACGCATAACACATAACGCATAACGCATAACGCATAACGCATAACGCATAACGCATAACGCATAACGCATAACGCATAACGCATAACGCATTACGCATAACGCATAACGCATAACGCATAACGCATAACGCATAACGCATAACGCATAAAGCATAACGCATAACGCATAACGCATAACGCATAACGCATAACGCATAACGCATAACGCATAACGCATAACGCATAACGCATAACGCATAACGTATAACGCGTAACGCATAACACATAACATATAACGCATAACGCATAACGAAAACGCATAACGCATAGCGGATAACGCACAACGCATAACACATAACGCATAACGCATAACGCATAAGGCATAACGCATAACGCATAACGCATAAAGCATAACGCATAACGCATAACGCATAACGCATAACGCATAACGCATAACGCATAACGCATAACGCATAACGCATAACGCATAACGCATAACGCATGACGCGTAACGCATAACACATAACATATAACGCATAACGCATAACGAAAACGCATAACGCATAGCGGATAACGCACAACGCATAACACATAACGCATAACGCATAACGCATAACGCATAACGCCTAACGCATAACGCATAAAGCATAACGCATAACGCATAACGCATAACGCATAACCCAAATCGCATAACGCATAACGCATAACGCATAACCCATAACGTATAACGCATAACGCATAACGCATAACGCATAACGCATAACGGATCACGCATTACTCATAACGCATAACGCATGACTCATAACGCATAACGCATAACGCATAACGCATAACGCATAACGCATAACGCATAACGCATAACGCATAACGCATAACGCATAACGCATAACGCATAACGCATATCGCATAAAGCATAACGCATAACGCATAACGCATAACGCATAACGCATAACACATAACATATAACACATAACGCATAACGCATAACGCATAACGCATAACGCATAACGCATAACGCATAAAGCATAGCGGATAACGCACAACGCATAACGCATAACCCATATGGTATAACGCATAACGCATAACGCATAACGCATAACGCATAACGGATCACGCATTATTCATAACGCATAACGCATGACTCATAACGCATAACGCATAACGCATAACGCATAACGCATAACGCATAACGCATAACGCATAACGCATAACCCATAACGCATAACGCATAACGCATGACGCATAACCCAAATCGCATAACGCATAACGCATAACGCATAACCCATAACGTATAACGCATAACTCATAACGCATAACGCATAACGCATAACGTAAAACGCATAACGCATAGCGGATAACGCACAACGCATAACACATAACGCATAACGCATAACGCATAACGCATAACGCATAACGCATAACGCATAACGCATAACGCATAACGCATAACGCATAACGCATTACGCATAACGCATAACGCATAACGCATAACGCATAACGCATAACGCATAACGCATAAAGCATAACGCATAACGCATAACGCATAACGCATAACGCATAACGCATAACGCATAACGCATAACGCATAACGCATAACGCATAACGCATAACGTATAACGCGTAACGCATAACACATAACATATAACGCATAACGCATAACGAAAACGCATAACGCATAGCGGATAACGCACAACGCATAACACATAACGCATAACGCATAACGCATAAGGCATAACGCATAACGCATAACGCATAAAGCATAACGCATAACGCATAACGCATAACGCATAACGCATAACGCATAACGCATAACGCATAACGCATAACGCATAACGCATAACGCATAACGCATGACGCGTAACGCATAACACATAACATATAACGCATAACGCATAACGAAAACGCATAACGCATAGCGGATAACGCACAACGCATAACACATAACGCATAACGCATAACGCATAACGCATAACGCATAACGCATAACGCATAAAGCATAACGCATAACGCATAACGCATAACGCATAACCCAAATCGCATAACGCATAACGCATAACGCATAACGCATAACGCATAACGCATAACGCATAACGCATAACGCATATCGCATAACGCATAACGCATAACGCATAACGCATAACGCATAACGCATAACGCATAACGCATAACGCATAACGCATAACGCATAACGCATAACGCATAACGCATAACGCATAACGCATAACGCATAACGCATAACGCGTAACGCATAACACATAACATATAACACATAACGCATAACGCATAACGCATAACGCATAACGCATAACGCATAACGCATAACCCAAATCGCATAACGCATAACGCATAACGCAAAACGCGTAACGCATAACGCATAACGCATAGCGGATAACGCACAACGCATAACACATAACGCATAACGCATAACGCATAACGCATAACGCATAACGCATAACGCATAACGCATAACGCATAACGCATAACGCATAACGCATAACGCATAACGCATAACGCATAACGCATATCGCATAAAGCATAACGCATAACGCATAACGCATAACGCATAACGCATAACGCATAACGCATAACGCATAACGCATAACGCATAACGCATAACGCATAACGCATAACGCATAACGCATAACGCATAACGCATAACGCATAACGCATAACGCATAACGCATAACGCGTAACGCATAACACATAACATATAACACATAACGCATAACGCATAACGCATAACGCATAACGCATAACGCATAACGCATAACGCATAAAGCATAACGCATAACGCATAACGCATAACGCATAACGCATAACGCATAACGCATAACGCATAACGCATAACGCATAACGCATAACGCATAACGCATAACGCATAACGCGTAACGCATAACACATAACATATAACGCATAACGCATAACGAAAACGCATAACGCATAGCGGATAACGCATAACGCATAACCCAAATCGCATAACGCATAACGCATAACGCATAACCCATAACGTATAACGCATAACTCATAACGCATAACGCATAACGTAAAACGTATAACGCATAGCGGATAACGCACAACGCATAACACATAACGCATAACGCATAACGCATAAAGCATAACGCATAACGGATCTCGCATTACTCATAACGCATAACGCCTAACGCATAACGCATGACGGATCACGCATTACTCATAACGCATAACGGATGACGCATTCCGCATAACGCATAACGCATAACGCATAACGCATAACGCTTAACGCATAACCCATAACGCATAACGCATAACGCATGACGCATAACCCAAATCGCATAACGCATAACGCATAACCCATAACGTATAACGCATAACTCATAACGCATAACGCATAACGCATAACGTAAAACGCATAACGCATAGCGGATAACGCACAACGCATAACACATGACGCATAACGCATAACGCATAACGCATAACGCATAACGCATAACGCATAACGCATAACGCATAACGCATAACGCATAACGCATAACGCATAACGCATAACGCATAACGCATAACGCATAAAGCATAACGCATAACGCATAACGCATAACGCATAACGCATAACGCATAACGCATAAAGCAAAACGCGTAACGCATAACGCATGACTCATAAGGCATAACGCATAACGCATAACGCATAACGCATAACGCATAACGCATAAAGCAAAACGCGTAACGCATAACGCATGACTCATAAGGCACAACCCATAACGCATAACGCATAACGCTAATCGCATAACGCATAACGCATAACGCATAACGCATAACGCATAACGCATAACGCATAACGCATAACGCATAAGGCATAACGCATAACGCATAACGCATAACGCAGAACGCATAACGCATAACGCAAAACGCATAACGCCTAACGCATAACGCATGACGGATCACGCATTACTCATAACGCATAACGGATGACGCATTCCGCATAACGCATAACGCATAAAGGATCACGCATTACTCATAACGCATAACGCATAACGCATAACGCATAACGCATAACACATAACGCATAACGGATCACGCATTTCTCATAACGCATAACGCATAACGCATAACGCATAACTCATAACGCATAACGCATAACGCATAACGCTTAACGCATAACGCAAATCGCATAACGCATAACGCATAACGCATAACGCATAACGCATAACGCATAACGCATAACGCATAACGCATAACGCATGACGCATAACCCAAATCGCATAACGCATAACGCATAACGTATAACCCATAACGTATAACGCATAACTCATAACGCATAACGCATAACGCATAACGTAAAACGCATAACGCATAGCGGATAACGCACAACGCATAACACATAACGCATAACGCATAACGCATAACGCATAACGCATAACGCATAACGCATAACGCATAACGCATAACGCATAACGCATAACGCATAACGCATTACGCATAACGCATAACGCATAACGCATAACGCATAACGCATAACGCATAACGCATAAAGCATAACGCATAACGCATAACGCATAACGCATAACGCATAACGCATAACGCATAACGCATAACGCATAACGCATAACGCCTAACGCATAACGTATAACGCGTAACGCATAACACATAACATATAACGCATAACGCATAACGAAAACGCATAACGCATAGCGGATAACGCACAACGCATAACACATAACGCATAACGCATAACGCATAAGGCATAACGCATAACGCATAACGCATAAAGCATAACGCATAACGCATAACGCATAACGCATAACGCATAACGCATAACGCATAACGCATAACGCATAACGCATAACGCATAACGCATAACGCATGACGCGTAACGCATAACACATAACATATAACGCATAACGCATAACGAAAACGCATAACGCATAGCGGATAACGCACAACGCATAACACATAACGCATAACGCATAACGCATAACGCATAACGCATAACGCATAAAGCATAACGCATAACGCATAACGCATAACGCATAACCCAAATCGCATAACGCATAACGCATAACGCATAACCCATAACGTATAACGCATAACGCATAACGCATAACGCATAACGCATAACGGATCACGCATTACTCATAACGCATAACGCATGAATCATAACGCATAACGCATAACGCATAACGCATAACGCATAACGCATAACGCATAACGCATAACGCATAACGCATAACGCATAACGCATAACGCATAACGCATATCGCATAAAGCATAACGCATAACGCATAACGCATAACGCATAACGCATAACACATAACATATAACACATAACGCATAACGCATAACGCATAACGCATAACGCATAACGCATAACGCATAACGCATAAAGCATAGCGGATAACGCACAACGCATAACGCATAACCCATATGGTATAACGCATAACGCATAACGCATAACGCATAACGCATAACGCATAACGGATCACGCATTATTCATAACGCATAACGCATGACTCATAACGCATAACGCATAACGCATAACGCATAACGCATAACGCATAACGCATAACGCATAACGCATAACGCATAACCCATAACGCATAACGCATAACGCATGACGCATAACCCAAATCGCATAACGCATAACGCATAACGTATAACCCATAACGTATAACGCATAACTCATAACGCATAACGCATAACGCATAACGCATAAAGCATAACGCATAACGCATAACGCATAACGCATAACGCATAACGCATAACGCATAACGCATAACGCATAACGCATAACGCATAACGCATAACGTATAACGCGTAACGCATAACACATAACATATAACGCATAACGCATAACGAAAACGCATAACGCATAGCGGATAACGCACAACGCATAACACATAACGCATAACGCATAACGCATAAGGCATAACGCATAACGCATAACGCATAAAGCATAACGCATAACGCATAACGCATAACGCATAACGCATAACGCATAACGCATAACGCATAACGCATAACGCATAACGCATAACGCATAACGCATAACGCATGACGCGTAACGCATAACACATAACATATAACGCATAACGCATAACGAAAACGCATAACGCATAGCGGATAACGCACAACGCATAACACATAACGCATAACGCATAACGCATAACGCATAACGCATAACGCATAACGCATAAAGCATAACGCATAACGCATAACGCATAACGCATAACCCAAATCGCATAACGCATAACGCATAACGCATAACCCATAACGTATAACGCATAACGCATAACGCATAACGCATAACGCATAACGGATCACGCATTACTCATAACGCATAACGCATGACTCATAACGCATAACGCATAACGCATAACGCATAACGCATAACGCATAACGCATAACGCATAACGCATAACGCATAACGCATAACGCATAACGCATAACGCATATCGCATAAAGCATAACGCATAACGCATAACGCATAACGCATAACGCATAACACATAACATATAACACATAACGCATAACGCATAACGCATAACGCATAACGCATAACGCATAACGCATAACGCATAAAGCATAGCGGATAACGCACAACGCATAACACATAACGCATAACGCATAACGCATAAGGCATAACGCATAACGCATAACGCATAAAGCATAACGCATAACGCATAACGCATAACGCATAAAGCATAACGCATAACGCATAACGCATAACGCATAACGCATAACGCATAACGCATGACGCGTAACGCATAACACATAACATATAACGCATAACGCATAACGAAAACGCATAACGCATAGCGGATACCGCACAACGCATAACACATAACGCATAACGCATAACGCATAACGCATAACGCATAACGCATAACGCATAACGCATAAAGCATAACGCATAACGCATAACGCATAACGCATAACCCAAATCGCATAACGCATAACGCATAACGCATAACCCATAACGTATAACGCATAACGCATAACGCATAACGCATAACGGATCACGCATTACTCATAACGCATAACGCATGACTCATAACGCACAACCCATAACGCATAACGCATAACGCATAACGCATAACGCATAACGAATAACGCATAACCCATAACGCATAACGCATAACGCATAACCCAAATCGCATAACGCATAACGCATAACGCAAAACGCGTAACGCATAACGCATAACGCATAGCGGATAACGCACAACGCATAACACATAACGCATAACGCATAACGCATAACGCATAACGCATAACGCATAACGCATAACGCATAACGCATAACGCATAACGCATAACGCATAACGCATAACGCATAACGCATATCGCATAAAGCATAACGCATAACGCATAACGCATAACGCATAACGCATAACGCATAACGCATAACGCATAACGCATAACGCATAACGCATAACGCATAACGCATAACGCATAACGCATAACGCATAACGCATAACGCGTAACGCGTAACGCATAACACATAACATATAACACATAACGCATAACGCATAACGCATAACGCATAACGCATAACGCATAACGCATAACGCATAAAGCATAACGCATAACGCATAACGCATAACGCATAACGCATAACGCATAACGCATAACGCATAACGCATAACGCATAACGCATAACGCATAACGCATAACGCATAACGCATAACGCGTAACGCATAACACATAACATATAACGCATAACGCATAACGAAAACGCATAACGCATAGCGGATAACGCACAACGCATAACACATAACGCATAACGCATAACGCATAACGCATAACGCATAACGCATAAAGCATAACGCATAACGCATAACGCATAACGCATAACCCAAATCGCGTAACGCATAACACATAACATATAACGCATAACGCATAACGAAAACGCATAACGCATAGCGGATAACGCACAACGCATAACACATAACGCATAACGCATAACGCATAACGCATAACGCATAACGCATAAAGCATAACGCATAACGCATAACGCATAACCCAAATCGCATAACGAATAACGCATAACCCATAACGCATAACGCATAACCCAAATCGCATAACGCATAACGCATAACGCATAACCCATAACGTATAACGCATAACTCATAACGCATAACGCATAACGTAAAACGTATAACGCATAGCGGATAACGCACAACGCATAACACATAACGCATAACGCATAACGCATAACGCATAAAGCATAACGCATAACGGATCTCGCATTACTCATAACGCATAACGCAAAACGCATAACGCCTAACGCATAACGCATGACGGATCACTCATTACTCATAACGCATAACGGATGACGCATTCCGCATAACGCATAACGCATAACGCATAACGCATAAAGGATCACGCATTACTCATAACGCATAACGCATAACGCATAACGCATAAAGCATAACGCATAACGCATAACGGATCTCGCATTTCTCATAACGCATAACGCATAACGTATAACGCATAACCCATAACGCATAACGCATAAAGCAAAACGCATAACGCATAACGCATGACTCATAACGCACAACCCATAACGCATAACGCATAACGCTAATCGCATAACGCATAACGCATAACGCATAACGCATAACGCATAACGCATAACGCATAACGCATAACGCATAACGCATAACGCATAACGCATAACGCATAACGCATAACGCATAACGCATAACGCATAACGCATAACGCATAGCGCATAACGCATAACGCATAACGCATAACGCATAACGCATAACGCATAACGCATAACGCATAACGCAAAACGCGTAACGCATAACGCATAACGCATTACACATAACGGATCACGCATTACTCATAACGCATAACGCATAACGCATAACCCATAACGCATAACGCATAAAGCAAAACGCATAACGCATAACGCATAACGCATAACGCATAACGCATAACGCATAACGCATAACGCATAACGCATAACGCATAAAGCATAACGCATAACGCATAACGCAAAACGGATCACGTATTACTCATAACGCATAACGCATAACAGATCATGCATTTCTCATAACGCATAACGCATAACGGATCACGCATTACTCATAACGCATAACGCATAACGCATAACGGATCACGCATTACTCATAACGCATAACGCATAACGCATAACGCATAACGCATAAAGCATAACGCATAACGCATAACGCATAACGCATAACGCATAACCCATAACGTATAACGCATAACGCATAACGCATAACGCATAGCGCATAACGCATAACGCATAACGCATAACGCATAACGCATAACGCATAACGCATAACGCATAACGCATAACGCAAAACGCGTAACGCATAACGCATAACGCATTACACATAACGGATCACGCATTACTCATAACGCATAACGCATAACGCATAACCCATAACGCATAACGCATAAAGCAAAACCCATAACGCATAACGCATAACGCATAACGCATAACGCATAACGCATAACGCATAACGCATAACGCATAACGCATAACGGATCACGCATTACTCATAACGCATAACGCATAACACATAACGCATAAAACATAACGCATAACGCATATCGCATAACGCATAACGCATAACGCATAACGCATAACGCATAACGCATAACGCATAACGCATAACGCATAACGCATAACGCATAATGCATAACACATAACGCATAACGC
Source organism: Lasioglossum morio (assembly GCA_916610235.2). Classification (NCBI taxonomy): domain Eukaryota; kingdom Metazoa; phylum Arthropoda; class Insecta; order Hymenoptera; family Halictidae; genus Lasioglossum; species Lasioglossum morio. The sequence continues at coordinate 305,696 of CAKAJA020000138.1, read as the reverse complement.
ATAACGCATAACGCATAACGCATAACGCATAAAGCATAACGCATAACGCATAACGCATAACGGATCACGCATTACTTATAACGCATAACGCATAACAGATCATGCATTTCTCATAACGCATAACGCATAACGGATCACGCATTACTTATAACGCATAACGCATAACGCATAACGCATCACGCATTACTCATAACGCATAACGCATAACGCATAACGCATAACGCATAACGCATAACGCATAACGCATAACGCATAACGCATAACGCATAACGCATAACGCATAACGCATAACGCATAACGCATAACGCATAACGCATAACGCATAACGCATAACGCATAACGCATAACGCATAACGCATAACGCATAACGCATAACGCATAACGCATAACGCAAAACGCATAACGCATAACGCATAACGCATAAAGCATAACGCATTACGCATAACGCATAACGCATAAGGCATAACGCATAATGCATAACGCATAACTCATAACGGATCACGCATTACTCATAACACATAACGCATACCGGATCACGCATTACTCATAACGCATAACGCATAACGCAAATCGCATATCGCATAACGCATAACTCATAACGCATAACGCATAACGCATAACGCATAACGCATAACGCATAACGCATAACGCATAACGCATAACGCATAACGCATAACGCATAACGCATAACGCACAACCCATAACGCATAACGCATAACGCATAACGCATAACGCATAACGAATAACGCATAACCCATAACGCATAACGCATAACGCATAACCCAAATCGCATAACGCATAACGCATAACGCATAACCCATAACGTATAACGCATAACTCATAACGCATAACGCATAACGTAAAACGTACAACGCATAGCGGATAACGCACAACGCATAACACATAACGCATAACGCATAACGCATAAAGCATAACGCATAACGGATCTCGCATTACTCATAACGCATAACGCAAAACGCATAACGCCTAACGCATAACGCATGTCGGATCACGCATTACTCATAACGCATAACGGATGACGCATTCCGCATAACGCATAACGCATAACGCATAACGCATAACGCATAACGGATCACGCATTACTCATAACGCATAACGCATAACGCATAACGCATAACGCATAACGCATAACACATAACGCATAACGGATCACGCATTTCTCATAACGCATAACGCATAACGCATTACGGATCTCGCATTTCTCATAACGCATAACGCATAACAGATCATGCATTTCTCATAACGCATAACGCATAACGGATCACGCATTACTCATAACGCATAACGCATAACGCATAACGGATCACGCATTACTCATAACGCATAACGCATAACGCATAACGCATAACGCATAAAGCAAAACGCATAACGCATAACGCATGACTCATAACGCACAACCCATAACGCATAACGCATAACGCTAATCGCATAACGCATAACGCATAACGCATAACGCATAACGCATAACGCATAACGCATAACGCATAACGCATAACGCATAACGCATAACGCATAACGCATAACGCATAACGCATAACGCATAACGCATAACGCATAACGCATAACGCATAACGCATAACGCATAACGCATAACGCATAGCGCATAACGCATAACGCATAACGCATAACGCATAACGCATAACGCATAACGCATAACGCATAACGCATAACGCAAAACGCGTAACGCATAACGCATAACGCATTACACATAACGGATCACGCATTACTCATAACGCATAACGCATAACGCATAACCCATAACGCATAACGCATAAAGCAAAACGCATAACGCATAACGCATAACGCATAACGCATAACGCATAACGCATAACGCATAACCCATAACGCATAACGCATAAAGCAAAACGCATAACGCATAACGTATAACGCATAACGCATAACGCATAACGCATAACGGATCACGCATTACTCATAACGCATAACGCATAACACATAACGCATAAAACATAACGCATAACGCATATCGCATAACGCATAACGCATAACGCATAACGCATAACGAATAACGCATAACCCATAACGCATAACGCATAACGCATAACCCAAATCGCATAACGCATAACGCATAACGCATAACCCATAACGCATAACGCATAACTCATAACGCATAACGCATAACGTAAAACGTACAACGCATAGCGGATAACGCACAACGCATAACACATAACGCATAACGCATAACGCATAACGCATAACGCATAACGCATAACGCATAACGGATCTCGCATTACTCATAACGCATAACGCAAAACGCATAACGCCTAACGCATAACGCATGACGGATCACGCATTACTCATAACGCATAACGGATGACGCATTCCGCATAACGCATAACGTATAACGCATAACGCATAAAGGATCACGCATTACTCATAACGCATAACACATAACGCAAAACGGATCACGTATTACTCATAACGCATAACGCATAACAGATCATGCATTTCTCATAACGCATAACGCATAACGGATCACGCATTACTCATAACGCATAACGCATAACGCATAACGGATCACGCATTACTCATAACGCATAACGCATAACGCATAACGCATAACGCATAAAGCAAAACGCATAACGCATAACGCATGACTCATAACGCACAACCCATAACGCATAACGCATAACGCTAATCGCATAACGCATAACGCATAACGCATAACGCATAACGCATAACGCATAACGCATAACGCATAACGCATAACGCATAACGCATAACGCATAACGCATAACGCATAACGCATAACGCATAACGCATAACGCATAACGCATAACGCATAACGCATAACGCATAGCGCATAACGCATAACGCATAACGCATAACGCATAACGCATAACGCATAACGCATAACGCATAACGCATAACGCATAACGCAAAACGCGTAACGCATAACGCATAACGCATTACACATAACGGATCACGCATTACTCATAACGCATAACGCATAACGCATAACCCATAACGCATAAAGCATAAAGCAAAACGCATAACGCAAAACGGATCACGTATTACTCATAACGCATAACGCATAACAGATCATGCATTTCTCATAACGCATAACGCATAACGGATCACGCATTACTCATAACGCATAACGCATAACGCATAACGGATCACGCATTACTCATAACGCATAACGCATAACGCATAACGCATAACGCATAACGCATAACACATAACGCGTAACGGATCACGCATTTCTCATAACGCATAACGCATAACGCATAACGCATAACTCATAACGCATAACGCATAACGCATAACGCATAACGCATAACGCTTAACGCATAACGCCAATCGCATAACGCATAACACATAACGCATAACGCATAACGCATAACGCATAACCCATAACGCATAACGCATAACGCATAACCCAAATCGCATAACGCATAACGCATAACTCATAACCCATAACGTATAACGCATAACTCATAACGCATAACGCATAACGTAAAACGCATAACGCATAGTTGATAACGCACAAAGCATAACACATAACGCATAACGCATAGCGCATAACGCATAACGCATAACGCATAACGGATCACGCATTACTCATAACGCATCACGCATGACTCATAACGCACAACCCATAACGCATAACGCATAACGCATAACGCAAATCGCATAACGCACAACGCATAACGCATAACGCATAACGCATAACGCATAACGCATAACGCATAACGCATAACGTATAACGCATAACGCATAGCGGATAACGCACAAAGCATAACGCATGACCCATAGCGCATAACGCATTACGCGTAACGCATAACGCATAACGCATAACGCATAACGCATAACCCAAATCGCATAACGCATAACGGATCACGCATTACTCATTACGCATAACGTATAACGCATAACTCATAACGCATAACGCATAACGTAAAACGCATAACGCATAGCGGATAACGCACAACGCATAACACATAACGCATAACGCATAACTCATAACGCATAAAGCATAAAACATAACGGATCTCGCATTACTCATAACGCATAACGCAAAACGCATAACGCCTAACGCATAACGCATGACGGATCACGCATGACCCATAGCGCATAACGCATTACGCGTAACGCATAACGCATTACGCGTAACGCATAACGCATAACGCATAAAGCGTAACTCATAACGGATCACGCATTACTCATAACCCATAACGCATAACGTATAACGCATAGCGCATAACGCATAATGCATAAAGCATAACGCATATCGCATAACGCATAACGCATAACGGATCACGCATTACTCATAACGCATGACCCATAGCGCATAACGCATTACGCGTAACGCATAACGCATTACGCGTAACGCATAACGCATAACGCATAACGCATAACGCATAACGCATAACGCATAACGGATCTCGCATTACTCATAACGCATAACGCAAAACGCATAACGCCTAACGCATAACGCATGACGGATCACGCATTACTCATAACGCATAACGGATGACGCATTCCGCATAACGCATAACGCATAACGCATAACGCATAACGCATAACGGATCACGCATTACTCATAACGCATAACGCATAACGCATAACGCATAAAGCATAACGCATAACGCATAACGCATAACGGATCTCGCATTTCTCATAACGCATAACGCATAACGCATAACGCGTAACGCATAACGCGTAACGCATAACGCATAACCCATAACGCATAACGCATAAAGCAAAACGCATAACGCATAACGCATTTCTCATAACGCACAACCCATAACGCATAACGCATAACGCTAATCGCATAACGCATAACGCATAACGCATAACGCATAACGCATAACGCATAACGCATAACGCATAACGCATAACGCATAACGCATAACGCATAACGCATAACGCATAACGCATAACGCATAACGCATAACGCATAACGCATAACGCATAACGCATAACGCATAACGCATAAAGCATAACGCATAACGCATAACGCAAAACGGATCACGCATTACTCATAACGCATAACGCATAACAGATCATGCATTTCTCATAACGCATAACGCATAACGGATCACGCATTACTCATAACGCATAACGCATAACGCATAACGGATCACGCATTACTCATAACGCATAACGCGTAACGCATAACGCATAACGCATTACACATAACGGATCACGCATTACTCATAACGCATAACGCATAACGCATAACCCATAACGCATAACGCATAAAGCAAAACCCATAACGCATAACGCATAACGCATAACGCATAACGCATAACGCATAACGCACAACGGATCACGCAATACTCATAACGCATAACGCATAACGCATAACGCATAACGCATAACGCATAACGCATAACGCATAACGCATAACGCATAACGCATAACGCATTACTCATAACGCATAACGCATAACGCATAACCCATAACGCATAACGCATAAAGCAAAACGCATAACGCATAACGCATAACGCATAACGCATAACGCATAACGCATAACGCATAACGCATAACGCATAAAGCATAACGCATAACGCATAACGCAAAACGGATCACGTATTACTCATAACGCATAACGCATAACAGATCATGCATTTCTCATAACGCATAACGCATAACGGATCACGCATTACTCATAACGCATAACGCATAACGCATAACGGATCACGCATTACTCATAACGCATAACGCATAACGCATAACGCATAACGCATAACGCATAACACATAACGCGTAACGGATCACGCATTTCTCATAACGCATAACGCATAACGCATAACGCATAACTCATAACGCATAACGCATAACGCATAACGCATAACGCATAACGCTTAACGCATAACGCCAATCGCATAACGCATAACGCATAACGCATAACGCATAACGCATAACGCATAACCCATAACGCATAACGCATAACGCATAACCCAAATCGCATAACGCATAACGCATAACGCATAACCCATAACGTATAACGCATAACTCATAACGCATAACGCATAACGTAAAACGCATAACGCATAGTTGATAACGCACAAAGCATAACACATAACGCATAACGCATAGCGCATAACGCATAACGCATAACGCATAACGGATCACGCATTACTCATAACGCATCACGCATGACTCATAACGCACAACCCATAACGCATAACGCATAACGCATAACGCAAATCGCATAACGCACAACGCATAACGCATAACGCATAACGCATAACGCATAACGCATAACGCATAACGCATAACGTAAAACGCATAACGCATAGCGGATAACGCACAAAGCATAACGCATGACCCATAGCGCATAACGCATTACGCGTAACGCATAACGCATAACGCATAACGCATAACGCATAACCCAAATCGCATAACGCATAACGGATCACGCATTACTCATAACGCATAACGTATAACGCATAACTCATAACGCATAACGCATAACGTAAAACGCATAACGCATAGCGGATAACGCACAACGCATAACACATAACGCATAACGCATAACGCATAACGCATAAAGCATAACACATAACGGATCTCGCATTACTCATAACGCATAACGCAAAACGCATAACGCCTAACGCATAACGCATGACGGATCACGCATGACCCATAGCGCATAACGCATTACGCGTAACGCATAACGCATTACGCGTAACGCATAACGCATAACGCATAAAGCGTAACTCATAACGGATCACGCATTACTCATAACCCATAACGCATAACGTATAACGCATAGCGCATAACGCATAATGCATAAAGCATAACGCATAACGCATAACGCATAACGCATAACGGATCACGCATTACTCATAACGCATGACCCATAGCGCATAACGCATTACGCGTAACGCATAACGCATTACGCGTAACGCATAACGCATAACGCATAAAGCGTAACTCATAACGGATCACGCATTACTCATAACCCATAACGCATAACGTATAACGCATAGCGCATAACGCATAATGCATAAAGCATAACGCATAACGCATAACGCATAACGCATAACGGATCACGCATTACTCATAACGCATAACGCATAACGCATAACGCATAACCCATAACGTATAACGCATAACGCATAACGCATAACGCATAGCGCATAACGCATAACGCATAACGCATAACGCATAACGCATAACGCATAACGCATAACGCAAAACGCGTAACGCATAACGCATAACGCATTACACATAACGGATCACGCATTACTCATAACGCATAACGCATAACGCATAACCCATAACGCATAACGCATAAAGCAAAACCCATAACGCATAACGCATAACGCATAACGCATTACTTATAACGCATAACGCATAACAGATCATGCATTTCACATAACGCATAACGCATAACGGATCACGCATTACTCATAACGCATAACGCATAACGCATAACGGATCACGCATTACTCATAACGCATAACGCATAACGCATAACGCATAACGCATAACGCATAACGCATAACGCATAACGCATAACGCATAACGCATAACGCATAACGCATAACGCATAACGCATAACGCATAACGCATAACGCATAACGCATAACGCATAGCGGATAACGCACAACGCATAACACATAACGCATAACGCATAACGCATAAGGCATAACGCATAACGCATAACGCATAAAGCATAACGCATAACGCATAACGCATAACGCATAAGGCATAACGCATAACGCATAACGCATAAAGCATAACGCATAACGCATAACGCATAACGCATAACGCATAACGCATAACGCATAACGCATAACGCATAACGCATAACGCATAACGCATAACGCATAACGCATTACGCATAACGCATAACGCGTAACGCATAACACATAACATATAACGCATAACGCATAACGAAAACGCATAACGCATAGCGGATAACGCATAACGCATAACGCATAACCCAAATCGCATAACGCATAACGCATAACGCAAAACGCGTAACGCATAACGCATAACGCATAGCGGATAACGCACAACGCATAACACATAACGCATAACGCATAACGCATAACGCATAACGCATAACGCATAACGCATAACGCATAACGCATAACGCATAACGCATAAAGGATCACGCATTACTCATAACGCATAACGGATGACGCATTCCGCATAACGCATAACGCATAACGCATAACGCATAAAGGATCACGCATTACTCATAACGCATAACGCATAACGCATAACGCATAACGCATAACGCATAACGCATAACGCATAACGCATCTCGCATTTCTCATAACGCATAACGCATAACGCATAACGCATAACGCATAACGCATAACCCATAACGCATAACGCATAAAGCAAAACGCATAACGCATAACGCATGACTCATAACGCAAAACCCATAACGCATAACGCATAACGCTAATCGCATAACGCATAACGCATAACGCATAACGCATAACGCATAACGCATAACGCATAACGCATAACGCATAACGCATAACGCATAACGCATAACGCATAACGCATAACGCATAACGCATAACGCATAACGCATAACGCATAACGCATAACGCATAACGCATAACGCATAACGCATAACGCATAACGCATAACGCATAGCGCATAACGCATAACGCATAACGCATAACGCATAACGCATAACGCATAACGCATAACGCATAACGCAAAACGCGTAACGCATAACGCATAACGCATTACACATAACGGATCACGCATTACTCATAACGCATAACGCATAACGCATAACCCATAACGCATAACGCATAAAGCAAAACGCATAACGCATAACGCATAACGCATAACGCATAACGCATAACGCATAACGCATAACGCATAACGCATAACGCATAACGCATAAAGCATAACGCATAACGCATAACGCAAAACGGATCACGTATTACTCATAACGCATAACAGATCATGCATTTCTCATAACGCATAACGCATAACGGATCACGCATTACTCATAACGCATAACGCATAACACATAACGCATAAAACATAACGCATAACGCATATCGCATAACGCATAACGCATAACGCATAACGCATAACGCATAACGCATAACGCATAACGCATAACGCATAACGCATAATGCATAACACATAACGCATAACGCATAACGCATAACGCATAACGCATAACGCATAACGCATAACGCAAAACGGATCACGTATTACTCATAACGCATAACAGATCATGCATTTCTCATAACGCATAACGCATAACGCATAACCCATAACGCATAACGCATAAAGCAAAACCCATAACGCATAACGCATAACGCATAACGCATAACGCATAACGCATAACGCATAACGCATAACGCATAACGGATCACGCATTACTCATAACGCATAACGCATAACACATAACGCATAAAACATAACGCATAACGCATATCGCATAACGCATAACGCATAACGCATAACGCATAACGCATAACGCATAACGCATAACGCATAACGCATAACGCATAACGCATAATGCATAACACATAACGCATAACGCATAACGCATAACGCATAACGCATAACGCATAAAGCATAACGCATAACGCATAACGCATAACGGATCACGCATTACTTATAACGCATAACGCATAACAGATCATGCATTTCTCATAACGCATAACGCATAACGGATCAACGCATAACGCATAACGCATAACGCATAACGCATAACGGATCACGCATTACTCATAACGCATAACGCATAACGCATAACGCATAACGCATAACGCATAACGCATAACGCATAACGCATAACGCATAACGCATAACGCATAACGCATAACGCATAACGCATAACGCATAACGCATAACGCATAACGCATAACGCATAACGCATAACGCATAACGCATAACGCATAACGCATAACGCATAACGCATAACGCATAACGCATAACGCAAATCGCATAACGCATAACGCATAACGCATAAAGCATAACGCATTACGCATAACGCATAACGCATAAGGCATAACGCATAATGCATAACGCATAACTCATAACGGATCACGCATTACTCATAACACATAACGCATACCGGATCACGCATTACTCATAACGCATAACGCATAACGCAAATCGCATATCGCATAACGCATAACTCATAACGCATAACGCATAACGCATAACGCATAACGCATAACGCATAACGCATAACGCATAACGCATAACGCATAACGCATAACGCATAACGCATAACGCACAACCCATAACGCATAACGCATAACGCATAACGCATAACGCATAACGAATAACGCATAACCCATAACGCATAACGCATAACGCATAACCCAAATCGCATAACGCATAACGCATAACGCATAACCCATAACGTATAACGCATAACTCATAACGCATAACGCATAACGTAAAACGTACAACGCATAGCGGATAACGCACAACGCATAACACATAACGCATAACGCATAACGCATAAAGCATAACGCATAACGGATCTCGCATTACTCATAACGCATAACGCAAAACGCATAACGCCTAACGCATAACGCATGTCGGATCACGCATTACTCATAACGCATAACGGATGACGCATTCCGCATAACGCATAACGCATAACGCATAACGCATAACGCATAAAGGATCACGCATTACTCATAACGCATAACGCATAACGCATAACGCATAACGCATAACGCATAACACATAACGCATAACGGATCACGCATTTCTCATAACGCATAACGCATAACGCATTACGGATCTCGCATTTCTCATAACGCATAACGCATAACAGATCATGCATTTCTCATAACGCATAACGCATAACGGATCACGCATTACTCATAACGCATAACGCATAACGCATAACGGATCACGCATTACTCATAACGCATAACGCATAACGCATAACGCATAACGCATAAAGCAAAACGCATAACGCATAACGCATGACTCATAACGCACAACCCATAACGCATAACGCATAACGCTAATCGCATAACGCATAACGCATAACGCATAACGCATAACGCATAACGCATAACGCATAACGCATAACGCATAACGCATAACGCATAACGCATAACGCATAACGCATAACGCATAACGCATAACGCATAACGCATAACCCATAACGCATAACGCATAACGCATAACGCATAACGCATAACGCATAGCGCATAACGCATAACGCATAACGCATAACGCATAACGCATAACGCATAACGCATAACGCATAACGCAAAACGCGTAACGCATAACGCATAACGCATTACACATAACGGATCACGCATTACTCATAACGCATAACGCATAACGCATAACCCATAACGCATAACGCATAAAGCAAAACGCATAACGCATAACGCATAACGCATAACGCATAACGCATAACGCATAACGCATAACCCATAACGCATAACGCATAAAGCAAAACGCATAACGCATAACGTATAACGCATAACGCATAACGCATAACGCATAACGGATCACGCATTACTCATAACGCATAACGCATAACACATAACGCATAAAACATAACGCATAACGCATATCGCATAACGCATAACGCATAACGCATAACGCATAACGAATAACGCATAACCCATAACGCATAACGCATAACGCATAACCCAAATCGCATAACGCATAACGCATAACGCATAACCCATAACGCATAACGCATAACTCATAACGCATAACGCATAACGTAAAACGTACAACGCATAGCGGATAACGCACAACGCATAACACATAACGCATAACGCATAACGCATAACGCATAACGCATAACGCATAACGCATAACGGATCTCGCATTACTCATAACGCATAACGCAAAACGCATAACGCCTAACGCATAACGCATGACGGATCACGCATTACTCATAACGCATAACGGATGACGCATTCCGCATAACGCATAACGTATAACGCATAACGCATAAAGGATCACGCATTACTCATAACGCATAACACATAACGCAAAACGGATCACGTATTACTCATAACGCATAACGCATAACAGATCATGCATTTCTCATAACGCATAACGCATAACGGATCACGCATTACTCATAACGCATAACGCATAACGCATAACGGATCACGCATTACTCATAACGCATAACGCATAACGCATAACGCATAACGCATAAAGCAAAACGCATAACGCATAACGCATGACTCATAACGCACAACCCATAACGCATAACGCATAACGCTAATCGCATAACGCATAACGCATAACGCATAACGCATAACGCATAACGCATAACGCATAACGCATAACGCATAACGCATAACGCATAACGCATAACGCATAACGCATAACGCATAACGCATAACGCATAACGCATAACGCATAACGCATAACGCATAACGCATAGCGCATAACGCATAACGCATAACGCATAACGCATAACGCATAACGCATAACGCATAACGCATAACGCATAACGCATAACGCAAAACGCGTAACGCATAACGCATAACGCATTACACATAACGGATCACGCATTACTCATAACGCATAACGCATAACGCATAACGCATAACGCATAAAGCATAAAGCAAAACGCATAACGCAAAACGGATCACGTATTACTCATAACGCATAACGCATAACAGATCATGCATTTCTCATAACGCATAACGCATAACGGATCACGCATTACTCATAACGCATAACGCATAACGCATAACGCATCACGCATTACTCATAACGCATAACGCATAACGCATAACGCATAACGCATAACGCATAACACATAACGCGTAACGGATCACGCATTTCTCATAACGCATAACGCATAACGCATAACGCATAACTCATAACGCATAACGCATAACGCATAACGCATAACGCATAACGCTTAACGCATAACGCCAATCGCATAACGCATAACACATAACGCATAACGCATAACGCATAACGCATAACCCATAACGCATAACGCATAACGCATAACCCAAATCGCATAACGCATAACGCATAACGCATAACCCATAACGTATAACGCATAACTCATAACGCATAACGCATAACGTAAAACGCATAACGCATAGTTGATAACGCACAAAGCATAACACATAACGCATAACGCATAGCGCATAACGCATAACGCATAACGCATAACGGATCACGCATTACTCATAACGCATCACGCATGACTCATAACGCACAACCCATAACGCATAACGCATAACGCATAACGCAAATCGCATAACGCACAACGCATAACGCATAACGCATAACGCATAACGCATAACGCATAACGCATAACGCATAACGTAAAACGCATAACGCATAGCGGATAACGCACAAAGCATAACGCATGACCCATAGCGCATAACGCATTACGCGTAACGCATAACGCATAACGCATAACGCATAACGCATAACCCAAATCGCATAACGCATAACGGATCACGCATTACTCATTACGCATAACGTATAACGCATAACGCATAACGCATAACGCATAACGTAAAACGCATAACGCATAGCGGATAACGCACAACGCATAACACATAACGCATAACGCATAACTCATAACGCATAAAGCATAAAACATAACGGATCTCGCATTACTCATAACGCATAACGCAAAACGCATAACGCCTAACGCATAACGCATGACGGATCACGCATGACCCATAGCGCATAACGCATTACGCGTAACGCATAACGCATTACGCGTAACGCATAACGCATAACGCATAAAGCGTAACTCATAACGGATCACGCATTACTCATAACCCATAACGCATAACGTATAACGCATAGCGCATAACGCATAATGCATAAAGCATAACGCATATCGCATAACGCATAACGCATAACGGATCACGCATTACTCATAACGCATGACCCATAGCGCATAACGCATTACGCGTAACGCATAACGCATTACGCGTAACGCATAACGCATAACGCATAACGCATAACGCATAACGCATAACGCATAACGGATCACGCATTACTCATAACGCATAACGCAAAACGCATAACGCCTAACGCATAACGCATGACGGATCACGCATTACTCATAACGCATAACGGATGACGCATTCCGCATAACGCATAACGCATAACGCATAACGCATAACGCATAAAGGATCACGCATTACTCATAACGCATAACGCATAACGCATAACGCATAAAGCATAACGCATAACGCATAACGCATAACGGATCTCGCATTTCTCATAACGCATAACGCATAACGCATAACGCGTAACGCATAACGCGTAACGCATAACGCATAACCCATAACGCATAACGCATAAAGCAAAACGCATAACGCATAACGCATTTCTCATAACGCACAACCCATAACGCATAACGCATAACGCTAATCGCATAACGCATAACGCATAACGCATAACGCATAACGCATAACGCATAACGCATAACGCATAACGCATAACGCATAACGCATAACGCATAACGCATAACGCATAACGCATAACGCATAACGCATAACGCATAACGCATAACGCATAACGCATAACGCATAACGCATAACGCATAAAGCATAACGCATAACGCATAACGCAAAACGGATCACGTATTACTCATAACGCATAACGCATAACAGATCATGCATTTCTCATAACGCATAACGCATAACGGATCACGCATTACTCATAACGCATAACGCATAACGCATAACGGATCACGCATTACTCATAACGCATAACGCGTAACGCATAACGCATAACGCATTACACATAACGGATCACGCATTACTCATAACGCATAACGCATAACGCATAACCCATAACGCATAACGCATAAAGCAAAACCCATAACGCATAACGCATAACGCATAACGCATAACGCATAACGCATAACGCACAACGGATCACGCAATACTCATAACGCATAACGCATAACGCATAACGCATAACGCATAACGCATAACGCATAACGCATAACGCATAACGCATAGCGCATAACGCATTACTCATAACGCATAACGCATAACGCATAACCCATAACGCATAACGCATAAAGCAAAACGCATAACGCATAACGCATAACGCATAACGCATAACGCATAACGCATAACGCATAACGCATAACGCATAAAGCATAACGCATAACGCATAACGCAAAACGGATCACGAATAACTCATAACGCATAACGCATAACAGATCATGCATTTCTCATAACGCATAACGCATAACGGATCACGCATTACTCATAACGCATAACGCATAACGCATAACGGATCACGCATTACTCATAACGCATAACGCATAACGCATAACGCATAACGCATAACGCATAACACATAACGCGTAACGGATCACGCATTTCTCATAACGCATAACGCATAACGCATAACGCATAACTCATAACGCATAACGCATAACGCATAACGCATAACGCTTAACGCATAACGCCAATCGCATAACGCATAACGCATAACGCATAACGCATAACGCATAACGCATAACCCATAACGCATAACGCATAACGCATAACCCAAATCGCATAACGCATAACGCATAACGCATAACCCATAACGTATAACGCATAACTCATAACGCATAACGCATAACGTAAAACGCATAACGCATAGTTGATAACGCACAAAGCATAACACATAACGCATAACGCATAGCGCATAACGCATAACGCATAACGCATAACGGATCACGCATTACTCATAACGCATCACGCATGACTCATAACGCACAACCCATAACGCATAACGCATAACGCATAACGCAAATCGCATAACGCACAACGCATAACGCATAACGCATAACGCATAACGCATAACGCATAACGCATAACGCATAACGTAAAACGCATAACGCATAGCGGATAACGCACAAAGCATAACGCATGACCCATAGCGCATAACGCATTACGCGTAACGCATAACGCATAACGCATAACGCATAACGCATAACCCAAATCGCATAACGCATAACGGATCACGCATTACTCATTACGCATAACGTATAACGCATAACTCATAACGCATAACGCATAACGTAAAACGCATAACGCATAGCGGATAACGCACAACGCATAACACATAACGCATAACGCATAACGCATAACGCATAAAGCATAACACATAACGGATCTCGCATTACTCATAACGCATAACGCAAAACGCATAACGCCTAACGCATAACGCATGACGGATCACGCATGACCCATAGCGCATAACGCATTACGCGTAACGCATAACGCATTACGCGTAACGCATAACGCATAACGCATAAAGCGTAACTCATAACGGATCACGCATTACTCATAACCCATAACGCATAACGTATAACGCATAGCGCATAACGCATAATGCATAAAGCATAACGCATAACGCATAACGCATAACGCATAACGGATCACGCATTACTCATAACGCATGACCCATAGCGCATAACGCATTACGCGTAACGCATAACGCATTACGCGTAACGCATAACGCATAACGCATAAAGCGTAACTCATAACGGATCACGCATTACTCATAACCCATAACGCATAACGTATAACGCATAGCGCATAACGCATAATGCATAAAGCATAACGCATAACGCATAACGCATAACGCATAACGGATCACGCATTACTCATAACGCATAACGCATAACGCATAACGCATAACCCATAACGTATAACGCATAACGCATAACGCATAACGCATAGCGCATAACGCATAACGCATAACGCATAACGCATAACGCATAACGCATAACGCATAACGCAAAACGCGTAACGCATAACGCATAACGCATTACACATAACGGATCACGCATTACTCATAACGCATAACGCATAACGCATAACCCATAACGCATAACGCATAAAGCAAAACCCATAACGCATAACGCATAACGCATAACGCATAACGCATAACGCATAACGCACAACGGATCACGCAATACTCATAACGCATAACGCATAACACATAACGCATAAAACATAACGCATAACGCATATCGCATAACGCATAACGCATAACGCATAACGCATAACGCATAACGCATAACGCATAACGCATAACGCATAACGCATAACGCATAACACATAACGCATAACGCATAACGCATAACGCATAACGCATAACGCATAAAGCATAACGCATAACGCATAACGGATCACGCATTACTTATAACGCATAACGCATAACAGATCATGCATTTCACATAACGCATAACGCATAACGGATCACGCATTACTCATAACGCATAACGCATAACGCATAACGGATCACGCATTACTCATAACGCATAACGCATAACGCATAACGCATAACGCATAACGCATAACGCATAACGCATAACGCATAACGCATAACGCATAACGCATAACGCATAACGCATAACGCATAACGCATAACGCATAACGCATAACGCATAACGCATAACGCATAGCGGATAACGCACAACGCATAACACATAACGCATAACGCATAACGCATAAGGCATAACGCATAACGCATAACGCATAAAGCATAACGCATAACGCATAACGCATAACGCATAAGGCATAACGCATAACGCATAACGCATAAAGCATAACGCATAACGCATAACGCATAACGCATAACGCATAACGCATAACGCATAACGCATAACGCATAACGCATAACGCATAACGCATTACGCATAACGCATAACGCGTAACGCATAACACATAACATATAACGCATAACGCATAACGAAAACGCATAACGCATAGCGGATAACGCATAACGCATAACGCATAACCCAAATCGCATAACGCATAACGCATAACGCAAAACGCGTAACGCATAACGCATAACGCATAGCGGATAACGCACAACGCATAACACATAACGCATAACGCATAACGCATAACGCATAACGCATAACGCATAACGCATAACGCATAACGCATAACGCATAACGCATAAAGGATCACGCATTACTCATAACGCATAACGGATGACGCATTCCGCATAACGCATAACGCATAACGCATAACGCATAAAGGATCACGCATTACTCATAACGCATAACGCATAACGCATAACGCATAACGCATAACGCATAACGCATAACGCATAACGCATCTCGCATTTCTCATAACGCATAACGCATAACGCATAACGCATAACGCATAACGCATAACCCATAACGCATAACGCATAAAGCAAAACGCATAACGCATAACGCATGACTCATAACGCACAACCCATAACGCATAACGCATAACGCTAATCGCATAACGCATAACGCATAACGCATAACGCATAACGCATAACGCATAACGCATAACGCATAACGCATAACGCATAACGCATAACGCATAACGCATAACGCATAACGCATAACGCATAACGCATAACGCATAACGCATAACGCATAACGCATAACGCATAACGCATAACGCATAACGCATAACGCATAACGCATAGCGCATAACGCATAACGCATAACGCATAACGCATAACGCATAACGCATAACGCATAACGCATAACGCAAAACGCGTAACGCATAACGCATAACGCATTACACATAACGGATCACGCATTACTCATAACGCATAACGCATAACGCATAACCCATAACGCATAACGCATAAAGCAAAACGCATAACGCATAACGCATAACGCATAACGCATAACGCATAACGCATAACGCATAACGCATAACGCATAACGCATAACGCATAAAGCATAACGCATAACGCATAACGCAAAACGGATCACGTATTACTCATAACGCATAACAGATCATGCATTTCTCATAACGCATAACGCATAACGGATCACGCATTACTCATAACGCATAACGCATAACGCATAACGGATCACGCATTACTCATAACGCATAACGCATAACGCATAACGCATAAAGCATAACGCATAACGCATAACGCATAACGCATAACGCATAACGCATAACGCATAATGCATAACGCATAACGCATAACGGATCACGCATTACTCATAACACATAACGTATACCGGATCACGCATTACTCATAACGCATAACGCATAACGCATAACGCATAACGGATCACGCATAATGCATAACGCATAACGCATAACGGATCACGCATTACTCATAACACATAACGCATAACGGATCACGCATTACTCATAACGCATAACGCATAACGCATAACGCAAATCGCACAACGCATATCGCATAACGCATAACGCATAACGCATAACGCATAACGCATAACGCATAACGCATAACGCATAACACATAACGCGTAACGGATCACGCATTTCTCATAACGCATAACGCATAACGCATAACGCATAACTCATAACGCATAACGCATAACGCATAACGCATAACGCATAGCGCATAACACTTAACGCATAACGCCAATCGCATAACGCATAACGCATAACGCATAACGCATAACGCATAACGCATAACGCATAACGCATAACCCATAACGCATAACGCATAACGCATAACCCAAATCGCATAACGCATAACGCATAACGCATAACCCATAACGTATAACGCCTAACGCATAACGCATGACGGATCACGCATTACTCATAACGCATAACGGATGACGCATTCCGCATAACGCATAACGCATAACGCATAACGCATAAAGGATCACGCATTACTCATAACGCATAACGCATAACGCATAACGCATAACGCATAACGCATAACGCATAACGCATAACACATAACGCATAACGGATCACGCATTTCTCATAACGCATAACGCATAACGCATTACGGATCTCGCATTTCTCATAACGCATAACGCATAACGCATAACGCATAACGCATAACGCATAACGCATAACGCATAATCCATAACGCATAACGCATAAAGCAAAACGCATAACGCATAACGCATGACTCATAACGCACAACCCATAAGGCATAACGCATAACGCTAATCGCATAACGCATAACGCATAACGCATAACGCATAACGCATAACGCATAACGCATAACGCATAACGCATAACGCATAACGCAAAACGAGTAACGCATAACGCATAACGCATTACACATAACGGATCACGCATTACTCATAACACATAACGCATAACGCATAACGCATAACGCATAACGCATAACGCATAACGCATAACGCATAACGCATTTCTCATAACGCATAACGCATAACGCATAACGCATAACTCATAACGTATAACGCATAACTCATAACGCATAACGCATAACGTAAAACGTATAACGCATAGCGGATAACGCACAACGCATAACACATAACGCATAACGCATAACGCATAACGCATAACGCATAACGCATAACGCATAACGCGTAACGCATAACACATAACATATAACGCATAACGCATAACGAAAACGCATAACGCATAGCGGATAACGCACAACGCATAACACATAACGCATAACGCATAACGCATAAGGCATAACGCATAACGCATAACGCATAAAGCATAACGCATAACGCATAACGCATAACGCATAAGGCATAACGCATAACGCATAACGCATAAAGCATAACGCATAACGCATAACGCATAACGCATAACGCATAACGCATAACGCATAACGCATAACGCATAACGCATAACGCATAACGCATAACGCATAACGCATAACGCATAACGCATTACGCATAACGCATAACGCGTAACGCATAACACATAACATATAACGCATAACGCATAACGAAAACGCATAACGCATAGCGGATAACGCATAACGCATAACGCATAACCCAAATCGCATAACGCATAACGCATAACGCAAAACGCGTAACGCATAACGCATAACGCATAGCGGATAACGCACAACGCATAACACATAACGCATAACGCATAACGCATAACGCATAACGCATAACGCATAACGCATAACGCATAACGCATAAAGGATCACGCATTACTCATAACGCATAACGGATGACGCATTCCGCATAACGCATAACGCATAACGCATAACGCATAAAGGATCACGCATTACTCATAACGCATAACGCATAACGCATAACGCATAAAGCATAACGCATAACGCATAACGCATAACGCATAACGCATCTCGCATTTCTCATAACGCATAACGCATAACGCATAACGCATAACGCATAACGGATCACGCATTACTCATAACGCATAACGCATAACGCATAACGCAAATCGCATAACGCATATCGCATAACGCATAACGCATAACGCATAACGCATAACGCATAACGCATAACGCATAACGCATAACACATAACGCGTAACGGATCACGCATTTCTCATAACGCATAACGCATAACGCATAACGCATAACTCATAACGCATAACGCATAACGCATAACGCATAACGCATAGCGCATAACACTTAACGCATAACGCCAATCGCATAACGCATAACGCATAACGCATAACGCATAACGCATAACGCATAACGCATAGCGCATAACACTTAACGCATAACGCCAATCGCATAACGCATAACGCATAACGCATAACGCATAACACATAACGCATAAAACATAACGCATAACGCATATCGCATAACGCATAACGCATAACGCATAACGCATAACGCATAACGCATAACGCATAACGCATAACGCATAACGCATAACGCATAACGCATAACGCATAACGCATAACGCATAACACATAACGCATAACGCATAACGCATAACGCATAACGCATAACGCATAAAGCATAACGCATAACGCATAACGCATAACGGATCACGCATTACTTATAACGCATAACGCATAACAGATCATGCATTTCTCATAACGCATAACGCATAACGGATCACGCATTACTCATAACGCATAACGCATAACGCATAACGGATCACGCATTACTCATAACGCATAACGCATAACGCATAACGCATAACGCATAACGCATAACGCATAACGCATAACGCATAACGCATAACGCATAACGCATAACGCATAACGCATAACGCATAACGCATAACGCATAACGCATAACGCATAACGCATAACGCATAACGCATAACGCATAACGCATAACGCATAACGCAAATCGCATAACGCATAACGCATAACGCATAAAGCATAACGCATTACGCATAACGCATAACGCATAACGCATAACGCATAATGCATAACGCATAACGCATAACGGATCACGCATTACTCATAACACATAACGCATACCGGATCACGCATTACTCATAACGCATAACGCATAACGCAAATCGCATATCGCATAACGCATAACTCATAACGCATAACGCATAACGCATAACGCATAACGCATAACGCATAACGCATAACGCATAACGCATAACGCATAACGCATAACGCATAACGCATAACGCATAACGCATAACGCATAACGCATAACGCATAACGAATAACGCATAACCCATAACGCATAACGCATAACGCATAACCCAAATCGCATAACGCATAACGCATAACGCATAACCCATAACGTATAACGCATAACTCATAACGCATAACGCATAACGTAAAACGTACAACGCATAGCGGATAACGCACAACGCATAACACATAACGCATAACGCATAACGCATAACGCATAAAGCATAACGCATAACGGATCTCGCATTACTCATAACGCATAACGCAAAACGCATAACGCCTAACGCATAACGCATGACGGATCACGCATTACTCATAACGCATAACGGATGACGCATTCCGCATAACGCATAACGCATAACGCATAACGCATAAAGGATCACGCATTACTCATAACGCATAACGCATAACGCATAACGCATAACGCATAACGCATAACGCATAACACATAACGCATAACGGATCACGCATTTCTCATAACGCATAACGCATAACGCATTACGGATCTCGCATTTCTCATAACGCATAACGCATAACGCATAACGCATAGCGCATAACACTTAACGCATAACGCCAATCGCATAACGCATAACGCATAACGCATAACGCATAACGCATAACGCATAACGCATAGCGCATAACACTTAACGCATAACGCCAATCGCATAACGCATAACGCATAACGCATAACGCATAACACATAACGCATAAAACATAACGCATAACGCATATCGCATAACGCATAACGCATAACGCATAACGCATAACGCATAACGCATAACGCATAACGCATAACGCATAACGCATAACGCATAACGCATAACGCATAACGCATAACACATAACGCATAACGCATAACGCATAACGCATAACGCATAACGCATAAAGCATAACGCATAACGCATAACGCATAACGGATCACGCATTACTTATAACGCATAACGCATAACAGATCATGCATTTCTCATAACGCATAACGCATAACGGATCACGCATTACTCATAACGCATAACGCATAACGCATAACGGATCACGCATTACTCATAACGCATAACGCATAACGCATAACGCATAACGCATAACGCATAACGCATAACGCATAACGCATAACGCATAACGCATAACGCATAACGCATAACGCATAACGCATAACGCATAACGCATAACGCATAACGCATAACGCATAACGCATAACGCATAACGCATAACGCATAACGCATAACGCATAACGCAAATCGCATAACGCATAACGCATAACGCATAAAGCATAACGCATTACGCATAACGCATAACGCATAACGCATAACGCATAATGCATAACGCATAACGCATAACGGATCACGCATTACTCATAACACATAACGCATACCGGATCACGCATTACTCATAACGCATAACGCATAACGCAAATCGCATATCGCATAACGCATAACTCATAACGCATAACGCATAACGCATAACGCATAACGCATAACGCATAACGCATAAC
Source organism: Lasioglossum morio (assembly GCA_916610235.2). Classification (NCBI taxonomy): domain Eukaryota; kingdom Metazoa; phylum Arthropoda; class Insecta; order Hymenoptera; family Halictidae; genus Lasioglossum; species Lasioglossum morio. Next base: position 281,936 of record CAKAJA020000138.1, on the reverse strand, counting down.
GCATAACGCATAAAGCATAACGCATAACGCATAACGCATAACGCATAACGCATAACGCATAACGCATAACGAATAACGCATAACCCATAACGCATAACGCATAACGCATAACCCAAATCGCATAACGCATAACGCATAACGCATAACCCATAACGTATAACGCATAACTCATAACGCATAACGCATAACGTAAAACGTACAACGCATAGCGGATAACGCACAACGCATAACACATAACGCATAACGCATAACGCATAACGCATAACGCATAACGCATAACGGATCTCGCATTACTCATAACGCATAACGCAAAACGCATAACGCCTAACGCATAACGCATGACGGATCACGCATTACTCATAACGCATAACGGATGACGCATTCCGCATAACGCATAACGCATAACGCATAACGCATAAAGGATCACGCATTACTCATAACGCATAACGCATAACGCATAACGCATAACGCATAACGCATAACGCATAACGCATAACACATAACGCATAACGGATCACGCATTTCTCATAACGCATAACGCATAACGCATTACGGATCTCGCATTTCTCATAACGCATAACGCATAACGCATAACGCATAACGCATAACGCATAATCCATAACGCATAACGCATAAAGCAAAACGCATAACGCATAACGCATGACTCATAACGCACAACCCATAACGCATAACGCATAACGCTAATCGCATAACGCATAACGCATAACGCATAACGCATAACGCATAACGCATAACGCATAACGCATAACGCATAACGCAAAACGAGTAACGCATAACGCATAACGCATTACACATAACGGATCACGCATTACTCATAACACATAACGCATAACGCATAACGCATAACGCATAACGCATAACGCATAACGCATAACGCATAACGCATAACGCATAACGCATAACGCATAACGCATAACGCATAACGCATAACGCATAGCGCATAACGCATGACGCATAACGCATAACGCATAACGCATAACGCATAACGCATAACGCATAACGCATAACGCATAACAAATAACGCATAACGCATAACGCAAAACGAGTAACGCATAACGCATAACGCATTACACATAACGGATCACGCATTACTCATAACACATAACGCATAACGCATAACCCATAACGTATAACGCATAAAGCAAAACGCATAACGCATAACGCATAACGCATAACGCATAACGCATAACGCATAACGCATAACGGATCACGCATTACTCATAACGCATAACGCATAACACATAACGCATAAAACATAACGCATAACGCATATCGCATAACGCATAACGCATAACGCATAACGCATAACGAATAACGCATAACCCATAACGCATAACGCATAACGCATAACCCAAATCGCATAACGCATAACGCATAACGCATAACCCATAACGCATAACGTATAACTCATAACGCATAACGCATAACGTAAAACGTGCAACGCATAGCGGATAACGCACAACGCATAACACATAACGCATAACGCATAACGCATAACGCATAAAGCATAAGGCATAACGGATCTCGCATTACTCATAACGCATAACGCAAAACGCATAACGCCTAACGCATAACGCATGACGGATCACGCATTACTCATAACGCATAACGGATGACGCATTCCGCATAACGCATAACGCATAACGCATAACGCATAAAGGATCACGCATTACTCATAACGCATAACGCATAACGCATAACGCATAACGCATAACACATAACGCATAACGGATCACGCATTTCTCATAACGCATAACGCATAACGCATAACGCATAACTCATAACGTATAACGCATAACTCATAACGCATAACGCATAACGTAAAACGTATAACGCATAGCGGATAACGCACAACGCATAACACATAACGCATAACGCATAACGCATAACGCATAAAGCATAACGCTTAACGGATCTCGCATTACTCATAACGAATAACGCAAAACGCATAACGCCTAACGCATAACGCATGACGGATCACGCATTACTCATAACGCATAACGGATGACGCATTCCGCATAACGCATAACGCATAACGCATAAAGGATCACGCATTACTCATAACGCATAACGCATAACGCATAACGCATAAAGCATAACGCATAACGCATAACGCATAACGGATCTCGCATTTCTCATAACGCATAACGCATAACGCATAACGCATAACGCATAACGCATAACCCATAACGCATAACGCATAAAGCAAAACGCATAACGCATAACGCATGACTCATAACGCACAACCCATAACGCATAACGCATAACGCTAATCGCATAACGCATAACGCATAACGCATAACGCATAACGCATAACGCATAACGCATAACGCATAACGCATAACGCATAACGCATAACGCATAACGCATAACGCATAACGCATAACGCATAACGCATAACGCATAACGCATAACGCATAACGCATAACGCATAACGCATAACGCATAACGCATAACGCATAACGCATAGCGCATAACGCATAACGCATAACGCATAACGCATAACGCATAACGCATAACGCATAACGCATAACGCATAACGCATAACGCAAAACGCGTAACGCATAATCCATAACGCATAACGCATAAAGCAAAACGCATAACGCATAACGCATGACTCATAACGCACAACCCATAACGCATAACGCATAACGCTAATCGCATAACGCATAACGCATAACGCATAACGCATAACGCATAACGCATAACGCATAACGCAAAACGAGTAACGCATAACGCATAACGCATTACACATAACGGATCACGCATTACTCATAACACATAACGCATAACGCATAACGCATAACGCATAACGCATAACGCATAACGCATAACGCATAACGCATAACGCATAACGCATAACGGATCACGCATTACTCATAACACATAACGTATACCGGATCACGCATTACTCATAACGCATAACGCATAACGCATAACGCATAACGCATAACGGATCACGCATAATGCATAACGCATAACGGATCACGCATTACTCATAACACATAACGCATAACGGATCACGCATTACTCATAACGCATAACGCATAACGCATCACGCAAATCGCATAACGCATATCGCATAACGCATAACGCATAACGCATAACGCATAACGCATAACGCATAACGCATAACACATAACGCGTAACGGATCACGCATTTCTCATAACGCATAACGCATAACGCATAACGCATAACTCATAACGCATAACGCATAACGCATAACGCATAACGCATAACGCATAACGCTTAACGCATAACGCCAATCGCATAACGCATAACGCATAACGCATAACGCATAACGCATAACGCATAACCCATAACGCATAACGCATAACGCATAACCCAAATCGCATAACGCATAACGCATAACGCATAACCCATAACGTATAACGCATAACTCATAACGCATAACGCATAACGTAAAACGCATAACGCATAGTTGATAACGCACAAAGCATAACACATAACGCATAACGCATAGCGCATAATGCATAACGCATAACGCATAACGGATCACGCATTACTCATAACGCATCACGCATGACTCATAACGCACAACCCATAACGCATAACGCATAACGCATAACGCAAGTCGCATAACGCACAACGCATAACGCATAACGCATAACGCATAACGCATAACGCATAACGCATAACGCATAACGCATAACGCATAACACATAACGCATAACGGATCACGCATTTCTCATAACGCATAACGCATAACGCATAACGCATAACTCATAACGTATAACGCATAACTCATAACGCATAACGCATAACGTAAAACGTATAACGCATAGCGGATAACGCACAACGCATAACACATAACGCATAACGCATAACGCATAACGCATAAAGCATAACGCATAACGGATCTCGCATTACTCATAACGAATAACGCAAAACGCATAACGCCTAACGCATAACGTATGACGGATCACGCATTACCCATAACGCATAACGGATGACGCATTCCGCATAACGCATAACGCATAACGCATAAAGGATCACGCATTACTCATAACGCATAACGCATAACGCATAACGCATAAAGCATAACGCATAACGCATAACGCATAACGGATCTCGCATTTCTCATAACGCATAACGCATAACGCATAACGCATAACCCATAACGCATAACGCATAAAGCAAAACGCATAACGCATAACGCATGACTCATAACGCACAACCCATAACGCATAACGCATAACGCTAATCGCATAACGCATAACGCATAACGCATAACGCATAACGCATAACGCATAACGCATAACGCATAACGCATAACGCATAACGCATAACGCATAACGCATAACGCATAACGCATAACGCATAACGCATAACGCATAACGCATAACGCATAACGCATAACGCATAACGCATAACGCATAGCGCATAACGCATAACGCATAACGCATAACGCATAACGCATAACGCATAACGCATAACGGATCACGCATTACTCATAACGCATAACGCATAACGCATAACGCATAACGCTTAACGCATAACGCATAACGCATAACGCATAACGCATAACGCATAATGCATAACGCATAACGCATAACGGATCACGCATTACTCATAACACATAACGTATACCGGATCACGCATTACTCATAACGCATAACGATTAACGCATAACGCATTACGCATAACGGATCACGCATAATGCATAACGCATAACGGATCACGCATTACTCAAAACACATAACGCATAACGGATCACGCATTACTCATAACGCATAACGCATAACGCATCACGCAAATCGCATAACGCATATCGCATAACGCATAACGCATAACGCATAACGCATAACGCATAACGCATAACGCATAACACATAACGCGTAACGGATCACGCATTTCTCATAACGCATAACGCATAACGCATAACGCATAACTCATAACGCATAACGCATAACGCATAACGCATAACGCATAACGCTTAACGCATAACGCCAATCGCATAACGCATAACGCATAACGCATAACGCATAACGCATAACGCATAACGCATAACGCATAACTCATAACGTATAACGCATAACTCATAACGCATAACGCATAACGTAAAACGTATAACGCATAGCGGATAACGCACAACGCATAACACATAACGCATAACGCATAACGCATAACGCATAAAGCATAACGCATAACGGATCTCGCATTACTCATAACGAATAACGCAAAACGCATAACGCCTAACGCATAACGTATGACGGATCACGCATTACCCATAACGCATAACGGATGACGCATTCCGCATAACGCATAACGCATAACGCATAAAGGATCACGCATTACTCATAACGCATAACGCATAACGCATAACGCATAAAGCATAACGCATAACGCATAACGCATAACGGATCTCGCATTTCTCATAACGCATAACGCATAACGCATAACGCATAACCCATAACGCATAACGCATAAAGCAAAACGCATAACGCATAACGCATGACTCATAACGCACAACCCATAACGCATAACGCATAACGCTAATCGCATAACGCATAACGCATAACGCATAACGCATAACGCATAACGCATAACGCATAACGCATAACGCATAACGCATAACGCATAACGCATAACGCATAACGCATAACGCATAACGCATAACGCATAACGCATAACGCATAACGCATAACGCATAACGCATAACGCATAACGCATAGCGCATAACGCATAACGCATAACGCATAACGCATAACGCATAACGCATAACGCATAACGGATCACGCATTACTCATAACGCATAACGCATAACGCATAACGCATAACGCTTAACGCATAACGCATAACGCATAACGCATAACGCATAACGCATAATGCATAACGCATAACGCATAACGGATCACGCATTACTCATAACACATAACGTATACCGGATCACGCATTACTCATAACGCATAACGATTAACGCATAACGCATTACGCATAACGGATCACGCATAATGCATAACGCATAACGGATCACGCATTACTCAAAACACATAACGCATAACGGATCACGCATTACTCATAACGCATAACGCATAACGCATCACGCAAATCGCATAACGCATAACGCATAACGCATAACGCATAACGCATAACGCATAACGCATAACGCATAACGCATAACACATAACGCGTAACGGATCACGCATTTCTCATAACGCATAACGCATAACGCATAACGCATAACGCATAACGCATAACGCATAACGCATAACGCATAACGCATAACGCTTAACGCATAACGCCAATCGCATAACGCATAACGCATAACGCATAACGCATAACGCATAACGCATAACGCATAACGCATAACGCATAACGCATAACCCAAATCGCATAACGCATAACGCATAACGCATAACCCATAACGCATAACGCATAACTCATAACGCATAACGCATAACGTAAAACGCATAACGCATAGTTGATAACGCACAAAGCATAACACATAACGCATAACGCATAGCGCATAACGCATAACGCATAACGCATAACGGATCACGCATTACTCATAACGCATCACGCATGACTCATAACGCACAACCCATAACGCATAACGCATAACGCATAACGCATAACGCATAACGCATAACGCATAACGCATAACGCATAACGCATAACGCATAACGCATAACGCATAACGCATAACGCATAACGCATAACGCATAACGCATAACGCATAACGCATAACGCATAACGCATAACGCATAACGCATAACGCATAACGCATAACGCATAACGCATAACGCATAGCGCATAACGCATAACGCATAACGCATAACGCATAACGCATAACGCATAACGCATAACGCATAACGCATAACGCATAATGCATAACGCAAAACACGTAACGCATAACGCATAACGCATAACGCATAACGCATAACGCATAAAGCAAAACGCATAACGCATAACGCATAACGCATAACGCATAACGCATAACGCATAACGCATAACGCATAACGCATAAAGCATAACGCATAACGCATAACGCAAAACGGATCACGTATTACTCATAACGCATAACGCATAACAGATCATGCATTTCTCATAACGCATAACGCATAACGGATCACGCATTACTCATAACGCATAACGCATAACGCATAACGGATCACGCATTACTCATAACGCATAACGCATAACGCATAACGCATAACGCATAACGCATAACGCATAACGCATAACGCATAACGCATAACGCATAATGCATAACGCATAACGCATAACGGATCACGCATTACTCATAACACATAACGTATACCGGATCACGCATTACTCATAACGCATAACGATTAACGCATAACGCATTACGCATAACGGATCACGCATAATGCATAACGCATAACGGATCACGCATTACTCAAAACACATAACGCATAACGGATCACGCATTACTCATAACGCATAACGCATAACGCATCACGCAAATCGCATAACGCATATCGCATAACGCATAACGCATAACGCATAACGCATAACGCATAACGCATAACGCATAACACATAACGCGTAACGGATCACGCATTTCTCATAACGCATAACGCATAACGCATAACGCATAACTCATAACGCATAACGCATAACGCATAACGCATAACGCATAACGCTTAACGCATAACGCCAATCGCATAACGCATAACGCATAACGCATAACGCATAACGCATAACCCATAACGCATAACGCATAACGCATAACCCAAATCGCATAACGCATAACGCATAACGCATAACCCATAACGTATAACGCATAACTCATAACGCATAACGCATAACGTAAAACGCATAACGCATAGTTGATAACGCACAAAGCATAACACATAACGCATAACGCATAGCGCATAACGCATAACGCATAACGCATAACGGATCACGCATTACTCATAACGCATCACGCATGACTCATAACGCACAACCCATAACGCATAACGCATAACGCATAACGCATAACGCATAACGCATAACGCATAACGCATAACGCATAACGCATAACGCATAACGCATAACGCATAACGCATAACGCATAACGCATAACGCATAACGCATAACGCATAACGCATAACGCATAACGCATAACGCATAACGCATAACGCATAACGCATAACGCATAACGCATAACGCATAACGCATAGCGCATAACGCATAACGCATAACGCATAACGCATAACGCATAACGCATAACGCATAACGCATAACGCATAATGCATAACGCAAAACACGTAACGCATAACGCATAACGCATAACGCATAACGCATAACGCATAAAGCAAAACGCATAACGCATAACGCATAACGCATAACGCATAACGCATAACGCATAACGCATAACGCATAACGCATAACGCATAAAGCATAACGCATAACGCATAACGCAAAACGGATCACGTATTACTCATAACGCATAACGCATAACAGATCATGCATTTCTCATAACGCATAACGCATAACGGATCACGCATTACTCATAACGCATAACGCATAACGCATAACGGATCACGCATTACTCATAACGCATAACGCATAACGCATAACGCATAACGCTTAACGCATAACGCATAACGCATAACGCATAACGCATAACGCATAATGCATAACGCATAACGCATAACGGATCACGCATTACTCATAACACATAACGTATACCGGATCACGCATTACTCATAACGCATAACGATTAACGCATAACGCATTACGCATAACGGATCACGCATAATGCATAACGCATAACGGATCACGCATTACTCAAAACACATAACGCATAACGGATCACGCATTACTCATAACGCATAACGCATAACGCATCACGCAAATCGCATAACGCATATCGCATAACGCATAACGCATAACGCATAACGCATAACGCATAACGCATAACGCATAACACATAACGCGTAACGGATCACGCATTACTCATAACGCATAACGCATAACGCATAACGCATAACTCATAACGCATAACGCATAACGCATAACGCATAACGCATAACGCTTAACGCATAACGCCAATCGCATAACGCATAACGCATAACGCATAACGCATAACGCATAACGCATAACCCATAACGCATAACGCATAACGCATAACCCAAATCGCATAACGCATAACGCATAACGCATAACCCATAACGTATAACGCATAACTCATAACGCATAACGCATAACGTAAAACGCATAACGCATAGTTGATAACGCACAAAGCATAACACATAACGCATAACGCATAGCGCATAACGCATAACGCATAACGCATAACGGATCACGCATTACTCATAACGCATCACGCATGACTCATAACGCACAACCCATAACGCATAACGCATAACGCATAACGCATAACGCATAACGCATAACGCATAACGCATAACGCATAACGCATAACGCATAACGCATAACGCATAACGCAAAACGCATAACGCATAGCGGATAACGCACAAAGCATAACGCATGACCCATAGCGCATAACGCATTACGCGTAACGCATAACGCATAACGCATAACGCATAACGCATAACCCAAATCGCATAACGCATAACGGATCACGCATTACTCATTACGCATAACGTATAACGCATAACTCATAACGCATAACGCATAACGTAAAACGCATAACGCATAGCGGATAACGCACAACGCATAACACATAACGCATAACGCATAACGCATAACGCATAAAGCATAACACATAACGGATCTCGCATTACTCATAACGCATAACGCAAAACGTATAACGCCTAACGCATAACGCATGACGGATCACGCATGACCCATAGCGCATAACGCATTACGCGTAACGCATAACGCATTACGCGTAACGCATAACGCATTACGCGTAACGCATAACGCATAACGCATAAAGCGTAACTCATAACGGATCACGCATTACTCATAACCCATAACGCATAACGTATAACGCATAGCGCATAACGCATAATGCATAAAGCATAACGCATAACGCATAACGCATAACGCATAACGGATCACGCATTACTCATAACGCATGACCCATAGCGCATAACGCATTACGCGTAACGCATAACGCATTACGCGTAACGCATAACGCATAACGCATAAAGCGTAACTCATAACGGATCACGCATTACTCATAACCCATAACGCATAACGTATAACGCATAGCGCATAACGCATAATGCATAAAGCATAACGCATAACGCATAACGCATAACGCATAACGGATCACGCATTACTCATAACGCATAACGCATAACGCATAACGCATAACCCATAACGTATAACGCATAACGCATAACGCATAACGCATAGCGCATAACGCATAACGCATAACGCATAACGCATAACGCATAACGCATAACGCATAACGCATAACGCATAACGCATAACGCAAAACGCGTAACGCATAACGCATAACGCATTACACATAACGGATCACGCATTACTCATAACGCATAACGCATAACGCATAACCCATAACGCATAACGCATAAAGCAAAACCCATAACGCATAACGCATAACGCATAACGCATAACGCATAACGCATAACGCATAACGCATAACGGATCACGCATTACTCATAACGCATAACGCATAACACATAACGCATAAAACATAACGCATAACGCATATCGCATAACGCATAACGCATAACGCATAACGCATAACGCATAACGCATAACGCATAACGCATAACGCATAACGCATAACGCATAACGCATAACGCATAACGCATAACGCAAATCGCATAACGCATAACGCATAACGCATAAAGCATAACGCATTACGCATAACGCATAACGCATAACGCATAACGCATAATGCATAACGCATAACGCATAACGGATCACGCATTACTCATAACACATAACGCATACCGGATTACGCATTACTCATAACGCATAACGCATAACGCAAATCGCATATCGCATAACGCATAACTCATAACGCATAACGCATAACGCATAACGCATAACGCATAACGCATAACGCATAACGCATAACGCATAACGCATAACGCATAACGCATAACGCACAACCCATAACGCATAACGCATAACGCATAACGCATAACGCATAACGAATAACGCATAACCCATAACGCATAACGCATAACGCATAACCCAAATCGCATAACGCATAACGCATAACGCATAACCCATAACGTATAACGCATAACTCATAACGCATAACGCATAACGTAAAACGTATAACGCAAAGCGGATAACGCACAACGCATAACACATAACGCAAAACGCATAACGCATAACGCATAAAGCATAACGCATAACGGATCTCGCATTACTCATAACGCATAACGCAAAACGCATAACGCCTAACGCATAACGCATGACGGATCACGCATTACTCATAACGCATAACGGATGACGCATTCCGCATAACGCATAACGCATAAAGGATCACGTATTACTCATAACGCATAACGCATAACGCATAACGCATAACGCATAACAAATAACGCATAACACATAACGCATAACGGATTACGCATTTCTCATAACGCATAACGCATAACGCATAACGCTTAACGCATAACGCAAATCGCATAACGCATAACGCATAACGCATAACGCATAACGCATAACGCATAACCCATAACGCATAACGCATAACGCATGACGCATAACCCATAACGTATAACGCATAACTCATAACGCATAACGCATAACGCATAACGTAAAACGCATAACGCATAGCGGATAACGCACAACGCATAACACATAACGCATAACGCATAACGCATAACGCATAACGCATAACGCATAACGCATAACGCATAACGCATAACGCATAACGCATAACGCATAACGCATAACGCATAACGCATAACGCATAACGCATAACGCATAACGCATAACGCATAAAGCATAACGCATAACCCATAACGCATAACGCATAACGCATAACGCATAACGCATAACGCATAACGCATAACGCATAAAGCATAACGCATAACGCATAACGCATAACGCATAAAGCATAACGCATAACGCATAACGCATAACGGATCTCGCATTTCTCATAACGCATAACGCATAACGCATAACGCATAACGCATAACGCATAACGCATAACGCATAACGCATAACGCATAACCCATAACGCATAACGCATAAAGCAAAACGCATAACGCATAACGCATGACTCATAACGCACAACCCATAACGCATAACGCATAACGCTAATCGCATAACGCATAACGCATAACGCATAACGCATAACGCATAACGCATAACCCATAACGCATAACGCAAAACGCGTAACGCATAACGCATAACGCGTAACGCATAACGCATAACGCATAACGCATAACGCATAACGCATAACGCATAACGCATAACGCATAACGCATAACGCATAACGCATAGCGCATAACGCATAACGCATAACGCATAACGCATAACGCATAACGCATAACGCATAACGCATAACCCATAACGCATAACGCAAAACGCGTAACGCATAACGCATAACGCATTACACATAACGGATCACGCATTACTCATAACGCATAACGCATAACGCATAACCCATAACGCATAACGCATAAAGCAAAACGCATAACGCATAACGCATAACGCATAACGCATAACGCATAACGCATAACGCATAACGCATAACGCATAACGCATAACGCATAACGCATAACGCATAAAGCATAACGCATAACGCATAACGCATAACGCATAACGCATAACGCATAACGCATAACGCATAACGCATAACGCATAACGCAAAACGCGTAACGCATAACGCATAACGCATTACACATAACGGATCACGCATTACTCATAACGCATAACGCATAACGCATAACCCATAACGCATAACGCATAAAGCAAAACCCATAACGCATAACGCATAACGCATAACGCATAACGCATAACGCATAACGCATAACGCATAACGGATCACGCATTACTCATAACGCATAACGCATAACACATAACGCATAAAACATAACGCATAACGCATATCGCATAACGCATAACGCATAACGCATAACGCATAACGCATAACGCATAACGCATATCGCATAACGCATAACGCATAACGCATAACGCATAACGCATAACGCAAATCGCATAACGCATAACGCATAACGCATAAAGCATAACGCATTACGCATAACGCATAACGCATAACGCATAACGCATAACGCATAATGCATAACGCATAACGCATAACGGATCACGCATTACTCATAACACATAACGCATACCGGATCACGCATTACTCATAACGCATAACGCATAACGCAAATCGCATATCGCATAACGCATAACTCATAACGCATAACGCATAACGCATAACGCATAACGCATAACGCATAACGCATAACGCATAACGCATAACGCATAACGCATAACGCATAACGCATAACGCATAACGCACAACCCATAACGCATAACGCATAACGCATAACGCATAACGCATAACGAATAACGCATAACCCATAACGCATAACGCATAACGCATAACCCAAATCGCATAACGCATAACGCATAACGCATAACCCATAACGTATAACGCATAACTCATAACGCATAACGCATAACGTAAAACGTATAACGCATAGCGGATAACGCACAACGCATAACACATAACGCAAAACGCATAACGCATCACGCATAAAGCATAACGCATAACGGATCTCGCATTACTCATAACGCATAACGCAAAACGCATAACGCCTAACGCATAACGCATGACGGATCACGCATTACTCATAACGCATAACGGATGACGCATTCCGCATAACGCATAACGCATAAAGGATCACGTATTACTCATAACGCATAACGCATAACGCATAACGCATAACGCATAACGCATAACACATAACGCATAACGGATTACGCATTTCTCATAACGCATAACGCATAACGCATAACGCTTAACGCATAACGCAAATCGCATAACGCATAACGCATAACGCATAACGCATAACGCATAACGCATAACCCATAACGCATAACGCATAACGCATGACGCATAACCCATAACGTATAACGCATAACGCTAATCGCATAACGCATAACGCATAACGCATAACGCATAACGCATAACGCATAACCCATAACGCATAACGCAAAACGCGTAACGCATAACGCATAACGCATAACGGATCACATATTACTCATAACGCATAACGCATAACGCATAACGCTTAACGCATAACGCAAATCGCATAACGCATAACGCATAACGCATAACGCATAACGCATAACGCATAACGCATAACGCATAACCCATAACGCATAACGCATAACGCATGACGCATAACCCATAACGTATAACGCATAACTCATAACGCATAACGCATAACGCATAACGTAAAACGCATAACGCATTGCGGATAACGCACAACGCATAACACATAACGCATAACGCATAACGCATAACGCATAACGCATAACGCATAACGCATAACGCATAACGCATAACGCATAACGCATAACGCATAACGCATAACGCATAACGCATAACGCATAACGCATAACGCATAACGCATAACGCATAAAGCATAACGCATAACGCATAACGCATAACGCATAACGCATAACGCATAACGCATAACGCATAACGCATAACGCATAACGCATAACGCATAACGCATAACGCATAACGCATAACGCATAACGCGTAACGCATAACACATAACATATAACGCATAACGCATAACGAAAACGCATAACGCATAGCGGATAACGCACAACGCATAACACATAACGCATAACGCATAACGCATAACGCATAACGCATAACGCATAACGCATAACGCATAACGCTAATCGCATAACGCATAACGCATAACGCATAACGCATAACGCATAACGCATAACGCATAACGCATAACGCATAACGCATAACGCATAACGCATACCGCATAACGCATAACGCATAACGCAACGCATAACGCAAAACGCATATCGCATAACGCATAACGCATAACGCATAGCGCATAACGCATAACGCATAACGCATAACGCATAACGCATAACGCATAACGCATAACGCAAAACGCGTAACGCATAACGCATAACGCATTACACATAACGGATCACGCATTACTCATAACGCATAACGCATAACGCATAACCCATAACGCATAACGCATAAAGCAAAACGCATAACGCATAACGCATAACGCATAACGCATAACGCATAACGCATAACGCATAACGCATAAAGCATAACGCATAACGCATAACGCATAACGGATCACGCATTACTCATAACGCATAACGCATAACAGATCATGCATTTCTCATAACGCATAACGCATAACGGATCACGCATTACTCATAACGCATAACGCATAACGCATAACGGATCACGCATTACTCATAACGCATAACGCATAACGCATAACGCATAACGCATAACGCATAACGCATAACGCATAACGCATAACGCATAACGCATAACGCATAACGCATAACGCATAACGCTTAACGCATAACGCATAACGCATAACGCATAACGCATAACGCATAACGCATAACGCATAACGCATAACGCATAACGCATAACGCATAACGCATAACGCATAACGCATAACGCATAACGCATAACGCATAACGAATAACGCATAACGCATAACGCATAACGCATAACGCATAACGCATAACGCATAACGCATAACGCGTAACGCATAACACATAACATATAACGCATAATGCATAACGAAAACGCATAACGCATAGCGGATAACGCACAACGCATAACACATAACGCATAACGCATAACGCATAACGCATAACGCATAACGCATAACGCATAACGCATAAAGCATAACGCATAACGCATTACGCATAATGCATAACGCATAACGCATAACGGATCACGCATTACTCATAACGCATAACGCATAACGGATCACGCATTACTCATAACGCATAACGCATAACGCATAACGGATCTCGCATTTCTCATAACGCATAACGCATAACGCATAACGCATAACGCATAACCCATAACGCATAACGCATAAAGCAAAACGCATAACGCATAACGCATGACTCATAACGCACAACCCATAACGCATAACGCGTAACGCTAATCGCATAACGCATAACGCATAACGCATAACGCATAACGCATAACGCATAACGCATAACGCATAACGCATAACGCATAACGCATAACGCATAACGGATCACGCATTACTCAACGCATAAAGCATAACAGATCATGCATTTCTCATAACGCATAACGCATAACGGATCACGCATTACTCATAACGCATAACGCATAACGGATCACGCATTACTCATAACGCATAACGCATAACGCATAACACATAACGCATAACGCATAACGCATAACGCATAACGCATAACGCATAACGCATAACGCATAACGCATAACGCATAACGCATAACGCATAACGCATAACGCATAACGCATAACGCATAACGCATAACGCATAACGCATAACGCATAACGCAAATCGCATAACGCATAACGCATAACGCATAAAGCATAACGCATAACGCATAACGCATAACGCATAACGCATAACGCATAATGCATAACGCATAACGCATAACGCATAACGCATAGCGCATAACGCATAACACATAACGGATCACGCATTACTCATAACGCATAACGCATAACGCATAACCCATAACGCATAATGCATAAAGCAAAACGCATAACGCATAACGCATAACGCATAACGCATAACGCAAATCGCATAACGCATAACGCATAACGCATAAAGCATAACGCATAACGCATAACGGATCACGCATTTCTCATAACGCATAACGCATAGCGCATAACGGATCACGCGTTACTCATAACGCATAACGGATCACGCATTACTCATAACGCATAACGCATAACGCATAACCCATAACGCATAACGCATAAAGCAAAACGCATAACGCATAACGCATAACACATGACTCATAACGCACAACCCATAACGCATAACGCATAACGCATAACGCATAACGCATAACGCATAACGCTTAACGCATGACCCATAGCGCATAACGCATTACGCGTAACGCATAACGCATAACGCATAAAGCATTACGCATAACGGATCACGCATTACTCATAACCCATAACGCATAACGCATAACGTATAACGCATAGCGCATAACGCATAACACATAACGCTTAACGCATAACGCATAACGCATAACGCATAACGCATAACGGATCACGCATTACTCATAACGCATAACGCATAACGCATAACGCATAACGCAAATAGCATAACGCATAACGCATAACGCATAACGCATAACGCATAACGCATAACGCATAACGCATAGCGCATAACGGATCACGCATTACTCATTCCGCATAACGCATAACGGATCACGCATCACTCATAACGCATAACGCATAGCGCATAACGCATAACGCATAACGCACAACGCATAACGCATAACGCATAACGCGTAACGCATAACGCATAACGCATAACGCATAACGCATAACGCATAACGCATAACGCATAACGCATAACGCATAACGCATAACGCATAACGGATAACGCACAACGCATAACACATAACGTATAACGCATAACACATAACGCATAACCCATAACGCATAACGCATAACGCATAACGCATAACGCATAACGCATAACGCATAACGCATAACGCATAACGCATAACGCATAACGCATAACGCGTAACGCATAACACATAACATATAACGCATAACGCATAACGAAAACGCATAACGCATAGCGGATAACGCACAACGCATAACACATAACGCATAACGCATAACGCATAACGCATAACGCATAACGCATAACGCATAAAGCATAACGCATAACGCATAACGCATAATGCATAACGCATAACGCATAACGGATCACGCATTACTCATAACGCATAACGCATAACGGATCACGCATTACTCATAACGCATAACGCATAACGCATAACGGATCTCGCATTTCTCATAACGCATAACGCATAACGCATAACGCATAACGCATAACGCATAACGCATAACCCATAACGCATAACGCATAAAGCAAAACGCATAACGCATAACGCATGACTCATAACGCACAACCCATAACGCATAACGCATAACGCTAATCGCATAACGCATAACGCATAACGCATAACGCATAACGCATAACGCATAACGCATAACGCATAACGCATAACGCAAATCGCATAACGCATAACGCATAACGCATAAAGCATAACGCATAACGCATAACGCATAACGGATAACGCATAATGCATAACGCATAACGCATAACGGATCACGCATTACTCATAACACATAACGCATACCGGATCACGCATTACTCATAACGCATAACGCATAACGCAAATCGCATATCGCATAACGCATAACTCATAACGCATAACGCATAACGCATAACGCATAACGCATAACGCATAACGCATAACGCATAACGCATAACGCATAACGCATAACGCATAACGGATAACGCATAATGCATAACGCATAACGCATAACGCATAACGCATAACGCATAACGCAAATCGCATAACGCATAACGCATAACGCATAAAGCATAACGCATAACGCATAACGCATAACGGATAACGCATAATGCATAACGCATAACGCATAACGGATCACGCATTACTCATAACACATAACGCATAACGGATCACGCATTACTCATAACGCATAACGCATAACGCATAACGCATAACGCAAATAGCATAACGCATAACGCATAACGCATAACGCATAACGCATAACGCATAACGCATAACGGATCACGCATTACTCATTCCGCATAACGCATAACGGATCACGCATCACTCATAACGCATAACGCATAGCGCATAACGCATAACGCATAACGCACAACGCATAACGCATAACGCATAACGCGTAACGCATAACGCATAACGCATAACGCATAACGCATAACGCATAACGCATAACGCATAACGCATAACGCATAACGCATAACGGATAACGCACAACGCATAACACATAACGTATAACGCATAACACATAACGCATAACCCATAACGCATAACGCATAACGCATAACGCATAACGCATAACGCATAACGCATAACGCATAACGCATAACGCATAACGCATAACGCATAACGCATAACGCATAACGCGTAACGCATAACACATAACATATAACGCATAACGCATAACGAAAACGCATAACGCATAGCGGATAACGCACAACGCATAACACATAACGCATAACGCATAACGCATAACGCATAACGCATAACGCATAACGCATAAAGCATAACGCATAACGCATAACGCATAATGCATAACGCATAACGCATAACGGATCACGCATTACTCATAACGCATAACGCATAACGGATCACGCATTACTCATAACGCATAACGCATAACGCATAACGGATCTCGCATTTCTCATAACGCATAACGCATAACGCATAACGCATAACGCATAACGCATAACGCATAACCCATAACGCATAACGCATAAAGCAAAACGCATAACGCATAACGCATGACTCATAACGCACAACCCATAACGCATAACGCATAACGCTAATCGCATAACGCATAACGCATAACGCATAACGCATAACGCATAACGCATAACGCATAACGCATAACGCAAATCGCATAACGCATAACGCATAACGCATAAAGCATAACGCATAACGCATAACGCATAACGGATAACGCATAATGCATAACGCATAACGCATAACGGATCACGCATTACTCATAACACATAACGCATACCGGATCACGCATTACTCATAACGCATAACGCATAACGCAAATCGCATATCGCATAACGCATAACTCATAACGCATAACGCATAACGCATAACGCATAACGCATAACGCATAACGCATAACGCATAACGCATAACGCATAACGCATAACGCATAACGCATAACGCACAACCCATAACGCATAACGCATAACGCATAACGCATAACGCATAACGAATAACGCATAACCCATAACGCATAACGCATAACGCATAACCCAAATCGCATAACGCATAACGCATAACGCATAACCCATAACGTATAACGCATAACTCATAACGCATAACGCATAACGTAAAACGTACAACGCATAGCGGATAACGCACAACGCATAACACATAACGCATAACGCATAACGCATAACGCATAAAGCATAACGCATAACGGATCTCGCATTACTCATAACGCATAACGCAAAACGCATAACGCCTAACGCATAACGCATGACGGATCACGCATTACTCATAACGCATAACGGATGACGCATTCCGCATAACGCATAACGCATAACGCATAACGCATAAAGGATCACGCATTACTCATAACGCATAACGCATAACGCATAACGCATAACGCATAACGCATAACACATAACGCATAACGGATCACGCATTTCTCATAACGCATAACGCATAACGCATTACGGATCTCGCATTTCTCATAACGCATAACGCATAACGCATAACGCATAACGCATAACGCATAACGCATAACCCATAACGCATAACGCATAAAGCAAAACGCATAACGCATAACGCATGACTCATAACGCACAACCCATAACGCATAACGCATAACGCTAATCGCATAACGCATAACGCATAACGCATAACGCATAACGCATAACGCATAACGCAAAACGAGTAACGCATAACGCATAACGCATTACACATAACGGATCACGCATTACTCATAACACATAACGCATAACGCATAACGCATAACGCATAACGCATAACGCATAACGCATAACGCATAACGCATAACGCATAACGCATAACGCATAACGCATAACGCATAACGCATAACGCATAGCGCATAACGCATAACGCATAACGCATAACGCATAACGCATAACGCATAACGCATAACGCATAACGCATAACGCATAACGCATAACGCATAACGCATAACGCAAAAAGAGTAACGCATAACGCATAACGCATTACACATAACGGATCACGCATTACTCATAACACATAACGCATAACGCATAACGCATTACACATAACGGATCACGCATTACTCATAACACATAACGCATAACGCATAACCCATAACGCATAACGCATAAAGCAAAACGCATAACGCATAACGCATAACGCATAACGCATAACGCATAACGGATCACGCATTACTCATAACGCATAACGCATAACACATAACGCATAAAACATAACGCATTACGCATATCGCATAACGCATAACGCATAACGCATAACGCATAACGAATAACGCATAACCCATAACGCATAACGCATAACGCATAACCCAAATCGCATAACGCATAACGCATAACGCATAACGCATAACCCATAACGCATAACGCATAACTCATAACGCATAACGCATAACGTAAAACGTACAACGCATAGCGGATAACGCACAACGCATAACACATAACGCATAACGCATAATGCATAACGCATAAAGCATAAGGCATAACGGATCTCGCATTACTCATAACGCATAACGCAAAACGCATAACGCCTAACGCATAACGCATGACGGATCACGCATTACTCATAACGCATAACGGATGACGCATTCCGCATAACGCATAACGCATAACGCATAACGCATAAAGGATCACGCATTACTCGTAACGCATAACGCATAACGCATAACGCATAACGCATAACGCATAACACATAACGCATAACGGATCACGCATTTCTGATAACGCATAACGCATAACGCATAACGCATAACTCATAACGTATAACGCATAACTCATAACGCATAACGCATAACGTAAAACGTATAACGCATAGCGGATAACGCACAACGCATAACACATAACGCATAACGCATAACGCATAAAGCATAACGCATAACGGATCTCGCATTACTCATAACGCATAACGCAAAACGCATAACGCCTAACGCATAACGCATGACGGATCACGCATTACTCATAACGCATAACGGATGACGCATTCCGCATAACGCATAACGCATAACGCATAACGCATAAAGGATCACGCATTACTCATAACGCATAACGCATAACGCATAACGCATAAAGCATAACGCATAACGCATAACGCATAACGGATCTCGCATTTCTCATAACGCATAACGCATAACGCATAACGCATAACGCATAACGCATAACCCATAACGCATAACGCATAAAGCAAAACGCATAACGCATAACGCATGACTCATAACGCACAACCCATAACGCATAACGCATAACGCTAATCGCATAACGCATAACGCATAACGCATAACGCATAACGCATAACGCATAACGCATAACGCATAACGCATAACGCATAACGCATAACGCATAACGCATAACGCATAACGCATAACGCATAACGCATAACGCATAACGCATAACGCATAACGCATAACGCATAACGCATAACGCATAACGCATAACGCATAACGCATAACGCATAACGCATAACGCATAGCGCATAACGCATAACGCATAACGCATAACGCATAACGCATAACGCATAACGCATAACGCATAACGCATAACGCATAACGCAAAACGCGTAACGCATAACGCATAACGCATTACACATAACGGATCACGCATTACTCATAACGCATAACGCATAACGCATAACCCATAACGCATAACGCATAAAGCAAAACGCATAACGCATAACGCATAACGCATAAAGCATAACGCATAACGCATAACGCATAACGCATAACGCATAACGCATAACGCATAAAGCATAACGCATAACGCATAACGCAAAACGGATCACGTATTACTCATAACGCATAACGCATAACAGATCATGCATTTCTCATAACGCATAACGCATAACGGATCACGCATTACTCATAACGCATAACGCATAACGCATAACGGATCACGCATTACTCATAACGCATAACGCATAACGCATAACGCATAACGCATAAAGCATAACGCTTAACGCATAACGCATAACGCATAACGCATAACGCATAACGCATAATGCATAACGCATAACGCATAACGGATCACGCATTACTCATAACACATAACGTATACCGGATCACGCATTACTCATAACGCATAACGCATAACGCATAACGCATAACGCATAACGGATCACGCATAATGCATAACGCATATCGGATCACGCATTACTCATAACACATAACGCATAACGGATCACGCATTACTCATAACGCATAACGCATAACGCATAACGCAAATCGCATAACGCATATCGCATAACGCATAACGCATAACGCATAACGCATAACGCATAACGCATAACGCATAACGCATAACGCATAACGCATAACACATAACGCGTAACGGATCACGCATTTCTCATAATGCATAACGCATAACGCATAACGCATAACTCATAACGCATAACGCATAACGCATAACGCATAACGCATAACGCTTAACGCATAACGCCAATCGCATAACGCATAACGCATAACGCATAACGCATAACGCATAACGCATAACCCATAACGCATAACGCATAACGCATAACCCAAATCGCATAACGCATAACGCATAACGCATAACCCATAACGTATAACGCATAACTCATAACGCATAACGCATAACGTAAAACGCATAACGCATAGTTGATAACGCACAAAGCATAACACATAACGCATAACGCATAGCGCATAACGCATAACGCATAACGCATAACGCATAACGTAAAACGCATAACGCATAGCGGATAACGCACAAAGCATAACGCATGACCCATAGCGCATAACGCATTACGCGTAACGCATAACGCATAACGCATAACGCATAACGCATAACCCAAATCGCATAACGCATAACGGATCACGCATTACTCATAACGCATCACGCATGACTCATAACGCATCACGCATGACTCATAACGCACAACCCATAACGCATAACGCATAACGCATAACGCAAATCGCATAACGCACAACGCATAACGCATAACGCATAACGCATAACGCATAACGCATAACGCATAACGTAAAACGCATAACGCATAGCGGATAACGCACAAAGCATAACGCATGACCCATAGCGCATAACGCATTACGCGTAACGCATAACGCATAACGCATAACGCATAACGCATAACCCAAATCGCATAACGCATAACGGATCACGCATTACTCATTACGCATAACGTATAACGCATAACTCATAACGCATAACGCATAACGTAAAACGCATAACGCATAGCGGATAACGCACAACGCATAACACATAACGCATACCGCATAACGCATAACGCATAAAGCATAACACATAACGGATCTCGCATTACTCATAACGCATAACGCAAAACGCATAACGCCTAACGCATAACGCATGACGGATCACGCATGACCCATAGCGCATAACGCATTACGCGTAACGCATAACGCATTACGCGTAACGCATAACGCATAACGCATAAAGCGTAACTCATAACGGATCACTCATTACTCATAACCCATAACGCATAACGTATAACGCATAGCGCATAACGCATAATGCATAAAGCATAACGCATAACGCATAACGCATAACGGATCACGCATTACTCATAACGCATGACCCATAGCGCATAACGCATTACGCGTAACGCATAACGCATTACGCGTAACGCATAACGCATAACGCATAAAGCGTAACTCATAACGTATCACGCATTACTCATAACCCATAACGCATAACGTATAACGCATAGCGCATAACGCATAATGCATAAAGCATAACGCACAACGCATAACGCATAACGCATAACGGATCACGCATTACTCATAACGCATAACGCATAACGCATAACGCATAACCCATAACGCATAACGCATAACGCATAACGCATAACGCAAAACGCGTAACGCATAACGCATAACGCATTACACATAACGGATCACGCATTACTCATAACGCATAACGCATAACGCATAACCCATAACGCATAACGCATAAAGCAAAACCCATAACGCATAACGCATAACGCATAACGCATTACGCATAACGCATAACGCATAACGCATAACGCATAACGGATCACGCATTACTCATAACGCATAACGCATAACACATAACGCATAAAACATAACGCATAACGCATATCGCATAACGCATAACGCATAACGCATAACGCATAACGCATAACGCATAACGCATAACGCATAACGCATAACGCATAACGCATAACGCATAACGCATAACGCATAACGCATAACGCATAACGCATAACGCATAACGCATAACGCATAACGCATAACGCATAACGCATAACGCATAACGCATAACGCAAATCGCATAACGCATAACGCATAACGCATAAAGCATAACGCATTACGCATAACGCATAACGCATAACGCATAACGCATAATGCATAACGCATAACGCATAACGGATCACGCATTACTCATAACACATAACGCATACCGGATCACGCATTACTCATAACGCATAACGCATAACGCAAATCGCATATCGCATAACGCATAACTCATAACGCATAACGCATAACGCATAACGCATAACGCATAACGCATAACGCATAACGCATAACGCATAACGCATAACGCATAACGCATAACGCATAACGCACAACCCATAACGCATAACGCATAACGCATAACGCATAACGCATAACGAATAACGCATAACCCATAACGCATAACGCATAACGCATAACCCAAATCGCATAACGCATAACGCATAACGCATAACCCATAGCGTATAACGCATAACTCATAACGCATAACGCATAACGTAAAACGTATAACGCATAGCGGATAACGCATAACGCATAACGCATAACGCTTAACGCATAACGCCAATCGCATAACGCATAACGCATAACGCATAACGCATAACGCATAACGCATAACCCATAACGCATAACGCATAACGCATAACCCAAATCGCATAACGCATAACGCATAACGCATAACCCATAACGTATAACGCATAACTCATAACGCATAACGCATAACGTAAAACGCATAACGCATAGTTGATAACGCACAAAGCATAACACATAACGCATAACGCATAGCGCATAACGCATAACGCATAACGCATAACGGATCACGCATTACTCATAACGCATCACGCATGACTCATAACGCACAACCCATAACGCATAACGCATAACGCATAACGCAAATCGCATAACGCACAACGCATAACGCATAACGCATAACGCATAACGCATAACGCATAACGCATAACGCATAACGTAAAACGCATAACGCATAGCGGATAACGCACAAAGCATAACGCATGACCCATAGCGCATAACGCATTACGCGTAACGCATAACGCATAACGCATAACGCATAACGCATAACGCATAACCCAAATCGCATAACGCATAACGGATCACGCATTACTCATTACGCATAACGTATAACGCATAACTCATAACGCATAACGCATAACGTAAAACGCATAACGCATAGCGGATAACGCACAACGCATAACACATAACGCATAACGCATAACGCATAACGCATAAAGCATAACACATAACGGATCTCGCATTACTCATAACGCATAACGCATAACGCATGACGGATCACGCATGACCCATAGCGCATAACGCATTACGCGTAACGCATAACGCATTACGCGTAACGCATAACGCATAACGCATAAAGCGTAACTCATAACGGATCACGCATTACTCATAACCCATAACGCATAACGTATAACGCATAGCGCATAACGCATAATGCATAAAGCATAACGCATAACGCATAACGCATAACGCATAACGGATCACGCATTACTCATAACGCATGACCCATAGCGCATAACGCATTACGCGTAACGCATAACGCATAACGCATTACGCGTAACGCATAACGCATAACGCATAAAGCGTAACTCATAACGTATCACGCATTACTCATAACCCATAACGCATAACGTATAACGCATAGCGCATAACGCATAATGCATAAAGCATAACGCACAACGCATAACGCATAACGCATAACGGATCACGCATTACTCATAACGCATAACGCATAACGCATAACGCATAACCCATAACGCATAACGCATAACGCATAACGCATAACGCATAACGCAAAACGCGTAACGCATAACGCATAACGCATTACACATAACGGATCACGCATTACTCATAACGCATAACGCATAACGCATAACCCATAACGCATAACGCATAAAGCAAAACCCATAACGCATAACGCATAACGCATAACGCATAACGGATCACGCATTACTCATAACGCATAACGCATAACACATAACGCATAAAACATAACGCATAACGCATATCGCATAACGCATAACGCATAACGCATAACGCATAACGCATAACGCATAACGCATAACGCATAACGCATAACGCATAACGCATAACGCATAACGCATAACGCATAACGCATAACGCATAACGCATAACGCATAACGCATAACGCATAACGCATAACGCATAACGCAAATCGCATAACGCATAACGCATAACGCATAAAGCATAACGCATTACGCATAACGCATAACGCATAACGCATAACGCATAACGCATAACGCATAACGCATAACGGATCACGCATTACTCATAACACATAACGCATACCGGATCACGCATTACTCATAACGCATAACGCATAACGCAAATCGCATATCGCATAACGCATAACTCATAACGCATAACGCATAACGCATAACGCATAACGCATAACGCATAACGCATAACGCATAACGCATAACGCATAACGCATAACGCATAACGCATAACGCACAACCCATAACGCATAACGCATAACGCATAACGCATAACGCATAACGAATAACGCATAACCCATAACGCATAACGCATAACGCATAACCCAAATCGCATAACGCATAACGCATAACGCATAACCCATAGCGTATAACGCATAACTCATAACGCATAACGCATAACGTAAAACGTATAACGCATAGCGGATAACGCACAACGCATGACACATAACGCATAACGCATAACGCATAACGCATAAAGCATAACGCATAACGGATCTCGCATTACTCATAACGCATAACGCAAAACGCATAACGCCTAACGCATAACGCATGACGGATCACGCATTACTCATAACGCATAACGGATGACGCATTCCGCATAACGCATAACGCATAAAGGATCACGTATTACTCATAACGCATAACGCATAACGCATAACGCATAACGCATAACGCATAACACATAACGCATAACGGATTACGCATTTCTCATAACGCATAACGCATAACGCATAACGCTTAACGCATAACGCAAATCGCATAACGCATAACGCATAACGCATAACGCATAACGCATAACGCATAACGCATAACCCATAACGCATAACGCATAACGCATGACGCATAACCCATAACGTATAACGCATAACTCATAACGCATAACGCATAACGCATAACGTAAAACGCATAACGCATAGCGGATAACGCACAACGCATAACACATAACGCATAACGCATAACGCATAACGCATAACGCATAACGCATAACGCATAACGCATAACGCATAACGCATAACGCATAACGCATAACGCATAACGCATAACGCATAACGCATAACGCATAACGCATAACGCATAACGCATAACGCATAACGCATAACGCATAACGCATAACGCATAAAGCATAACGCATAACGCATAACGCATAACGCATAACGCATAACGCATAACGCATAACGCATAACGCATAACGCATAACGCATAACGCGTAACGCATAACACATAACATATAACGCATAACGCATAACGAAAACGCATAACGCATAGCGGATAACGCACAACGCATAACACATAACGCATAACGCATAACGCATAACGCATAACGCATAACGCATAACGCATAACGCATAACGCATAACGCATAACGCATAAAGCATAACGCCTAACGCATAACGCATGACGGATCACGCATTACTCATAACGCATAACGGATGACGCATTCCGCATAACGCATAACGCATAAAGGATCACGTATTACTCATAACGCATAACGCATAACGCATAACGCATAACGCATAACGCATAACACATAACGCTTAACGGATTACGCATAACGCATAACGCATAACGCATAACGCATAACGCATAACGCATAACGCATAACGCATAACCCATAACGCATAACGCATAAAGCAAAACGCATAACGCATAACGCATGACTCATAACGCACAACCCATAACGCATAACGCATAACGCTAATCGCATAACGCATAACGCATAACGCATAACGCATAACGCATAACGCATAACGCATAACCCATAACGCATAACGCAAAACGCGTAACGCATAACGCATAACGCATAATGCATAACGCATAACGCATAACGCATAACGCATAACGCATAACGCATAACGCATAACGCATAACGCATAGCGCATAACGCATAACGCATAACGCATAACGCATAACGCATAACGCATAACGCATAACGCATAACGCATAACCCATAACGCATAACGCAAAACGCGTAACGCATAACGCATAACGCATTACACATAACGGATCACGCATTACTCATAACGCATAACGCATAACGCATAACCCATAACGCATAACGCATAAAGCAAAACGCATAACGCATAACGCATAACGCATAACGCATAACGCATAACGCATAACGCATAACGCATAACGCATAACGCATAACGCATAAAGCATAACGCATAACGCATAACGCATAACGCATAACGCATAACGCATAACGCATAACGCATAGCGCATAACGCATAACGCATAACGCATAACGAATAACGCATAACCCATAACGCATAACGCATAACGCATAACGCATAACCCAAATCGCATATCGCATAACGCATAACGCATAACCCATAACGTATAACGCATAACTCATAACGCATAACGCATAACGTAAAACGTATAACGCATAGCGGATAACGCACAACGCATAACACATAACGCATAACGCATAACGCATAACGCATAAAGCATAACGCATAACGGATCTCGCATTACTCATAACGCATAACGCAAAACGCATAACGCCTAACGCATAACGCATAACGGATGACGCATTCCGCATAACGCATAACGCATAAAGGATCACGTATTACTCATAACGCATAACGCATAACGCATAACGCATAACGCATAACGCATAACACATAACGCATAACGGATTACGCATAACGCATAACGCATAACGCATAACGCATAACGCATAACGCATAACGCATAACGCATAACCCATAACGCATAACGCATAAAGCAAAACGCATAACGCATAACGCATGACTCATAACGCACAACCCATAACGCATAACGCATAACGCTAATCGCATAACGCATAACGCATAACGCATAACGCATAACGCATAACGCATAACCCATAACGCATAACGCAAAACGCGTAACGTATAACGCATAACGCATAACGCATAACGCATAACGCATAACGCATAACGCATAACGCATAACGCATAACGCATAACGCATAACGCATAGCGCATAACGCATAACGCATAACGCATAACGCATAACGCATAACGCATAACGCATAACCCATAACGCATAACGCAAAACGCGTAACGCATAACGCATAACGCATTACACATAACGGATCACGCATTACTCATAACGCATAACGCATAACGCATAACCCATAACGCATAACGCATAAAGCAAAACGCATAACGCATAACGCATAACGCATAACGCATAACGCATAACGCATAACGCATAACGCATAACGCATAACGCATAACGCATAAAGCATAACGCATAACGCATAATGCATAACGCATAACGCATAACGCATAACGCATAGCGCATAACGCATAACGCATAACGCATAACGAATAACGCATAACCCATAACGCATAACGCATAACGCATAACGCATAACCCAAATCGCATATCGCATAACGCATAACGCATAACCCATAACGTATAACGCATAACTCATAACGCATAACGCATAACGTAAAACGTATAACGCATAGCGGATAACGCACAACGCATAACACATAACGCATAACGCATAACGCATAACGCATAAAGCATAACGCATAACGGATCTCGCATTACTCATAACGCATAACGCAAAACGCATAACGCCTAACGCATAACGCATGACGGATCACGCATTACTCATAACGCATAACGCATAACACATAACGCATAAAACATAACGCATAACGCATATCGCATAACGCATAACGCATAACGCATAACGCATAACGCATAACGCATAACGCATAACGCATAACGCATAACGCATAACGCATAACGCATAACGCATAACGCATAACCCATAACGTATAACGCATAACTCATAACGCATAACGCATAACGTAAAACGTATAACGCATAGCGGATAACGCACAACGCATAACACATAACGCATAACGCATAACGCATAACGCATAAAGCATAACGCATAACGGATCTCGCATTACTCATAACGCATAACGCAAAACGCATAACGAAAACGCATAACGCATAGCGGATAACGCACAACGCATAACACATAACGCATAACGCATAACGCATAACGCATAACGCATAACGCATAACACATAACGCATAACGGATTACGCATTTCTCATAACGCATAACGCATAACGCATAACGCTTAACGCATAACGTAAATCGCATAACGCATAACGCATAACGCATAACGCATAACGCATAACGCATAACGCATAACCCATAACGCATAACGCATAACGCATGACGCATAACCCATAACGTATAACGCATAACTCATAACGCATAACGCATAACGCATAACGTAAAACGCATAACGCATAGCGGATAACGCACAACGCATAACACATAACGCATAACGCATAACGCATAACGCATAACGCATAACGCATAACGCATAACGCATAACGCATAACGCATAACGCATAAAGCATAACGCATAACGCATAACGCATAACGCATAACGCATAACGCATAACGCATAACGCATAACGCATAACGCATAACGCATAACGCATAACGCATAACGCGTAACGCATAACACATAACATATAACGCATAACGCATAACGAAAACGCATAACGCATAGCGGATAACGCACAACGCATAACACATAACGCATAACGCATAACGCATAACGCATAACGCATAACGCATAACGCATAACGCATAACGCATAACGCATAAAGCATAACGCATAACGCATAACGCATAACGGATCTCGCATTTCTCATAACGCATAACGCATAACGCATAACGCATAACGCATAACGCATAACGCATAACGCATAACCCATAACGCATAACGCATAAAGCAAAACGCATAACGCATAACGCATGACTCATAACGCACAACCCATAACGCATAACGCATAACGCTAATCGCATAACGCATAACGCATAACGCATAACGCATAACGCATAACGCATAACCCATAACGCATAACGCAAAACGCGTAACGCATAACGCATAACGCATAACGCATAACGCATAACGCATAACGCATAACGCATAACGCATAACGCATAACGCATAACGCATAACGCATAACGCATAACGCATAGCGCATAACGCATAACGCATAACGCATAACGCATAACGCATAACGCATAACGCATAACGCATAACCCATAACGCATAACGCAAAACGCGTAACGCATAACGCATAACGCATTACACATAACGGATCACGCATAACGCATAACGCATAAAGCATAACGCATTACGCATAACGCATAACGCATAACGCATAATGCATAACGCATAACGCATAACGGATCACGCATTACTCATAACACATAACGCATACCGGATCACGCATTACTCATAACGCATAACGCATAACGCAAATCGCATATCGCATAACGCATAACTCATAACGCATAACGCATAACGCATAACGCATAACGCATAACGCATAACGCATAACGCATAACGCATAACGCATAACGCATAACGCATAACGCATAACGCACAACCCATAACGCATAACGCATAACGCATAACGCATAACGCATAACGAATAACGCATAACCCATAACGCATAACGCATAACGCATAACCCAAATCGCATAACGCATAACGCATAACGCATAACCCATAACGTATAACGCATAACTCATAACGCATAACGCATAACGTAAAACGTATAACGCATAGCGGATAACGCACAACGCATAACACATAACGCATAACGCATAACGCATAACGCATAAAGCATAACGCATAACGGATCTCGCATTACTCATAACGCATAACGCAAAACGCATAACGCCTAACGCATAACGCATGACGGATCACGCATTACTCATAACGCATAACGGATGACGCATTCCGCATAACGCATAACGCATAAAGGATCACGTATTACTCATAACGCATAACGCATAACGCATAACGCATAACGCATAACACATAACGCATAACGGATTACGCATTTCTCATAACGCATAACGCATAACGCATAACGCTTAACGCATAACGTAAATCGCATAACGCATAACGCATAACGCATAACGCATAACGCATAACGCATAACGCATAACGCATAACCCATAACGCATAACGCATAACGCATGACGCATAACCCATAACGTATAACGCATAACTCATAACGCATAACGCATAACGCATAACGTAAAACGCATAACGCATAGCGGATAACGCACAACGCATAACACATAACGCATAACGCATAACGCATAACGCATAACGCATAACGCATAACGCATAACGCATAACGCATAACGCATAACGCATAACGCATAACGCATAACGCATAACGCATAACGCATAACGCATAACGCATAACGCATAACGCATAAAGCATAACGCATAACGCATAACGCATAACGCATAACGCATAACCCATAACGCATAACGCATAACGCATAACGCATAACCCAAATCGCATATCGCATAACGCATAACGCATAACCCATAACGTATAACGCATAACTCATAACGCATAACGCATAACGTAAAACGTATAACGCATAGCGGATAACGCACAACGCATAACACATAACGCATAACGCATAACGCATAACGCATAAAGCATAACGCATAACGGATCTCGCATTACTCATAACGCATAACGCAAAACGCATAACGCCTAACGCATAACGCATGACGGATCACGCATTACTCATAACGCATAACGGATGACGCATTCCGCATAACGCATAACGCATAACGCATAACGCATAAAGGATCACGTATTACTCATAACGCATAACGCATAACGCATAACGCATAACGCATAACACATAACGCATAACGGATTACGCATTTCTCATAACGCATAACGCATAACGCATAACGCTTAACGCATAACGCAAATCGCATAACGCATAACGCATAACGCATAACGCATAACGCATAACGCATAACGCATAACGCATAACCCATAACGCATAACGCATAACGCATGACGCATAACCCATAACGTATAACGCATAACGCATAACGCATAACGCATAACGCATAACGCATAACGGATCACGCATTACTCAACGCATAAAGCATAACAGATCATGCATTTCTCATAACGCATAACGCATAACGGATCACGCATTACTCATAACGCATAACGCATAACGGATCACGCATTACTCATAACGCATAACGCATAACGCATAACACATAACGCATAACGCATAACGCATAACGCATAACGCATAACGCATAACGCATAACGCATAACGCATAACCCATAACGCATAACGCATAACGCAAATCGCATAACGCATAACGCATAACGCATAAAGCATAACGCATAACGCATAACGCATAACGCATAACGCATAATGCATAACGCATAACGCATAACGCATAACGCATAGCGCATAACGCATAACACATAACGGATCACGCATTACTCATAACGCATAACGCATAACGCATAACCCATAACGCATAATGCATAAAGCAAAACGCATAACGCATAACGCATAACGCATAACGCATAACGCATAACGCATAACGCAAATCGCATAACGCATAACGCATAACGCATAAAGCATAACGCATAACGCATAACGGATCACGCATTTCTCATAACGCATAACGCATAGCGCATAACGGATCACGCGTTACTCATAACGCATAACGGATCACGCATTACTCATAACGCATAACGCATAACGCATAACCCATAACGCATAACGCATAAAGCAAAACGCATAACGCATAACGCATAACACATGACTCATAACGCACAACCCATAACGCATAACGCATAACGCATAACGCATAACGCATAACGCATAACGCATAACGCTTAACGCATGACCCATAGCGCATAACGCATTACGCGTAACGCATAACGCATAACGCATAAAGCATTACGCATAACGGATCACGCATTACTCATAACCCATAACGCATAACGCATAACGTATAACGCATAGCGCATAACGCATAACACATAACGCTTAACGCATAACGCATAACGCATAACGCATAACGCATAACGGATCACGCATTACTCATAACGCATAACGCATAACGCATAACGCATAACGCAAATAGCATAACGCATAACGCATAACGCATAACGCATAACGCATAACGGATCACGCATTACTCATTCCGCATAACGCATAACGGATCACGCATCACTCATAACGCATAACGCATAGCGCATAACGAAAACGCATAACGCATAGCGGATAACGCACAACGCATAACACATAACGCATAACGCATAACGCATAACGCATAACGCATAACGCATAACGCATAACGCATAACGCATAACGCATAAAGCATAACGCATAACGCATAACGCATAACGGATCTCGCATTTCTCATAACGCATAACGCATAACGCATAACGCATAACGCATAACGCATAACGCATAACGCATAACCCATAACGCATAACGCATAAAGCAAAACGCATAACGCATAACGCATGACTCATAACGCACAACCCATAACGCATAACGCATAACGCTAATCGCATAACGCATAACGCATAACGCATAACGCATAACGCATAACGCATAACGCATAACCCATAACGCATAACGCAAAACGCGTAACGCATAACGCATAACGCATAACGCATAACGCATAACGCATAACGCATAACGCATAACGCATAACGCATAACGCATAACGCATAACGCATAGCGCATAACGCATAACGCATAACGCATAACGCATAACGCATAACGCATAACGCATAACGCATAACCCATAACGCATAACGCAAAACGCGTAACGCATAACGCATAACGCATTACACATAACGGATCACGCATAACGCATAACGCATAAAGCATAACGCATTACGCATAACGCATAACGCATAACGCATAACGCATAATGCATAACGCATAACGCATAACGGATCACGCATTACTCATAACACATAACGCATACCGGATCACGCATTACTCATAACGCATAACGCATAACGCAAATCGCATATCGCATAACGCATAACTCATAACGCATAACGCATAACGCATAACGCATAACGCATAACGCATAACGCATAACGCATAACGCATAACGCATAACGCATAACGCATAACGCACAACCCATAACGCATAACGCATAACGCATAACGCATAACGCATAACGAATAACGCATAACCCATAACGCATAACGCATAACGCATAACCCAAATCGCATAACGCATAACGCATAACGCATAACCCATAACGTATAACGCATAACTCATAACGCATAACGCATAACGTAAAACGTATAACGCATAGCGGATAACGCACAACGCATAACACATAACGCATAACGCATAACGCATAACGCATAAAGCATAACGCATAACGGATCTCGCATTACTCATAACGCATAACGCAAAACGCATAACGCCTAACGCATAACGCATGACGGATCACGCATTACTCATAACGCATAACGGATGACGCATTCCGCATAACGCATAACGCATAAAGGATCACGTATTACTCATAACGCATAACGCATAACGCATAACGCATAACGCATAACACATAACGCATAACGGATTACGCATTTCTCATAACGCATAACGCATAACGCATAACGCTTAACGCATAACGTAAATCGCATAACGCATAACGCATAACGCATAACGCATAACGCATAACGCATAACGCATAACGCATAACCCATAACGCATAACGCATAACGCATGACGCATAACCCATAACGTATAACGCATAACTCATAACGCATAACGCATAACGCATAACGTAAAACGCATAACGCATAGCGGATAACGCACAACGCATAACACATAACGCATAACGCATAACGCATAACGCATAACGCATAACGCATAACGCATAACGCATAACGCATAACGCATAACGCATAACGCATAACGCATAACGCATAACGCATAACGCATAACGCATAACGCATAACGCATAAAGCATAACGCATAACGCATAACGCATAACGCATAACGCATAACCCATAACGCATAACGCATAACGCATAACGCATAACCCAAATCACATATCGCATAACGCATAACGCATAACCCATAACGTATAACGCATAACTCATAACGCATAACGCATAACGTAAAACGTATAACGCATAGCGGATAACGCACAACGCATAACACATAACGCATAACGCATAACGCATAACGCATAAAGCATAACGCATAACGGATCTCGCATTACTCATAACGCATAACGCAAAACGCATAACGCCTAACGCATAACGCATGACGGATCACGCATTACTCATAACGCATAACGGATGACGCATTCCGCATAACGCATAACGCATAACGCATAACGCATAAAGGATCACGTATTACTCATAACGCATAACGCATAACGCATAACGCATAACGCATAACACATAACGCATAACGGATTACGCATTTCTCATAACGCATAACGCATAACGCATAACGCTTAACGCATAACGCAAATCGCATAACGCATAACGCATAACGCATAACGCATAACGCATAACGCATAACGCATAACGCATAACCCATAACGCATAACGCATAACGCATGACGCATAACCCATAACGTATAACGCATAACGC
This sequence comes from Lasioglossum morio, assembly GCA_916610235.2. Lineage (NCBI taxonomy): Eukaryota > Metazoa > Arthropoda > Insecta > Hymenoptera > Halictidae > Lasioglossum > Lasioglossum morio. The sequence continues at coordinate 243,966 of CAKAJA020000138.1, read as the reverse complement.
ATAACGCATAACGCATAACGCATAACGCATAACGGATCACGCATTACTCAACGCATAAAGCATAACAGATCATGCATTTCTCATAACGCATAACGCATAACGGATCACGCATTACTCATAACGCATAACGCATAACGGATCACGCATTACTCATAACGCATAACGCATAACGCATAACACATAACGCATAACGCATAACGCATAACGCATAACGCATAACGCATAACGCATAACGCATAACGCATAACCCATAACGCATAACGCATAACGCAAATCGCATAACGCATAACGCATAACGCATAAAGCATAACGCATAACGCATAACGCATAACGCATAACGCATAACGCATAATGCATAACGCATAACGCATAACGCATAACGCATAGCGCATAACGCATAACACATAACGGATCACGCATTACTCATAACGCATAACGCATAACGCATAACCCATAACGCATAATGCATAAAGCAAAACGCATAACGCATAACGCATAACGCATAACGCATAACGCATAACGCTTAACGCAAATCGCATAACGCATAACGCATAACGCATAAAGCATAACGCATAACGCATAACGGATCACGCATTTCTCATAACGCATAACGCATAGCGCATAACGGATCACGCGTTACTCATAACGCATAACGGATCACGCATTACTCATAACGCATAACGCATAACGCATAACCCATAACGCATAACGCATAAAGCAAAACGCATAACGCATAACGCATAACACATGACTCATAACGCACAACCCATAACGCATAACGCATAACGCATAACGCATAACGCATAACGCATAACGCATAACGCTTAACGCATGACCCATAGCGCATAACGCATTACGCGTAACGCATAACGCATAACGCATAAAGCATTACGCATAACGGATCACGCATTACTCATAACCCATAACGCATAACGCATAACGTATAACGCATAGCGCATAACGCATAACACATAACGCTTAACGCATAACGCATAACGCATAACGCATAACGCATAACGGATCACGCATTACTCATAACGCATAACGCATAACGCATAACGCATAACGCAAATAGCATAACGCATAACGCATAACGCATAACGCATAACGCATAACGGATCACGCATTACTCATTCCGCATAACGCATAACGGATCACGCATCACTCATAACGCATAACGCATAGCGCATAACGCATAACGCATAACGCACAACGCATAACGCATAACGCATAACGCGTAACGCATAACGCATAACGCATAACGCATAACGCATAACGCATAACGCATAACGCATAACGCATAACGCATAACGCATAACGCATAACGGATAACGCACAACGCATAACACATAACGTATAACGCATAACACATAACGCATAACCCATAACGCATAACGCATAACGCATAACGCATAACGCATATCGCATAACGCATAACGCATAACGCATAACGCATAACGCATAACGCATAACGCATAACGCGTAACGCATAACACATAACATATAACGCATAACGCATAACGAAAACGCATAACGCATAGCGGATAACGCACAACGCATAACACATAACGCATAACGCATAACGCATAACGCATAACGCATAACGCATAACGCATAACGCATAAAGCATAACGCATAACGCATAACGCATAATGCATAACGCATAACGCATAACGGATCACGCATTACTCATAACGCATAACGCATAACGGATCACGCATTACTCATAACGCATAACGCATAACGCATAACGGATCTCGCATTTCTCATAACGCATAACGCATAACGCATAACGCATAACGCATAACGCATAACCCATAACGCATAACGCATAAAGCAAAACGCATAACGCATAACGCATGACTCATAACGCACAACCCATAACGCATAACGCGTAACGCTAATCGCATAACGCATAACGCATAACGCATAACGCATAACGCATAACGCATAACGCATAACGCATAACGCATAACGCATAACGCATAACGCAAATCGCATAACGCATAACGCATAACGCATAAAGCATAACGCATAACGCATAACGCATAACGGATAACGCATAATGCATAACGCATAACGCATAACGGATCACGCATTACTCATAACGCACAACCCATAACGCATAACGCATAACGCAAATCGCATAACGCATAACGCATAACGCATAACGCATAACGCATAACGCATAACGCATAACGCATAACGCATAACGCATAACGCAAAACGCATAACGCATAACGCATAACGCATAACGCATAACGCATAACGCATAACGCATAACGCATAACGCATAACGGATAACGCATAACGCATAACGCATAAAGCATAACGCATTACGCATAACGCATAACGCATAACGCATAACGCATAACGCATAACGCATAACGCAAAACGCGTAACGCATAACGCATAACGCATTACACATAACGGATCACGCATTACTCATAACGCATAACGCATAACGCATAACCCATAACGCATAACGCATAAAGCAAAACGCATAACGCATAACGCATAACGCATAACGCATAACGCATAACGGATCACGCATTACTCATAACGCATAACGCATAACGCATAACGCATATCGCATAACGCATAACGCATAACGGATGACGCATTCCGCATAACGCATAACGCAAAACGCATAACGCCTAACGCATAACGCATGACGGATCACGCATTACTCATAACGCATAACGGATGACGCATTCCGCATAACGCATAACGCATAACGCATAACGCATAACGCATAACGCATAACGCATAACGCATAACGCATAACGCATAACGCATAACGCATAACGCATAACGCATAACGGATCACGCATTACTCATTACGCATAACGCATAACGGATCACGCATCACTCATAACGCATAACGCATAGCGCATAACGCATAACGCATAACGCACAACGCATAACGCATAACGCATAACGCGTAACGCATAACGCATAACGCATAACGCATAACGCATAACGCATAACGCATAACGCATAACGCATAACGCATAACGCATAACGCATAACGCATAACGGATAACGCACAACGCATAACACATAACGTATAACGCATAACACATAACGCATAACCCATAACGCATAACGCATAACGCATAACGCATAACGCATAACGCATAACGGATCACGCATTACTCATTACGCATAACGCATAACGGATCACGCATCACTCATAACGCATAACGCATAGCGCATAACGCATAACGCATAACGCACAACGCATAACGCATAACGCATAACGCGTAACGCATAACGCATAACGCATAACGCATAACGCATAACGCATAACGCATAACGCATAACGCATAACGCATAACGCATAACGCATAACGCATAACGCATAACGCATAACGCATAACGGATAACGCACAACGCATAACACATAACGTATAACGCATAACACATAACGCATAACCCATAACGCATAACGCATAACGCATAACGCATAACGCATAACGCATAACGGATCACGCATTACTCATAACGCATAACGCATGACTCATAACGCACAACCCATAACGCATAACGCATAACGCAAATCGCATAACGCACAACGCATAACGCATAACGCATAACGCATAACGCATAACGCATAACGCATAACGCATAACGCATAACGAATAACTCATAACCCATAACGCATAACGCATAACGCATAACCCAAATCGCATAACGCATAACGCATAACGCATAACGCATAACCCATAACGTATAACGCATAACTCATAACGCATAACGCATAACGTAAAACGCATAACGCATAGCGGATAACGCACAACGCATAACACATAACGCATAACGCATAACGCATAACGCATAACGCATAACGCATAAAGCATAACGCATAACGGATCTCGCATAACGCAAAACGCATAACGCATAACGCATAACGGATCACGCATTACTCATAACGCATAACGCATGACTCATAACGCACAACCCATAAATCATAACGCATAACGCATAACGCAAATCGCATAACGCACAACGCATAACGCATAACGCATAACGCATAACGCATAACGCATAACGCATAACCCATAACGTATAACGCATAACTCATAACGCATAACGCATAACGTAAAACGCATAACGCATAGCGGATAACGCACAACGCATAACACATAACGCATAACACATAACGCATTACTCATAACGCATAACGCATAACGCATAACGCATAACGCATAAAGCATAACGCATAACGCATAACGCATAATGCATAACGCATAACGCATAACGGATCACGCATTACTCATAACGCATAACGCATAACGGATCACGCATTACTCATAACGCATAACGCATAACGCATAACGAATCTCGCATTTCTCATAACGCATAACGCATAACGAATAACGCATAACGCATAACGCATAACGCATAACGCATAACGCATAACGGATAACGCACAACGCATAACACATAACGTATAACGCATAACACATAACGCATAACCCATAACGCATAACGCATAACGCATAACGCATAACGCATAACGCATAACGGATCACGCATTACTCATAACGCATAACGCATAACGCATAACGCATAACGCATAACGCAAATAGCATAACGCATAACGCATAACGCATAACGCATAACGCATAACGCATAACGGATCACGCATTACTCATTCCGCATAACGCATAACGGATCACGCATCACTCATAACGCATAACGCATAGCGCATAACGCATAACGCATAACGCACAACGCATAACGCATAACGCATAACGCGTAACGCATAACGCATAACGCATAACGCATAACGCATAACGCATAACGCATAACGCATAACGCATAACGCATAACGCATAACGCATAACGGATAACGCACAACGCATAACACATAACGTATAACGCATAACACATAACGCATAACCCATAACGCATAACGCATAACGCATAACGCATAACGCATAACGCATAACGGATCACGCATTACTCATAACGCATAACGCATGACTCATAACGCACAACCCATAACGCATAACGCATAACGCAAATCGCATAACGCACAACGCATAACGCATAACGCATAACGCATAACGCATAACGCATAACGAATAACTCATAACCCATAACGCATAACGCATAACCCAAATCGCATAACGCATAACGCATAACGCATAACGCATAACCCATAACGTATAACGCATAACTCATAACGCATAACGCATAACGTAAAACGCATAACGCATAGCGGATAACGCACAACGCATAACACATAACGCATAACACATAACGCATTACTCATAACGCATAACGCATAACGCATAACGCATAACGCATAAAGCATAACGCATAACGCATAACGCATAACGCATAACGCATAACGCATAACGCATAACGGATCACGCATTACTCATAACGCATAACGCATAACGGATCACGCATTACTCATAACGCATAACGCATAACGCATAACGAATCTCGCATTTCTCATAACGCATAACGCATAACGAATAACGCATAACGCATAACGCATAACGCATAACGCATAACGCATAACGCATAACGGATAACGCACAACGCATAACACATAACGTATAACGCATAACACATAACGCATAACCCATAACGCATAACGCATAACGCATAACGCATAACGCATAACGCATAACGGATCACGCATTACTCATAACGCATAACGCATAACGCATAACGCATAACGCATAACGCAAATAGCATAACGCATAACGCATAACGCATAACGCATAACGCATAACGCATAACGGATCACGCATTACTCATTACGCATAACGCATAACGGATCACGCATCACTCATAACGCATAACGCATAGCGCATAACGCATAACGCATAACGCACAACGCATAACGCATAACGCATAACGCGTAACGCATAACGCATAACGCATAACGCATAACGCATAACGCATAACGCATAACGCATAACGCATAACGCATAACGCATAACGCATAACGGATAACGCACAACGCATAACACATAACGTATAACGCATAACACATAACGCATAACCCATAACGCATAACGCATAACGCATAACGCATAACGCATAACGCATAACGGATCACGCATTACTCATAACGCATAACGCATGACTCATAACGCACAACCCATAACGCATAACGCATAACGCAAATCGCATAACGCACAACGCATAACGCATAACGCATAACGCATAACGCATAACGCATAACGAATAACTCATAACCCATAACGCATAACGCATAACGCATAACCCAAATCGCATAACGCATAACGCATAACGCATAACGCATAACCCATAACGTATAACGCATAACTCATAACGCATAACGCATAACGTAAAACGCATAACGCATAGCGGATAACGCACAACGCATAACACATAACGCATAACGCATAACGCATAACGCATAACGCATAAAGCATAACGCATAACGGATCTCGCATAACGCAAAACGCATAACGCATAACGCATAACGGATCACGCATTACTCATAACGCATAACGCATGACTCATAACGCACAACCCATAAATCATAACGCATAACGCATAACGCAAATCGCATAACGCACAACGCATAACGCATAACGCATAACGCATAACGCATAACCCATAACGTATAACGCATAACTCATAACGCATAACGCATAACGTAAAACGCATAACGCATAGCGGATAACGCACAACGCATAACACATAACGCATAACGCATAACGCATTACTCATAACGCATAACGCATAACGCATAACGCATAACGCATAAAGCATAACGCATAACGCATAACGCATAACGCATAATGCATAACGCATAACGCATAACGGATCACGCATTACTCATAACGCATAACGCATAACGGATCACGCATTACGCATAACGCATAACGCATAACGCATAACGAATCTCGCATTTCTCATAACGCATAACGCATAACGAATAACGCATAACGCATAACGGATCACGCATTACTCATAACGCATAACGCATGACTCATAACGCACAACCCATAACGCATAACGCATAACGCAAATCGCATAACGCACAACGCATAACGCATAACGCATAACGCATAACGCATAACGAATAACTCATAACCCATAACGCATAACGCATAACGCATAACGCATAACCCAAATCGCATAACGCATAACGCATAACGCATAACCCATAACGTATAACGCATAACTCATAACGCATAACGCATAACGTAAAACGCATAACGCATAGCGGATAACGCACAACGCATAACACATAACGCATAACGCATAACGCATAACGCATAACGCATAAAGCATAACGCATAACGGATCTCGCATAACGCAAAACGCATAACGCATAACGCATAACGGATCACGCATTACTCATAACGCATGACTCATAACGCACAACCCATAAATCATAACGCATAACGCATAACGCAAATCGCATAACGCACAACGCATAACGCATAACGCATAACGCATAACGCATAACGCATAACCCATAACGTATAACGCATAACTCATAACGCATAACGCATAACGTAAAACGCATAACGCATAGCGGATAACGCACAACGCATAACACATAACGCATCACGCATAACGCATAACGGATAACGCACAACGCATAACACATAACGTATAACGCATAACACATAACGCATAACCCATAACGCATAACGCATAACGCATAACGCATAACGCATAACGCATAACGCATAACGCATAACGAATCTCGCATTTCTCATAACGCATAACGCATAACGCATAACGCATAACGGATAACGCACAACGCATAACACATAACGTATAACGCATAACACATAACGCATAACCCATAACGCATAACGCATAACGCATAACGCATAACGCATAACGCATAACGGATCACGCATTACTCATAACGCATAACGCATGACTCATAACGCACAACCCATAACGCATAACGCATAACGCAAATCGCATAACGCACAACGCATAACGCATAACGCATAACGCATAACGCATAACGCATAACGCATAACGCATAACGCATAACGAATAACTCATAACCCATAACGCATAACGCATAACGCATAACCCAAATCGCATAACGCATAACGCATAACGCATAACGCATAACCCATAACGTATAACGCATAACTCATAACGCATAACGCATAACGTAAAACGCATAACGCATAGCGGATAACGCACAACGCATAACGCATAACGCATAACGCATAACGCATAACGCATAACGCATAACGCATAAAGCATAACGCATAACGGATCTCGCATAACGCAAAACGCATAACGCATAACGCATAACGGATCACGCATTACTCATAACGCATAACGCATGACTCATAACGCACAACCCATAAATCATAACGCATAACGCATAACGCAAATCGCATAACGCACAACGCATAACGCATAACGCATAACGCATAACGCATAACGCATAACGCATAACCCATAACGTATAACGCATAACTCATAACGCATAACGCATAACGTAAAACGCATAACGCATAGCGGATAACGCACAACGCATAACACATAACGCATAACACATAACGCATTACTCATAACGCATAACGCATAACGCATAACGCATAACGCATAAAGCATAACGCATAACGCATAACGCATAATGCATAACGCATAACGCATAACGGATCACGCATTACTCATAACGCATAACGCATAACGGATCACGCATTACTCATAACGCATAACGCATAACGCATAACGAATCTCGCATTTCTCATAACGCATAACGCATAACGAATAACGCATAACGCATAACGCATAACGCATAACGCATAACGCATAACGCATAACGCATAACGCATAACGGATAACGCACAACGCATAACACATAACGTATAACGCATAACACATAACGCATAACCCATAACGCATAACGCATAACGCATAACGCATAACGCATAACGCATAACGGATCACGCATTACTCATAACGCATAACGCATAACGCATAACGCATAACGCATAACGCAAATAGCATAACGCATAACGCATAACGCATAACGCATAACGCATAACGCATAACGGATCACGCATTACTCATTACGCATAACGCATAACGGATCACGCATCACTCATAACGCATAACGCATAGCGCATAACGCATAACGCATAACGCACAACGCATAACGCATAACGCATAACGCGTAACGCATAACGCATAACGCATAACGCATAACGCATAACGCATAACGCATAACGCATAACGCATAACGCATAACGCATAACGCATAACGGATAACGCACAACGCATAACACATAACGTATAACGCATAACACATAACGCATAACCCATAACGCATAACGCATAACGCATAACGCATAACGCATAACGCATAACGGATCACGCATTACTCATAACGCATAACGCATGACTCATAACGCACAACCCATAACGCATAACGCATAACGCAAATCGCATAACGCACAACGCATAACGCATAACGCATAACGCATAACGCATAACGCATAACGAATAACTCATAACCCATAACGCATAACGCATAACCCAAATCGCATAACGCATAACGCATAACGCATAACGCATAACCCATAACGTATAACGCATAACTCATAACGCATAACGCATAACGTAAAACGCATAACGCATAGCGGATAACGCACAACGCATAACACATAACGCATAACACATAACGCATTACTCATAACGCATAACGCATAACGCATAACGCATAACGCATAAAGCATAACGCATAACGCATAACGCATAACGCATAATGCATAACGCATAACGCATAACGGATCACGCATTACTCATAACGCATAACGCATAACGGATCACGCATTACTCATAACGCATAACGCATAACGCATAACGAATCTCGCATTTCTCATAACGCATAACGCATAACGAATAACGCATAACGCATAACGCATAACGCATAACGCATAACGCATAACGCATAACGGATAACGCACAACGCATAACACATAACGTATAACGCATAACACATAACGCATAACCCATAACGCATAACGCATAACGCATAACGCATAACGCATAACGCATAACGGATCACGCATTACTCATAACGCATAACGCATAACGCATAACGCATAACGCATAACGCAAATAGCATAACGCATAACATATAACGCATAACGCATAACGCATAACGCATAACGGATCACGCATTACTCATTACGCATAACGCATAACGGATCACGCATCACTCATAACGCATAACGCATAGCGCATAACGCATAACGCATAACGCACAACGCATAACGCATAACGCATAACGCGTAACGCATAACGCATAACGCATAACGCATAACGCATAACGCATAACGCATAACGCATAACGCATAACGCATAACGCATAACGCATAACGGATAACGCACAACGCATAACACATAACGTATAACGCATAACACATAACGCATAACCCATAACGCATAACGCATAACGCATAACGCATAACGCATAACGCATAACGGATCACGCATTACTCATAACGCATAACGCATGACTCATAACGCACAACCCATAACGCATAACGCATAACGCAAATCGCATAACGCACAACGCATAACGCATAACGCATAACGCATAACGCATAACGCATAACGAATAACTCATAACCCATAACGCATAACGCATAACGCATAACCCAAATCGCATAACGCATAACGCATAACGCATAACGCATAACCCATAACGTATAACGCATAACTCATAACGCATAACGCATAACGTAAAACGCATAACGCATAGCGGATAACGCACAACGCATAACACATAACGCATAACGCATAACGCATAACGCATAACGCATAAAGCATAACGCATAACGGATCTCGCATAACGCAAAACGCATAACGCATAACGCATAACGGATCACGCATTACTCATAACGCATAACGCATGACTCATAACGCACAACCCATAAATCATAACGCATAACGCATAACGCAAATCGCATAACGCACAACGCATAACGCATAACGCATAACGCATAACGCATAACCCATAACGTATAACGCATAACTCATAACGCATAACGCATAACGTAAAACGCATAACGCATAGCGGATAACGCACAACGCATAACACATAACGCATAACGCATAACGCATTACTCATAACGCATAACGCATAACGCATAACGCATAACGCATAAAGCATAACGCATAACGCATAACGCATAACGCATAATGCATAACGCATAACGCATAACGGATCACGCATTACTCATAACGCATAACGCATAACGGATCACGCATTACGCATAACGCATAACGCATAACGCATAACGAATCTCGCATTTCTCATAACGCATAACGCATAACGAATAACGCATAACGCATAACGGATCACGCATTACTCATAACGCATAACGCATGACTCATAACGCACAACCCATAACGCATAACGCATAACGCAAATCGCATAACGCACAACGCATAACGCATAACGCATAACGCATAACGCATAACGAATAACTCATAACCCATAACGCATAACGCATAACGCATAACGCATAACCCAAATCGCATAACGCATAACGCATAACGCATAACCCATAACGTATAACGCATAACTCATAACGCATAACGCATAACGTAAAACGCATAACGCATAGCGGATAACGCACAACGCATAACACATAACGCATAACGCATAACGCATAACGCATAACGCATAAAGCATAACGCATAACGGATCTCGCATAACGCAAAACGCATAACGCATAACGCATAACGGATCACGCATTACTCATAACGCATGACTCATAACGCACAACCCATAAATCATAACGCATAACGCATAACGCAAATCGCATAACGCACAACGCATAACGCATAACGCATAACGCATAACGCATAACGCATAACCCATAACGTATAACGCATAACTCATAACGCATAACGCATAACGTAAAACGCATAACGCATAGCGGATAACGCACAACGCATAACACATAACGCATCACGCATAACGCATTACTCATAACGCATAACGCATAACGCATAACGCATAAAGCATAACGCATAACGCATAACGCATAACGCATAATGCATAACGCATAACGCATAACGCATGACGGATCACGCATTACTCATAACGCATAACGGATGACGCATTCCGCATAACGCATAACGCATAACGCATAACGCTTAACGCATGACCCATAGCGCATAACGCATTACGCGTAACGCATAACGCATAACGCATAAAGCATTACGCATAACGGATCACGCATTACTCATAACCCATAACGCATAACGCATAACGCATAACGCATAGAGCATAACGCATAACACATAACGGATCACGCATTACTCATAACGCATAACGCATAACGCATAACCCATAACGCATAACGCATAAAGCAAAACGCATAACGCATAACGCATAACGCATGACTCATAACGCACAACCCATAACGCATAACGCATAACGCATAACGGATCACGCATTACTCATAACGCATAACGCATAACGCATAACGCATAACGCATAACGCATAACGCATAACGCATAACGCATAACGCATAACGCATAACGCATAACGCATAACGCATAACGCATAACGCATAACGCATAACGCATAACGCATAACGGATCACGCATTACTTATAACGCATAACGCATAACGGATCACGCATTTCTCATAACGCATAACGCATAACGCATAACGCATAACGCATAACGCATTACGCATAACGGATAACGCATAACGCATAACGCATATCGGATCACGCATTTCTCATAACGCATAACGCATAACGCATAACGGATCACGCGTTACTCATAACGCATAACGCATAACGCATAACGCATAACGCGTAACGGATCTCGCATTACTCATAACGCATAACGCAAAACGCATAACGCCTAACGCATAACGCATGACGGATCACGCATTACTCATAACGCATAACGGATGACGCATTCCGCATAACGCATAACGCATAACGCATAACGCTTAACGCATGACCCATAGCGCATAACGCATTACGCGTAACGAATAACGCATAACGCATAAAGCATTACGCATAACGGATCACGCATTACTCATAACCCATAACGCATAACGCATAACGCATAACGCATAGCGCATAACGCATAACACATAACGGATCACGCATTACTCATAACGCATAACGCATAACGCATAACGCATAACGCATAATGCATAACGCATAACGCATAACGCATAACGCATAACGCATAACGCATAACGCATAACGCATAACGCATAACGCATAACGCAAATCGCATAACGCATAACGCATAACGCATAAAGCATAACGCATAACGCATAACGGATCACGCATTTCTCATAACGCATAACGCATAGCGCATAACGGATCACGCGTTACTCATAACGCATAACGGATCACGCATTACTCGTAACGCATAACGCATAACGCATAACCCATAACGCATAACGCATAAAGCAAAACGCATAACGCATAACGCATAACACATGACTCATAACGCACAACCCATAACGCATAACGCATAACGCATAACGCATAACGCATAACGCATAACGCTTAACGCATGACCCATAGCTCATAACGCATTACGCGTAACGCATAACGCATAACGCATAAAGCATTACGCATAACGGATCACGCATTACTCATAACCCATAACGCATAACGCATAACGTATAACGCATAGCGCATAACGCATAACACATAACGCATAACGCAAATAGCATAACGCATAACGCATAACGCATAACGCATAACGCATAACGCATAACGGATCACGCATTACTCATTACGCATAACGCATAACGGATCACGCATCACTCATAACGCATAACGCATAGCGCATAACGCATAACGCATAACGCACAACGCATAACGCATAACGCATAACGCGTAACGCATAACGCATAACGCATAACGCATAACGCATAACGCATAACGCATAACGCATAACGCATAACGCATAACGCATAACGCATAACGCATAACGCATAACGCATAACGCATAACGCATAACGCATAACGGATAACGCACAACGCATAACACATAACGTATAACGCATAACACATAACGCATAACCCATAACGCATAACGCATAACGCATAACGCATAACGGATCACGCATTACTCATAACGCATAACGCATGACTCATAACGCACAACCCATAACGCATAACGCATAACGCAAATCGCATAACGCACAACGCATAACGCATAACGCATAACGCATAACGCATAACGAATAACTCATAACCCATAACGCATAACGCATAACGCATAACCCAAATCGCATAACGCATAACGCATAACGCATAACGCATAACCCATAACGTATAACGCATAACTCATAACGCATAACGCATAACGTAAAACGCATAACGCATAGCGGATAACGCACAACGCATAACACATAACGCATAACGCATAACGCATAACGCATAACGCATAACGCATAACGCATAACGCATAACCCATAACGTATAACGCATAACTCATAACGCATAACGCATAACGTAAAACGCATAACGCATAGCGGATAACGCACAACGCATAACACATAACGCATAACGCATAACGCATTACTCATAACGCATAACGCATAACGCATAACGCATAACGCATAAAGCATAACGCATAACGCATAACGCATAACGCATAATGCATAACGCATAACGCATAACGGATCACGCATTACTCATAACGCATAACGCATAACGGATCACGCATTACTCATAACGCATAACGCATAACGCATAACGAATCTCGCATTTCTCATAACGCATAACGCATAACGAATAACGCATAACGCATAACGGATCACGCATTACTCATAACGCATAACGCATGACTCATAACGCACAACCCATAACGCATAACGCATAACGCAAATCGCATAACGCACAACGCATAACGCATAACGCATAACGCATAACGCATAACGCATAACGCATAACGCATAACGGATAACGCACAACGCATAACACATAACGTATAACGCATAACACATAACGCATAACCCATAACGCATAACGCATAACGCATAACGCATAACGCATAACGCATAACGGATCACGCATTACTCATAACGCATAACGCATGACTCATAACGCACAACCCATAACGCATAACGCATAACGCAAATCGCATAACGCACAACGCATAACGCATAACGCATAACGCATAACGCATAACGCATAACGCATAACGAATAACTCATAACCCATAACGCATAACGCATAACGCATAACCCAAATCGCATAACGCATAACGCATAACGCATAACGCATAACCCATAACGTATAACGCATAACTCATAACGCATAACGCATAACGTAAAACGCATAACGCATAGCGGATAACGCACAACGCATAACACATAACGCATAACGCATAACGCATAACGCATAACGCATAAAGCATAACGCATAACGGATCTCGCATAACGCAAAACGCATAACGCATAACGCATAACGGATCACGCATTACTCATAACGCATAACGCATGACTCATAACGCACAACCCATAAATCATAACGCATAACGCATAACGCAAATCGCATAACGCACAACGCATAACGCATAACGCATAACGCATAACGCATAACGCATAACGCATAACCCATAACGTATAACGCATAACTCATAACGCATAACGCATAACGTAAAACGCATAACGCATAGCGGATAACGCACAACGCATAACACATAACGCATAACGCATAACGCATTACTCATAACGCATAACGCATAACGCATAACGCATAAAGCATAACGCATAACGCATAACGCATAACGCATAATGCATAACGCATAACGCATAACGGATCACGCATTACTCATAACGCATAACGCATAACGGATCACGCATTACTCATAACGCATAACGCATAACGCATAACGAATCTCGCATTTCTCATAACGCATAACGCATAACGAATAACGCATAACGCATAACGGATCACGCATTACTCATAACGCATAACGCATGACTCATAACGCACAACCCATAACGCATAACGCATAACGCAAATCGCATAACGCACAACGCATAACGCATAACGCATAACGCATAACGCATAACGAATAACTCATAACCCATAACGCATAACGCATAACGCATAACCCAAATCGCATAACGCATAACGCATAACGCATAACCCATAACGTATAACGCATAACTCATAACGCATAACGCATAACGTAAAACGCATAACGCATAGCGGATAACGCACAACGCATAACACATAACGCATAACGCATAACGCATAACGCATAAAGCATAACGCATAACGGATCTCGCATAACGCAAAACGCATAACGCATAACGCATAACGGATCACGCATTACTCATAACGCATGACTCATAACGCACAACCCATAAATCATAACGCATAACGCATAACGCAAATCGCATAACGCACAACGCATAACGCATAACGCATAACGCATAACGCATAACGCATAACGCATAACGCATAACCCATAACGTATAACGCATAACTCATAACGCACAACGCATAACACATAACGCATAACGCATAACGCATAACGCATAACGCATAATGCATAACGCATAACGCATAACGGATCACGCATTACTCATAACGCATAACGCATAACGGATCACGCATTACTCATAACGCATAACGCATAACGCATAACGCATAACGAATCTCGCATTTCTCATAACGCATAACGCATAACGCATAACGCATAACGCATAACGCATAACGCATAACCCATAACGCATAACGCATAAAGCAAAACGCATAACGCATAACGCATGACTCATAACGCACAACCCATAACGCATAACGCATAACGCAAATCGCATAACGCATAACGCATAACGCATAACGCATAACGCATAACGCATAACGCATAACGCATAACGCATAACGCATAACGCATAACGCATAACGCATAACGCATAACGCATAACGCATAACGCATAAGAATAACGCCTAACGCATAACGCATAACGCATAAAGCATAACGCATAACGCATAACGCATAACGCATAACGCATAACGCATAACGCATAACGCAAAACGCGTAACGCATAACGCATAACGCATTACACATAACGGATCACGCATTACTCATAACGCATAACGCATAACGCATAACCCATAACGCATAACGCATAAAGCAAAACGCATAACGCATAACGCATAACGCATAACGCATAACGGATCACGCATTACTCATAACGCATAACGCATAACGCATAACGCATATCGCATAACGCATAACGCATAACGCATAACGCATAACGCATAACGCATAACGCATAACGCTTAACGCATAACTCATAACGCATAACGCATAACGCATAACGGATCATGCATTACTCATAACGCATAACGCATAACGGATCACGCATTACTCATAACGCATAACGCATAACGGATCACGCATTTCTCATAACGCATAACGCATAACGGATCACGCATTACTCATAACGCATAACGCATAACGCATAACGTATCACGCGTTACTCATAACGCATAACGCATAACGCATAACGCAT
This sequence comes from Lasioglossum morio, assembly GCA_916610235.2. Lineage (NCBI taxonomy): Eukaryota > Metazoa > Arthropoda > Insecta > Hymenoptera > Halictidae > Lasioglossum > Lasioglossum morio. Next base: position 226,447 of record CAKAJA020000138.1, on the reverse strand, counting down.
AGCGCTAACGCATAACGCATAACGCATAACGCATAACGGATCACGTATTACTCATAACGCATAACGCATAACGGATCACGCATTTCTCATGACGCATAACGCATAACGCATAACGCATAACGCATAACGCATAACGCATAACGCATAACGCATAACGCATAACGCATAACGCATAACGCATAACGCATAACGCATAACGCATAACGCATAATGCATATCGCATAATGCATAACGCATAACGCATAACGCATAACGCATAACGCATTACGCATATCGCATAACTCATGACGCATAACGCGTAACGGATCGCGCATTACTCATAACGCATAACGCATAACGCATGACGGATCACGCATTACTCATAACGCATAACGGATGACGCATTCCGCATAACGCATAACGCAAAACGCATAACGCCTAACGCATAACGCATGACGGATCACGCATTACTCATAACGCATAACGGATGACGCATTCCGCATAACGCATAACGCATAACGCATAACGCTTAACGCATGACCCATAGCGCATAACGCATTACGCGTAACGCATAACGCATAACGCATAAAGCATTACGCATAACGGATCACGCATTACTCATAACCCATAACGCATAACGCATAACGCATAACGCATTACGCATATCGCATAACGTATAACGCATAACGCGTAACGGATCTCGCATTACTCATAACGCATAACGCATAACGCATGACGGATCACGCATTACTCATAACGCATAAGGGATGACGCATTCCGCATAACGCATAACGCATAACGCATAACGCATAACGCATAACGCATAACGCATAACGCATAACGCATAACGCATAACGCATAACGCATAACGCATAACGCATAACGCATAACGCATAACGCATAACGCATAACGCATAACGCATAACGCATAACGCATAACGCATAACGCATAACGCATAACGCATAAAGCATACCGCATAACGCATAATGCATAACGCATAACGCATAACGGATCACGCATTACTCATAACGCATAACGCATAACGGATCACGCATTACTCATAACGCATAACGCATAACGCATAACGCATAACGCATAACGGATCTCGCATTTCTCATAACGCATAACGCATAACGCATAACGCATAACGCATAACGCATAACGCATAACGCATAACGCATAACGCATAACGCATAACGCATAACGCATAACGCATAACGCATAAAGCATACCGCATAACGCATAACGCATAATGCATAACGCATAACGCGTAACGGATCTCGCATTACTCATAACGCATAACGCATAACGCATGACGGATCACGCATTACTCATAACGCATAACGCATGACTCATAACGCACAACCCATAACGCATTACGCATAACGCAAATCGCATAACGCATAACGCATAACGCATAACGCATAACGCATAACGCATAACGCATAACGCATAACGCATAACGCATAACGCATAACGCATAACGCATAACGCATAACGCATAACGCATAGCGCATAACGCATAACGCATAACGCATAACGCATAACGCATAACGCATAACGCATAACGCATAACGCAAAACGCGTAACGCATAACGCATAACGCATTACACATAACGGATCACGCATTACTCATAACGCATAACGCATAACGCATAACCCATAACGCATAACGCATAACGCAAAACGCATAACGCATAACGCATAACGCATAACGCATAACGGATCACGCATTCCTCATAACGCATAACGCATAACGCATAACGCATATCGCATAACGCATAACGCATAACGCATAACGCATAACGCATAACGCATAACGCATAACGCATAACGCATAACGCATAACGCATAACGCATAACTCATAACGCATAACGCATAACTCATAACGCATAACGCATAACGCATAACGGATCACGCATTACTCATAACGCATAACGCATAACGGATCACGCATTTCTCATAACGCATAACGCATAACGGATCACGCATTACTCATAACGCATAACGCATAACGCATAACGTATCACGCGTTACTCATAACGCATAACGCATAACGCATAACGCATAACGCATAGCGCTAACGCATAACGCATAACGCATAACGCATAACGGATCACGTATTACTCATAACGCATAACGCATAACGGATCACGCATTTCTCATAACGCATAACGCATAACGCATAACGCATAACGCATAACGCATAACGCATAACGCATAACGCATAACGCATAACGCATAACGCATAACGCATAACGCATAATGCATAACGCATAACGGATCACGCATTACTCATAACGCATAACGCATAACGGATCACGCATTTCTCATAACGCATAACGCATAACGGATCACGCATTACTCATAACGCATAACGCATAACGGATCACGCATTTCTCATAACGCATAACGCATAACGGATCACGCATTACTCATAACGCATAACGCATAACGCATAACGTATCACGCGTTACTCATAACGCATAACGCATAACGCATAACGCATAACGCATAGCGCTAACGCATAACGCATAACGCATAACGCATAACGGATCACGTATTACTCATAACGCATAACGCATAACGGATCACGCATTTCTCATAACGCATAACGCATAACGCATAACGCATAACGCATAACGCATAACGCATAACGCATAACGCATAACGCATAACGCATAATGCATATCGCATAATGCATAACGCATAACGCATAACGCATAACGCATAACGCATAACGCATAACGCATAACGCATAACGCATAACGCATTACGCATATCGCATAACGCATAACGCATAACGCGTAACGGATCTCGCATTACTCATAACGCATAACGCATAACGCATAACGCATAACGCATAGCGCATAACGCATAACACATAACGGATCACGCATTACTCATAACGCATAACGCATAACGCATAACCCATAACGCATAACGCATAAAGCAAAACGCATAACGCATAACGCATAACGCATGACTCATAACGCACAACCCATAACGCATAACGCATAACGGATCACGCATTACTCATAACGCATAACGCATAACGCATAACGCATAACGCATAACGCATAACGCATAACGCATAACGCATAACGCATAACGCATAACGCATAACGCATAACGCATAACGCATAACGCATAACGCATAACGCATAACGCATAACGCATAACGGATCACGCATTACTTATAACGCATAACGCATAACGGATCACGCATTTCTCATAACGCATAACGCATAACGCATAACGCATAACGCATAACGCATAACGCATAACGCATAACGCATAACGCATAACGCATAACGCATAACGCATAACTCATAACGCATAACGCATAACGCATAACGCATAACGCATAACGCATAACGCATAACGCATAACGCATCACGCATAACGCATAACTCAAATCGCATAACGCATAACGCATAACGCATAACGCATAACGTATAACGCATAACTCATGACGCATAACGCTTAACGTAAAACGCATAACGCATAGCGGATAACGCACAACGCATAACACATAACGCATAACTCATAACGCATAACGCATAACTTAAAACGCATAACGCATAGCGGATAACGCACAACGCATAACACATAACGAATAACGCATAACGCATAGCGGATAACGCACAACGCATAACACATAACGCATAACGCATAACGCATAACGCATAACGCATAACGCATAACGCATAACGCATAACGGATAACGCATAACGCATAATGCATAACGCATAACGCATAACGCATAACGCATAACGCATAACGCATAACGCATAACGCATAACGCATAACGCATAACGCATAACGGATCACGCATTACTCATAACCCATAACGCATAACGCATAACGCATAACGCATAACGCATAACGCATAACGCATAACGCATAACGCATAACGCATAACGCATAACGCATAACGCGTAACGGATCTCGCATTACTCATAACGCATAACGCAAAACGCATAACGCCTAACGCATAACGCATGACGGATCACGCATTACTCATAACGCAGAACGGATGACGCATTCCGCATAACGCATAACGCATAACGCATAACGCATAACGCATAACGCATAACGCATAACGCATAACGCATAACGCATAACGCATAACGCATAACGCATAACGCATAACGCATAACGCATAACGCATAACGCATAACGCATAACGCATAACGCATAACGCATAACGCATAACGCATAACGCATAACGCATAACGCATAACGCATAACGCATAAAGCATACCGCATAAAGCATAACGCATAATGCATAACGCATAACGCATAACGGATCACGCATTACTCATAACGCATAACGCATAACGGATCACGCATTACTCATAACGCATAACGCATAACGCATAACGCATAACGGATCTCGCATTTCTCATAACGCATAACGCATAACGCATAACGCATAACGCATAACGCATAACGCATAACGCATAACGCATAACGCATAACGCATAACGCATAACGCATAACGCATAACCCATAACGCATAACGCATAAAGCAAAACGCATAACGCATAACGCATGACTCATAACGCACAACCCATAACGCATTACGCATAACGCAAATCGCATAACGCATAACGCATAACGCATAACGCATAACGCATAACGCATAACGCATAACGCATAACGCATAACGCATAACGCATAACGCATAACGCATAACGCATAACGCATAACGCATAACGCATAACGCATAACGCATAACGCATAACGCATAACGCATAGCGCATAACGCATAACGCATAACGCATAACGCATAACGCATAACGCATAACGGATCACGCATTACTCATAACGCATAACGCATAACGCATAACGCATAACGCATATCGCATAACGCATAACGCATAACGCATAACGCATAACGCATAACGCATAACGCATAACGCATAACGCTTAACGCATAACTCATAACGCATAACGCATAACGCATAACGCATAACGGATCACGCATTACTCATAACGCATAACGCATAACGGATCACGCATTTCTCATAACGCATAACGCATAACGGATCACGCATTACTCATAACGCATAACGCATAACGCATAACGTATCACGCGTTACTCATAACGCATAACGCATAACGCATAACGCATAACGCATAGCGCTAACGCATAACGCATAACGCATAACGCATAACGGATCACGTAATACTCATAACGCATAAAGCATAACGGATCACGCATTTCTCATAACGCATAACGCATAACGCATAACGCATAACGCATAACGCATAACGCATAACGCATAACGCATAACGCATAATGCATATCGCATAATGCATAACGCATAACGCATAACGCATAACGCATAACGCATAACGCATAACGCATAACGCATTACGCATATCGCATAACGCATAACGCATAACGCGTAACGGATCTCGCATTACTCATAACGCATAACGCATAACGCATGACGGATCACGCATTACTCATAACGCATAACGGATGACGCATTCCGCATAACGCATAACGCATAACGCATAACGCTTAACGCATGACCCATAGCGCATAACGCATTACGCGTAACGCATAACGCATAACGCATAAAGCATTACGCATAACGGTTCACGCATTACTCATAACCCATAACGCATAACGCATAACGCATAACGCATAGCGCATAACGCATAACACATAACGGATCACGCATAACTCATAATGCATAACGCATAACGCATAACCCATAACGCATAACGCATAAAGCAAAACGCATAACGCATAACGCATAACGCATGACTCATAACGCACAACCCATAACGCATAACGCATAACGCATAACGGATCACGCATTACTCATAACGCATAACGCATAACGCATAACGCATAACGCATAACGCATAACGCATAACGCATAATGCATAACGCATAACGCATAACGCATAACGCAAATCGCATAACGCATAACGCATAACGCATAACGTATAACGCATAACTCATAACGCATAACGCTTAACGTAAAACGCATAACGCATAGCGGATAACGCACAACGCATAACACATAACGCATAACTCATAACGCATAACGCATAACTTAAAACGCATAACGCATAGCGGATAACGCACAACGCATAACACATAACGCATAACGCATAACTTAAAACGCATAACGCATAGCGGATAACGCACAACGCATAACACATAACGCATAACGCATAACGCATAACGCATAACGCATAACGCATAACGCATAACGCATAACGCATAACGCATAACGCATAACGCATAACGCATAACGCATAACGGATAACGCATAACGCATAACGCATAACGCATAACGCATAACGCATAACGCATAACGCATAACGCATAACGCATAACGCATAACGCATAACGCATAACGCATAACGCATTACGCATAACGCATAACGCATAACGCATAACGCATAACGGATCACGCATTACTCATAACTCATAACGCATAACGGATCACGCATTTCTCATAACGCATAACGCATAACGCATAACGCATAACGCATAACGCATAACGCATATCGCATAACGCATAACGCATAACGCATAACGCATAACGCATAACGCATAACGCATAACGCATAACGCATAACGCATAACGCATAACGCATAACGCATAACGCGTAACGGATCTCGCATTACTCATAACGCATAACGCAAAACGCATAACGCCTAACGCATAACGCATGACGGATCACGCATTACTCATAACGCAGAACGGATGATTCATTCCGCATAACGCATAACGCATAACGCATAACGCTTAACGCATGACCCATAGCGCATAACGCATTACGCGTAACGCATAACGCATAACGCATAAAGCATAACGCATAATGGATCACGCATTACTCATAACCCATAACGCATAACGCCTAACGCATAACGCATGACGGATCACGCATTACTCATAACGCATAACGGATGACGCATTCCGCATAACGCATAACGCATAACGCATAACGCTTAACGCATGACCCATAGCGCATAACGCATTATGCGTAACGCATAACGCATAAAGCATTACGCATAACGGATCACGCATTACTCATAACCCATAACGCATAACGCATAACGCATAACGCATAGCGCATAACGCATAACACTTAACGGATCACGCATTACTCATAACGCATAACGCATAACGCATAACCCATAACGCATAACGCATAAAGCAAAACGCATAACGCATAACGCATAACGCATGACTCATAACGCACAACCCATAACGCATAACGCATAACGGATCACGCATTACTCATAACGCATAACGCATAACGCATAACGCATAACGCATAACGCACAACGCATAACACATAACGCATAACGCATAACGCATAACGCATAACGCATAACGCATAACGCATAACGCATAACGCATAACGCATAACGCATAGCGCATAACGCATAACGCATAGCGCATAACGCATAACGCATAACGCATAACGCATAACGCATAACGCATAACGCATAACGCAAAACGCGTAACGCATAACGCATAACGCATTACACATAACGGATCACGCATTACTCATAACGCATAACGCATAACGCATAACCCATAACGCATAACGCATAACGCAAAACGCATAACGCATAACGCATAACGCATAACGCATAACGCATAACGGATCACGCATTACTCATAACGCATAACGCATAACGGATCACGCATTTATCATAACGCATAACGCATAACGGATCACGCATTACTCATAACGCATAACGCATAACGCATAACGTATCACGCGTTACTCATAACGCATAACGCATAACGCATAACGCATAACGCATAGCGCTAACGCATAACGCATAACGCATAACGCATAACGGATCACGTATTACTCATAACGCATAACGCACAACGCATAACACATAACGCATAACGCATAACGCATAACGCATAACGCATAACGCATAACGCATAACGCATAACGCATAACGCATAACGCATAACGCATAACGCATAACGGATAACGCATAACGCATAACGCATAACGCATAACGCATAACGCATAACGCATAACGCATAACGCATAACGCATAACGCATAACGCATAACGCATAACGCATTACGCATAACGCATAACGCATAACGCATAACGCATAACGGATCACGCATTACTCATAACTCATAACGCATAACGGATCACGCATTTCTCATAACGCATAACGCATAACGCATAACGCATAACGCATAACGCATAACGCATAGCGCTAACGCATAACGCATAACGCATAACGCATAACGCATAACGGATCACGTATTACTCATAACGCATAACGCATAACGGATCACGCATTTCTCATAACGCATAACGCATAACGCATAACGCATAACGCATAACGCATAACGCATAACGCATAACGCATAACGCATAATGCATATCGCATAATGCATAACGCATAACGCATAACGCATAACGCATAACGCATAACGCATAACGCATAACGCATAACGCATTACGCATATCGCATAACGCATAACGCATAACGCGTAACGGATCTCGCATTACTCATAACGCATAACGCATAACGCATGACGGATCACGCATTACTCATAACGCATAACGGATGACGCATTCCGCATAACGCATAACGCAAAACGCATAACGCCTAACGCATAACGCATGACGGATCACGCATTACTCATAACGCATAACGGATGACGCATTCCGCATAACGCATAACGCATAACGCATAACGCTTAACGCATGACCCATAGCGCATAACGCATTACGCGTAACGCATAACGCATAACGCATAAAGCACTACGCATAACGGATCACGCATTACTCATAACCCATAACGCATAACGCATAACGCATAACGCATAGCGCATAACGCATAACACATAACGGATCACGCATTACTCATAACGCATAACGCATAACGCATAACCCATAACGCATAACGCATAAAGCAAAACGCATAACGCATAACGCATAACGCATGACTCATAACGCACAACCCATAACGCATAACGCATAACGGATCACGCATTACTCATAACGCATAACGCATAACGCATAACGCATAACGCATAACGCATAACGCATAACGCATAACGCATAACGCATAACGCATAACGCATAACGCATAACGCATAACGCATAACGCATAACGCATAACGCATAACGCATAACGCATAACGCATAACGCATAACGCATAACGCATAACGCATAACGCATAACGCATAACGGATCACGCATTACTTATAACGCATAACGCATAACGGATCACGCATTTCTCATAACGCATAACGCATAACGCATAATGCATAACGCATAACGCATAACGCATAACGCATAACGCATAACGCATAACGCATAACGCATAACGCATAACGCATAACGCATAACGGATCACGCATTACTCATAACCCATAACGCATAACGCATAACGCATAACGCATAACGCATAACGCATAACGCATAACGCATAACGCATAACGCATAACGCATAACGCGTAACGGATCTCGCATTACTCATAACGCATAACGCAAAACGCATAACGCCTAACGCATAACGCATGACGGATCACGCATTACTCATAACGCAGAACGGATGACGCATTCCGCATAACGCATAACGCATAACGCATAACGCATAACGCATAACGCATAACGCATAACGCATAACGCATATCGCATAACGCATAACGCATAACGCATAACGCATAACGCATAACGCATAACGCATAACGCATAACGCATAACGCATAACGCATAACGCATAACGCATAACGCATAACGCATAACGCATAACGCATAACGCATAACGCATAACGCATAACGCATAACGCATAAAGCATACCGCATAAAGCATAACGCATAATGCATAACGCATAACGCATAACGGATCACGCATTACTCATAACGCATAACGCATAACGGATCACGCATTACTCATAACGCATAACGCATAACGCATAACGCATAACGGATCTCGCATTTCTCATAACGCATAACGCATAACGCATAACGCATAACGCATAACGCATAACGCATAACGCATAACGCATAACGCATAACGCATAACGCATAACGCATAACGCATAACCCATAACGCATAACGCATAAAGCAAAACGCATAACGCATAACGCATGACTCATAACGCACAACCCATAACGCATTACGCATAACGCAAATCGCATAACGCATAACGCATAACGCATAACGCATAACGCATAACGCATAACGCATAACGCATAACGCATAACGCATAACGCATAACGCATAACGCATAACGCATAACGCATAACGCATAACGCATAACGCATAACGCATAACGCATAACGCATAACGCATAACGCATAACGCATAACGCATAACGCATAACGCATAACGCATAACGCATAACGCATAACGCATAACGCATAACGCATAACTCATAACGGATCACGCATTACTCATAACGCATAACGCATAACGCATAACGCATAACGCATATCGCATAACGCATAACGCATAACGCATAACGCATAACGCATAACGCATAACGCATAACGCATAACGCTTAACGCATAACTCATAACGCATAACGCATAACGCATAACGCATAACGGATCACGCATTACTCATAACGCATAACGCATAACGGATCACGCATTTCTCATAACGCATAACGCATAACGGATCACGCATTACTCATAACGCATAACGCATAACGCATAACGTATCACGCGTTACTCATAACGCATAACGCATAACGCATAACGCATAACGCATAACGCATAACGGATCACGTAATACTCATAACGCATAAAGCATAACGGATCACGCATTTCTCATAACGCATAACGCATAACGCATAACGCATAACGCATAACGCATAACGCATAACGCATAACGCATAACGCATAACGCATAACGCATAATGCATATCGCATAATGCATAACGCATAACGCATAACGCATAACGCATAACGCATAACGCATAACGCATAACGCATTACGCATATCGCATAACGCATAACGCATAACGCGTAACGGATCTCGCATTACTCATAACGCATAACGCATAACGCATGACGGATCACGCATTACTCATAACGCATAACGGATGACGCATTCCGCATAACGCATAACGCATAACGCATAACGCTTAACGCATGACCCATAGCGCATAACGCATTACGCGTAACGCATAACGCATAACGCATAAAGCATTACGCATAACGGTTCACGCATTACTCATAACCCATAACGCATAACGCATAACGCATAACGCATAGCGCATAACGCATAACACATAACGGATCACGCATAACTCATAATGCATAACGCATAACGCATAACCCATAACGCATAACGCATAAAGCAAAACGCATAACGCATAACGCATAACGCATGACTCATAACGCACAACCCATAACGCATAACGCATAACGCATAACGGATCACGCATTACTCATAACGCATAACGCATAACGCATAACGCATAACGCATAACGCATAACGCATAACGCATAATGCATAACGCATAACGCATAACGCATAACGCAAATCGCATAACGCATAACGCATAACGCATAACGTATAACGCATAACTCATAACGCATAACGCTTAACGTAAAACGCATAACGCATAGCGGATAACGCACAACGCATAACACATAACGCATAACTCATAACGCATAACGCATAACTTAAAACGCATAACGCATAGCGGATAACGCACAACGCATAACACATAACGCATAACGCATAACTTAAAACGCATAACGCATAGCGGATAACGCACAACGCATAACACATAACGCATAACGCATAACGCATAACGCATAACGCATAACGCATAACGCATAACGCATAACGCATAACGCATAACGCATAACGCATAACGCATAACGCATAACGGATAACGCATAACGCATAACGCATAACGCATAACGCATAACGCATAACGCATAACGCATAACGCATAACGCATAACGCATAACGCATAACGCATTACGCATAACGCATAACGCATAACGCATAACGCATAACGGATCACGCATTACTCATAACTCATAACGCATAACGGATCACGCATTTCTCATAACGCATAACGCATAACGCATAACGCATAACGCATAACGCATATCGCATAACGCATAACGCATAACGCATAACGCATAACGCATAACGCATAACGCATAACGCATAACGCATAACGCATAACGCATAACGCATAACGCATAACGCATAACGCATAACGCGTAACGGATCTCGCATTACTCATAACGCATAACGCAAAACGCATAACGCCTAACGCATAACGCATGACGGATCACGCATTACTCATAACGCATAACGGATGACGCATTCCGCATAACGCATAACGCATAACGCATAACGCTTAACGCATGACCCATAGCGCATAACGCATTATGCGTAACGCATAACGCATAAAGCATTACGCATAACGGATCACGCATTACTCATAACCCATAACGCATAACGCATAACGCATAACGCATAGCGCATAACGCATAACACTTAACGGATCACGCATTACTCATAACGCATAACGCATAACGCATAACGCATAACGCATAACGCATAACGCATAACGCATAACGCATAACGCATAACGCATAACGCATAACGTATAACGCATAGCGCATAACGCATAATGCATAAAGCATAACGCATAACGCATAACGCATAACGCATAACGCATAACGCATAACGCATAACGCATAACGCATTGCGGATCACGCATTACTCATAACGCATAACGGATGACGCATTCCGCATAACGCATAACGCATAACGCATAACGCTTAACGCATGACCCATAGCGCATAACGCATTACGCGTAACGCATAACGCATAACGCATAAAGCATTACGCATAACGGATCACGCATTACTCATAACCCATAACGCATAACGCATAACGCATAACGCATAGCGCATAACGCATAACACATAACGGATCACGCATTACTCATAACGCATAACGCATAACGCATAACCCATAACGCATAACGCATAAAGCAAAACGCATAACGCATAACGCATAACGCATGACTCATAACGCACAACCCATAACGCATAACGCATAACGCATAACGGATCACGCATTACTCATAACGCATAACGCATAACGCATAACGCATAACGCATAACGCATAACGCATAACGCATAACGCATAACGCATAACGCATAACGCATAACGCATAACGCATAACGCATAACGCATAACGCATAACGGATCACGCATTACTTATAACGCATAACGCATAACGGATCACGCATTACTTATAACGCATAACGCATAACGGATCACGCATTTCTCATAACGCATAACGCATAACGCATAACGCATAACGCATAACGCATAACGCATAACGCATAACGCATAACGCATAACGCATAACGCATAACGCATAACGCATAACGCATAACTCATAACGCATAACGCATAACGCATAACGCATAACGCATAACGCATAACGCATAACGCATAACGCATCACGCATAACGCATAACTCAAATCGCATAACGCATAACGCATAACGCATAACGCATAACGTATAACGCATAACTCATGACGCATAACGCTTAACGTAAAACGCATAACGCATAGCGGATAACGCACAACGCATAACACATAACGCATAACTCATAACGCATAACGCATAACTTAAAACGCATAACGCATAGCGGATAACGCACAACGCATAACACATAACGCATAACGCATAACGCATAGCGGATAACGCACAACGCATAACACATAACGCATAACGCATAACGCATAACGCATAACGCATAACGCATAACGCATAACGGATAACGCATAACGCATAATGCATAACGCATAACGCATAACGCATAACGCATAACGCGTAACGCATAACGCATAACGCATAACGGATCACGCATTACTCATAACCCATAACGCATAACGCATAACGCATAACGCATAACGCATAACGCATAACGCATAACGCATAACGCATAACGCATAACGCATAACGCGTAACGGATCTCGCATTACTCATAACGCATAACGCAAAACGCATAACGCCTAACGCATAACGCATGACGGATCACGCATTACTCATAACGCAGAACGGATGACGCATTCCGCATAACGCATAACGCATAACGCATAACGCATAACGCATAACGCATAACGCATAACGCATAACGCATAACGCATAACGCATAACGCATAACGCATAACGCATAACGCATAACGCATAACGCATAACGCATAACGCATAACGCATAACGCATAACGCATAACGCATAACGCATAACGCATAACGCATAACGCATAACGCATAACGCATAACGCATAAAGCATACCGCATAAAGCATAACGCATAATGCATAACGCATAACGCACAACGGATCACGCATTACTCATAACGCATAACGCATAACGGATCACGCATTACTCATAACGCATAACGCATAACGCATAACGCATAACGGATCTCGCATTTCTCATAACGCATAACGCATAACGCATAACGCATAACGCATAACGCATAACGCATAACGCATAACGCATAACGCATAACGCATAACGCATAACGCATAACGCATAACGCATAACGCATAACGCATAACGCATAACGCATAACGCATAACGCATAACCCATAACGCATAACGCATAAAGCAAAACGCATAACGCATAACGCATGACTCATAACGCACAACCCATAACGCATTACGCATAACGCAAATCGCATAACGCATAACGCATAACGCATAACGCATAACGCATAACGCATAACGCATAACGCATAACGCATAACGCATAACGCATAACGCATAACGCATAACGCATAACGCATAACGCATAACGCATAACGCATAACGCATAACGCATAACGCATAGCGCATAACGCATAACGCATAACGCATAACGCATAACGCATAACGCATAACGCATAACGGATCACGCATTACTCATAACGCATAACGCATAACGCATAACGCATAACGCATATCGCATAACGCATAACGCATAACGCATAACGCATAACGCATAACGCATAACGCATAACGCATAACGCTTAACGCATAACTCATAACGCATAACGCATAACGCATAACGCATAACGGATCACGCATTACTCATAACGCATAACGCATAACGGATCACGCATTTCTCATAACGCATAACGCATAACGGATCACGCATTACTCATAACGCATAACGCATAACGCATAACGTATCACGCGTTACTCATAACGCATAACGCATAACGCATAACGCATAACGCATAGCGCTAACGCATAACGCATAACGCATAACGCATAACGGATCACGTAATACTCATAACGCATAAAGCATAACGGATCACGCATTTCTCATAACGCATAACGCATAACGCATAACGCATAACGCATAACGCATAACGCATAACGCATAACGCATAATGCATATCGCATAATGCATAACGCATAACGCATAACGCATAACGCATAACGCATAACGCATAACGCATAACGCATTACGCATATCGCATAACGCATAACGCATAACGCGTAACGGATCTCGCATTACTCATAACGCATAACGCATAACGCATGACGGATCACGCATTACTCATAACGCATAACGGATGACGCATTCCGCATAACGCATAACGCATAACGCATAACGCTTAACGCATGACCCATAGCGCATAACGCATTACGCGTAACGCATAACGCATAACGCATAAAGCATTACGCATAACGGTTCACGCATTACTCATAACCCATAACGCATAACGCATAACGCATAACGCATAACGCATAACGCATAACGCATAACGCATAACGCATAATGCATAACGCATAACGCATAACGCATAACGCAAATCGCATAACGCATAACGCATAACGCATAACGTATAACGCATAACTCATAACGCATAACGCTTAACGTAAAACGCATAACGCATAGCGGATAACGCACAACGCATAACACATAACGCATAACTCATAACGCATAACGCATAACTTAAAACGCATAACGCATAGCGGATAACGCATAACACATAACGCATAACGCATAACTTAAAACGCATAACGCATAGCGGATAACGCACAACGCATAACACATAACGCATAACGCATAACGCATAACGCATAACGCATAACGCATAACGCATAACGCATAACGCATAACGCATAACGCATAAAGCATAACGCATAACGGATAACGCATAACGCATAACGCATAACGCATAACGCATAACGCATAACGCATAACGCATAACGCATAACGCATAACGCATAACGCATTACGCATAACGCATAACGCATAACGCATAACGCATAACGGATCACGCATTACTCATAACTCATAACGCATAACGGATCACGCATTTCTCATAACGCATAACGCATAACGCATAACGCATAACGCATATCGCATAACGCATAACGCATAACGCATAACGCATAACGCATAACGCATAACGCATAACGCATAACGCATAACGCATAACGCATAACGCATAACGCATAACGCATAACGCATAACGCATAACGCATAACGCGTAACGGATCTCGCATTACTCATAACGCATAACGCAAAACGCATAACGCCTAACGCATAACGCATGACGGATCACGCATTACTCATAACGCAGAACGGATGATTCATTCCGCATAACGCATAACGCATAACGCATAACGCTTAACGCATGACCCATAGCGCATAACGCATTACGCGTAACGCATAACGCATAACGCATAAAGCCTAACGCATAATGGATCACGCATTACTCATAACCCATAACGCATAACGCCTAACGCATAACGCATGACGGATCACGCATTACTCATAACGCATAACGGATGA
The DNA here is from genome assembly GCA_916610235.2 of Lasioglossum morio. NCBI lineage: Eukaryota > Metazoa > Arthropoda > Insecta > Hymenoptera > Halictidae > Lasioglossum > Lasioglossum morio. Next base: position 209,638 of record CAKAJA020000138.1, on the reverse strand, counting down.
CGCATTCCGCATAACGCATAACGCATAACGCATAACGCTTAACGCATGACCCATAGCGCATAACGCATTATGCGTAACGCATAACGCATAAAGCATTACGCATAACGGATCACGCATTACTCATAACCCATAACGCATAACGCATAACGCATAACGCATAGCGCATAACGCATAACACTTAACGGATCACGCATTACTCATAACGCATAACGCATAACGCATAACCCATAACGCATAACGCATAAAGCAAAACGCATAACGCATAACGCATAACGCATGACTCATAACGCACAACCCATAACGCATAACGCATAACGGATCACGCATTACTCATAACGCATAACGCATAACGCATAACGCATAACGCACAACGCATAACACATAACGCATAACGCATAACGCATAACGAATAACGCATAACCCATAACGCATAACGCATAACGCATAACCCAAATCGCATAACGCATAACGCATAACGCATAACCCATAACGTATAACGCATAACTCATAACGCATAACGCATAACGTAAAACGCATAACGCATAGCGGATAACGCACAACGCATAATGCATAAAGCATAACGCATAACGCATAACGCATAACGCATAACGCATAACGCATAACGCATAACGCATAACGCATAACGCATTGCGGATCACGCATTACTCATAACGCATAACGGATGACGCATTCCGCATAACGCATAACGCATAACGCATAACGCTTAACGCATGACCCATAGCGCATAACGCATTACGCGTAACGCATAACGCATAACGCATAAAGCATTACGCATAACGGATCACGCATTACTCATAACCCATAACGCATAACGCATAACGCATAACGCATAGCGCATAACGCATAACACATAACGGATCACGCATTACTCATAACGCATAACGCATAACGCATAACCCATAACGCATAACGCATAAAGCAAAACGCATAACGCATAACGCATAACGCATGACTCATAACGCACAACCCATAACGCATAACGCATAACGCATAACGGATCACGCATTACTCATAACGCATAACGCATAACGCATAACGCATAACGCATAACGCATAACGCATAACGCATAACGCATAACGCATAACGCATAACGCATAACGCATAACGCATAACGCATAACGCATAACGCATAACGCATAACGCATAACGCATAACGGATCACGCATTACTTATAACGCATAACGCATAACGGATCACGCATTTCTCATTACGCATAACGCATAACGCATAACGCATAACGCATAACGCATAACGCATAACGCATAACGCATAACGCATAACGCATAACGCATAACGCATAACGCATAACGCATAACTCATAACGCATAACGCATAACGCATAACGCATAACGCATAACGCATAACGCATAACGCATAACGCATAACGCATAACGCATAACGCATAACGCATAACGCATAACGCATAACGCATAACGCATAACGCATAACGCATAACGCATAACGCATAACGCATAACGCATAACGCATAACGCATAACGCATAACGCATAACGCATAACGCATAACGCATAACGCATAACGCATAACGCATAACGCATAACGCATTACGCATAACGCATAACGCATAACGCATAACGCATAACGGATCACGCATTACTCATAACTCATAACGCATAACGGATCACGCATTTCTCATAACGCATAACGCATAACGCATAACGCATAACGCATATCGCATAACGCATAACGCATAACGCATAACGCATAACGCATAACGCATAACGCATAACGCATAACGCATAACGCATAACGCATAACGCATAACGCATAACGCATAACGCATAACGCATAACGCATAACGCGTAACGGATCTCGCATTACTCATAACGCATAACGCAAAACGCATAACGCCTAACGCATAACGCATGACGGATCACGCATTACTCATAACGCAGAACGGATGATTCATTCCGCATAACGCATAACGCATAACGCATAACGCTTAACGCATGACCCATAGCGCATAACGCATTACGCGTAACGCATAACGCATAACGCATAAAGCCTAACGCATAATGGATCACGCATTACTCATAACCCATAACGCATAACGCCTAACGCATAACGCATGACGGATCACGCATTACTCATAACGCATAACGGATGACGCATTCCGCATAACGCATAACGCATAACGCATAACGCTTAACGCATGACCCATAGCGCATAACGCATTATGCGTAACGCATAACGCATAAAGCATTACGCATAACGCTTAACGCATGACCCATAGCGCATAACGCATTATGCGTAACGCATAACGCATAAAGCATTACGCATAACGGATCACGCATTACTCATAACCCATAACGCATAACGCATAACGCATAACGCATAGCGCATAACGCATAACACTTAACGGATCACGCATTACTCATAACGCATAACGCATAACGCATAACCCATAACGCATAACGCATAAAGCAAAACGCATAACGCATAACGCATAACGCATGACTCATAACGCACAACCCATAACGCATAACGCATAACGGATCACGCATTACTCATAACTCATAACGCATAACGGATCACGCATTTCTCATAACGCATAACGCATAACGCATAACGCATAACGCATATCGCATAACGCATAACGCATAACGCATAACGCATAACGCATAACGCATAACGCATAACGCATAACGCATAACGCATAACGCATAACGCATAACGCATAACGCATAACGCATAACGCATAACGCATAACGCATAACGCGTAACGGATCTCGCATTACTCATAACGCATAACGCAAAACGCATAACGCCTAACGCATAACGCATGACGGATCACGCATTACTCATAACGCAGAACGGATGATTCATTCCGCATAACGCATAACGCATAACGCATAACGCTTAACGCATGACCCATAGCGCATAACGCATTACGCGTAACGCATAACGCATAACGCATAAAGCCTAACGCATAATGGATCACGCATTACTCATAACCCATAACGCATAACGCCTAACGCATAACGCATGACGGATCACGCATTACTCATAACGCATAACGGATGACGCATTCCGCATAACGCATAACGCATAACGCATAACGCTTAACGCATGACCCATAGCGCATAACGCATTATGCGTAACGCATAACGCATAAAGCATTACGCATAACGGATCACGCATTACTCATAACCCATAACGCATAACGCATAACGCATAACGCATAGCGCATAACGCATAACACTTAACGGATCACGCATTACTCATAACGCATAACGCATAACGCATAACCCATAACGCATAACGCATAAAGCAAAACGCATAACGCATAACGCATAACGCATGACTCATAACGCACAACCCATAACGCATAACGCATAACGGATCACGCATTACTCATAACGCATAACGCATAACGCATAACGCATAACGCATAACACATAACGCATAACGCATAACGCATAACGAATAACGCATAACCCATAACGCATAACGCATAACGCATAACCCAAATCGCATAACGCATAACGCATAACGCATAACCCATAACGTATAACGCATAACTCATAACGCATAACGCATAACGTAAAACGCATAACGCATAGCGGATAACGCACAACGCATAATGCATAAAGCATAACGCATAACGCATAACGCATAACGCATAACGCATAACGCATAACGCATAACGCATAACGCATTGCGGATCACGCATTACTCATAACGCATAACGGATGACGCATTCCGCATAACGCATAACGCATAACGCATAACGCTTAACGCATGACCCATAGCGCATAACGCATTACGCGTAACGCATAACGCATAACGCATAAAGCATTACGCATAACGGATCACGCATAACGCATAACGCATAACGCATAACGCATAACGCATAACGCATAACGCATAACGCATAACACATAACGGATCACGCATTACTCATAACGCATAACGCATAACGCATAACCCATAACGCATAACGCATAAAGCAAAACGCATAACGCATAACGCATAACGCATGACTCATAACGCACAACCCATAACGCATAACGCATAACGCATAACGGATCACGCATTACTCATAACGCATAACGCATAACGCATAACGCATAACGCATAACGCATAACGCATAACGCATAACGCATAACGCATAACGCATAACGCATAACGCATAACGCATAACGCATAACGCATAACGCATAACGCATAACGCATAACGGATCACGCATTACTTATAACGCATAACGCATAACGGATCACGCATTTCTCATTACGCATAACGCATAACGCATAACGCATAACGCATAACGCATAACGCATAACGCATAACGCATAACGCATAACGCATAACGCATAACGCATAACGCATAACGCATAACTCATAACGCATAACGCATAACGCATAACGCATAACGCATAACGCATAACGCATAACGCATAACGCATAACGCATAACGCATAACGCATAACGCATAACGCATAACGCATAACGCATAACGCATAACGCATAACGCATAACGCATAACGCATAACGCATAACGCATAACGCATAACGCATAACGCATAACGCATAACGCATAACGCATAACGCATAACGCATAACGCAAAAAGCATAACGCATAACGCATAAAGCATACCGCATAACGCATAACGCATAATGCATAACGCATAACGGATCACGCATTACTCATAACGCATAACGCATAACGGATCACGCATTACTCATAACGCATAACGCATAACGCATAACGCATAACGCATAACGCATGACTCATAACGCACAACCCATAACGCATTACGCATAACGCAAATCGCATAACGCATAACGCATAACGCATAACGCATAACGCATAACGCATAACGCATAACGCATAACGCATAACGCATAACGCATAACGCATAACGCATAACGCATAACGCATAACGCATAACCCATAACGCATAACGCATAAAGCAAAACGCATAACGCATAACGCATGACTCATAACGCACAACCCATAACGCATTACGCATAACGCAAATCGCATAACGCATAACGCATAACGCATAACGCATAACGCATAACGCATAACGCATAACGCATAACGCATAACGCATAACGCATAACGCATAACGCATAACGCATAACGCATAACGCATAACGCATAACGCATAACGCATAACGCATAACGCATAGCGCATAACGCATAACGCATAACGCATAACGCATAACGCATAACGCATAACGCATAACGCAAAACGCGTAACGCATAACGCATAACGCATTACACATAACGGATCACGCATTACTCATAACGCATAACGCATAACGCATAACCCATAACGCATAACGCATAAAGCAAAACGCATAACGCATAACGCATAACGCATAACGCATAACGCATAACGCATAACGCATAACGCATAACGGATCACGCATTACTCATAACGCATAACGCATAACGCATAACGCATATCGCATAACGCATAACGCATAACGCATAACGCATAACGCATAACGCATAACGCATAACGCATAACGCATAACGCATAACGCTTAACGCATAACTCATAACGCATAACGCATAACGCATAACGCATAACGGATCACGCATTACTCATAACGCATAACGCATAACGGATCACGCATTTCTCATAACGCATAACGCATAACGGATCACGCATTACTCATAACGCATAACGCATAACGCATAACGCATAACGCATAACGCATAACGCATAACGCATAACGCATAACGCATAACGCATAACGCATAACGCATAACGCATAACGCATAACGCATAACGCATAACGCATAACTCATAACGCATAACGCATAACGCATAACGCATAACGCATAACGCATAACGCATAACGCATCACGCATAACGCATAACTCAAATCGCATAACGCATAACGCATAACGCATAACGCATAACGCATAACGCATAACGCATAACGCATAACGCATAACGCATAACGCATAACGCATAACGCATAACGGATCACGCATTACTCATAACCCATAACGCATAACGCATAACGCATAACGCATAACGCATAACGCATAACGCATAACGCATAACGCATAACGCGTAACGGATCTCGCATTACTCATAACGCATAACTCAAAACGCATAACGCCTAACGCATAACGCATGACGGATCACGCATTACTCATAACGCAGAACGGATGACGCATTCCGCATAACGCATAACGCTTAACGCATAACGCATAACGCATAACGCATAACGCATAACGCATAACGGATAACGCATAACGCATAACGCATAACGCATAACGCATAACGCATAACGCATAACGCATAACGCATAACGTTTAACGCATGACCCATAGCGCATAACGCATTACGCGTAACGCATAACGCATTACGCGTAACGCATAAAGCATAACGCATAACGGATCACGCATTACTCATAACCCATAACGCATAACGTATAACGCAAAGCGCATAACGCATAATGCATAAAGCATAACGCATAACGCATAACGCATTACGCGTAACGCATAACGCATTACGCGTAACGCATAACGCATAACGCATAAAGCATAACGCATAACGGATCACGCATTACTCATAACGCATAACGCATAACGCATAACGCATAACGCATAACGCATAACGCATAACGCATAACGCATAACGCATAACGCATAACGCATAACGCATAACGCATAACGCATAACGCATAACGCATAACGCATAACGCATAACGCATAACGCATAACGCATAACGCATAACGCATAACGCATAACGCATAACGCATAACGCATAACGCATAACGCATAACGCATAACGCATAACGCATAACGCATAACGCATAAAGCATACCGCATAACGCATAACGCATAATGCATAACGCATAACGCATAACGGATCACGCATTACTCATAACGCATAACGCATAACGGATCACGCATTACTCATAACGCATAACGCATAACGCATAACGCATAACGGATCTCGCATTTCTCATAACGCATAACGCATAACGCATAACGCATAACGCATAACGCATAACGCATAACGCATAACGCATAACGCATAACGCATAACCCATAACGCATAACGCATAAAGCAAAACGCATAACGCATAACGCATGACTCATAACGCACAACCCATAACGCATTACGCATAACGCAAATCGCATAACGCATAACGCATAACGCATAACGCATAACGCATAACGCATAACGCATAACGCATAACGCATAACGCATAACGCATAACGCATAACGCATAACGCATAACGCATAACGCATAACGCATAACGCATAACGCATAACGCATAACGCATAGAGCATAACGCATAACGCATAACGCATAACGCATAACGCATAACGCATAACGCAAAACGCGTAACGCATAACGCATAACGCATTACACATAACGGATCACGCATTACTCATAACGCATAACGCATAACGCATAACCCATAACGCATAACGCATAAAGCAAAACGCATAACGCATAACGCATAACGCATAACGCATAACGCATAACGCATAACGGATCACGCATTACTCATAACGCATAACGCATAACGCATAACGCATATCGCATAACGCATAACGCATAACGCATAACGCATAACGCATAACGCATAACGCATAACGCTTAACGCATAACTCATAACGCATAACGCATAACGCATAACGGATCACGCATTACTCATAACGCATAACGCATAACGGATCACGCATTTCTCATAACGCATAACGCATAACGGATCACGCATTACTCATAACGCATAACGCATAACGCATAACGTATCACGCGTTACTCATAACGCATAACGCATAACGCATAACGCATAACGCATAACGCATAGCGCTAACGCATAACGCATAACGCATAACGCATAACGGATCACGTAATACTCATAACGCATAAAGCATAACGGATCACGCATTTCTCATAACGCATAACGCATAACGCATAACGCATAACGCATAACGCATAACGCATAACGCATAACGCATAACGCATAACGCATAATGCATATCGCATAATGCATAAAGCATAACGCATAACGCATAACGCATAACGCATAACGCATAACGCATAACGCATAACGCATTACGCATATCGCATAACGCATAACGCATAACGCGTAACGGATCTCGCATTACTCATAACGCATAACGCATAACGCATGACGGATCACGCATTACTCATAACGCATAACGGATGATGCATTCCGCATAACGCATAACGCAAAACGCATAACGCCTAACGCATAACGCATGACGGATCACGCATTACTCATAACGCATAACGGATGACGCATTCCGCATAACGCATAACGCATAACGCATAACGCTTAACGCATGACTCATAGCGCATAACGCATTACGCGTAACGCATAACGCATAACGCATAAAGCATTACGCATAACGGATCACGCATTACTCATAACCCATAACGCATAACGCATAACGCATAACGCATAGCGCATAACGCATAACACATAACGGATCACGCATAACTCATAATGCATAACGCATAACGCATAACCCATAACGCATAACGCATAAAGCAAAACGCATAACGCATAACGCATAACGCATGACTCATAACGCACAACCCATAACGCATAACGCATAACGCATAACGGATCACGCATTACTCATAACGCATCACGCATAACGCATAACGCAAATCGCATAACGCATAACGCATAACGCATAACGCATAACGTATAATGCATAACTCATAACGCATAACGCTTAACGTAAAACGCATAACGCATAGCGGATAACGCACAACGCATAACACATAACGCATAACTCATAACGCATAACGCATAACTTAAAACGCATAACGCATAGCGGATAACGCACAACGCATAACACATAACGCATAACGCATAACTTAAAACGCATAACGCATAGCGGATAACGCACAACGCATAACACATAACGCATAACGCATAACGCATAACGCATAACGCATAACGCATAACGCATAACGCATAACGCATAACGCATAACGGATAACGCATAACGCATAACGCATAACGCATAACGCATAACGCATAACGCATAACGCATAACGCATAACGCATAACGCATAACGCATAACGCATAACGCATAACGCATTACGCATAACGCATAACGCATAACGCATAACGCATAACGGATCACGCATTACTCATAACTCATAACGCATAACGGATCACGCATTTCTCATAACGCATAACGCATAACGCATAACGCATAACGCATAACGCATATCGCATAACGCATAACGCATAACGCATAACGCATAACGCATAACGCATAACGCATAACGCATAACGCATAACGCATAACGCATAACGCATAACGCATAACGCGTAACGGATCTCGCATTACTCATAACGCATAACGCAAAACGCATAACGCCTAACGCATAACGCATGACGGATCACGCATTCCTCATAACGCAGAACGGATGATTCATTCCGCATAACGCATAACGCATAACGCATAACGCTTAACGCATGACCCATAGCGCATAACGCATTACGCGTAACGCATAACGCATAACGCATAAAGCATAACGCATAACGGATCACGCATTACTCATAACCCATAACGCATAACGCAAAACGCATAACGCCTAACGCATAACGCATGACGGATCACGCATTACTCATAACGCATAACGGATGACGCATTCCGCATAACGCATAACGCATAACGCATAACGCATAACGCATAACGCATAACGGATCACGCGTTACTCATAACGCATAACGCATAACGCATAACGCATAACGCATTTCTCATAACGCATAACGCATAACGCATAACGGATCACGCGTTACTCATAACGCATAACGCATAACGCATAACGCATAACGCATAACGCCTAACGCATAACGCATGACGGATCACGCATTACTCATAACGCATAACGGATGACGCATTCCGCATAACGCATAACGCATAACGCATAACGCTTAACGCATGACCCATAGCGCATAACGCATTACGCGTAACGCATAACGCATAAAGCATTACGCATAACGGATCACGCATTACTCATAACCCATAACGCATAACGCATAACGCATAACGCATAGCGCATAACGCATAACACTTAACGGATCACGCATTACTCATAACGCATAACGCATAACGCATAACCCATAACGCATAACGCATAACGCATAACGCATAACGCATAACGCATAACGCATGACTCATAACGCACAACCCATAACGCATAACGCATAACGGATCACGCATTACTCATAACGCATAACGCATAACGCATAACGCATAACGCATAACGCATAACGCATAACGCATAACGCATAACGCATAACGCATAACGCATAACGCATAACGCATAACGCATAACGCATAACGAATAACGCATAACCCATAACGCATAACGCATAACGCATAACGCATAACCCAAATCGCATAACGCATAACGCATAACGCATAACCCATAACGTATAACGCATAACTCATAACGCATAACGCATAACGTAAAACGCATAACGCATAGCGGATAACGCACAACGCATAACACATAACGCATAACGCATAACGCATAACGCATAAAGCATAACGCATAACGGATCTCGCATTACTCATAACGCATAACGCAAAACGCATAACGCCTAACGCATAACGCATGACGGATCACGCATTACTCATAACGCATAACGGATGACGCATTCCGCATAACGCATAACGCATAACGCATAACGCATAACGCATAACGCTTAACGCATGACCCATAGCGCATAACGCATTACGCGTAACGCATAACGCATTACGCGTAACGCATAACGCATAACGCATAAAGCATAACGCATAACGGATCACGCATTACTCATAACCCATAACGCATAACGTATAACGCATAGCGCATAACGCATAATGCATAAAGCATAACGCATAACGCATAACGCATAACGCATAACGCTTAATGCATAACGCATAACGGATCACGCATTACTCACAACGCATAACGCATAACGGATCACGCATTACTCATAACGCATAACGCATAACGCATAACGGATCACGCATTACTCATAACGCATAACGCATAACGCATAACGCATAACGCATAACGCATAACGCATAACACATAACGCATAACGGGTCACGCATTTCTCATAACGCATAACGCATAACGCATAACGCATAACGCATAACGCATAACGCATAACGCATAACGCATAACGCATAACGCTTAATGCATGACCCATAGCGCATAACGCATTACGCGTAACGCATAACGCATTACGCGTAACGCGTAACGCATAACGCATTACGCGTAACGCATAACGCATAACGCATAAAGCATAACGCATAACGGATCACGCATTACTCATAACGCATAACGCATAACGCATAACGCATAAAACATAACGCCTAACGCATAACGCATGACGGATCACGCATTACTCATAACGCATAACGGATGACGCATTCCGCATAACGCATAACGCATAACGCATAACGCATAACGCATAACGCATAACGCTTAACGCATGACCCATAGCGCATAACGCATTACGCGTAACGCATAACGCATTACGCGTAACGCATAACGCATAACGCATAAAGCATAACGCATAACGGATCACGCATTACTCATAACCCATAACGCATAACGTATAACGCATAGCGCATAACGCATAATGCATAAAGCATAACGCATAACGCATAACGCATTACGCGTAACGCATAACGCATTACGCGTAACGCATAACGCATTACGCGTAACGCATAACGCATAACGCATAAAGCATAACGCATAACGGATCACGCATTACTCATAACCCATAACGCATAACGTATAACGCATAGCGCATAACGCATAATGCATAAAGCATAACGCATAACGCATAACGCATAACGCATAACGCTTAATGCATAACGCATAACGGATCACGCATTACTCACAACGCATAACGCATAACGGATCACGCATTAGTCATAACGCTTAACGCATAACGCATAACGGATCACGCATTACTCATAACGCATAACGCATAACGCATAACGCATAACGCATAACGCATAACGCATAACACATAACGCATAACGGATCACGCATTTCTCATAACGCATAACGCATAACGCATAACGCATAACTCATAACGCATAACGCATAACTCATAACGCATAACGCATAACGCATAACGCATAACGCATAACGCATCACGCATAACGCTTAACGCATAACGCATAACGCATAACGCATAACGCATAACGCATAACGGATCACGCATAACGCATAACGCATAACGCGTAACGCATAACGCATAACGCATACCGGATCACGCATTACTCATAACGCGTAACGCATAACGCATAACGCATAACGCATATCGCATAACGCATAACGCAAATAGCATAACGCATAACGCATAACGCATAACGCATAACGCATAACGCTTAACGCATGACCCATAGCGCATAACGCATTACGCGTAACGCATAACGCATAACGCATAAAGCATAACGCATAACGGATCACGCATTACTCATAACCCATAACGCATAACGCAAAACGCATAACGCCTAACGCATAACGCATGACGGATCACGCATTACTCATAACGCATAACGGATGACGCATTCCGCATAACGCATAACGCATAACGCATAACGCATAACGCATAACGCATAACGCATAACGCATAACGCATAACGCATAAAGCATAACGCATAACGCATATCGGATCACGCATTTCTCATAACGCATAACGCATAACGCATAACGGATCACGCGTTACTCATAACGCATAACGCATAACGCATAACGCATAACGCATAACGCCTAACGCATAACGCATGACGGATCACGCATTACTCATAACGCATAACGGATGACGCATTCCGCATAACGCATAACGCATAACGCATAACGCTTAACGCATGACCCATAGCGCATAACGCATTACGCGTAACGCATAACGCATAAAGCATTACGCATAACGGATCACGCATTACTCATAACCCATAACGCATAACGCATAACGCATAACGCATAGCGCATAACGCATAACACTTAACGGATCACGCATTACTCATAACGCATAACGCATAACGCATAACCCATAACGCATAACGCATAAAGCAAAACGCATAACGCATAACGCATAACGCATGACTCATAACGCACAACCCATAACGCATAACGCATAACGGATCACGCATTACTCATAACGCATAACGCATAACGCATAACGCATAACGCATAACGCATAACGCATAACGCATAACGCATAACGCATAACGCATAACGAATAACGCATAACCCATAACGCATAACGCATAACGCATAACGCATAACCCAAATCGCATAACGCATAACGCATAACGCATAACCCATAACGTATAACGCATAACTCATAACGCATAACGCATAACGTAAAACGCATAACGCATAGCGGATAACGCACAACGCATAACACATAACGCATAACGCATAACGCATAACGCATAAAGCATAACGCATAACGGATCTCGCATTACTCATAACGCATAACGCAAAACGCATAACGCCTAACGCATAACGCATGACGGATCACGCATTACTCATAACGCATAACGGATGACGCATTCCGCATAACGCATAACGCATAACGCATAACGCATAACGCTTAACGCATGACCCATAGCGCATAACGCATTACGCGTAACGCATAACGCATAACGCATAACGCATAACGCTTAACGCATGACCCATAGCGCATAACGCATTATGCGTAACGCATAACGCATAAAGCATTACGCATAACGGATCACGCATTACTCATAACCCATAACGCATAACGCATAACGCATAACGCATAGCGCATAACGCATAACACTTAACGGATCACGCATTACTCATAACGCATAACGCATAACGCATAACCCATAACGCATAACGCATAAAGCAAAACGCATAACGCATAACGCATAACGCATGACTCATAACGCACAACCCATAACGCATAACGCATAACGGATCACGCATTACTCATAACGCATAACGCATAACGCATAACGCATAACGCACAACGCATAACACATAACGCATAACGCATAACGCATAACGAATAACGCATAACCCATAACGCATAACGCATAACGCATAACCCAAATCGCATAACGCATAACGCATAACGCATAACCCATAACGTATAACGCATAACTCATAACGCATAACGCATAACGTAAAACGCATAACGCATAGCGGATAACGCACAACGCATAACACATAACGCGTAACGCATAACGCATAACGCATAAAGCATAACGCATAACGGATCACGCATTACTCATAACCCATAACGCATAACGTATAACGCATAGCGCATAACGCATAATGCATAAAGCATAACGCATAACGCATAACGCATAACGCATAACGCTTAATGCATAACGCATAACGGATCACGCATTACTCACAACGCATAACGCATAACGGATCACGCATTACTCATAACGCATAACGCATAACGCATAACGGATCACGCATTACTCATAACGCATAACGCATAACGCATAACGCATAACACATAACGCATAACGGATCACGCATTTCTCATAACGCATAACGCATAACGCATAACGCATAACGCATAACGCATAACGCATAACGCATAACGCATAACGCTTAACGCATGACCCATAGCGCATAACGCATTACGCGTAACGCATAACGCATAACGGATCACGCATTACTCATAACCCATAACGCATAACGTATAACGCATAGCGCATAACGCATAATGCATAAAGCATAACGCATAACGCATAACGCATTACGCGTAACGCATAACGCATTACGCGTAACGCATAACGCATAACGCATAAAGCATAACGCATAACGGATCACGCATTACTCATAACGCATAACGCATTACGCGTAACGCATAACGCATAACGCATAAAGCATAACGCATAACGGATCACGCATTACTCATAACCCATAACGCATAACGTATAACGCATAGCGCATAACGCATAATGCATAAAGCATAACGCATAACGCATAACGCATAACGCATAACGCTTAATGCATAACGCATAACGGATCACGCATTACTCACAACGCATAACGCATAACGGATCACGCATTACTCATAACGCATAACGCATAACGCATAACGGATCACGCATTACTCATAACGCATAACGCATAACGCATAACGCATAACGCATAACGCATAACGCATAACACATAACGCATAACGGGTCACGCATTACTCATAACGCATAACGCATAACGCATAACGCATAACGCATAACGCATAACGCATAACGCATAACGCATAACGCATAACGCTTAATGCATGACCCATAGCGCATAACGCATTACGCGTAACGCATAACGCATTACGCGTAACGCATAAAGCATAACGCATAACGGATCACGCATTACTCATAACCCATAACGCATAACGTATAACGCATAGCGCATAACGCATAATGCATAAAGCATAACGCATAACGCATAACGCATTACGCGTAACGCATAACGCATTACGCGTAACGCATAACGCATAACGCATAAAGCATAACGCATAACGGATCACGCATTACTCATAACGCATAACGCATAACGCATAACGCATAAAACATAACGCCTAACGCATAACGCATGACGGATCACGCATTACTCATAACGCATAACGGATGACGCATTCCGCATAACGCATAACGCATAACGCATAACGCATAACGCATAACGCATAACGCTTAACGCATGACCCATAGCGCATAACGCATTACGCGTAACGCATAACGCATTACGCGTAACGCATAACGCATAACGCATAAAGCATAACGCATAACGGATCACGCATTACTCATAACCCATAACGCATAACGTATAACGCATAGCGCATAACGCATAATGCATAAAGCATAACGCATAACGCATAACGCATTACGCGTAACGCATAACGCATTACGCGTAACGCATAACGCATAACGCATAAAGCATAACGCATAACGGATCACGCATTACTCATAACCCATAACGCATAACGTATAACGCATAGCGCATAACGCATAATGCATAAAGCATAACGCATAACGCATAACGCATAACGCATAACGCTTAATGCATAACGCATAACGGATCACGCATTACTCACAACGCATAACGCATAACGGATCACGCATTAGTCATAACGCATAACGCATAACGCATAACGGATCACGCATTACTCATAACGCATAACGCATAACGCATAACGCATAACGCATAACGCATAACGCATAACGCATAACACATAACGCATAACGGATCACGCATTTCTCATAACGCATAACGCATAACGCATAACGCATAACTCATAACGCATAACGCATAACTCATAACGCATAACGCATAACGCATAACGCATAACGCATAACGCATCACGCATAACGCATAACGCATAACGCATAACGCATAACGCATAACGCATAACGCATAACGGATCACGCATAACGCATAACGCATAACGCGTAACGCATAACGCATAACGCATACCGGATCACGCATTACTCATAACGCGTAACGCATAACGCATAACGCATAACGCATATCGCATAACGCATAACGCAAATAGCATAACGCATAACGCATAACGCATAACGCATAACGCATAACGGATCACGCATTACTCATTACGCATAACGCATAACGGATCACGCATCACTCATAACGCATAACGCATAACGCATAACTCATAACGCATAACGCATAACTCATAACGCATAACGCATAACGCATAACGCATAACGCATAACGCATCACGCATAACGCATAACGCATAACGCATAACGCATAACGCATAACGCATAACGGATCACGCATAACGCATAACGCATAACGCGTAACGCATAACGCATAACGCATACCGGATCACGCATTACTCATAACGCGTAACGCATAACGCATAACGCATAACGCATATCGCATAACGCATAACGCAAATAGCATAACGCATAACGCATAACGCATAACGCATAACGGATCACGCATTACTCATTACGCATAACGCATAACGGATCACGCATTACTCATAACGCATAACGCATAACGCATAACGCATAACGCATAACGCATAACACATAACGCATAACGGATCACGCATTTCTCATAACGCATAACGCATAACGCATAACGCATAACTCATAACGCATAACGCATAACTCATAACGCATAACGCATAACGCATAACGCATAACGCATAACGCATAACGCATCACGCATAACGCATAACGCATAACGCATAACGCATAACGCATAACGCATAACGCATAACGGATCACGCATAACGCATAACGCATAACGCATAACGCACAACGCATAACGCATAACGCATAATGCATAACGCATAACGCATAACGCGTAACGCATAACGCATAACGCATACCGGATCACGCATTACTCATAACGCGTAACGCATAACGCATAACGCATAACGCATATCGCATAACGCATAACGCAAATAGCATAACGCATAACGCATAACGCATAACGCATAACGCATAACGCATAACGGATCACGCATTACTCATTACGCATAACGCATAACGGATCACGCATCACTCATAACGCATAACGCATAGCGCATAACGCATAACGCATAACGCACAACGCATAACGCATAACGCATAACGCATAACGCATGGCGCATAGCGCATTACTCATAACGCATAACGCATAACGCTTAACGGATCACGCATTACTCATAACGCATAACGCATAACGCATAACGCATAACGCATAACGCATAACGCATAAACATAACGGATCACGCATTACTCATAATGCATAAGGCATTACTCATAACGCATAACGCAAAACGCAATAACGCATAACGCATAACGCATAACGCATAAGGCATAACGCATATAGCATAACGCATAAGGCATAACGCAATTAGCATAACGCATAATGCATAACTCATAACGCATAACGCATAACGCATAACGCATAACGCATAAAGCATAACGGATCACGCATTACTCATAATGCATAAGGCATTACTCATAACGCATAACGCATAACGCATAACGCATAACGCATAACGCATAACGCATAACGCATAACGCATAACGCATAACGCATAACGCATAACGCATAACGCATAACGCATAACGCCTAACGGATCACGTATAACGGATCACGCATAACGGATCACGCATTATTCATATCGCATAACGCATAACGCATAACGCATAACGCATAACGCATAACGCATAACGCATAACGCATAACGCATAACGCATAACGCATAACGCATAACGCATAACGCATATAGCATAACGCATAACGCATAACGCATAACGCATAACGCATAACGCATAACGCATAAAGCATAACGGATCACGCATTACTCATAATGCATAAGGCATTACTCATAACGCATAACGCAAAACGCATAACGCATAACGCAAAACGCATAACGCATAACGCATAACGCATAACGCATAACGCATAACGCATAACGCATAACGCATAACGCATAACGCATAACGAATAACGCATAACGCATAACGCATAACGCATAACGCATAACGCATAACGCATAACGCCTAACGCATAACGCATAACGCATAACGCATAACGCATAACGCATAACGCATAACGCATAACGCACAACGCATAACGCATAACTCATAACGCATAACGCATAGCGCATAACGAATAACGCAAAACGCAATAACGCATAACGCATAACGCACAACGCATAAGGCATAACGCATATAGCATAACGCATAATGCATAACACATAACGCATAACGCATAACGCATAACGCATAACGCATAACGCATAACGGATCACGCATTACTCATAACGCATAAGGCATTACTCATAACGCATAACGCATAACGCATAACGCATAACGCATAACGCATAACGAATAACGCATAACGCATAACGCATAACGCATAACGCATAACGCATAACGCCTAACGCATAACGCATAACGCATAACGCATAACGCATAACGCATAACGCATAACGCATAACGCATAAAGCATAACGGATCACGCATTACTCATAATGCATAAGGCATTACTCATAACGCATAACGCAAAACGCATAACGCATAACGCATAACGCATAACGCATAACGCATAACGCATAACGCATAACGCATAACGGATCACGCATTACTCATAATGCATAAGGCATTACTCATAACGCATAACGCAAAACGCAATAACGCATAACGCATAACGCATAACGCATAAGGCATAACGCATATAGCATAACGCATAAGGCATAACGCATATAGCATAACGCATAATGCATAACTCATAACGCATAACGCATAACGCATAACGCATAACGCATAACGGATCACGCATAACGGATCACGCATAACGGATCACGCATTATTCATAACGCATAACGCATAACGCATAACGCATAACGCATAACGCATAACGCATAACGCATAACGCATAACGCATAACGCATAACGCATAACGCATAACGCATAACGCATATAGCATAACGCATAACGCATAACGCATAACGCATAACGCATAACACATAACGCATAAAGCATAACGGATCACGCATTACTCATAATGCATAAGGCATTACTCATAACGCATAACGCAAAACGCATAACGCATAACGCAAAACGCATAACGCATAACGCATAACGCATAACGCATAACGCATAACGCATAACGCATAACGCACAACGCATAACGCATAACGAATAACGCATAACGCATAACGCATAACGCATAACGCATAACGCATAACGCATAACGCATAACGCATAACGCATAACGCATAACGCATAACGCATAACGCATAACGCATAACGCATAACGCATAACGCATAACGCATAACGGATCACGCATTACTCATAACGCATAAGGCATTACTCATAACGCATAACGCATAACGCATAACGCATAACGCATAACGCATAACGCATAACGCATAACGCATAACGCATAACGCATAACGCATAACGCACAACGCATAACGCACAACGCATAACGCATAACGCATAACGCATAACGCATAACGCAAAACGGATAACGCATAACGCATAGCGCATAACGCATAACGCATAACGCATAACGGATCACGCATTACTCATAACGCATAACGCATAACGCATAACGCATAACGCATAACGGATCACGCATAACGCATAACGGATCACGCATTACTCATAACGCATAACGCATAACGCATAGCGCATAACGCATAACGCATAACGGATCACGCATTACTCATAACGCGTAACGCATAACGCATAACGCATAACGCATAACGCATAACGCATAACGCATAACGCATAACGCATAACGCATAACGCATAACGCATAACGCATAACGCATAACGCATAACGCATAACGCATGGCGCATAGCGCATTACTCATAACGCATAACGCATAACGCTTAACGGATCACGCATTACTCATAACGCATAACGCATAACGCATAACGCATAACGCATAACGCATAACGCATAACGCATAACGCATAACGCATAACGCATAACGCATAACGCATAACGCATAACGCATAACGCATAACGCATAACGCATAACGCATAACGCATAACGCATAACGCATAACGCATAACGCATAACGCATAACGCATATAGCATAACGCATATAGCATAACTCACAACGCGTAGCGCATAACGCATAACGCATAACGCAAAACGCATAACGCATAACGCATAACGCATAACGGATCACGCATTACTCATAACGCATAACGCATAACGCATAACGTATAACGCATAACGCATAACGCATAACGCATAACGCATAACGCATAACGCATAACGCATAACGCATAACGCATAACGCATAACGCATAACGCATAACGCAAGGCGCATAGCGCATTACTCATAACGCATAACGCATAACGCTTAACGGATCACGCATTACTCATAACGCATATCGCATAACGCATAACGCATAACGCATAACGCATAACGCATATAGCATAACGCATAAGGCATAACGCATACAGCATAACGCATAATGCATAACTCATAACGCATAACGCATAACGCATAACGCATAACGCATAAAGCATAACGGATCACGCATTACTCATAATGCATAAGGCATTACTCATAACGCATAACGCATAACGCATAACGCATAACGCATAACGCATAACGCATAACGCATAACGCATAACGCATAACGCATAACGCATAACGGATCACGCATAACGGGTCACGCATAACGGATCACGCATTATTCATAACGCATAACGCATAACGCATAACGCATAACGCATAACGCATAACGCATAACGCATAACGCATAACGCATAACGCATAACGCATATAGCATAACGCATAACGCATAACGCATAACGCATAACGCATAACGCATAAAGCATAACGGATCACGCATTACTCATAATGCATAAGGCATTACTCATAACGCATAACGCAAAACGCATAACGCAAAACGCATAACGCATAACGCATAACGCATAACGCATAACGCATAACGCATAACGCATAACGCATAACGCATAACGCATAACGAATAACGCATAACGCATAACGCATAACGCATAACGCATAACGCATAACGCATAACGCCTAACGCATAACGCATAACGCATAACGCATAACGCATAACGCATAACGCATAACGCATAACGCATAACGCATAACTCATAACGCATAACGCATAGCGCATAACGAATAACGCAAAACGCAATAACGCATAACGCATAACGCACAACGCATAAGGCATAACGCATATAGCATAACGCATAATGCATAACTCATAACTCATAACGCATAACGCATAACGCATAACGCATAACGCATAACGCATAACGGATCACGCATTACTCATAACGCATAAGGCATTACTCATAACGCATAACGCATAACGCATAACGCATAACGCATAACGCATAACGCATAACGCATAACGCATAACGCATAACGCATAACGCATAACGCATAACGCATAACGCATAACGCATAACGCATAACGCATAACGCATAACGCATAACGCATAACGCATAACGCATAACGCATAACGCATAACGCATAACGCAAAACGGATAACGCATAACGCATAGCGCATAACGCATAACGCATAACGCATAACGCATAACGCATAACGCATAACGCATAACGCATAACGCATAACGCATAACGCATAACGCATAACGCATAACGCATAACGCATAACGCATAACGCATAACGCATAACGCATAACGCATGGCGCATAGCGCATTACTCATAACGCATAACGCATAACGCTTAACGGATCACGCATTACTCATAACGCATAACGCATAACGCATAACGCATAACGCATAACGCATAACGCATAACGCATAACGCATAACGCATAACGCATAACGCATAACGCATAACGCATAACGCATAACGCATAACGCATAACGCATAACGCATAACGCATATAGCATAACGCATAACGCATAACTCATAACGCGTAGCGCATAACGCATAACGCATAACGCAAAACGCATAACGCATAACGCATAACGCATAACGCATAACGGATCACGCATTACTCATAACGCATAACGCATAACGCATAACGTATAACGCATAACGCATAACGCATAAACATAACGGATCACGCATTACTCATAATGCATAAGGCATTACTCATAACGCATAACGCAAAACGCAATAACGCATAACGCATAACGCATAACGCATAAGGCATAACGCATATAGCATAACGCATAAGGCATAACGCATATAGCATAACGCATAATGCATAACTCATAACGCATAACGCATAACGCATAACGCATAAAGCATAACGGATCACGCATTACTCATAATGAATAAGGCATTACTCATAACGCATAACGCATAACGCATAACGCATAACGCATAACGCATAACGCATAACGCATAACGCATAACGCATAACGGATCACGCATAACGGATCACGCATAACGGATCACGCATTACTCATAACGCATAACGCATAACGCATAACGCATAACGCATAACGCATAACGCATAACGCATAACGCATAACGCATAACGCATAACGCATAACGCATAACGCATAACGCATAACGCATAACGCATAACGCATAACGCATATCGCATAACGCATAACGCATAACGCATAACGCATAACGCATAACTCATAACGCGTAACGCATAGCGCATAACGAATAACGCAAAACGCAATAACGCATAACGCATAACGCACAACGCATAAGGCATAACGCATATAGCATAACGCATAATGCATAACTCATAACGCATAACGCATAACGCATAACGCATAACGCATAACGGATCACGCATTACTCATAACGCATAAGGCATTACTCATAACGCATAACGCATAACGCATAACGCATAACGCATAACGCATAACGCATAACGCATAACGCATAACGCATAACGCATAACGCATAACGCATAACGCATAACGCATAACGCATAACGCATAACGCATAACGCATAACGCATAACGCAAGACGGATAACGCATAACGCATAGCGCATAACGCATAACGCATAACGCATAACGGATCACGCATTACTCATAACGCATAACGCATAACGCATAACGGATCACGCATAACGCATAACGGATCACGCATGGCGCATAGCGCATTACTCATAACGCATAACGCATAACGCATAACGCATAACGCATAACGCATAACGCATAACGCATAACGAACAACGCATAAGGCATAACGCATAACGCATACCGCATAACGCATAACGCATAACGGATCACGCATTACTCATAACGCATAACGCATAACGCATAACGCATAACTCATAACGCATAACGCATAGCGCATAACGAATAACGCAAAACGCAATAACGCTTAACGGATCACGCATTACTCATAACGCATAACGCATAACGCATAACGCATAACGCATAACGAATAACGCATAACGCATAACGCATAACGCATAACGCATAACGCATAACGCAAAACGCAATAACGCATAACGCATAACGCATAACGCATAAGGCATAACGCATATAGCATAACGCATAAGGCATAACGCATATAGCATAACGCATAATGCATAACTCATAACGCATAACGCATAACGCATAACGCATAAAGCATAACGGATCACGCATTACTCATAATGCATAAGGCATTACTCATAACGCATAACGCATAACGCATAACGCATAACGCATAACGCATAGCGCATTACTCATAACGCATAACGCATAACGCTTAACGGATCACGCATTACTCATAACGCATAACGCATAACGCATAACGCATAACGCATAACGCATAACGCATAACGCATAACGCATAACGGATCACGCATTACTCATAATGCATAAGGCATTACTCATAACGCATAACGCAAAACGCAATAACGCATAACGCATAACGCATAACGCATAAGGCATAACGCATATAGCATAACGCATAAGGCATAACGCATATAGCATAACGCATAATGCATAACTCATAACGCATAACGCATAACGCATAACGCATAAAGCATAACGGATCACGCAATACTCATAATGCATAAGGCATTACTCATAACGCATAACGCATAACGCATAACGCATAACGCATAACGCATAACGCATAACGCATAACGCATAACGGATCACGCATAACGGATCACGCATAACGGATCACGCATTATTCATAACGCATAACGCATAACGCATAACGCATAACGCATAACGCATAACGCATAACGCATAACGCATAACGCATAACGCATAACGCATAACGCATAACGCATAACGCATAACGCATATAGCATAACGCATAACGCATAACGCATAACGCATAACGCATAACGCATAACGCATAACGCATAAAGCATAACGGATCACGCATTACTCATAATTCATAAGGCATTACTCATAACGCATAACGCAAAACGCATAACGCATAACGCAAAACGCATAACGCATAACGCATAACGCATAACGCATAACGCATAACGCATGACGCATAACGCATAACGCATAACGCATAACGAATAACGCATAACGCATAACGCATAACGCATAACGCATAACGCATAACGCATAACGCCTAACGCATAACGCATAACGCATAACGCATAACGCATAACGCATAACGCATAACGCATAACGCATAACGCATAACGCATAACGCATAACGCATAACTCATAACGCATAACGCATAGCGCATAACGAATAACGCAAAACGCAATAACGCATAACGCATAACGCACAACGCATAAGGCATAACGCATATAGCATAACGCATAATGCATAACTCATAACGCATAACGCATAACGCATAACGCATAACGCATAACGGATCACGCATTACTCATAACGCATAAGGCATTACTCATAACGCATAACGCATAACGCATAACGCATAACGCATAACGCATAACGCATAACGCATAACGCATAACGCATAACGCATAACGCATAACGCATAACGCATAACGCATAACGCATAACGCATAACGCATAACGCATAACGCATAACGCATAACGCATAACGCATAACGCATAACGCATAACGCATAACGCAAAACGGATAACGCATAACGCATAACGCATAACGCATAACGCATAACGCATAACGGATCACGCATTACTCATAACGCATAACGCATAACGCATAACGCATAACGCATAACGGATCACGCATAACGCATAACGGATCACGCATTACTCATAACGCATAACGCATAACGCATAGCGCATAACGCATAACGCATAACGGATCACGCATTACTCATAACGCATAACGCATAACGCGTAACGCATAACGCATAACGCATAACGCATAACGCATAACGCATAACGCATAACGCATAACGCATAACGCATAACGCATAACGCATAACGCATAACGCATAACGCATAACGCATGGCGCATAGCGCATTACTCATAACGCATAACGCATAACGCTTAACGGATCACGCATTACTCATAACGCATAACGCAAATCGCATAACGGATCACGCATTACTCATAACGCGTAACGCATAACGGATCACGCATTACTCATAACGCATAACGCATTACTCATAACGCATGACGCATAACGCATAGCGCATAACGCATAACGCATAACGGATCACGCATTACTCATAACGCATAACGCATAACGCATAACGCATAGCGCATTACTCATAAAGCATAACGGATCACGCATTACTCATAACGCATAACGCATAACGCATAGCGCATAACGCATAACGCATAACGCATAACGCATAACGCATAACGCATAACGCATAACGCATAACGCATAACGCATAACGCATAACGCATAACGCATAACGCATAACGCATAACGCATAACGCATAACGCATAACGCATAACGCATAACGCATAACGCATAACGCATAACGCATAACGCATAACGCATAACGCATAACGCATAACGCATATAGCATAACGCATAACGCATAACTCATAACGCGTAGCGCATAACGCATAACGCATAACGCAAAACGCATAACGCATAACGCATAACGCATAACGCATAACGCATAACGCATAACGCATAACGCATAACGCATAACGCATAACGCATAACGCATAACGCATAACGCATAACGCATAACGCATAACGCATAACGCATAACGCATAACGCATAACGCATAACGCATATAGCATAACGCATAACGCATAACTCATAACGCGTAGCGCATAACGCATAACGCATAACGCAAAACGCATAACGCATAACGCATAACGCATAACGCATAACGGATCACGCATTACTCATAACGCATAACGCATAACGCATAACGCATAACTCATAACGCATAACGCATAGCGCATAACGAATAACGCAAAACGCAATAACGCTTAACGGATCACTCATTACTCATAACGCATAACGCATAACGCATAACGCATAACGCATAACGAATAACGCATAACGCATAACGCATAACGCATAACGCATAACGCATAACGCATAACGCATAACGCATAACGCATAACGCAAAACGCAATAACGCATAACGCATAACGCATAACGCATAAGGCATAACGCATATAGCATAACGCATAAGGCATAACGCATATAGCATAACGCATAATGCATAACTCATAACGCATAACGCATAACGCATAACGCATAAAGCATAACGGATCACGCATTACTCATAATGCATAAGGCATTACTCATAACGCATAACGCATAACGCATAACGCATAACGCATAACGCATAACGGATCACGCATTACTCATAATGCATAAGGCATTACTCATAACGCATAACGCATAACGCATAACGCATAAGGCATAACGCATATAGCATAACGCATAACGCATAACGCATAACGCATAACGCATAACGCATAGCGCATTACTCATAACGCATAACGCATAACGCTTAACGGATCACGCATTACTCATAACGCATAACGCATAACGCATAACGCATAACGCATAACGCATAACGCATAACGGATCACGCATTACTCATAATGCATAAGGCATTACTCATAACGCATAACGCAAAACGCAATAACGCATAACGCATAACGCATAAGGCATAACGCATATAGCATAACGCATAAGGCATAACGCATATAGCATAACGCATAATGCATAACTCATAACGCATAACGCATAACGCATAACGCATAAAGCATAACGGATCACGCATTACTCATAATGCATAAGGCATTACTCATAACGCATAACGCATAACGCATAACGCATAACGCATAACGCATAACGCATAACGCATAACGCATAACGGATCACGCATAACGGATCACGCATAACGGATCACGCATTATTCATAACGCATAACGCATAACGCATAACGCATAACGCATAACGCATAACGCATAACGCATAACGCATAACGCATAACGCATAACGCATAACGCATAACGCATAACGCATAACGCATAACGCATATAGCATAACGCATAACGCATAACGCATAACGCATAACGCATAACGCATAACGCATAACGCATAACGCATAAAGCATCACGGATCACGCATTACTCATAATGCATAAGGCATTACTCATAACGCATAACGCAAAACGCATAACGCATAACGCAAAACGCATAACGCATAACGCATAACGCATAACGCATAACGCATAACGCATAACGCATAACGCATAACGAATAACGCATAACGCATAACGCATAACGCATAACGCATAACGCATAACGCATAACGCCTAACGCATAACGCATAACGCATAACGCATAACGCATAACGCATAACTCATAACGCATAACGCATAGCGCATAACGAATAACGCAAAACGCAATAACGCATAACGCATAACGCACAACGCATAAGGCATAACGCATATAGCATAACGCATAATGCATAACTCATAACGCATAACGCATAACGCATAACGCATAACGCATAACGCATAACGGATCACGCATTACTCATAACGCATAAGGCATTACTCATAACGCATAACGCATAACGCATAACGCATAACGCATAACGCATAACGCATAACGCATAACGCATAACGCATAACGCATAACGCATAACGCATAACGCATAACGCATAACGCATAACGCATAACGCATAACGCATAACGCATAACGCATAACGCATAACGCATAACGCATAACGCAAAACGGATAACGCATAACGCATAGCGCATAACGCATAACGCATAACGCATAACGGATCACGCATTACTCATAACGCATAACGCATAACGCATAACGCATAACGCATAACGGATGACGCATAACGCATAACGGATCACGCATTACTCATAACGCATAACGCATAACGCATAGCGCATAACGCATAACGCATAACGGATCACGCATTACTCATAACGCATAACGCATAACGCGTAACGCATAACGCATAACGCATAACGCATAACGCATAACGCATAACGCATAACGCATAAACATAACGGATCACGCATTACTCATAATGCATAAGGCATTACTCATAACACATAACGCAAAACGCAATAACGCATAACGCATAACGCATAACGCATAACGCATAACGCATAACGCATAACGCATAACGCCTAACGCATAACGCATAACGCATAACGCATAACGCATAACGCATAACGCATATCGCATAACGCATAACGCATAACGCATAACGCATAACGCATAACGCATAACTCATAACGCGTAACGCATAGCGCATAACGAATAACGCAAAACGCAATAACGCATAACGCATAACGCACAACGCATAAGGCATAACGCATATAGCATAACGCATAATGCATAACTCATAACGCATAACGCATAACGCATAACGCATAACGCATAACGGATCACGCATTACTCATAACGCATAAGGCATTACTCATAACGCATAACGCATAACGCATAACGCATAACGCATAACGCATAACGCATAACGCATAACGCATAACGCAAGACGGATAACGCATAACGCATAACGCATAACGCATAACGCATAACGCATAACGCATAACGCACAACGCATAAAGCATAACGCATAACGCATACCGCATAACGCATAACGCATAACGGATCACGCATTACTCATAACGCATAACGCATAACGCATAACTCATAACGCATAACGCATAGCGCATAACGAATAACGCAAAACGCAATAACGCTTAACGGATCACGCATTACTCATAACGCATAACGCATAACGCATAACGCATAACGCATAACGAATAACGCATAACGCATAACGCATAACGCATAACGCATAACGCATAACGCATAACGCATAACGCATAACGCAAAACGCAATAACGCATAACGCATAACGCATAACGCATAAGGCATAACGCATATAGCATAACGCATAAGGCATAACGCATATAGCATAACGCATAATGCATAACTCATAACGCATAACGCATAACGCATAACGCATAAAGCATAACGGATCACGCATTACTCATAATGCATAAGGCATTACTTATAACGCATAACGCATAACGCATAACGCATAACGCATAACGCATAGCGCATAACGCATAACGCACAACGCATAAAGCATAACGCATAACGCATACCGCATAACGCATAACGCATAACGCATAACGGATCACGCATTACTCATAACGCATAACGCATAACGCATAACTCATAACGCATAACGCATAGCGCATAACTCATAACGCATAACGCATAGCGCATAACGAATAACGCAAAACGCAATAACGCTTAACGGATCACGCATTACTCATAACGCATAACACATAACGCATAACGCATAACGCATAACGAATAACGCATAACGCATAACGCATAACGCATAACGCATAACGCATAACGCATAACGCATAACGCAAAACGCAATAACGCATAATGCATAACGCATAACGCATAAGGCATAACGCATATAGCATAACGCATAAGGCATAACGCATATAGCATAACGCATAATGCATAACTCATAACGCATAACGCATAACGCATAACGCATAAAGCATAACGGATCACGCATTACTCATAATGCATAAGGCATTACTCATAACGCATAACGCATAACGCATAACGCATAACGCATAGCGCATTACTCATAACGCATAACGCATAACGCTTAACGGATCACGCATTACTCATAACGCATAACGCATAACGCATAACGCATAACGCATAACGCATAACGCATAACGCATAACGCATAACGCATAACGGATCACGCATTACTCATAATGCATAAGGCATTACTCATAACGCATAACGCAAAACGCAATAACGCATAACGCATAACGCATAACGCATAAGGCATAACGCATATAGCATAACGCATAAGGCATAACGCATATAGCATAACGCATAATGCATAACTCATAACGCATAACGCATAACGCATAACGCATAAAGCATAACGGATCACGCATTACTCATAATGCATAAGGCATTACTCATAACGCATAACGCATAACGCATAACGCATAACGCATAACGCATAACGCATAACGCATAACGCATAACGGATCACGCATAACGGATCACGCATAACGGATCACGCATTATTCATAACGCATAACGCATAACGCATAACGCATAACGCATAACGCATAACGCATAACGCATAACGCATATAGCATAACGCATAATGCATAACTCATAACGCATAACGCATAACGCATAACGCATAACGCATAACGGATCACGCATTACTCATAACGCATAAGGCATTACTCATAACGCATAACGCATAACGCATAACGCATAACGCATAACGCATAACGCATAACGCATAACGCATAACGCATAACGCATAACGCAAGACGGATAACGCATAACGCATAGCGCATAACGCATAACGCATAACGCATAACGGATCACGCATTACTCATAACGCATAACGCATAACGCATAACGGATCACGCATAACGCATAACGGATCACGCATGGCGCATAGCGCATTACTCATAACGCATAACGCATAACGCATAACGCATAACGCATAACGCATAACGCATAACGCATAACGCATAACGCACAACGCATAAGGCATAACGCATAACGCATACCGCATAACGCATAACGCATAACGGATCACGCATTACTCATAACGCATAACGCATAACGCATAACGCATAACTCATAACGCATAACGCATAGCGCATAACGAATAACGCAAAACGCAATAACGCTTAACGGATCACGCATTACTCATAACGCATAACGCATAACGCATAACGCATAACGCATAACGAATAACGCATAACGCATAACGCATAACGCATAACGCATAACGCATAACGCATAACGCATAACGCAAAACGCAATAACGCATAACGCATAACGCATAACGCATAAGGCATAACGCATATAGCATAACGCATAAGGCATAACGCATATAGCATAACGCATAATGCATAACTCATAACGCATAACGCATAACGCATAAAGCATAACGGATTACGCATTACTCATAATGCATAAGGCATTACTCATAACGCATAACGCATAACGCATAACGCATAACGCATAACGCATAACGCATAGCGCATTACTCATAACGCATAACGCATAACGCTTAACGGATCACGCATT
Source organism: Lasioglossum morio (assembly GCA_916610235.2). NCBI lineage: Eukaryota > Metazoa > Arthropoda > Insecta > Hymenoptera > Halictidae > Lasioglossum > Lasioglossum morio. The sequence goes on along the minus strand of CAKAJA020000138.1, from coordinate 177,658 downwards.
ACTCATAACGCATAACGCATAACGCATAACGCATAACGCATAACGCATAACGCATAACGCATAACGCATAACGCATAACGGATCACGCATTACTCATAATGCATAAGGCATTACTCATAACGCATAACGCAAAACGCAATAACGCATAACGCATAACGCATAACGCATAAGGCATAACGCATATAGCATAACGCATAAGGCATAACGCATATAGCATAACGCATAATGCATAACTCATAACGCATAACGCATAACGCATAACGCATAAAGCATAACGGATCACGCATTACTCATAATGCATAAGGCATTACTCATAACGCATAACGCATAACGCATAACGCATAACGCATAACGCATAACGCATAACGCACAACGGATCACGCATAACGGATCACGCATAACGGATCACATATTATTCATAACGCATAACGCATAACGCATAACGCATAACGCATAACGCATAACGCATAACGCATAACGCATAACGCATAACGCATAACGCATAACGCATAACGCATAACGCATAACGCATATAGCATAACGCATAACGCATAACGCATAACGCATAACGCATAACGCATAACGCATAACGCATAAAGCATCACGGATCACGCATTACTCATAATGCATAAGGCATTACTCATAACGCATAACGCAAAACGCATAACGCATAACGCAAAACGCATAACGCATAACGCATAACGCATAACGCATAACGCATAACGCATAACGCATAACGCATAACGCATAACGAATAACGCATAACGCATAACGCATAACGCATAACGCATAACGCATAACGCCTAACGCATAACGCATAACGCATAACGCATAACGCATAACGCATAACGCATAACGCATAACGCATAACGCATAACGCATAACGCATAACGCATAACTCATAACGCATAACGCATAGCGCATAACGAATAACGCAAAACGCAATAACGCATAACGCATAACGCACAACGCATAAGGCATAACGCATATAGCATAACGCATAATGCATAACTCATAACGCATAACGCATAACGCATAACGCATAACGCATAACGCATAACGGATCACGCATTACTCATAACGCATAAGGCATTACTCATAACGCATAACGCATAAGGCATTACTCATAATGCATAACGCATAACGCATAACGCATAACGCATAACGCATAACGCATAACGCATAACGCATAACGCATAACGCATAACGCATAACGCATAACGCATAACGCATAACGCATAACGCATAACGCATAACGCATAACGCATAACGCAAAACGGATAACGCATAACGCATAGCGCATAACGCATAACGCATAACGCATAACGGATCACGCATTACTCATAACGCATAACGCATAACGCATAACGCATAACGCATAACGGATCACGCATAACGCATAACGGATCACGCATTACTCATAACGCATAACGCATAACGCATAGCGCATAACGCATAACGCATAACGGATCACGCATTACTCATAACGCATAACGCATAACGCATAACGCATAACGCATAACGCATAACGCATAACGCATAACGCATAACGCATAACGCATAACGCATAACGCATAACGCATAACACATGGCGCATAGCGCATTACTCATAACGCATAACGCATAACGCTTAACGGATCACGCATTACTCATAACGCATAACGCATAACGCATAACGCATAACGCATAACGCATAACGCATAACGCATAACGCATAACGCATAACGCATAACGCATAACGCATAACGCATAACGCATAACGCATAACGCATAACGCATAACGCATAACGCATAACGCATAACGCATAACGCATAACGCATAACGCATAACGCATAACGCATAACGCATATAGCATAACGCATAACGCATAACTCATAACGCGTAGCGCATAATGCATAACGCATAACGCAAAACGCATAACGCATAACGCATAACGCATAACGCATAACGCATAACGGATCACGCATTACTCATAACGCATAACGCATAACGCATAACGTATAACGCATAACGCATAACGCATAACGCATAACGCATAACGCAAATCGCATAACGGATCACGCATTACTCATAACGCGTAACGCATAACGGATCACGCATTACTCATAACGCATAACGCATTACTCATAACGCATGACGCATAACGCATAGCGCATAACGCATAACGCATAACGCATAACGGATCACGCATTACTCATAACGCATAACTCATAACTCATAACGCATAACGCATAGCGCATTACTCATAAAGCATAACGCATAACGCATAACGCATAACGGATAACGCATAACGCATAACGCATAACGCATAACGCATAACGCATAACGCATAACGCATAACGCATAACGGATCACGCATTACTCATAACGCATAACGCATAACGCATAACGCATAACGCATAACGCATAACGCATAACGGATCACGCATAACGCATAACGGATCACGCATTACTCATAACGCATAACGCATAACGCATAGCGCATAACGCATAACGCATAACGGATCACGCATTACTCATAACGCATAACGCATAACGCGTAACGCATAACGCATAACGCATAACGCATAACGCATAACGCATAACGCATAACGCATAACGCATAACGCATAACGCATAACGCATAACGCATAACGCATAACGCATGGCGCATAGCGCATTACTCATAACGCATAACGCATAACGCTTAACGGATCACGCATTACTCATAACGCATAACGCATAACGCATAACGCATAACGCATAACGCATAACGCATAACGCATAACGCATAACGCATAACGCATAACGCATAACGCATAACGCATAACGCATAACGCATAACGCATAACGCATAACGCATAACGCATAACGCATAACGCATAACGCATAACGCATAACGCATAACGCATAACGCATATAGCATAACGCATAACGCATAACTCATAACGCGTAGCGCATAACGCATAACGCATAACGCAAAACGCATAACGCATAACGCATAACGCATAACGGATCGCGCATTACTCATAACGCATAACGCATAACGCATAACGTATAACGCATAACGCATAACGCATAACGCATAACGCATAACGCATAACGCATAACGCATAACGCATAACGCATAACGCATGGCGCATAGCGCATTACTCATAACGCATAACGCATAACGCTTAACGGATCACGCATTACTCATAACGCATAACGCATAACGCATAACGCATAACGCATAACGCATAACGCATAAACATAACGGATCACGCATTACTCATAATGCATAAGGCATTACTCATAACGCATAACGCAAAACGCAATAACGCATAACGCATAACGCATAAGGCATAACGCATATAGCATAACGCATAAGGCATAACGCATATAGCATAACGCATAATGCATAACTCATAACGCATAACGCATAACGCATAACGCATAACGCATAAAGCATAACGGATCACGCATTACTCATAATGCATAAGGCATTACTCATAACGCATAACGCATAACGCATAACGCATAACGCATAACGCATAACGCATAACGCATAACGCATAACGCATAACGGATCACGCATAACGGATCACGCATAACGGATCACGCATTATTCATAACGCATAACGCATAACGCATAACGCATAACGCATAACGCATAACGCATAACGCATAACGCATAACGCATAACGCATAACGCATAACGCATAACGCATATAGCATAACGCATAACGCATAACGCATAACGCATAACGCATAACGCATAACGCATAAAGCATAACGGATCACGCATTACTCATAATGCATAAGGCATTACTCATAACGCATAACGCAAAACGCATAACGCACAACGCAAAACGCATAACGCATAACGCATAACGCATAACGCATAACGCATAACGCATAACGAATAACGCATAACGCATAACGCATAACGCATAACGCATAACGCATAACCCATAACGCCTAACGCATAACGCATAACGCATAACGCATAACGCATAACGCATAACGCATAACGCATAACGCATAACGCATAACGCATAACTCATAACGCACAACGCATAAGGCATAACGCATATAGCATAACGCATAATGCATAACTCATAACGCATAACGCATAACGCATAACGCATAACGCATAACGGATCACGCATTACTCATAACGCATAAGGCATTACTCATAACGCATAACGCATAACGCATAACGCATAACGCATAACGCATAACGCATAACGCATAACGCATAACGCATAACGCATAACGCATAACGCATAACGCATAACGCATAACGCATAACGCATAACGCATAACGCATAACGCATAACGCATAACGCATAACGCATAACGCATAACGCATAACGCATAACGCATAACGCATGACGCATAACGCATAACGCATAACGCATAACGCATAACGCATAACGCATAACGCATAACGCATATAGCATAACGCATAACGCATAACTCATAACGCGTAGCGCATAACGCATAACGCATAACGCAAAACGCATAACGCATAACGCATAACGCATAACGCATAACGGATCACGCATTACTCATAACGCATAACGCATAACGCATAACGTATAACGCATAACGCATAACGCATAACGCATAACGCATAACGCATAACGCATAACGCATAACGCATAACGCATAACGCATAACGCATAACGCATGGCGCATAGCGCATTACTCATAACGCATAACGCATAACGCTTAACGGATCACGCATTACTCATAACGCATAACGCATAACGCATAACGCATAACGCATAACGCATAACGCATAAACATAACGGATCACGCATTACTCATAATGCATAAGGCATTACTCATAACGCATAACGCAAAACGCAATAACGCATAACGCATAACGCATAACGCATAAGGCATAACGCATATAGCATAACGCATAAGGCATAACGCATATAGCATAACGCATAATGCATAACTCATAACGCATAACGCATAACGCATAACGCATAAAGCATAACGGATCACGCATTACTCATAATGCATAAGGCATTACTCATAACGCATAACGTATAACGCATAACGCATAACGCATAACGCATAACGCATAACGCATAACGGATCACGCATAACGGCTCACGCATAACGGATCACGCATTACTCATAACGCATAACGCATAACGCATAACGCATAACGCATAACGCATAACGCATAACGCATAACGCATAACGCATAACGCATAACGCATAACGCATAACGCATAACGCATAACGCATAACGCATAACGCATAACGCATAACGCATAACGCATAACGCATAACGCATAACGCATAACGCATAACGCATAACGCATAACGCATAACGCATAACGCATAACGCATAACGCATAACGCATAACGCATAACGCATAACGCATAACGCATAACGCATAACGCATAACGCATAACGCATAACGCATAACGCATAACGCATAACGCATAACGCAAAACGCATAACGCATAACGCAAAACGCATAACGCATAACGCATAACGCATAACGCATAACGCATAACGCATAACGCATAACGCATAACGCATAACGCATAACGAATAACGCATAACGCATAACGCATAACGCATAACGCATAACGCATAACGCATAACGCCTAACGCATAACGCATAACGCATAACGCATAACGCATAATGCATAACGCATATCGCATAACGCATAACGCATAACGCATAACGCATAACGCATAACGCATAACTCATAACGCATAACGCATAGCGCATAACGAATAACGCAAAACGCAATAACGCATAACGCATAACGCACAACGCATAAGGCATAACGCATATAGCATAACGCATAATGCATAACTCATAACGCATAACGCATAACGCATAACGCATAACGCATAACGCATAACGGATCACGCATTACTCATAACGCATAAGGCATTACTCATAACGCATAACGCATAACGCATAACGCATAACGCATAACGCATAACGCATAACGCATAACGCATAACGCATAACGCATAACGCATAACGCATAACGCATAACGCATAACGCATAACGCATAACGCATAACGCATAACGCAAAACGGATAACGCATAACGCATAGCGCATAACGCATAACGCATAACGGATCACGCATTACTCATAACGCATAACGCATAACGCATAACGGATCACGCATAACGCATAACGGATCACGCATGGCGCATAGCGCATTACTCATAACGCATAACGCATAACGCTTAACGGATCACGCATTACTCATAACGCATAACGCATAACGTATAACGCATAACGCATAACGCATAACGCATAACGCATACCGCATAACGCATAACGCATATCGGATCACGCATTACTCATAACGCATAACGCATAACGCATAACGCATAACGCATAACGCATAACGCATAACTCATAACGCATAACGCATAGCGCATAACGAATAACGCAAAACGCAATAACGCATAACGCATAACGCACAACGCATAAGGCATAACGCATAACGCATACCGCATAACGCATAACGCATAACGGATCACGCATTACTCATAACGCATAACGCATAACGCATAACGCATAACGCATAACTCATAACGCATAACGCATAGCGCATAACGAATAACGCAAAACGCAATAACGCTTAACGGATCACGCATTACTCATAACGCATAACGCATAACGCATAACGCATAACGCATAACGAATAACGCATAACGCATAACGCATAACGCATAACGCATAACGCATAACGCATAACGCATAACGCATAACGCATAACGCATAACGCAAAACGCAAAAACGCATAACGCATAACGCATAACGCATAAGGCATAACGCATATAGCATAACGCATAAGGCATAACGCATATAGCATAACGCATAATGCATAACTCATAACGCATAACGCATAACGCATAACGCATAAAGCATAACGGATCACGCATTACTCATAATGCATAAGGCATTACTCATAACGCATAACGCATAACGCATAACGCATAACGCATAACGCATAACGCATAGCGCATTACTCATAACGCATAACGCATAACGCTTAACGGATCACGCATTACTCATAACGCATAACGCATAACGCATAACGCATAACGCATAACGCATCACGCATAACGCATAACGCATAACGCATAACGGATCACGCATTACTCATAATGCATAAGGCATTACTCATAACGCATAACGCAAAACGCAATAAGTCATAACGCATAACGCATAACGCATAACGCATAAGGCATAACGCATATAGCATAACGCATAAGGCATAACGCATATAGCATAACGCATAATGCATAACTCATAACGCATAACGCATAACGCATAACGCATAAAGCATAACGGATCACGCATTACTCATAATGCATAAGGCATTACTCATAACGCATAACGCATAACGCATAACGCATAACGCATAACGCATAACGCATAACGCATAACGGATCACGCATAACGGATCACGCATAACGGATCACGCATTATTCATAACGCATAACGCATAACGCATAACGCATAACGCATAACGCATAACGCATAACGCATAACGCATAACGCATAACGCATAACGCATAACGCATAACGCATATAGCATAACGCATAACGCATAACGCATAACGCATAACGCATAACGCATAACGCATAACGCAAAACGCAAAAACGCATAACGCATAACGCATAACGCATAAGGCATAACGCATATAGCATAACGCATAAGGCATAACGCATATAGCATAACGCATAATGCATAACTCATAACGCATAACGCATAACGCATAACGCATAACGCATAAAGCATAACGGATCACGCATTACTCATAATGCATAAGGCATTACTCATAACGCATAACGCATAACGCATAACGCATAACGCATAACGCATAACGCATAGCGCATTACTCATAACGCATAACGCATAACGCTTAACGGATCACGCATTACTCATAACGCATAACGCATAACGCATAACGCATAACGCATAACGCATCACGCATAACGCATAACGCATAACGCATAACGGATCACGCATTAATCATAATGCATAAGGCATTACTCATAACGCATAACGCAAAACGCAATAAGTCATAACACATAACGCATAACGCATAAGGCATAACGCATATAGCATAACGCATAAGGCATAACGCATATAGCATAACGCATAATGCATAACTCATAACGCATAACGCATAACGCATAACGCATAAAGCATAACGGATCACGCATTACTCATAATGCATAAGGCATTACTCATAACGCATAACGCATAACGCATAACGCATAACGCATAACGCATAACGCATAACGCATAACGCATAACGGATCACGCATAACGGATCACGCATAACGGATCACGCATTATTCATAACGCATAACGCATAACGCATAACGCATAACGCATAACGCATAACGCATAACGCATAACGCATAACGCATAACGCATAACGCATATAGCATAACGCATAACGCATAACGCATAACGCATAACGCATAACGCATAAAGCATAACGGATCACGCATTACTCATAATGCATAAGGCATTACTCATAACGCATAACGCAAAACGCATAACGCATAACGCAAAACGCATAACGCATAACGCATAACGCATAACGCATAACGCATAACGCATAACGCATAACGCATAACGAATAACGCATAACGCATAACGCATAACGCATAACGCATAACGCATAACGCATAACGCATAACGCCTAACGCATAACGCATAACGCATAACGCATAACGCATAACGCATAACGCATAACGCATAACGCATAACGCATAACGCATAACGCATAACTCATAACGCATATCGCATAGCGCATAACGAATAACGCAAAACGCAATAACGCATAACGCATAACGCACAACGCATAAGGCATAACGCATATAGCATAACGCATAATGCATAACTCATAACGCATAACGCATAACGCATAACGCATAACGCATAACGGATCACGCATTACTCATAACGCATAAGGCATTACTCATAACGCATAACGCATAACGCATAACGCATAACGCATAACGCATAACGCATAACGCATAACGCATAACGCATAACGCATAACGCATAACGCATAACGCATAACGCATAACGCATAACGCATAACGCACAACGCATAACGCATAACGCATAACGCATAACGCAAAACGGATAACGCATAACGCATAGCGCATAACGCATAACGCATAACGCATAACGGATCACGCATTACTCATAACGCATAACGCATAACGCATAACGCATAACGCATAACGGATCACGCATAACGCATAACGGATCACGCATTACTCATAACGCATAACGCATAACGCATAGCGCATAACGCATAACGCATAATGGATCACGCATTACTCATAACGCATAACGCATAACGCGTAACGCATAACGCATAACGCATAACGCATAACGCATAACGCATAACGCATAACGCATAACGCATAACGCATAACGCATAACGCATAACGCATGGCGCATAGCGCATTACTCATAACGCATAACGCATAACGCTTAACGGATCACGCATTACTCATAACGCATAACGCATAACGCATAACGCATAACGCATAACGCATAACGCATAACGCATAACGCATAACGCATAACGCATAACGCATAACGCATAACGCATAACGCATAACGCATATAGCATAACGCATAACGCATAACTCATAACGCGTAGCGCATAATGCATAACGCATAACGCAAAACGCATAACGGATAACGCATAACGCATAACGCATAACGGATCACGCATTACTCATAACGCATAACGCATAACGCATAACGTATAACGCATAACGCATAACGCATAACGCATAACGCATGACGCAAATCGCATAACGGATCACGCATTACTCATAACGCATAACTCATAACTCATAACGCATAACGCATAGCGCATTACTCATAAAGCATAACGCATAACGCATAACGCATAACGGATAACGCATAACGCATAACGCATAACGCATAACGCATAACGCATAACGCATAACGCATAACGCATAACGGATCACGCATTACTCATAACGCATAACGCATAGCGCATTACTCATAAAGCATAACGCATAACGCATAACGCATGACGCATAACGCATAGCGCATAACGCATAACGCATAACGCATAACGGATCACGCATTACTCATAACGCATAACTCATAACTCATAACGCATAACGCATAGCGCATTACTCATAAAGCATAACGCATAACGCATAACGCATAACGGATAACGCATAACGCATAACGCATAACGCATAACGCATAACGCATAACGCATAACGGATCACGCATTACTCATAACGCATAACGCATAACGCATAACGCATTACGCATAGCGCATAACGCATAACGCATAACGCATAACGCATAACGCATAACGCATAACGCATAACGCATAACGCATAACGCATAACGCATAACGCATAACGCATAACGCATAACGCATAAGGCATAACGCATAACGCATATAGCATAACGCATAACGCATAACTCATAACGCATAGCGCATAACGCATAACGCATAACGCATAACGCATAACGCATAACGCATAACGCATAACGCATAACGCATAACGCATAAGGCATAACGCATAACGCATAACGCATAACGCATAACGCATAAAGCATAACGGATCACGCATTACTCATAATGCATAAGGCATTACTCATAACGCATAACGCAAAACGCATAACGCATAACGCAAAACGCATAACGCATAACGCATAACGCATAACGCATAACGCATAACGCATAACGCATAACGCATAACGAATAACGCATAACGCATAACGCATAACGCATAACGCATAACGCATAACGCATAACGCATAACGCCTAACGCATAACGCATAACGCATAACGCATAACGCATAACGCATAACGCATAACGCATAACGCATAACGCATAACGCATAACGCATAACGCATAACTCATAACGCATATCGCATAGCGCATAACGAATAACGCAAAACGCAATAACGCATAACGCATAACGCACAACGCATAAGGCATAACGCATATAGCATAACGCATAATGCATAACTCATAACGCATAACGCATAACGCATAACGCATAACGCATAACGGATCACGCATTACTCATAACGCATAAGGCATTACTCATAACGCATAACGCATAACGCATAACGCATAACGCATAACGCATAACGCATAACGCATAACGCATAACGCATAACGCATAACGCATAACGCATAACGCATAACGCATAACGCATAACGCATAACGCACAACGCATAACGCATAACGCATAACGCATAACGCAAAACGGATAACGCATAACGCATAGCGCATAACGCATAACGCATAACGCATAACGGATCACGCATTACTCATAACGCATAACGCATAACGCATAACGCATAACGCATAACGCATAACGCATAACGGATCACGCATAACGCATAACGGATCACGCATTACTCATAACGCATAACGCATAACGCATAGCGCATAACGCATAACGCATAATGGATCACGCATTACTCATAACGCATAACGCATAACGCGTAACGCATAACGCATAACGCATAACGCATAACGCATAACGCATAACGCATAACGCATAACGCATAACGCATAACGCATGGCGCATAGCGCATTACTCATAACGCATAACGCATAACGCTTAACGGATCACGCATTACTCATAACGCATAACGCATAACGCATAACGCATAACGCATAACGCATAACGCATAACGCATAACGCATAACGCATAACGCATAACGCATAACGCATAACGCATAACGCATAACGCATAACGCATATAGCATAACGCATAACGCATAACTCATAACGCGTAGCGCATAATGCATAACGCATAACGCAAAACGCATAACGGATAACGCATAACGCATAACGCATAACGGATCACGCATTACTCATAACGCATAACGCATAACGCATAACGTATAACGCATAACGCATAACGCATAACGCATAACGCATAACGCAAATCGCATAACGGATCACGCATTACTCATAACGCGTAACGCATAACGGATCACGCATTACTGATAACGCATAACGCATTACTCATAACGCATGACGCATAACGCATAGCGCATAACGCATAACGCAAAACGCATAACGGATCACGCATTACTCATAACGCATAACTCATAACTCATAACGCATAACGCATAGCGCATTACTCATAAAGCATAACGCATAACGCATAACGCATAACGGATAACGCATAACGCATAACGCATAACGCATAACGCATAACGCATAACGCATAACGGATCACGCATTACTCATAACGCATAACGCATAACGCATAACGCATTACGCATAGCGCATAACGCATAACGCATAACGCATAACGCATAACGCATAACGCATAACGCATAACGCATAACGCATAACGCATAACGCATAACGCATAACGCATAACGCATAACGCATAACGCATAACGCATAACGCATAACGCATAACGCATAAGGCATAACGCATAACGCATATAGCATAACGCATAACGCATAACTCATAACGCATAGCGCATAACGCATAACGCATAACGCATAACGCATAACGCATAACGCATAACGCATAACGCATAACGCATAACGCATAACGCATAACGCATAAGGCATAACGCATAACGCATATAGCATAACGCATAACGCATAACTCATAACGCATAACGCATAACGCATAACGCATAACGCATAACGCATAACGCATAACGCATAACGCACAACGCGTAACGCGTAACGCATAACGCATAACGCATAACGCATAACGCATAACGCATAACGCATAACTCATAACGCATAACGCATAGCGCATAACGCATAACGCAAATCGCATAACGGATCACGCATTACTCATAACGCATAACGCATAACGCATAACGCATAGCGCATAACGCATAACGCATAACGCATAACGGATCACGCATTACTCATAACGCATAACGCATAACGCATAACGCATAACGCAAAACGCAAAACGCATAACGCATAACGCATAACGCATAACGGATCACGCATTACTCATAACGCATAACGCATAACGCATAACGTATAACGCATAACGCATAACGCATAACGCATAACGCAAATCGCATAACGGATCACGCATTACTCATAACGCGTAACGCATAACGGATCACGCATTACTCATAACGCATAACGCATTACTCATAACGCATGACGCATAACGCATAGCGCATAACGCATAACGCATAACGCATAACGGATCACGCATTACTCATAACGCATAACTCATAACTCATAACGCATAACGCATAGCGCATTACTCATAAAGCATAACGCATAACGCATAACGCATAACGGATCACGCATTACTCATACCGCATAAAGCATAACGCATAACGGATAACGCATAACGCATAACGCATAACGCATAACGCATAACGCATAACGCATAACGGATCACGCATATAGCATAACGCATAACGCATAACGCATAACGCATAACGCATTACGCATAGCGCATAACGCATAACGCATAACGCATAACGCATAACGCATAACGCATAACGCATAACGCATAACGCATAACGCATAACGCATAACGCATAACGCATAAGGCATAACGCATAACGCATATAGCATAACGCATAACGCATAACTCATAACGCATAACGCATAACGCATAACGCATAACTCACAACGCGTAACGCATAACGGATCACGCATTACTCATAACGCATAAGGCATTACTCATAACGCATAACGCATAACGCATAACGCATAACGCATAACGCATAACGCATATCGGATCAAGCATTACTCATAACGGATCACGCATTACTCATAACGCATAACGCATAACGGATCACGCATTACTCATAACGCATAACGCATTACTCATAACGCATAACGCATAACGCATAGCGCATAACGCATAACGCATAACGCATCACGGATCAAGCATTACTCATAACGCATAACGCATAACGGATCACGCATTACTCATAACGCATAACGCATTACTCATAACGCATAACGCATAACGCATAGCGCATAACGCATAACGCATAACGCATAACGGATCACGCTTTACTCATAACGCATAACGCATAACGCATAACGGATCACGCATTACTCATAACGCATAACGCATAACGCATAACGCATAACGCATAACGCATAACGCATAACGCATAACGCATAACGCATAACGCATAACTCATAACGCATAACGCAAAACGCATAACGCATAACGCATAACGCATAACGCATAACGCATAACGCACAACGCGTAACGCGTAACGCATAACGCATAACGCATAACGCATAACGCATAACTCATAACGCATAACGCAAAACGCATAACGCATAACGCATAACGCATAACGCATAACGCACAGCGCGTAACGCGTAACGCATAACGCATAACGCATAACGCATAACTCATAACGCATAACGCATAGCGCATAACGCATAACGCAAATCGCATAACGGATCACGCATTACTCATAACGCATAACGCATAACGCATAACGCATAACTCATAACGCATAACGCATAGCGCATAACGCATAACGCAAAACGCAATAACGCATAACGCATAACGCATAACGCATAAGGCATAACGCATACAGCATAACGCATAATGCATAACTCATAACGCATAACGCATAACGCATAACGCATAACGGATCACGCATTACTCATAACGTATAAGGCATTACTCATAACGCATAACGCATAACGCATAACGCATAACGCATAACGCATAACGCATAACGCATAACGCATAACGCATAACGCATAACGCATAACGCATAACGCATAACGCGTAACGGATCACGCATTACTCATAACGCATAACGCATTACTCATAACGCATAACGCATAACGCATAGCGCATAACGCATAACGCATAACGCATAACGGATCACGCATTACTCATAACGCATAACGCATAACGCATAACGGATCACGCATTACTCATAACGCATAACGCATAACGCATAACGCATAACGCATAACGCATAACGCATAACGCATAACGCATAACGCATAACGCATAACTCATAACGCATAACGCAAAACGCATAACGCATAACGCATAACGCATAACGCATAACGCATAACGCACAACGCGTAACGCGTAACGCATAACGCATAACGCATAACGCATAACGCATAACTCATAACGCATAACGCAAAACGCATAACGCATAACGCATAACGCATAACGCATAACGCACAGCGCGTAACGCGTAACGCATAACGCATAACGCATAACGCATAACTCATAACGCATAACGCATAGCGCATAACGCATAACGCAAATCGCATAACGGATCACGCATTACTCATAACGCATAACGCATAACGCATAACGCATAACTCATAACGCATAACGCATAGCGCATAACGCATAACGCAAAACGCAATAACGCATAACGCATAACGCATAACGCATAAGGCATAACGCATACAGCATAACGCATAATGCATAACTCATAACGCATAACGCATAACGGATCACGCATTACTCATAACGCATAAGGCATTACTCATAACGCATAACGCATAACGCATAACGCATAACGCATAACGCATAACGCATAACGCATAACGCATAACGCATAACGCATAACGCATAACGCATAACGCATAACGCGTAACGGATCACGCATTACTCATAACGCATAACGGATAACGCATAACACATAACGCATAACGCATAACGCATAACGCATAACGCATAACGCATAACGCATAACGCATAACGCATAACGCATAACGCAAAACGGATAACGCATAACGCATAGCGCATAACGCATAACGCATAACGGATCACGCATTACTCATAACGCATAACGCATAACGGATCACGCATTACTCATAACGCATAACGCATTACTCATAACGCATAACGCATAACGCATAACGCATAGCGCATAACGCATAACGCATAACGCATAACGGATCACGCATAACGCATAACGCATAACGCATAACGCACAACGCGTAACGCGTAACGCATAACGCATAACGCATAACGCATAACGCATAACGCATAACGCATAACTCATAACGCATAACGCATAGCGCATAACGCATAACGCAAATCGCATAACGGATCACGCATTACTCATAACGCATAACGCATAACGCATAACGCATAACGCATAACGCATAACGCATAACGCATAACGCATAACGCATAACGCGTAACGCGTAACGCACAACGCGTAACGCGTAACGCATAACGCATAACGCATAACGCATAACGCATAACTCATAACGCATAACGCATAGCGCATAACGCATAACGCAAAACGCAATAACGCATAACGCATAACGCATAACGCATAAGGCATAACGCATACAGCATAACGCATAATGCATTACTCATAACGCATAACGCATAACGCATAACGCATAACGGATCACGCATTACTCATAACGCATAAGGCATTACTCATAACGCATAACGCATAACGCATAACGCACAACGCGTAACGCGTAACGCATAACGCATAACGCATAACGCATAACGCATAACTCATAACGCATAACGCATAGCGCATAACGCATAACGCAAAACGCAATAACGCATAACGCATAACGCATAACGCATAAGGCATAACGCATACAGCATAACGCATAATGCATAACTCATAACGCATAACGCATAACGCATAACGCATAACGGATCACGCATTACTCATAACGCATAAGGCATTACTCATAACGCATAACGCATAACGCATAACGCATAACGCATAACGCATAACGCATAACGCATAACGCATAACGCATAACGCATAACGCATAACGCATAACGCATAACGCGTAACGGATCACGCATTACTCATAACGCATAACGGATAACGCATAACACATAACGCATAACGCATAACGCATAACGCATAACGCATAACGCATAACGCATAACGCATAACGCATAACGCATAACGCATAACTCATAACGCATAACGCATAGCGCATAACGCATAACGCAAAACGCAATAACGCATAACGCATAACGCATAACGCATAAGGCATAACGCATACAGCATAACGCATAATGCATAACTCATAACGCATAACGCATAACGCATAACGCATAACGGATCACGCATTACTCATAACGCATAAGGCATTACTCATAACGCATAACGCATAACGCATAACGCATAACGCATAACGCATAACGCATAACGCATAACGCATAACGCATAACGCATAACGCATAACGCATAACGCATAACGCATAACGCGTAACGGATCACGCATTACTCATAACGCATAACGGATAACGCATAACACATAACGCATAACGCATAACGCATAACGCATAACGCATAACGCATAACGCATAACGCATAACGCATAACGCATAACGCAAAACGGATAACGCATAACGCATAGCGCATAACGCATAACGCATAACGGATCACGCATTACTCATAACGCATAACGCATAACGGATCACGCATTACTCATAACGCATAACGCATTACTCATAACGCATAACGCATAACGCATAACGCATAGCGCATAACGCATAACGCATAACGCATAACGGATCACGCATAACGCATAACGCATAACGCATAACGCACAACGCGTAACGCGTAACGCATAACGCATAACGCATAACGCATAACGCATAACGCATAACTCATAACGCATAACGCATAGCGCATAACGCATAACGCAAATCGCATAACGGATCACGCATTACTCATAACGCATAACGCATAACGCATAACGCATAACGCATAACGCATAACGCATAACGCATAACGCATAACGCATAACGCATAACGCATAACGCGTAACGCGTAACGCACAACGCGTAACGCGTAACGCATAACGCATAACGCATAACGCATAACGCATAACTCATAACGCATAACGCATAGCGCATAACGCATAACGCAAAACGCAATAACGCATAACGCATAACGCATAACGCATAAGGCATAACGCATACAGCATAACGCATAATGCATAACTCATAACGCATAACGCATAACGCATAACGGATCACGCATTACTCATAACGCATAAGGCATTACTCATAACGCATAACGCATAACGCATAACGCATAACGCATAACGCATAACGCATAACGCATAACGCATAACGCATAACGCACAACGCATAACGCATAACGCGTAACGGATCACGCATTACTCATAACGCATAACGGATAACGCATAACACATAACGCATAACGCATAACGCATAACGCATAACGCATAACGCATAACGCATAACGCATAACGCATAACGCATAACGCATAACGCAAAACGGATAACGCATAACGCATAGCGCATAACGCATAACGCATAACGCATAACGGATCACGCATTACTCATAACGCATAACGCATAACGGATCACGCATTACTCATAACGCATAACGCATTACTCATAACGCATAACGCATAACGCATAACGCATAGCGCATAACGCATAACGCATAACGCATAACGGATCACGCATTACTCATAACGCATAACGCATAACGCATAACGCATAACGCATAACGCATAACGCATAACGCATAACGCTTAACGCATAACGCATAACGCATAACGCATATCGCACAACGCGTAACGCGTAACGCATAATGCATAACGCATAACGCATAACGCATAACGCATAACTCATAACGCATAACGCATAGCGCATAACGCATAACGCAAATCGCATAACGGATCACGCATTACTCATAACGCATAACGCATAACGCATAACGCATAACGCATAACGGATCACGCATTACTCATAATACATAAGGCATTACTCATAACGCATAACGCATTACTCATAACGCATAACGCATAACGCATAGCGCATAACGCATAACGCATAACGCATAACGGATCACGCATTACTCATAACGCATAACGCATAACGCATAACGCATAACGCATAACGCATAACGCTTAACGCATAACGTATAACGCATAACGCATATCGCACAACGCGTAACGCGTAACGCATAACGCATAACGCATAACGCATAAAGCATAACGCATAACTCATAACGCATAACGCATAGCGCATAACGCATAACGCATAACGCATAGCGCATAACGCATAACGCATAACGCATAACGGATCACGCATTACTCATAACGCATAACGCATAACGCATAACGCATAACGCATAACGCATAACGCTTAACGCATAACGTATAACGCATAACGCATAACGCACAACGCATAACGCATAACGCATAACGCATAACGCACAACGCATAACGCGTAACGCATAACGCATAACGCATAACGCATAACGCATAACGCATAACGCGTAACGCATAACGCATAACGCATAACGCATAACGCATAACGCATAACTCATAACGCATAACGCATAGTGCATAACGCATAACGCAAATCGCATAACGGATCACGCATTACTCACAACGCATAACGCATAACGGATCACGCATTACTCATAACGCATAACGCATTACTCATAACGCATAACGCATAACGCATAGCGCATAAAGCATAACGCATAACGTATAACGCATAACGCATAACGCATAACGCTTAACGCATAACGTATAACGCATAACGCATATCGCACAACGCATAACGCATAACTCATAACGCATAACGCATAGCGCATAACGCATAACGCAAATCGCATAACGGATCACGCATTACTCATAACGCATAACGCATAACGCATAACGCATAACGCATAACGCATAACGCATAACGCATAACGCATAACGCGTAACGCGTAACGCACAACGCGTAACGCGTAACGCATAACGCATAACGCATAACGCATAACGCATAACTCATAACGCATAACGCATAGCGCATAACGCATAACGCAAAACGCAATAACGCATAACGCATAACGCATAACGCATAAGGCATAACGCATACAGCATAACGCATAATGCATAACTCATAACGCATAACGCATAACGCATAACGCATAACGGATCACGCATTACTCATAACGCATAAGGCATTACTCATAACGCATAACGCATAACGCATAACGCATAACGCATAACGCATAACGCATAACGCATAACGCATAACGCATAACGCATAACGCATAACGCGTAACGGATCACGCATTACTCATAACGCATAACGGATAACGCATAACACATAACGCATAACGCATAACGCATAACGCATAACGCATAACGCATAACGCATAACGCATAACGCAAAACGGATAACGCATAACGCATAGCGCATAACGCATAACGCATAACGCATAACGGATCACGCATTACTCATAACGCATAACGCATAACGGATCACGCATTACTCATAACGCATAACGCATTACTCATAACGCATAACGCATAACGCATAACGCATAGCGCATAACGCATAACGCATAACGCATAACGGATCACGCATTACTCATAACGCATAACGCATAACGCATAACGCATAACGCATAACGCATAACGCATAACGCATAACGCATAACGCATAACGCATAACGCATATCGCACAACGCGTATCGCGTAACGCATAATGCATAACGCATAACGCATAACGCATAACGCATAACTCATAACGCATAACGCATAGCGCATAACGCATAACGCAAATCGCATAACGGATCACGCATTACTCATAACGCATAACGCATAACGCATAACGCATAACGCATAACGCATAACGCATAACGGATCACGCATTACTCATAATACATAAGACATTACTCATAACGCATAACGCATAACGCATAACGCTTAACGCATAACGTATAACGCATAACGCATAACGCACAACGCATAACGCATAACGCATAACGCATAACGCGTAACGCATAACGCATAACGCATAACGCATAACGCATAACGCATAACTCATAACGCATAACGCATAGTGCATAACGCATAACGCAAATCGCATAACGGATCACGCATTACTCACAACGCATAACGCATAACGGATCACGCATTACTCATAACGCATAACGCATTACTCATAACGCATAACGCATAACGCATAACGCATAAAGCATAACGCATAACGCATAACGGATCACGCATTACTCATAACGCATAACGCATAACGGATCACGCATTACTCATAACGCATAACGCATTACTCATAACGCATAACGCATAACGCATAACGCATAGCGCATAACGCATAACGCATAACGCATAACGGATCACGCATTACTCATAACGCATAACGCATAACGCATAACGCATAACGCATAACGCATAACGCATAACGCATAACGCATAACGCATAACGCATAACGCATATCGCACAACGCGTATCGCGTAACGCATAATGCATAACGCATAACGCATAACGCATAACGCATAACTCATAACGCATAACGCATAGCGCATAACGCATAACGCAAATCGCATAACGGATCACGCATTACTCATAACGCATAACGCATAACGCTTAACGCATAACGTATAACGCATAACGCATATCGCACAACGCGTAACGCGTAACGCATAACGCATAACGCATAACGCATAAAGCATAACGCATAACTCATAACGCATAACGCATAGCGCATAACGCATAACGCATAACGCATAGCGCATAACGCATAACGCATAACGCATAACGGATCACGCATTACTCATAACGCATAACCCATAACGCATAACGCATAACGCATAACGCATAACGCTTAACGCATAACGTATAACGCATAACGCATAACGCACAACGCATAACGCATAACGCATAACGCATAACGCATAACGCATAACGCATAACGCATAACGCATAACGCATAACGCATAACTCATAACGCATAACGCATAGTGCATAACGCATAACGCAAATCGCATAACGGATCACGCATTACTCACAACGCATAACGCATAACGGATCACGCATTACTCATAACGCATAACGCATTACTCATAACGCATAACGCATAACGCATAGCGCATAAAGCATAACGCATAACGCATAACGCATAACGCATAACGCATAACGCTTAACGCATAACGTATAACGCATAACGCATATCGCACAACGCATAACGCATAACTCATAACGCATAACGCATAGCGCATAACGCATAACGCAAATCGCATAACGGATCACGCATTACTCATAACGCATAACGCATAACGCATAACGCATAACGCATAACGCATAACGCATAACGCATAACGCATAACGCATAACGCGTAACGCGTAACGCACAACGCGTAACGCGTAACGCATAACGCATAACGCATAACGCATAACGCATAACTCATAACGCATAACGCATAGCGCATAACGCATAACGCAAAACGCAATAACGCATAACGCATAACGCATAACGCATAAGGCATAACGCATACAGCATAACGCATAATGCATAACTCATAACGCATAACGCATAACGCATAACGCATAACGGATCACGCATTACTCATAACGCATAAGGCATTACTCATAACGCATAACGCATAACGCATAACGCATAACGCATAACGCATAACGCATAACGCATAACGCATAACGCATAACGCATAACGCATAACGCATAACGCGTAACGGATCACGCATTACTCATAACGCATAACGGATAACGCAAAACACATAACGCATAACGCATAACGCATAACGCATAACGCATAACGCATAACGCATAACGCATAACGCATAACGCAAAACGGATAACGCATAACGCATAGCGCATAACGCATAACGCATAACGCATAACGGATCACGCATTACTCATAACGCATAACGCATAACGGATCACGCATTACTCATAACGCATAACGCATTACTCATAACGCATAACGCATAACGCATAACGCATAGCGCATAACGCATAACGCATAACGCATAACGGATCACGCATTACTCATAACGCATAACGCATAACGCATAACGCATAACGCATAACTTATAACGCATAACGCATAACGCTTAACGCATAACGCATAACGCATAACGCATATCGCACAACGCGTAACGCATAACGCATAATGCATAACGCATAACGCATAACGCATAACGCATAACTCATAACGCATAACGCATAGCGCATAACGCATAACGCAAATCGCATAACGGATCACGCATTACTCATAACGCATAACGCATAACGCATAACGCATAACGCATAACGCATAACGCATAACGGATCACTCATTACTCATAATACATAAGGCATTACTCATAACGCATAACGCATTACTCATAACGCATAACGCATAACGCATAGCGCATAACGCATAACGCATAACGCATAACGGATCACGCATTACTCATAACGCATAACGCATAACGCATAACGCATAACGCATAACGCATAACGCATAACGCTTAACGCATAACGTATAACGCATAACGCATATCGCACAACGCGTAACGCGTAACGCATAACGCATAACGCATAACGCATAAAGCATAACGCATAACTCATAACGCATAACGCATAGCGCATAACGCATAACGCATAACGCATAACGCATAACGCATAACGCATAACGCATAACGGATCACGCATTACTCATAACGCATAACCCATAACGCATAACGCATAACGCATAACGCATAACGCTTAACGCATAACGTATAACGCATAACGCATAACGCACAACGCATAACGCATAACGCATAACGCATAACGCACAACGCATAACGCGTAACGCATAACGCATAACGCATAACGCATAACGCATAACGCATAACGGATCACGCATTACTCATAACGCATAACGCATAACGCATAACGCATAACGCATAACGCATAACGCTTAACGCATAACGTATAACGCATAACGCATAACGCACAACGCATAACGCATAACGCATAACGCATAACGCACAACGCATAACGCATAACGCATAACGCATAACGCATAACGCATAACGCATAACGCATAACTCATAACGCATAACGCATAGTGCATAACGCATAACGCAAATCGCATAACGGATCACGCATTACTCACAACGCATAACGCATAACGGATCACGCATTACTCATAACGCATAACGCATTACTCATAACGCATAACGCATAACGCATAGCGCATAAAGCATAACGCATAACGCATAACGCATAACGCATAACGCATAACGCATAACGCATAACGCATAACGCATGGCGCATAGCGCATTACTCATAACGCATAACGCATAACGCTTAACGGATCACGCATTACTCATAACGCATACCGCATAACGCAAAACGCATAACGCATAACGCATAACGCATAACGCATAACGCATAACGCATAACGCATAACGCATAACGCATAAGGCATAACGCATAACGCATATAGCATAACGCATAACGCATAACTCATAACGCATAACGCATAACGCATAACGCATAACTCACAACGCGTAACGCATAACGGATCACGCATTACTCATAACGCATAAGGCATTACTCATAACGCATAACGCATAACGCATAACGCATAACGCATAACGCATAACGCATATCGGATCAAGCATTACTCATAACGGATCACGCATTACTCATAACGCATAACGCATAACGGATCACGCATTACTCATAACGCATAACGCATTACTCATAACGCATAACGCATAACGCATAGCGCATAACGCATAACGCATAACGCATAACGCATAACGCATAAGGCATAACGCATACAGCATAACGCATAATGCATAACTCATAACGCATAACGCATAACGCATAACGCATAACGGATCACGCATTACTCATAACGCATAAGGCATTACTCATAACGCATAACGCATAACGCATAACGCATAACGCATAACGCATAACGCATAACGCATAACGCATAACGCATAACGCATAACGCATAACGCATAACGCGTAACGGATCACGCATTACTCATAACGCATAACGGATAACGCATAACACATAACGCATAACGCATAACGCATAACGCATAACGCATAACGCATAACGCATAACGCATAACGCATAACGCATAACGCAAAACGGATAACGCATAACGCATACCGCATAACGCATAACGCATAACGCATAACGGATCACGCATTACTCATAACGCATAACGCATAACGGATCACGCATTACTCATAACGCATAACGCATTACTCATAACGCATAACGCATAACGCATAACGCATAACGCATAACGCATAACGCATAACGCATAACGGATCACGCATTACTCATAACGCATAACGCATAACGCATAACGCATAACGCATAACTTATAACGCATAACGCATAACGCTTAACGCATAACGCATAACGCATAACGCATATCGCACAACGCGTAACGCGTAACGCATAATGCATAACGCATAACGCATAACGCATAACGCATAACTCATAACGCATAACGCATAGCGCATAACGCATAACGCAAATCGCATAACGGATCACGCATTACTCATAACGCATAACGCATAACGCATAACGCATAACGCATAACGCATAACGCATAACGGATAACGCATTACTCATAATACATAAGGCATTACTCATAACGCATAACGCATTACTCATAACGCATAACGCATAACGCATAACGCATAACGCATAACGCATAACGCATAACGGATCACGCATTACTCATAACGCATAACGCATAACGCATAACGCATAACGCATAACGCATAACGCATAACGCTTAACGCATAACGTATAACGCATAACGCATATCGCACAACGCGTAACGCGTAACGCATAACGCATAACGCATAACGCATAAAGCATAACGCATAACTCATAACGCATAACGCATAGCGCATAACGCATAACGCATAACGCATAACGCATAACGCATAACGCATAACGCATAACGGATCACGCATTACTCATAACGCATAACCCATAACGCATAACGCATAACGCATAACGCATAACGCTTAACGCATAACGTATAACGCATAACGCATAACGCACAACGCATAACGCATAACGCATAACGCATAACGCACAACGCATAACGCGTAACGCATAACGCATAACGCATAACGCATAACGCATAACGCATAACGGATCACGCATTACTCATAACGCATAACGCATAACGCATAACGCATAACGCATAACGCATAACGCTTAACGCATTACGTATAACGCATAACGCATAACGCACAACGCATAACGCATAACGCATAACGCATAACGCACAACGCATAACGCGTAACGCATAACGCATAACGCATAACGCATAACGCATAACGCATAACTCATAACGCATAACGCATAGTGCATAACGCATAACGCAAATCGCATAACGGATCACGCATTACTCACAACGCATAACGCATAACGGATCACGCATTACTCATAACGCATAACGCATTACTCATAACGCATAACGCATAACGCATAGCGCATAAAGCATAACGCATAACGCATAACGCATAACGGATCACGCATAACGCATAACGCATAACGCATAACGCATGGCGCATAGCGCATTACTCATAACGCATAACGCATAACGCTTAACGGATCACGCATTACTCATAACGCATACCGCATAACGCAAAACGCATAACGCATAACGCATAACGCATAACGCATAACGCATAACGCATAACGCATAACGCATAACGCATAAGGCATAACGCATAACGCATATAGCATAACGCATAACGCATAACTCATAACGCATAACGCATAACGCATAACGCATAACGCATAACGCATAACGCATAACGCATAACGCATAACGCATATCGCACAACGCATAACGCATAACGCATAACGCATATCGCACAACGCGTATCGCGTAACGCATAATGCATAACGCATAACGCATAACGCATAACGCATAACTCATAACGCATAACGCATAGCGCATAACGCATAACGCAAATCGCATAACGGATCACGCATTACTCATAACGCATAACGCATAACGCATAACGCATAACGCATAACGCATAACGCATAACGGATCACGCATTACTCACAACGCATAACGCATAACGGATCACGCATTACTCATAACGCATAACGCATTACTCATAACGCATAACGCATAACGCATAACGCATAACGCATAACGCATAACGCATAACGCATAACGCATAACGCATAACGCATATCGCACAACGCGTATCGCGTAACGCATAATGCATAACGCATAACGCATAACGCATAACGCATAACTCATAACGCATAACGCATAGCGCATAACGCATAACGCAAATCGCATAACGGATCACGCATTACTCATAACGCATAACGCATAACGCATAACGCATAACGCATAACGCATAACGCATAACGGATCACGCATTACTCATAATACATAAGACATTACTCATAACGCATAACGCATAACGCATAACGCTTAACGCATAACGTATAACGCATAACGCATAACGCACAACGCATAACGCATAACGCATAACGCATAACGCGTAACGCATAACGCATAACGCATAACGCATAACGCATAACGCATAACTCATAACGCATAACGCATAGTGCATAACGCATAACGCAAATCGCATAACGGATCACGCATTACTCACAACGCATAACGCATAACGGATCACGCATTACTCATAACGCATAACGCATTACTCATAACGCATAACGCATAACGCATAGCGCATAAAGCATAACGCATAACGCATAACGGATCACGCATTACTCATAACGCATAACGCATAACGGATCACGCATTACTCATAACGCATAACGCATTACTCATAACGCATAACGCATAACGCATAACGCATAGCGCATAACGCATAACGCATAACGCATAACGGATCACGCATTACTCATAACGCATAACGCATAACGCATAACGCATAACGCATAACGCATAACGCATAACGCATAACGCATAACGCATAACGCATAACGCATATCGCACAACGCGTATCGCGTAACGCATAATGCATAACGCATAACGCATAACGCATAACGCATAACTCATAACGCATAACGCATAGCGCATAACGCATAACGCAAATCGCATAACGGATCACGCATTACTCATAACGCATAACGCATAACGCTTAACGCATAACGTATAACGCATAACGCATATCGCACAACGCGTAACGCGTAACGCATAACGCATAACGCATAACGCATAAAGCATAACGCATAACTCATAACGCATAACGCATAACGCATAACGCATAACGCATAACGCATAACGCATAACGCATAACGCATAACGCATAACGGATCACGCATTACTCATAACGCATAACCCATAACGCATAACGCATAACGCATAACGCATAACGCTTAACGCATAACGTATAACGCATAACGCATAACGCACAACGCATAACGCATAACGCATAACGCATAACGCATAACGCATAACGCATAACGCATAACGCATAACGCATAACGCATAACTCATAACGCATAACGCATAGTGCATAACGCATAACGCAAATCGCATAACGGATCACGCATTACTCACAACGCATAACGCATAACGGATCACGCATTACTCATAACGCATAACGCATTACTCATAACGCATAACGCATA
The DNA here is from genome assembly GCA_916610235.2 of Lasioglossum morio. Lineage (NCBI taxonomy): Eukaryota > Metazoa > Arthropoda > Insecta > Hymenoptera > Halictidae > Lasioglossum > Lasioglossum morio. Next base: position 149,247 of record CAKAJA020000138.1, on the reverse strand, counting down.
ACGCATAGCGCATAAAGCATAACGCATAACGCATAACGCATAACGCATAACGCATAACGCTTAACGCATAACGTATAACGCATAACGCATATCGCACAACGCATAACGCATAACTCATAACGCATAACGCATAGCGCATAACGCATAACGCAAATCGCATAACGGATCACGCATTACTCATAACGCATAACGCATAACGCATAACGCATAACGCATAACGCATAACGCATAACGCATAACGCATAACGCATAACGCGTAACGCGTAACGCACAACGCGTAACGCGTAACGCATAACGCATAACGCATAACGCATAACGCATAACTCATAACGCATAACGCATAGCGCATAACGCATAACGCAAAACGCAATAACGCATAACGCATAACGCATAACGCATAAGGCATAACGCATACAGCATAACGCATAATGCATAACTCATAACGCATAACGCATAACGCATAACGCATAACGGATCACGCATTACTCATAACGCATAAGGCATTACTCATAACGCATAACGCATAACGCATAACGCATAACGCATAACGCATAACGCATAACGCATAACGCATAACGCATAACGCATAACGCATAACGCATAACGCATAACGCGTAACGGATCACGCATTACTCATAACGCATAACGGATAACGCATAACACATAACGCATAACGCATAACGCATAACGCATAACGCATAACGCATAACGCATAACGCATAACGCATAACGCAAAACGGATAACGCATAACGCATAGCGCATAACGCATAACGCATAACGCATAACGGATCACGCATTACTCATAACGCATAACGCATAACGGATCACGCATTACTCATAACGCATAACGCATTACTCATAACGCATAACGCATAACGCATAACGCATAGCGCATAACGCATAACGCATAACGCATAACGGATCACGCATTACTCATAACGCATAACGCATAACGCATAACGCATAACGCATAACTTATAACGCATAACGCATAACGCTTAACGCATAACGCATAACGCATAACGCATATCGCACAACGCGTAACGCGTAACGCATAATGCATAACGCATAACGCATAACGCATAACGCATAACTCATAACGCATAACGCATAGCGCATAACGCATAACGCAAATCGCATAACGGATCACGCATTACTCATAACGCATAACGCATAACGCATAACGCATAACGCATAACGCATAACGCATAACGGATCACGCATTACTCATAATACATAAGGCATTACTCATAACGCATAACGCATTACTCATAACGCATAACGCATAACGCATAACGCATAACGCATAACGCATAACGCATAACGGATCACGCATTACTCATAACGCATAACGCATAACGCATAACGCATAACGCATAACGCATAACGCATAACGCTTAACGCATAACGTATAACGCATAACGCATATCGCACAACGCGTAACGCGTAACGCATAACGCATAACGCATAACGCATAAAGCATAACGCATAACTCATAACGCATAACGCATAGCGCATAACGCATAACGCATAACGCATAACGCATAACGCATAACGCATAACGCATAACGGATCACGCATTACTCATAACGCATAACCCATAACGCATAACGCATAACGCATAACGCATAACGCTTAACGCATAACGTATAACGCATAACGCATAACGCACAACGCATAACGCATAACGCATAACGCATAACGCACAACGCATAACGCGTAACGCATAACGCATAACGCATAACGCATAACGCATAACGCATAACGGATCACGCATTACTCATAACGCATAACGCATAACGCATAACGCATAACGCATAACGCTTAACGCATAACGTATAACGCATAACGCATAACGCACAACGCATAACGCATAACGCATAACGCATAACGCACAACGCATAACGCGTAACGCATAACGCATAACGCATAACGCATAACGCATAACGCATAACTCATAACGCATAACGCATAGTGCATAACGCATAACGCAAATCGCATAACGGATCACGCATTACTCACAACGCATAACGCATAACGGATCACGCATTACTCATAACGCATAACGCATTACTCATAACGCATAACGCATAACGCATAGCGCATAAAGCATAACGCATAACGCATAACGCATAACGGATCACGCATAACGCATAACGCATAACGCATAACGCATGGCGCATAGCGCATTACTCATAACGCATAACGCATAACGCTTAACGGATCACGCATTACTCATAACGCATACCGCATAACGCAAAACGCATAACGCATAACGCATAACGCATAACGCATAACGCATAACGCATAACGCATAACGCATAACGCATAAGGCATAACGCATAACGCATATAGCATAACGCATAACGCATAACTCATAACGCATAACGCATAACGCATAACGCATAACTCACAACGCGTAACGCATAACGGATCACGCATTACTCATAACGCATAAGGCATTACTCATAACGCATAACGCATAACGCATAACGCATAACGCATAACGCATAACGCATATCGGATCAAGCATTACTCATAACGGATCACGCATTACTCATAACGCATAACGCATAACGGATCACGCATTACTCATAACGCATAACGCATTACTCATAACGCATAACGCATAACGCATAGCGCATAACGCATAACGCATAACGCATAACGCATAACGCATAAGGCATAACGCATACAGCATAACGCATAATGCATAACTCATAACGCATAACGCATAACGCATAACGGATCACGCATTACTCATAACGCATAAGGCATTACTCATAACGCATAACGCATAACGCATAACGCATAACGCATAACGCATAACGCATAACGCATAACGCATAACGCATAACGCATAACGCATAACGCGTAACGGATCACGCATTACTCATAACGCATAACGGATAACGCATAACACATAACGCATAACGCATAACGCATAACGCATAACGCATAACGCATAACGCATAACGCATAACGCATAACGCATAACGCAAAACGGATAACGCATAACGCATAGCGCATAACGCATAACGCATAACGCATAACGGATCACGCATTACTCATAACGCATAACGCATAACGGATCACGCATTACTCATAACGCATAACGCATTACTCATAACGCATAACGCATAACGCATAACGCATAACGCATAACGCATAACGCATAACGCATAACGGATCACGCATTACTCATAACGCATAACGCATAACGCATAACGCATAACGCATAACTTATAACGCATAACGCATAACGCTTAACGCATAACGCATAACGCATAACGCATATCGCACAACGCGTAACGCGTAACGCATAATGCATAACGCATAACGCATAACGCATAACGCATAACTCATAACGCATAACGCATAACGCATAACGCATAACGCAAATCGCATAACGGATCACGCATTACTCATAACGCATAACGCATAACGCATAACGCATAACGCATAACGCATAACGCATAACGGATCACGCATTACTCATAATACATAAGGCATTACTCATAACGCATAACGCATTACTCATAACGCATAACGCATAACGCATAGCGCATAACGCATAACGCATAACGCATAACGGATCACGCATTACTCATAACGCATAACGCATAACGCATAACGCATAACGCATAACGCATAACGCATAACGCATAACGCTTAACGCATAACGTATAACGCATAACGCATATCGCACAACGCGTAACGCGTAACGCATAACGCATAACGCATAACGCATAAAGCATAACGCATAACTCATAACGCATAACGCATAGCGCATAACGCATAACGCATAACGCATAACGCATAACGCATAACGCATAACGCATAACGGATCACGCATTACTCATAACGCATAACCCATAACGCATAACGCATAACGCATAACGCATAACGCTTAACGCATAACGTATAACGCATAACGCATAACGCATAACGCATAACGCATAACGCATAACGCATAACGCACAACGCATAACGCGTAACGCATAACGCATAACGCATAACGCATAACGCATAACGCATAACGGATCACGCATTACTCATAACGCATAACGCATAACGCATAACGCATAACGCATAACGCATAACGCTTAACGCATAACGCATAACGCATAACGCATAACGCACAACGCATAACGCATAACGCATAACGCATAACGCACAACGCATAACGCGTAACGCATAACGCATAACGCATAACGCATAACGCATAACGCATAACGCATAACGCATAACGCATAGTGCATAACGCATAACGCAAATCGCATAACGGATCACGCATTACTCACAACGCATAACGCATAACGGATCACGCATTACTCATAACGCATAACGCATTACTCATAACGCATAACGCATAACGCATAGCGCATAAAGCATAACGCATAACGCATAACGCATAACGGATCACGCATAACGCATAACGCATAACGCATAACGCATGGCGCATAGCGCATTACTCATAACGCATAACGCATAACGCTTAACGGATCACGCATTACTCATAACGCATACCGCATAACGCAAAACGCATAACGCATAACGCATAACGCATAACGCATAACGCATAACGCATAACGCATAACGCATAACGCATAAGGCATAACGCATAACGCATATAGCATAACGCATAACGCATAACTCATAACGCATAACGCATAACGCATAACGCATAACTCACAACGCGTAACGCATAACGGATCACGCATTACTCATAACGCATAAGGCATTACTCATAACGCATAACGCATAACGCATAACGCATAACGCATAACGCATAACGCATATCGGATCAAGCATTACTCATAACGGATCACGCATTACTCATAACGCATAACGCATAACGGATCACGCATTACTCATAACGCATAACGCATTACTCATAACGCATAACGCATAACGCATAGCGCATAACGCATAACGCATAACGCATAACGGATCAAGCATTACTCATAACGCATAACGCATAACGGATCACGAATTACTCATAACGCATAACGCATTACTCATAACGCAGAACGCATAACGCATAGCGCATAACGCATAACGCATAACGCATAACGGATCACGCATTACTCATAACGCATAACGCATAACGCATAACGCATAACGCATTACTCATAACGCATAACGCATAACGCATAACGCATAACGCATAACGCATAACGCATAACGCATAACGCATAACGCATAACGCATAACGCATAACGCACAACGCACAACGCGTAACGCGTAACGCATAACGCATAACGCATAACGCATAACGCATAACGCATAACTCATAACGCATAACGCATAGCGCATAACGCATAACGCAAATCGCATAACGGATCACGCATTACTCATAACGCATAACGCATAACGCATAACGCATAGCGCATAACGCATAACGCATAACGCATAACGGATCACGCATTACTCATAACGCATAACGCATAACGCATAACGCATAACGCATAACGCATAACGCATAACGCATAACGCATAACGCATAACGCATAACGCATAACGCATAACGCAAAACGCATAACGCATAACGCATAACGCATAACGCATAACGCATAACGCACAACGCGTAACGCGTAACGCATAACGCATAACGCATAACGCATAACGCATAACTCATAACGCATAACGCATAACGCATAACGCATAACGCAAATCGCATAACGGATCACGCATTACTCATAACGCATAACGCATAACGCATAACGCATAACGCATAACGCATAACGCATAACGCATAACGCATAACGCATAACGCATAACGCGTAACGCGTAACGCACAACGCGTAACGCGTAACGCATAACGCATAACGCATAACGCATAACGCATAACTCATAACGCATAACGCATAGCGCATAACGCATAACGCAAAACGCAATAACGCATAACGCATAACGCATAACGCATAAGGCATAACGCATACAGCATAACGCATAATGCATAACTCATAACGCATAACGCATAACGCATAACGCATAACGCATAACGCATAACGGATCACGCATTACTCATAACGCATAAGGCATTACTCATAACGCATAACGCATAACGCATAACGCATAATGCATAACGCATAACGCATAACGCATAACGCATAACGCATAACGCATAACGCATAACGCATAACGCGTAACGGATCACGCATTACTCATAACGCATAACGGATAACGCATAACACATAACGCATAACGCATAACGCATAACGCATAACGCATAACGCATAACGCATAACGCATAACGCATAACGCAAAACGGATAACTCATAACGCATAGCGCATAACGCATAACGCATAACGCATAACGGATCACGCATTACTCATAACGCATAACGCATAACGGATCACGCATTACTCATAACGCATAACGCATTACTCATAACGCATGACGCATAACGCATAGCGCATAACGCATAACGCATAACGCATAACGGATCACGCATTCCTCATAACGCATAACTCATAACTCATAACGCATAACGCATACCGCATTACTCATAAATCATAACGCATAACGCATAACGCATAACGGATCACGCATAACGCATTACGCATAGCGCATAACGCATAACGCATAACGCATAACGCATAACGCATAACGCATAACGCATAACGCATAACGCATAGCGCATAACGCATAACGCATAACGCATAACTCACAACGCGTAACGCATAACGGATCACGCATTACTCATAACGCATAAGGCATTACTCATAACGCATAACGCATAACGCATAACGCATAACGCATAACGCATAACGCATAACGCATATCGGATCAAGCATTACTCATAACGGATCACGCATTGCTCATAACGCATAACGCATAACGGATCACGCATTACTCATAACGCATAACGCATTACTCAAAACGCATAACGCATAACGCATAGCGCATAACGCATAACGCATAACGCATAACGGATCACGCATTACTCATAACGCATAACGCATAACGGATCACGCATTACTCATAACGCATAAAGCATTACTCATAACGCATAACGCATAACGCATAACGCATAACGCATAACGCATAACGCATAACGCATAACGGATCACGCATTACTCATAACGCATAACGCATAACGCATAACGCATAACGCATAACGCATAACGCATAACGCATAACGCTTAACGCATAACGCATAACGCATAACGCATAACGCATATCGGATCAAGCATTACTCATAACGGATCACGCATTACTCATAACGCATAACGCATAACGGATCACGCATTACTCATAACGCATAACGCATTACTCATAACGCATAACGCATAACGCATAACGCATAACGCATAACGCATAACGCATAACGCATAACGGATCACGCATTACTCATAACGCATAACGCATAACGCATAACGCATAACGCATAAGGCATAACGCATAACGCATAACGCATTACTCATAACGCATAACGCATAACGCATAACGCATAACGCATAACGCATAACGTATAACGCATAACGCATAACGCATAACGCATAACGCACAACGCGTAACGCGTAACGCATAACGCATAACGCATAACGCATAACGCATAACTCATAACGCATAACGCATAGCGCATAACGCATAACGCAAATCGCATAACGGATCACGCATTACTCATAACGCATAACGCATAACGCATAACGCATAGCGCATAACGCATAACGCATAACGCATAACGGATCACGCATTACTCATAACGCATAACGCATAACGCATAACGCATAACGCATAACGCATAACGCATAACGCATAACGCATAACGCATAACGCAAAACGCATAACGCATAACGCATAACGCATAACGCATAACGCATAACGCACAACGCGTAACGCGTAACGCATAACGCATAACGCATAACGCATAACGCATAACTCATAACGCATAACGCATAGCGCATAACGCATAACGCAAATCGCATAACGGATCACGCATTACTCATAACGCATAACGCATAACGCATAACGCATAACGCATAACGCATAACGCATAACGCATAACGCATAACGCATAACGCGTAACGCGTAACGCACAACGCGTAACGCGTAACGCATAACGCATAACGCATAACGCATAACGCATAACTCATAACGCATAACGCATAGCGCATAACGCATAACGCAAAACGCAATAACGCAAAACGCGTAACGCATAACGCATAACGCATAACGCATAACGCATAACTCATAACGCATAACGCATAGCGCATAACGCATAACGCAAATCGCATAACGGATCACGCATTACTCATAACGCATAACGCATAACGCATAACGCATAACGCATAACGCATAACGCATAACGCATAACGCATAACGCATAACGCATAACGCATAACGCATAACGCATAACGCATAACGCATAACGCAAAACGGATAACGCATAACGCATAGCGCATAACGCATAACGCATAACGCATAACGGATCACGCATTACTCATAACGCATAACGCATAACGGATCACGCATTACTCATAACGCATAACGCATTACTCATAACGCATAACGCATAACGCATAACGCATAGCGCATAACGCATAACGCATAACGCATAACGGATCACGCATTACTCATAACGCATAACGCATAACGCATAACGCATAACGCATAACGCATAACGCATAACGCATAACGCTTAACGCATAACGCACAACGCATAACGCATATCGCACAACGCGTAACGCATAATGCATAACGCATAACGCATAACGCATAACGCATAACTCATAACGCATAACGCATAGCGCATAACGCATAACGCAAATCGCATAACGGATCACGCATTACTCATAACGCATAACGCATAACGCATAACGCATAACGCATAACGCATAACGCATAACGGATCACGCATTACTCATAATACATAAGGCATTACTCATAACGCATAACGCATTACTCATAACGCATAACGCATAACGCATAGCGCATAACGCATAACGCATAACGCATAACGGATCACGCATTACTCATAACGCATAACGCATAACGCATAACGCATAACGCATAACGCATAACGCTTAACGCATAACGTATAACGCATAACGCATATCGCACAACGCATTACTCATAACGCATAACGCATAACGCATAACGCATAACGCATATAGCATAACGCATAGTGCATAACGCATAACGCATAACGCATAACGCATAACGCATAACGCATAACGCATAACGCATAACGCATAACGCATAACGGATCACGCATTACTCATAACGCATAACGCAAAACGCAATAACGCATAACGCATAACGCATAACGCATAAGGCATAACGCATATAGCATAACGCATAATGCATAACTCATAACGCATAACGCATAACGCATAACGCATAACGCATGACGGATCACGCATTACTCATAATGCATAAGGCATTACTCATAACGCATAACGCATAACGCATAACGCATAACGCATAACGCATAACGCATAACGCATAACGCATAACGGATCACGCATAACGGATCACGCATAACGGATCACGCATTACTCATAACGCATAACGCATAACGCATAACGCATAACGCATAACGCATAACGCATAACGCATAACGCATAACGCATAACGCATAACGCATAACGCATAACGCATAACGCATAACGCATAACGCATAACGCATAACGCATAACGCATAACGCATAACGCATAACGCATAACGCATAACGCATAACGCATAATGCATAACGCATAACGCATAACGCATAACGCATAACGCATAACGCATATAGCATAACGCATAACGCATAACGCATAACTCATAACGCATAGCGCATAACGCATAACGCATAACGCAAAACGCATAACGCATAACGCATAACGCTGAACGCATAACGCATAACGCATAACGCATAACGCATAACGCATAACGCATAACGCACAACGCGTAACGCGTAACGCATAACGCATAACGCATAACGCATAACGCATAACGCGTAACGCATAACGCATAACGCATAACGCATAACGCATAACGCATAACCCATAACGCATAACGCATAACGCATAACGCACAACGCGTAACGCGTAACGCATAACGCATAACGCATAACGCATAACGTATAACTCATAACGCATAACGCAAACGCATAACGCATAACGCATAACGCATAACGCATAACGCATAACGCATAACGCATAACGCATAACGCATAACGCATAACGCATAACGCATAACGCATAACGCATAACGCATATAGCATAACGCATAACGCATAACGCATAACTCATAACGCATAACGCATAACGCATAACGCATAACGCAAATCGCATAACGCATAACGCATAACGCAGAACGCATAACGCATAACGCATAACGCATAACGCATAACGCATAACGCACAACGCGTAACGCGTAACGCATAACGCATAACGCGTAACGCGTAACGCATAACGCATAACGCATAACGCATAACGCATAACGCATAACGCATAACGCATAACGCATAACGCATAACGCATAACGCATAACGCATAACCCATAACGCATAACGCATAACGCATAACGCACAACGCGTAACGCGTAACGCATAACGCATAAAGCATAACGCATAACGTATAACTCATAACGCATAACGCATAGCGCATAACGCATAACGCAAAACGCAATAACGCATAACGGATTACTCATAACGCATAACGCATAACGCATAACGCATAACGCATAACGCATAACGCATAACGCATAACGCATAACGCATAACGCATAACGCATAACGCATAACGCATAACGCACAACGCGTAACGCGTAACGCATAACGCATAACGCATAACGCATAACGCATAACGCATAACTCATAACGCATAACGCATAGCGCATAACGCATAACGCATAGCGCATAACGCATAACGCAAATCGCATAACGCATAACGCATAACGCATAACGCATAACGCATAGCGCATAACGCATAACGCAAAACGCATAACGCATTACTCATAACGCATAACGCATAACGCATAACGTATAACGGATCACGCATAACGGATCACGCATAACGGATCACGCATTACTCATAACGCATAACGCATAACGCATAACTCATAACGCATAACGCATAACGCATAACGCATAACGCAAAACGCATAACGCATAACGCATAACGCATAACGCATAACGCATAACGCATAACGCATAACGCACAACGCGTAACGCGTAACGCATAACGCATAACGCATAACGCGTAACGCATAACGCGTAACGCATAACGCGTAACGCATAACGCATAACGCATAACGCATAACGCATAACATATAACGCATAACCCATAACGCATAACGCATAACGCATAACGCATAACTCATAACGCATAACGCATAACGCATAACGCATAACGCAAATCGCATAACGGATCACGCATTACTCATAACGCATAACGCATAACGCATAACGCATAACGCATAACGCATAACGCATAACGCATAACGCATAACGCATAACGCATAACGGATCACGCATAACGGATCACGCATAACGGATCACGCATTACTCATAACGCATAACGCATAACGCATAACGCATAACGCATAACGCATAACGCATAACGCATAACGCATAACGCATAACGCATAACGCATAACGCATAACGCATAACGCATAACGCATAACGCATAACGCATAACGCATAACGCATAACGCATAACGCATAACGCATATAGCATAACGCGTAACGCATAACGCATAACTCATAACGCATAGCGCATAACGCATAACGCATAACGCAAATCGCATAACGCATAACGCATAACGCAGAACGCATAACGCATAACGCATAACGCATAACGCATAACGCATAACGCACAACGCGTAACGCGTAACGCATAACGCATAACGCGTAACGCGTAACGCATAACGCATAACGCATAACGCATAACGCATAACGCATAACGCATAACGCATAACGCATAACGCATAACCCATAACGTATAACTCATAACGCATAACGCATAGCGCATAACGCATAACGCAAAACGCAATAACGCATAACGCATTACTCATAACGCATAACGCATAACGCATAACGCATAACGCATAACGCATAACGCATAACGCATAACGCATAACGCATAACGCATAACGCATAACGCATAACGCATAACGCATAACGCATAACGCATAACGCATAACGCATAACGCATAACGCACAACGCGTAACGCGTAACGCATAACGCATAACGCATAACGCATAACGCATAACGCATATCGCACAACGCGTAACGCGTAACGCATAACGCATAACGCATAACGCATAACGCATAACGCATAACTCATAACGCATAACGCATAGCGCATAACGCATAACGCATAACGCATAGCGCATAACGCATAACGCATAACGCATAACGGATCACGCATAACGCATAACGCATAACGCAAATCGCATAACGGATCACGCATTACTCATAACGCATAACGCATAACGGATCACGCATTACTCATAACGCATAACGCATTACTCATAACGCATAACGCATAACGCATATAGCATAACGCATAACGCATAACGCATAACTCATAACGCATAGCGCATAACGCATAACGCATAACGCAAAACGCATAACGCATAACGCATAACGCTGAACGCATAACGCATAACGCATAACGCATAACGCATAACGCATAACGCATAACGCACAACGCGTAACGCGTAACGCATAACGCATAACGCATAACGCGTAACGCATAACGCATAACGCATAACGCATAACGCATAACGCATAACCCATAACGCATAACGCATAACGCATAACGCACAACGCGTAACGCGTAACGCATAACGCATAACGCATAACGCATAACGTATAACTCATAACGCATAACGCAAACGCATAACGCATAACGCATAACGCATAACGCATAACGCATAACGCATAACGCATAACGCATAACGCATAACGCATAACGCATAACGCATAACGCATAACGCATAACGCATAACGCATATAGCATAACGCATAACGCATAACGCATAACTCATAACGCATAGCGCATAACGCATAACGCATAACGCAAATCGCATAACGCATAACGCATAACGCAGAACGCATAACGCATAACGCATAACGCATAACGCATAACGCATAACGCACAACGCGTAACGCGTAACGCATAACGCATAACGCGTAACGCGTAACGCATAACGCATAACGCATAACGCATAACGCATAACGCATAACACATAACGCATAACGCATAACGCATAACGCATAACGCATAACGCATAACGCATAACGCATAACCCATAACGCATAACGCATAACGCATAACGCACAACGCGTAACGCGTAACGCATAACGCATAAAGCATAACGCATAACGTATAACTCATAACGCATAACGCATAGCGCATAACGCATAACGCAAAACGCAATAACGCATAACGGATTACTCATAACGCATAACGCATAACGCATAACGCATAACGCATAACGCATAACGCATAACGCATAACGCATAACGCATAACGCATTACGCATAACGCATAACGCACAACGCGTAACGCGTAACGCATAACGCATAACGCATAACGCATAACGCATAACTCATAACGCATAACGCATAGCGCATAACGCATAACGCATAGCGCATAACGCATAACGCAAATCGCATAACGCATAACGCATAACGCATAACGCATAACGCATTGCGCATAACGCATAACGCAAAACGCATAACGCATTACTCATAACGCATAACGCATAACGCATAACGTATAACGGATCACGCATAACGGATCACGCATAACGGATCACGCATTACTCATAACGCATAACGCATAACGCATAACTCATAACGCATAACGCATAACGCATAACGCATAACGCAAAACGCATAACGCATAACGCATAACGCAGAACGCATAACGCATAACGCATAACGCATAACGCATAACGCACAACGCGTAACGCGTAACGCATAACGCATAACGCATAACGCGTAACGCATAACGCGTAACGCATAACGCATAACGCATAACGCATAACGCATAACATATAACGCATAACCCATAACGCATAACGCATAACGCATAACGCATAACTCATAACGCATAACGCATAGCGCATAACGCATAACGCAAATCGCATAACGGATCACGCATTACTCATAACGCATAACGCATAACGCATAACGCATAACGCATAACGCATAACGCATAACGCATAACGCATAACGCATAACGCATAACGGATCACGCATAACGGATCACGCATAACGGATCACGCATTACTCATAACGCATAACGCATAACGCATAACGCATAACGCATAACGCATAACGCATAACGCATAACGCATAACGCATAACGCATAACGCATAACGCATAACGCATAACGCATAACGCATAACGCATAACGCATAACGCATAACGCATAACGCATAACGCATAACGCATAACGCATAACGCATAACGCATATAGCATAACGCGTAACGCATAACGCATAACTCATAACGCATAGCGCATAACGCATAACGCATAACGCAAATCGCATAACGCATAACGCATAACGCAGAACGCATAACGCATAACGCATAACGCATAACGCATAACGCATAACGCATAACGCGTAACGCGTAACGCATAACGCATAACGCGTAACGCGTAACGCATAACGCATAACGCATAACGCATAACGCATAACGCATAACGCATAACGCATAACGCATAACGCATAACCCATAACGCATAACGCATAACGCATAACGCACAACGCGTAACGCGTAACGCATAACGCATAACGCATAACGCATAACGTATAACTCATAACGCATAACGCATAGCGCATAACGCATAACGCAAAACGCAATAACGCATAACGCATTACTCATAACGCATAACGCATAACGCATAACGCATAACGCATAACGCATAACGCATAACGCATAACGCATAACGCATAACGCATAACGCATAACGCATAACGCATAACGCATAACGCATAACGCATAACGCATAACGCATAACGCATAACGCATAACGCATAACGCACAACGCGTAACGCGTAACGCATAACGCATAACGCATAAAGCATAACGCATAACGCATAACTCATAACGCATAACGCATAGCGCATAACGCATAACGCAAATCGCATAACGCATAACGCAAAACGCATAACGCATAACGCATAACGCATAACGCATAACGCATAGCGCATAACGCATAACGCAAAACGCATAACGCATTACTCATAACGCATAACGCATAACGCATAACGCATAACGCATAACGCATAACGCATAACGCATAACGCATAACGCATAACGCATAACGCATAACGCATAACGCATAACGCATAACGCATAACGCATAACGCACAACGCGTAACGCGTAACGCACAACGCATAACGCACAACGCATAACGCATAACGCATAACTCATAACGCATAACGCATAGCGCATAACGCATAACGCAAATCGCATAACGGATCACGCATTACTCATAACGCATAACGCATAACGCATAACGCATAGCGCATAACGCATAACGCATAACGCATAACGGATCACGCATTACTCATAACGCATAACGCGTAACGCATAACGCATAACGCATAACGCATAACGCATAACGCATAACGCATAACGCATAACGCATAACGCATAACGCATAACGCATAACGCATAACGCACAACGCGTAACGCGTAACGCATAACGCATAACGCATAACGCATAACGCATAACGCATAACGCATAACTCATAACGCATAACGCATAGCGCATAACGCATAACGCAAATCGCATAACGGATCACGCATTACTCATAACGCATAACGAATAACGGATAACGCATTACTCATAACGCATAACGCATTACTCATAACGCATAACGCATAACGCATAGCGCATAACGCATAACGCATAACGCATAACGGATCACGCATTACTCATAACGCATAACGCATAACGCATAACGCATAACGCATAACGCATAACGCATAACGCATAACGCATAACGCATAACGCATAACGCATAACGCATAACGCATAACGCATAACGCATAACGCATAACGCATAACGCATAACGCATAACGCATAACGCATAACGCATAACGCATAACGCGTAACGCGTAACGCACAACGCGTAACGCGTAACGCATAACGCGTAACGCATAACGCATAAGGCATAACGCATATAGCATAACGCATAATGCATAACTCATAACGCATAACGCATAACGCATAACGCATAACGCATAACGCATAACGCATAACGGATCACCCATTACTCATAACGCATAAGGCATTACTCATAACGCATAACGCATAACGCATAACGCATAGCGCATAACGCATAACGCAAATCGCATAACGGATCACGCATTACTCATAACGCATAACGCATAACGCATAACGCATAGCGCATAACGCATAACGCATAACGCATAACGGATCACGCATAACGGATCACGCATAACGGATCACGCATTACTCATAACGCATAACGCATAACGCATAACGCATAACGCATAACGCATAACGCATAACGCATAACGCATAACGCATAACGCATAACGCATAACGCATAACGCATAACGCATAACGCATAACGCATAACGCATAACGCATAACGCATAACGCATAACGCATAACGCATAACGCATAACGCATAACGCATAACGCATAACGCATATAGCATAACGCGTAACGCATAACGCATAACTCATAACGCATAGCGCATAACGCATAACGCATAACGCAAATCGCATAACGCATAACGCATAACGCAGAACGCATAACGCATAACGCATAACGCATAACGCATAACGCATAACGCACAACGCGTAACGCGTAACGCATAACGCATAACGCGTAACGCGTAACGCATAACGCATAACGCATAACGCATAACGCATAACGCATAACGCATAACGCATAACGCATAACGCATAACCCATAACGCATAACGCATAACGCATAACGCACAACGCGTAACGCGTAACGCATAACGCATAACGCATAACGCATAACGTATAACTCATAACGCATAACGCATAGCGCATAGCGCATAACGCATAACGCAAAACGCAATAACGCATAACGCATTACTCATAACGCATAACGCATAACGCATAACGCATAACGCATAACGCATAACGCATAACGCATAACGCATAACGCATAACGCATAACGCATAACGCATAACGCATAACGCATAACGCATAACGCATAACGCATAACGCATAACGCACAACGCGTAACGCGTAACGCATAACGCATAACGCATAAAGCATAACGCATAACGCATAACTCATAACGCATAACGCATAACGCATAACGCATAACGCAAATCGCATAACGCATAACGCAAAACGCATAACGCATAACGCATAACGCATAACGCATAACGCATAGCGCATAACGCATAACGCAAAACGCATAACGCATTACTCATAACGCATAACGCATAACGCATAACGCATAACGCATAACGCATAACGCATAACGCATAACGCATAACGCATAACGCATAACGCATAACGCATAACGCATAACGCATAACGCACAACGCGTAACGCGTAACGCATAACGCATAACGCATAACGCATAACGCATAACGCATAACGCATAACGCATAACGCATAGCGCATAACGCATAACGCAAATCGCATAACGGATCACGCATTACTCATAACGCATAACGCATAACGCATAACGCATAACGCATAACGCATAACGCATAACGCATAACGGATCACGCATTACTCATAACGCATAACGCGTAACGCATAACGCATAACGCATAACGCATAACGCATAACGCATAACGCATAACGCATAACGCATAACGCATAACGCATAACGCATAACGCATAACGCATAACGCATAACGCACAACGCGTAACGCGTAACGCATAACGCATAACGCATAACGCATAACGCATAACGCATAACGCATAACTCATAACGCATAACGCATAACGCATAACGCATAACGCAAATCGCATAACGGATCACGCATTACTCATAACGCATAACGCATAACGGATCACGCATTACTCATAACGCATAACGCATTACTCATAACGCAAAACGCATAACGCATAGCGCATAACGCATAACGCATAACGCATAACGGATCACGCATTACTCATAACGCATAACGCATAACGCATAACGCATAACGCATAACGCATAACGCATAACGCATAACGCATAACGCATAACGCATAACGCATAACGCATAACGCATAACGCATAACGCATAACGCATAACGCATAACGCATAACGCATAACGCATAACGCATAACGCATAACGCATAACGCATAACGCATAACGCATAACGCATAACGCATAACGCATAACGCATAACGCATAACGCGTAACGCGTAACGCACAACGCGTAACGCGTAACGCATAACGCATAACGCATAACGCATAAGGCATAACGCATATAGCATAACGCATAATGCATAACTCATAACGCATAACGCATAACGCATAACGCATAACGCATAACGCATAACGCATAACGGATCACCCATTACTCATAACGCATAAGGCATTACTCATAACGCATAACGCATAACGCATAACGCATAACGCATAACGCATAACGCATAACGCATAACGCATAACGCATAACGCATAACGCATAACGCATAACGCATAACGCATAACGCATAACGCACAACGCGTAACGCGTAACGCATAACGCATAACGCATAACGCATAACGCATAACGCATAACGCATAACGCACAACGCGTAACGCGTAACGCATAACGCATAACGCATAACGCATAACGTATAACTCATAACGCATAACGCATAGCGCATAACGCATAACGCATAACGCATAACGCATAACGCATAACGCATAACGCATAACGCATAACGCATAACGCATAACGCATAACGCACAACGCGTAACGCGTAACGCATAACGCAAAACGCATAACGCATAACGCATAACGCATAACGCATAACGCATAACGCACAACGCGTAACGCGTAACGCATAACGCATAACGCATAACGCATAACGCATAACGCATAACTCATAACGCATAACGCATAGCGCATAACGCATAACGCAAATCGCATAACGGATCACGCATTACTCATAACGCATAACGCATAACGCATAACGCATAACGCATAACGCATAACGCATAACGCATAACGCATAACGCATAACGGATCACGCATTAATCATAACGCATAACGCATAACGCATAACGCATAACGCATAACGCATAACGCATAACGCATAACGCATAACGCATATCGATTAACGCATAACGCATAACGCATAACGCATAACGCATAACGCATAACGCATAACGCATAACGCATATCAATTAACGCATAACGCATAACGCATAACGCATAACGCATAACGCATAACGCATAACGCATAACGCATAACGGATAACGCATAACGCATAACGCATAACGCATAACGCATAACGCATAACGCATAACGCATAACGCATAACCCATAACGCATAACGCATAACGCATAACGCACAACGCGTAACGCGTAACGCATAACGCATAACGCATAACGCATAACGTATAACTCATAACGCATAACGCATAGCGCATAGCGCATAACGCATAACGCAAAACGCAATAACGCATAACGCATTACTCATAACGCATAACGCATAACGCATAACGCATAACGCATAACGCATAACGCATAACGCATAACGCATAACGCATAACGCATAACGCATAACGCATAACGCATAACGCATAACGCATAACGCATAACGCATAACGCATAACGCACAACGCGTAACGCGTAACGCATAACGCATAACGCATAAAGCATAACGCATAACGCATAACTCATAACGCATAACGCATAGCGCATAACGCATAACGCAAATCGCATAACGCATAACGCAAAACGCATAACGCATAACGCATAACGCATAACGCATAACGCATAGCGCATAACGCATAACGCAAAACGCATAACGCATTACTCATAACGCATAACGCATAACGCATAACGCATAACGCATAACGCATAACGCATAACGCATAACGCATAACGCATAACGCATAACGCATAACGCATAACGCATAACGCATAACGCACAACGCGTAACGCGTAACGCATAACGCATAACGCACAACGCATAACGCATAACGCATAACTCATAACGCATAACGCATAGCGCATAACGCATAACGCAAATCGCATAACGGATCACGCATTACTCATAACGCATAACGCATAACGCATAACGCATAACGCATAACGCATAACGCATAACGCATAACGGATCACGCATTACTCATAACGCATAACGCGTAACGCATAACGCATAACGCATAACGCATAACGCATAACGCATAACGCATAACGCATAACGCATAACGCATAACGCATAACGCATAACGCATAACGCATAACGCACAACGCGTAACGCGTAACGCATAACGCATAACGCATAACGCATAACGCATAACGCATAACGCATAACTCATAACGCATAACGCATAACGCATAACGCATAACGCAAATCGCATAACGGATCACGCATTACTCATAACGCATAACGCATAACGGATCACGCATTACTCATAACGCATAACGCATTACTCATAACGCATAACGCATAACGCATAGCGCATAACGCATAACGCATAACGCATAACGGATCACGCATTACTCATAACGCATAACGCATAACGCATAACGCATAACGCATAACGCATAACGCATAACGCATAACGCATAACGCATAACGCATAACGCATAACGCATAACGCATAACGCATAACGCATAACGCATAACGCATAACGCATAACGCATAACGCATAACGCATAACGCATAACGCATAACGCATAACGCATAACGCATAACGCATAACGCATAACGCATAACGCATAACGCATAACGCATAACGCGTAACGCGTAACGCACAACGCGTAACGCGTAACGCATAACGCATAACGCATAACGCATAAGGCATAACGCATATAGCATAACGCATAATGCATAACTCATAACGCATAACGCATAACGCATAACGCATAACGCATAACGCATAACGCATAACGGATCACCCATTACTCATAACGCATAACGCATTACTCATAACGCATAACGCATAACGCATAACGCATAACGCATAACGCATAACGCATAACGCATAACGCATAACGCATAACGCATAACGCATAACGCATAACGCATAACGCATAACGCATAACGCACAACGCGTAACGCGTAACGCATAACGCATAACGCATAACGCATAACGCATAACGCATAACGCATAACGCACAACGCGTAACGCGTAACGCATAACGCATAACGCATAACGCATAACGTATAACTCATAACGCATAACGCATAGCGCATAACGCATAACGCATAACGCATAACGCATAACGCATAACGCATAACGCATAACGCATAACGCATAACGCATAACGCATAACGCACAACGCGTAACGCGTAACGCATAACGCAAAACGCATAACGCATAACGCATAACGCATAACGCATAACGCATAACGCACAACGCGTAACGCGTAACGCATAACGCATAACGCATAACGCATAACGCATAACGCATAACTCATAACGCATAACGCATAGCGCATAACGCATAACGCAAATCGCATAACGGATCACGCATTACTCATAACGCATAACGCATAACGCATAACGCATAACGCATAACGCATAACGCATAACGCATAACGCATAACGCATAACGGATCACGCATTAATCATAACGCATAACGCATAACGCATAACGCATAACGCATAACGCATAACGCATAACGCATAACGCATAACGCATATCGATTAACGCATAACGCATAACGCATAACGCATAACGCATAACGCATAACGCATAACGCATATCAATTAACGCATAACGCATAACGCATAACGCATAACGCATAACGCATAACGCATAACGCATAACGCATAACGGATAACGCATAACGCATAACGCATAACGCATAACGCATAACGCATAACACATAACGCATAACGCATAACGCATAACGCATAACGCATAACGCATAACGCATAACGCATAACGCATAACTCACAACGCGTAACGCATAACGGATCACGCATTACTCATAACGCATAAGGCATTACTCATAACGCATAACGCATAACGCATAACGCATAACGCATAACGCATAACGCATAACGCATATCGGATCAAGCATTACTCATCACGGATCACGCATTACTCATAACGCATAACGCATAACGGATCACGCATTACTCATAACGCATAACGCATTACTCATAACGCATAACGCATAACGCATAGCGCATAACGCATAACGCATAACGCATAACGGATCACGCATTACTCATAACGCATAACGCATAACGGATCACGCATTACTCATAACGCATAACGCATAACGCATAACGCATGGCGCATAGCGCATTACTCATAACGCATAACGCATAACGCTTAACGGATCACGCATTACTCATAACGCATAACGCATAAGGCATAACGCATAACGCATAACGGATCACGCATTACTCATAACGCATAACGCATAACGCATAACGCATAACGCATAACGCATAACGCATAACGCATAACGCATAACGCATAACGCATAACGCATAACGCATATAGCATAACGCATAACGCATAACTCATAACGCGTAGCGCATAACGCATAACGCATAACGCATAACGCATAACGCATAACGCATAACGCATAACGCATAACGGAACACGCATTACTCATAACGCATAACGCATAACGCATAACGTATAACGTATAACGTATAACGTATAACGTATAACGAATAACGTATAACGTATAGCGTATAACGTATAACGTATAACGTATAACGTATAACGTATAACGTATAACGTATAACGTATAACGTATAACGGATAACGTATATCGTATAACGTATAACGTATAACGTATAAAGTATAAAGTATAACGTTAAACATATAACTTATAACGTATAGCGTTTAACGTTAAACATATAGCGTATAACGTATAACGTATAACGTGTAACGTGTAACGTGTAACGTGTAACGTGTAACGTGTAACGTGTAACGTGTAACGTGTAACGTGTAACGTGTAACGTGTAACGTGTAACGTGTAACGTGTAACGTGTAACGTGTAACGTGTAACGTGTAACGTGTAACGTGTAACGTGTAACGTGTAACGTGTAACGTGTAACGTGTAACGTGTAACGTGTAACGTGTAACGTGTAACGTGTAACGTGTAACGTGTAACGTGTAACGTGTAACGTGTAACGTGTAACGTGTAACGTGTAACGTGTAACGTGTAACGTGTAACGTGTAACGTGTAACGTGTAACGTGTAACGTGTAACGTGTAACGTGTAACGTGTAACGTGTAACGTGTAACGTGTAACGTGTAACGTGTAACGTGTAACGTGTAACGTGTAACGTGTAACGTGTAACGTGTAACGTGTAACGTGTAACGTGTAACGTGTAACGTGTAACGTGTAACGTGTAACGTGTAACGTGTAACGTGTAACGTGTAACGTGTAACGTGTAACGTGTAACGTGTAACGTGTAACGTGTAACGTGTAACGTGTAACGTGTAACGTGTAACGTGTAACGTGTAACGTGTAACGTGTAACGTGTAACGTGTAACGTGTAACGTGTAACGTGTAACGTGTAACGTGTAACGTGTAACGTGTAACGTGTAACGTGTAACGTGTAACGTGTAACGTGTAACGTGTAACGTGTAACGTGTAACGTGTAACGTGTAACGTGTAACGTGTAACGTGTAACGTGTAACGTGTAACGTGTAACGTGTAACGTGTAACGTGTAACGTGTAACGTGTAACGTGTAACGTGTAACGTGTAACGTGTAACGTGTAACGTGTAACGTGTAACGTGTAACGTGTAACGTGTAACGTGTAACGTGTAACGTGTAACGTGTAACGTGTAACGTGTAACGTGTAACGTGTAACGTGTAACGTGTAACGTGTAACGTGTAACGTGTAACGTGTAACGTGTAACGTGTAACGTGTAACGTGTAACGTGTAACGTGTAACGTGTAACGTGTAACGTGTAACGTGTAACGTGTAACGTGTAACGTGTAACGTGTAACGTGTAACGTGTAACGTGTAACGTGTAACGTGTAACGTGTAACGTGTAACGCATAACGCATAACGCATAACGCATAACGCATAACGCACAACGCGTAACGCGTAACGCATAACGCAAAACGCATAACGCATAACGCATAACGCATAACGCATAACGCATAACGCACAACGCGTAACGCGTAACGCGTAACGCATAACGCATAACGCATAACGCATAACGCATAACGCATAACTCATAACGCATAACGCATAGCGCATAACGCATAACGCAAATCGCATAACGGATCACGCATTACTCATAACGCATAACGCATAACGCATAACGCATAACGCATAACGCATAACGCATAACGCATAACGCATAACGCATAACGGATCACGCATTAATCATAACGCATAACGCATAACGCATAACGCATAACGCATAACGCATAACGCATAACGCATAACGCATAACGCATATCGATTAACGCATAACGCATAACGCATAACGCATAACGCATAACGCATAACGCATAACGCATAACGCATATCAATTAACGCATAACGCATAACGCATAACGCATAACGCATAACGCATAACGCATAACGCATAACGCATAACGCATAACGCATAACGGATAACGCATAACGCATAACGCATAACGCATAACGCATAACGCATAACACATAACGCATAACGCATAACGCATAACGCATAACGCATAACGCATAACGCATAACGCATAACGCATAACTCACAACGCGTAACGCATAACGGATCACGCATTACTCATAACGCATAAGGCATTACTCATAACGCATAACGCATAACGCATAACGCATAACGCATAACGCATAACGCATAACGCATATCGGATCAAGCATTACTCATCACGGATCACGCATTACTCATAACGCATAACGCATAACGGATCACGCATTACTCATAACGCATAACGCATTACTCATAACGCATAACGCATAACGCATAGCGCATAACGCATAACGCATAACGCATAACGGATCACGCATTACTCATAACGCATAACGCATAACGGATCACGCATTACTCATAACGCATAACGCATAACGCATAACGCATGGCGCATAGCGCATTACTCATAACGCATAACGCATAACGCATAACGGATCACGCATTACTCATAACGCATAACGCATAAGGCATAACGCATAACGCATAACGGATCACGCATTACTCATAACGCATAACGCATAACGCATAACGCATAACGCATAACGCATAACGCATAACGCATAACGCATAACGCATAACGCATAACGCATAACGCATATAGCATAACGCATAACGCATAACTCATAACGCGTAGCGCATAACGCATAACGCATAACGCAAAACGCATAACGCATAACGCATAACGCATAACGCATAACGGATCACGCATTACTCATAACGCATAACGCATAACGCATAACGTATAACGTATAACGTATAACGTATATCGTATAACGAATAACGTATAACGTATAGCGTATAACGTATAACGTATAACGTATAACGTATAACGTATAACGTATAACGTATAACGTATAACGTATAACGTATAACGGATAACGTATATCGTATAACGTATAACGTATAACGTATAAAGTATAAAGTATAACGTTAAACATATAACTTATAACGTATAGCGTTTAACGTTAAACATATAGCGTATAACGTATAACGTATAACGTATAACGTGTAACGTGTAACGTGTAACGTGTAACGTGTAACGTGTAACGTGTAACGTGTAACGTGTAACGTGTAACGTGTAACGTGTAACGTGTAACGTGTAACGTGTAACGTGTAACGTGTAACGTGTAACGTGTAACGTGTAACGTGTAACGTGTAACGTGTAACGTGTAACGTGTAACGTGTAACGTGTAACGTGTAACGTGTAACGTGTAACGTGTAACGTGTAACGTGTAACGTGTAACGTGTAACGTGTAACGTGTAACGTGTAACGTGTAACGTGTAACGTGTAACGTGTAACGTGTAACGTGTAACGTGTAACGTGTAACGTGTAACGTGTAACGTGTAACGTGTAACGTGTAACGTGTAACGTGTAACGTGTAACGTGTAACGTGTAACGTGTAACGTGTAACGTGTAACGTGTAACGTGTAACGTGTAACGTGTAACGTGTAACGTGTAACGTGTAACGTGTAACGTGTAACGTGTAACGTGTAACGTGTAACGTGTAACGTGTAACGTGTAACGTGTAACGTGTAACGTGTAACGTGTAACGTGTAACGTGTAACGTGTAACGTGTAACGTGTAACGTGTAACGTGTAACGTGTAACGTGTAACGTGTAACGTGTAACGTGTAACGTGTAACGTGTAACGTGTAACGTGTAACGTGTAACGTGTAACGTGTAACGTGTAACGTGTAACGTGTAACGTGTAACGTGTAACGTGTAACGTGTAACGTGTAACGTGTAACGTGTAACGTGTAACGTGTAACGTGTAACGTGTAACGTGTAACGTGTAACGTGTAACGTGTAACGTGTAACGTGTAACGTGTAACGTGTAACGTGTAACGTGTAACGTGTAACGTGTAACGTGTAACGTGTAACGTGTAACGTGTAACGTGTAACGTGTAACGTGTAACGTGTAACGTGTAACGTGTAACGTGTAACGTGTAACGTGTAACGTGTAACGTGTAACGTGTAACGTGTAACGTGTAACGTGTAACGTGTAACGTGTAACGTGTAACGTGTAACGTGTAACGTGTAACGTGTAACGTGTAACGTGTAACGTGTAACGTGTAACGTGTAACGTGTAACGTGTAACGTGTAACGTGTAACGTGTAACGTGTAACGTGTAACGTGTAACGTGTAACGTGTAACGTGTAACGTGTAACGTGTAACGTGTAACGTATAACTTATAACGTATAGCGTTTAACGTTAAACATATAGCGTATAACGTATAACGTATAACGTATAACGTATAACGTATAACGTATAACGTATAACGTATAACGTATAACGTATAACGTATAACGCATAACGTATAACGTATAACGTATAACTTATAACGTATAGCGTTTAACGTTAACCATATAGCGTATAACGTATAACGTATAACGTATAACGTATAACGTATAACGTATAACTTATAACGTATAGCGTTTAACGTTAACCATATAGCGTATAACGTATAACGTATAACGTATAGCGTATAACGTATAACGTATAACGTATAACGTATAACGTATAACGTATAACGGATAACGTATATCGTATAACGTATAACGTATAACGTATAAAGTATAAAGTATAACGTTAAACATATAACTTATAACGTATAGCGTTTAACGTTAAACATATAGCGTATAACGTATAACGTATAACGTATAACGTATAACGTATAACGTATAACGTATAACGTATAACGTATAACGTATAACGTATAACGTATAACTTATAACGTATAGCGTTTAACGTTAAACATATAGCGTATAACGTATAACGTATAACGTATAACGTATAACGTATAACGTATAACTTATAACGTATAGCGTTTAACGTTAACCATATAGCGTATAACGTATAACGTATAACGTATAACGTATAACGTATAACGTATAACGTATAACGTATAACGTATAACGTATAACGTATAACGTATAACGTATAACGTATAACGTATAACGTATAACGTATAACGTATAACGTATAACGTATAACGTATAACGTATAACGTATAACGTATAACGTATAACGTATAACGTATAACGTATAACGTATAACGTATAACGTATAACGTATAACGTATAACGTATAACTTATAACGTATAGCGTTTAACGTTAACCATATAGCGTATAACGTATAACGTATAACGTATAACGTATAACGTATAACGTATAACGTATAACTTATAACGTATAGCGTTTAACGTTAACCATATAGCGTATAACGTATAACGTATAACGTATAACGTATAACGTATAGCGTTTAACGTTAAACATATAGCGTATAACGTATAACGTATAACGTATAACGTATAACGTATAACGTATAACGTATAACGTATAACGTATAACGTATAACGTATAACGTATAACGTATAACGTATAACGTATAACGTATAACGTATAACGTATAACGTATAACGTATAACGTATAACGTATAACGTATAACGTATAACGTATAACGTATAACGTATAACGTATAACGTATAACGTATAACGTATAACGTATAACGTATAACGTATAACGTATAACGTATAACGTATAACGTATAACGTATAACGTATAACGTATAACGTATAACGTATAACGTATAACGTATAACGTATAACGTATAACGTATAACGTATAACGTATAACGTATAACGCATAACGTATAACGTATAACGTATAACGTATAACGTATAACGCATAACGTATAACGCATAACGTATAACGTATAACGTATAACGTATAACGTATAACGTATAACGTATAACGTATAACGTATAACGTGTAACGTATAACGTATAACGTATAACGTGTAACGTATAACGTCTAACGTGTAACGTATAACGTATAACGTATAACGTATAACGTATAACGTATAACGTATAACGTATAACGTATAACGTATAACGTATAACGTATAACGTATAACGTATAACGTATAACGTATAACGTATAACGTATAACGTATAACGTATAACGTATAACGTATAACGTATAACGTATAACTTATAACGTATAGCGTTTAACGTTAACCATATAGCGTATAACGTATAACGTATAACGTATAACGTATAACGTATAACGTATAACGTATAACGTATAACGTATAACGTATAACGTATAACTTATAACGTATAGCGTTTAACGTTAACCATATAGCGTATAACGTATAACGTATAACGTATAACGTATAGCGTATAGCGTTTAACGTTAACCATATAGCGTATAACGTATAACGTATAACGTATAACGTATAACGTATAACGTATAACGTATAACGTATAACGTATAACGTGTAACGTATAACGTATAACGTTAACCATATAGCGTATAACGTATAACGTATAACGTATAACGTATAGCGTTTAACGTTAACCATATAGCGTATAACGTATAACGTATAACGTATAACGTATAACGTATAACGTATAACGTATAACGTATAACGTATAACGTATAACGTATAACGTATAACGTATAACGTATAACGTATAACGTATAACGTATAACGTATAACGTATAACGTATAACGTATAACGTATAACGTATAACGTATAACGTATAACGTATAACGTATAACGTATAACGTATAACGTATAACGTATAACGTATAACGTATAACGTATAACGTATAACGTATAACGTATAACGTATAACGTATAACGTATAACGTATAACGTATAACGTATAACGTATAACGTATAACGTATAACGTATAACGTATAACGTATAACGTATAACGTATAACGTATAACGTATAACGTATAACGTATAACGTATAACGTATAACGTATAACGTATAACGCATAACGTATAACGTATAACGTATAACTTATAACGTATAACGTATAACGTATAACGTATAACGTATAGCGTATAACGTATAACGTATAACGTATAGCGTATAACGTATAACGTATAACGTATAACGTATAACGTATAACGTATAACGTATAACGGATAACGTATATCGTATAACGTATAACGTATAACGTATAAAGTATAAAGTATAACGTTAAACATATAACTTATAACGTATAGCGTTTAACGTTAAACATATAGCGTATAACGTATAACGTATAACGTATAACGTATAACGTATAACGTATAACGTATAACGTATAACGTATAACTTATAACGTATAGCGTTTAACGTTAAACATATAGCGTATAACGTATAACGTATAACGTATAACGTATAACGTATAACGTATAACTTATAACGTATAGCGTTTAACGTTAACCATATAGCGTATAACGTATAACGTATAACGTATAACGTATAACGTATAACTTATAACGTATAGCGTTTAACGTTAACCATATAGCGTATAACGTATAACGTATAACGTATAACGTATAACGTATAACGTATAACGTATAACTTATAACGTATAGCGTTTAACGTTAACCATATAGCGTATAACGTATAACGTATAACGTATAACGTATAACGTATAACGTATAAAGTATAACGTTAAACATATAACTTATAACGTATAGCGTTTAACGTTAAACATATAGCGTATAACGTATAACGTATAACGTATAACGTATAACGTATAACGTATAACGTATAACGTATAACGTATAACGTATAACGTATAACGTATAACGTATAACGTATAACGTATAACGTATAACGTATAACGTATAACGTATAACGTATAACGTATAACGTATAACGTATAACGTATAACGTATAACGTATAACGTATAACGTATAACTTATAACGTATAGCGTTTAACGTTAACCATATAGCGTATAACGTATAACGTATAACGTATAACGTATAACGTATAACGTATAACGTATAACTTATAACGTATAGCGTTTAACGTTAACCATATAGCGTATAACGTATAACGTATAACGTATAACGTATAACGTATAGCGTTTAACGTTAACCATATAGCGTATAACGTATAACGTATAACGTATAACGTATAACGTATAACGTATAACGTATAACGTATAACGTATAACGTATAACGTATAACGTATAACGTATAACGTATAACGTATAACGTATAACGTATAACGTATAACGTATAACGTATAACGTATAACGTATAACGTATAACGTATAACGTATAACGTATAACGTATAACGTATAACGTATAACGTATAACGTATAACGTATAACGTATAACGTATAACGTATAACGTATAACGTATAACGTATAACGTATAACGTATAACGTATAACGTATAACGTATAACGTATAACGTATAACGTATAACGCATATCGCACAACGCATAACGCATAACTCATAACGCATAACGCATAACGCATAACGCATAACGCAAATCGCATAACGGATCACGCATTACTCATAACGCATAACGCATAACGCATAACGCATAACGCATAACGCATAACGCATAACGCATAACGCATAACGCATAACGCGTAACGCGTAACGCACAACGCGTAACGCGTAACGCATAACGCATAACGCATAACGCATAACGCATAACTCATAACGCATAACGCATAGCGCATAACGCATAACGCAAAACGCAATAACGCATAACGCATAACGCATAACGCATAAGGCATAACGCATACAGCATAACGCATAATGCATAACTCATAACGCATAACGCATAACGCATAACGCATAACGGATCACGCATTACTCATAACGCATAAGGCATTACTCATAACGCATAACGCATAACGCATAACGCATAACGCATAACGCATAACGCATAACGCATAACGCATAACGCATAACGCATAACGCATAACGCATAACGCGTAACGGATCGCGCATTACTCATAACGCATAACGGATAACGCATAACACATAACGCATAACGCATAACGCATAACGCATAACGCATAACGCATAACGCATAACGCATAACGCATAACGCAAAACGGATAACGCATAACGCATAGCGCATAACGCATAACGCATAACGCATAACGGATCACGCATTACTCATAACGCATAACGCATAACGGATCACGCATTACTCATAACGCATAACGCATTACTCATAACGCATAACGCATAACGCATAACGCATAGCGCATAACGCATAACGCATAACGCATAACGGATCACGCATTACTCATAACGCATAACGCATAACGCATAACGCATAACGCATAACTTATAACGCATAACGCATAACGCTTAACGCATAACGCATAACGCATAACGCATATCGCACAACGCGTAACGCGTAACGCATAATGCATAACGCATAACGCATAACGCATAACGCATAACTCATAACGCATAACGCATAGCGCATAACGCATAACGCAAATCGCATAACGGATCACGCATTACTCATAACGCATAACGCATAACGCATAACGCATAACGCATAACGCATAACGCATAACGGATCACGCATTACTCATAATACATAAGGCATTACTCATAACGCATAACGCATTACTCATAACGCATAACGCATAACGCATAGCGCATAACGCATAACGCATAACGCATAACGGATCACGCATTACTCATAACGCATAACGCATAACGCATAACGCATAACGCATAACGCATAACGCATAACGCTTAACGCATAACGTATAACGTATAACGTATAACGTATAACGTATAACGTATAACGTATAACGTATAACGTATAACGTATAACGTATAACGTATAACGTATAACGTATAACGTATAACGTATAACGTATAACGTATAACGTATAACGTATAACGTATAACGTATAACGTATAACGTATAACGTATAACGTATAACGTATAACGTATAACGTATAACGTATAACGTATAACGTATAACGTATAACGTATAACGTATAACGTATAACGTATAACGTATAACGTATAACGTATAACGTATAACGTATAACGTATAACGTATAACGTATAACGTATAACGTATAACGTATAACGTATAACGTATAACGTATAACGTATAACGTATAACGTATAACGTATAACGTATAACGTATAACGTATAACGTATAACGTATAACGTATAACGTATAACGTATAACGTATAACGTATAACGTATAACGTATAACGTATAACGTATAACGTATAACGTATAACGTATAACGTATAACGTATAACGTATAACGTATAACGTATAACGTATAACGTATAACGCATATCGCATAACGCATAACGCATAACGCATAACGCATAACGCATAACGCATAACGCATAACGCAAATCGCATAACGGATCACGCATTACTCATAACGCATAACGCATAACGCATAACGCATAACGCATAACGCATAACGCATAACGCATAACGCATAACGCATAACGCGTAACGCGTAACGCACAACGCGTAACGCGTAACGCATAACGCATAACGCATAACGCATAACGCATAACGCATAACGCATAACGCATAGCGCATAACGCATAACGCAAAACGCAATAACGCATAACGCATAACGCATAACGCATAAGGCATAACGCATACAGCATAACGCATAATGCATAACTCATAACGCATAACGCATAACGCATAACGCATAACGGATCACGCATTACTCATAACGCATAAGGCATTACTCATAACGCATAACGCATAACGCATAACGCATAACGCATAACGCATAACGCATAACGCATAACGCATAACGCATAACGCATAACGCATAACGCGTAACGGATCACGCATTACTCATAACGCATAACGGATAACGCATAACACATAACGCATAACGCATAACGCATAACGCATAACGCATAACGCATAACGCATAACGCATAACGCATAACGCAAAACGGATAACGCATAACGCATAGCGCATAACGCATAACGCATAACGCATAACGGATCACGCATTACTCATAACGCATAACGCATAACGGATCACGCATTACTCATAACGCATAACGCATTACTCATAACGCATAACGCATAACGCATAACGCATAGCGCATAACGCATAACGCATAACGCATAACGGATCACGCATTACTCATAACGCATAACGCATAACGCATAACGCATAACGCATAACTTATAACGCATAACGCATAACGCATAACGCATAACGCATAACGCATAACGCATATCGCACAACGCGTAACGCGTAACGCATAATGCATAACGCATAACGCATAACGCATAACGCATAACTCATAACGCATAACGCATAGCGCATAACGCATAACGCAAATCGCATAACGGATCACGCATTACTCATAACGCATAACGCATAACGCATAACGCATAACGCATAACGCATAACGCATAACGGATCACGCATTACTCATAATACATAAGGCATTACTCATAACGCATAACGCATTACTCATAACGCATAACGCATAACGCATAACGCATAACGCATAACGCATAACGCATAACGGATCACGCATTACTCATAACGCATAACGCATAACGCATAACGCATAACGCATAACGCATAACGCATAACGCTTAACGCATAACGTATAACGCATAACGCATATCGCACAACGCGTAACGCGTAACGCATAACGCATAACGCATAACGCATAAAGCATAACGCATAACTCATAACGCATAACGCATAGCGCATAACGCATAACGCATAACGCATAACGCATAACGCATAACGCATAACGCATAACGGATCACGCATTACTCATAACGCATAACCCATAACGCATAACGCATAACGCATAACGCATAACGCTTAACGCATAACGTATAACGCATAACGCATAACGCATAACGCATAACGCATAACGCATAACGCATAACGCACAACGCATAACGCATAACGCATAACGCATAACGCATAACGCATAACGCATAACGCATAACGGATCACGCATTACTCATAACGCATAACGCATAACGCATAACGCATAACGCATAACGCATAACGCTTAACGCATAACGTATAACGCATAACGCATAACGCACAACGCATAACGCATAACGCATAACGCATAACGCACAACGCATAACGCGTAACGCATAACGCATAACGCATAACGCATAACGCATAACGCATAACTCATAACGCATAACGCATAGTGCATAACGCATAACGCAAATCGCATAACGGATCACGCATTACTCACAACGCATAACGCATAACGGATCACGCATTACTCATAACGCATAACGCATTACTCATAACGCATAACGCATAACGCATAGCGCATAAAGCATAACGCATAACGCATAACGCATAACGGATCACGCATAACGCATAACGCATAACGCATAACGCATGGCGCATAGCGCATTACTCATAACGCATAACGCATAACGCTTAACGGATCACGCATTACTCATAACGCATACCGCATAACGCAAAACGCATAACGCATAACGCATAACGCATAACGCATAACGCATAACGCATAACGCATAACGCATAACGCATAAGGCATAACGCATAACGCATATAGCATAACGCATAACGCATAACTCATAACGCATAACGCATAACGCATAACGCATAACTCACAACGCGTAACGCATAACGGATCACGCATTACTCATAACGCATAAGGCATTACTCATAACGCATAACGCATAACGCATAACGCATAACGCATAACGCATAACGCATAACGCATATCGGATCAAGCATTACTCATAACGGATCACGCATTACTCATAACGCATAACGCATAACGGATCACGCATTACTCATAACGCATAACGCATTACTCATAACGCATAACGCATAACGCATAGCGCATAACGCATAACGCATAACGCATAACGCATAACGCATAAGGCATAACGCATACAGCATAACGCATAATGCATAACTCATAACGCATAACGCATAACGCATAACGCATAACGGATCACGCATTACTCATAACGCATAAGGCATTACTCATAACGCATAACGCATAACGCATAACGCATAACGCATAACGCATAACGCATAACGCATAACGCATAACGCATAACGCATAACGCATAACGCATAACGCGTAACGGATCACGCATTACTCATAACGCATAACGGATAACGCATAACGCATAACGCATAACGCATAACGCATAACGCATAACGCATAACGCATAACGCATAACGCATAACGCATAACGCATAACGCAAAACGGATAACGCATAACGCATAGCGCATAACGCATAACGCATAACGCATAACGGATCACGCATTACTCATAACGCATAACGCATAACGGATCACGCATTACTCATAACGCATAACGCATTACTCATAACGCATAACGCATAACGCATAACGCATAGCGCATAACGCATAACGCATAACGCATAACGGATCACGCATTACTCATAACGCATAACGCATAACGCATAACGCATAACGCATAACTTATAACGCATAACGCATAACGCTTAACGCATAACGCATAACGCATAACGCATATCGCACAACGCGTAACGCGTAACGCATAACGCATAACGCATAACGCATAACGCATAACGCATAACTCATAACGCATAACGCATATCGCATAACGCATAACGCAAATCGCATAACGGATCACGCATTACTCATAACGCATAACGCATAACGCATAACGCATAACGCATAACGCATAACGCATAACGGATCACGCATTACTCATAATACATAAGGCATTACTCATAACGCATAACGCATTACTCATAACGCATAACGCATAACGCATAGCGCATAACGCATAACGCATAACGCATAACGGATCACGCATTACTCATAACGCATAACGCATAACGCATAACGCATAACGCATAACGCATAACGCATAACGCATAACGCTTAACGCATAACGTATAACGCATAACGCATATCGCACAACGCGTAACGCGTAACGCATAACGCATAACGCATAACGCATAAAGCATAACGCATAACTCATAACGCATAACGCATAGCGCATAACGCATAACGCATAACGCATAACGCATAACGCATAACGCATAACGCATAACGGATCACGCATTACTCATAACGCATAACCCATAACGCATAACGCATAACGCATAACGCATAACGCTTAACGCATAACGTATAACGCATAACGCATAACGCACAACGCATAACGCATAACGCATAACGCATAACGCACAACGCATAACGCGTAACGCATAACGCATAACGCATAACGCATAACGCATAACGCATAACGGATCACGCATTACTCATAACGCATAACGCATAACGCATAACGCATAACGCATAACGCATAACGCATAACGCTTAACGCATAACGTATAACGCATAACGCATAACGCACAACGCATAACGCATAACGCATAACGCATAACGCACAACGCATAACGCGTAACGCATAACGCATAACGCATAACGCATAACGCATAACGCATAACTCATAACGCATAACGCATAGTGCATAACGCATAACGCAAATCGCATAACGGATCACGCATTACTCACAACGCATAACGCATAACGGATCACGCATTACTCATAACGCATAACGCATTACTCATAACGCATAACGCATAACGCATAGCGCATAAAGCATAACGCATAACGCATAACGCATAACGGATCACGCATAACGCATAACGCATAACGCATAACGCATGGCGCATAGCGCATTACTCATAACGCATAACGCATAACGCTTAACGGATCACGCATTACTCATAACGCATACCGCATAACGCAAAACGCATAACGCATAACGCATAACGCATAACGCATAACGCATAACGCATAACGCATAACGCATAACGCATAAGGCATAACGCATAACGCATATAGCATAACGCATAACGCATAACTCATAACGCATAACGCATAACGCATAACGCATAACTCACAACGCGTAACGCATAACGGATCACGCATTACTCATAACGCATAAGGCATTACTCATAACGCATAACGCATAACGCATAACGCATAACGCATAACGCATAACGCATAACGCATATCGGATCAAGCATTACTCATAACGGATCACGCATTACTCATAACGCATAACGCATAACGGATCACGCATTACTCATAACGCATAACGCATTACTCATAACGCATAACGCATAACGCATAGCGCATAACGCATAACGCATAACGCATAACGGATCAAGCATTACTCATAACGCATAACGCATAACGGATCACGAATTACTCATAACGCATAACGCATTACTCATAACGCAGAACGCATAACGCATAACGCATAACGCATAACGCATAACGCATAACGGATCACGCATTACTCATAACGCATAACGCATAACGCATAACGCATAACGCATTACTCATAACGCATAACGCATAACGCATAACGCATAACGCATAACGCATAACGCATAACGCATAACGCATAACGCATAACGCATAACGCATAACGCACAACGCACAACGCGTAACGCGTAACGCATAACGCATAACGCATAACGCATAACGCATAACGCATAACTCATAACGCATAACGCATAGCGCATAACGCATAACGCATAACGCATAACGGATCACGCATTACTCATAACGCATAACGCATAACGCATAACGCATAGCGCATAACGCATAACGCATAACGCATAACGGATCACGCATTACTCATAACGCATAACGCATAACGCATAACGCATAACGCATAACGCATAACGCATAACGCATAACGCATAACGCATAACGCATAACGCATAACGCATAACGCAAAACGCATAACGCATAACGCATAACGCATAACGCATAACGCATAACGCACAACGCGTAACGCGTAACGCATAACGCATAACGCATAACGCATAACGCATAACTCATAACGCATAACGCATAACGCATAACGCATAACGCAAATCGCATAACGGATCACGCATTACTCATAACGCATAACGCATAACGCATAACGCATAACGCATAACGCATAACGCATAACGCATAACGCATAACGCATAACGCATAACGCGTAACGCGTAACGCACAACGCGTAACGCGTAACGCATAACGCATAACGCATAACGCATAACGCATAACTCATAACGCATAACGCATAACGCATAACGCATAACGCAAAACGCAATAACGCATAACGCATAACGCATAACGCATAAGGCATAACGCATACAGCATAACGCATAATGCATAACTCATAACGCATAACGCATAACGCATAACGCATAACGCATAACGCATAACGGATCACGCATTACTCATAACGCATAAGGCATTACTCATAACGCATAACGCATAACGCATAACGCATAATGCATAACGCATAACGCATAACGCATAACGCATAACGCATAACGCATAACGCATAACGCATAACGCGTAACGGATCACGCATTACTCATAACGCATAACGGATAACGCATAACACATAACGCATAACGCATAACGCATAACGCATAACGCATAACGCATAACGCATAACGCATAACGCATAACGCAAAACGGATAACTCATAACGCATAGCGCATAACGCATAACGCATAACGCATAACGGATCACGCATTACTCATAACGCATAACGCATAACGGATCACGCATTACTCATAACGCATAACGCATTACTCATAACGCATGACGCATAACGCATAGCGCATAACGCATAACGCATAACGCATAACGGATCACGCATTCCTCATAACGCATAACTCATAACTCATAACGCATAACGCATACCGCATTACTCATAAATCATAACGCATAACGCATAACGCATAACGGATCACGCATAACGCATTACGCATAACGCATAACGCATAACGCATAACGCATAACGCATAACGCATAACGCATAACGCATAACGCATAACGCATAGCGCATAACGCATAACGCATAACGCATAACTCACAACGCGTAACGCATAAC
Source organism: Lasioglossum morio (assembly GCA_916610235.2). Lineage (NCBI taxonomy): Eukaryota > Metazoa > Arthropoda > Insecta > Hymenoptera > Halictidae > Lasioglossum > Lasioglossum morio. The sequence continues at coordinate 109,726 of CAKAJA020000138.1, read as the reverse complement.
GGATCACGCATTACTCATAACGCATAACGCATTACTCATAACGCATAACGCATAACGCATAACGCATAACGCATAACGCATAACGCATAACGCATATCGGATCAAGCATTACTCATAACGGATCACGCATTGCTCATAACGCATAACGCATAACGGATCACGCATTACTCATAACGCATAACGCATTACTCAAAACGCATAACGCATAACGCATAACGCATAACGCATAACGCATAACGCATAACGGATCACGCATTACTCATAACGCATAACGCATAACGGATCACGCATTACTCATAACGCATAAAGCATTACTCATAACGCATAACGCATAACGCATAACGCATAACGCATAACGCATAACGCATAACGCATAACGGATCACGCATTACTCATAACGCATAACGCATAACGCATAACGCATAACGCATAACGCATAACGCATAACGCATAACGCTTAACGCATAACGCATAACGCATAACGCATAACGCATATCGGATCAAGCATTACTCATAACGGATCACGCATTACTCATAACGCATAACGCATAACGGATCACGCATTACTCATAACGCATAACGCATTACTCATAACGCATAACGCATAACGCATAACGCATAACGCATAACGCATAACGCATAACGCATAACGGATCACGCATTACTCATAACGCATAACGCATAACGCATAACGCATAACGCATAAGGCATAACGCATAACGCATAACGCATTACTCATAACGCATAACGCATAACGCATAACGCATAACGCATAACGCATAACGTATAACGCATAACGCATAACGCATAACGCATAACGCACAACGCGTAACGCGTAACGCATAACGCATAACGCATAACGCATAACGCATAACTCATAACGCATAACGCATAGCGCATAACGCATAACGCAAATCGCATAACGGATCACGCATTACTCATAACGCATAACGCATAACGCATAACGCATAGCGCATAACGCATAACGCATAACGCATAACGGATCACGCATTACTCATAACGCATAACGCATAACGCATAACGCATAACGCATAACGCATAACGCATAACGCATAACGCATAACGCATAACGCAAAACGCATAACGCATAACGCATAACGCATAACGCATAACGCATAACGCACAACGCGTAACGCGTAACGCATAACGCATAACGCATAACGCATAACGCATAACTCATAACGCATAACGCATAGCGCATAACGCATAACGCAAATCGCATAACGGATCACGCATTACTCATAACGCATAACGCATAACGCATAACGCATAACGCATAACGCATAACGCATAACGCATAACGCATAACGCATAACGCATAACGCGTAACGCGTAACGCACAACGCGTAACGCGTAACGCATAACGCATAACGCATAACGCATAACGCATAACGCATAACTCATAACGCATAACGCATAGCGCATAACGCATAACGCAAAACGCAATAACGCAAAACGCGTAACGCATAACGCATAACGCATAACGCATAACGCATAACTCATAACGCATAACGCATAGCGCATAACGCATAACGCAAATCGCATAACGGATCACGCATTACTCATAACGCATAACGCATAACGCATAACGCATAACGCATAACGCATAACGCATAACGCATAACGCATAACGCATAACGCATAACGCATAACGCATAACGCATAACGCATAACGCATAACGCAAAACGGATAACGCATAACGCATAGCGCATAACGCATAACGCATAACGCATAACGGATCACGCATTACTCATAACGCATAACGCATAACGGATCACGCATTACTCATAACGCATAACGCATTACTCATAACGCATAACGCATAACGCATAATGCATAGCGCATAACGCATAACGCATAACGCATAACGGATCACGCATTACTCATAACGCATAACGCATAACGCATAACGCATAACGCATAACGCATAACGCATAACGCTTAACGCATAACGCACAACGCATAACGCATATCGCACAACGCGTAACGCGTAACGCATAATGCATAACGCATAACGCATAACGCATAACGCATAACTCATAACGCATAACGCATAGCGCATAACGCATAACGCAAATCGCATAACGGATCACGCATTACTCATAACGCATAACGCATAACGCATAACGCATAACGCATAACGCATAACGCATAACGGATCACGCATTACTCATAATACATAAGGCATTACTCATAACGCATAACGCATTACTCATAACGCATAACGCATAACGCATAGCGCATAACGCATAACGCATAACGCATAACGGATCACGCATTACTCATAACGCATAATGCATAACGCATAACGCATAACGCATAACGCATAACGCTTAACGCATAACGTATAACGCATAACGCATATCGCACAACGCGTAACGCGTAACGCATAACGCATAACGCATAACGCATAACGCATAACGCATAACTCATAACGCATAACGCATAGCGCATAACGCATAACGCATAACGCATAGCGCATAACGCATAACGCATAACGCATAACGGATCACGCATTACTCATAACGCATAACGCATAACGCATAACGCATAACGCATAACGCATAACGCTTAACGCATAACGTATAACGCATAACGCATAACGCACAACGCATAACGCATAACGCATAACGCATAACGCACAACGCATAACGCGTAACGCATAACGCATAACGCATAACGCATAACGCATAACGCATAACGGATCACGCATTACTCATAACGCATAACGCATAACGCATAACGCATAACGCATAACGCATAACGCATAACGCTTAACGCATAACGTATAACGCATAACGCATAACGCACAACGCATAACGCATAACGCATAACACATAACGCACAACGCATAACGCGTAACGCATAACGCATAACGCATAACGCATAACGCATAACGCATAACTCATAACGCATAACGCATAGTGCATAACGCATAACGCAAATCGCATAACGGATCACGCATTACTCACAACGCATAACGCATAACGGATCACGCATTACTCATAACGCATGACGCATTACTCATAACGCATAACGCATAACGCATAGCGCATAGCGCATAACGCATAACGCATAACGCATAACGGATCACGCATTACTCATAACGCATAACGCATAACGCATAACGCATAACGCATATAGCATAACGCATAGTGCATAACGCATAACGCATAACGCATAACGCACAACGCGTAACGCGTAACGCGTAACGCATAACGCATAACGCATAACGCATAACTCATAACGCATAACGCATAGCGCATAACGCATAACGCATAACGCATAACGCATAACGCATAACGCATAACGCATAACGCATAACGCATAACGCATAACGGATCACGCATTACTCATAATGCATAAGGCATTACTCATAACGCATAACGCAAAACGCAATAACGCATAACGCATAACGCATAACGCATAAGGCATAACGCATATAGCATAACGCATAATGCATAACTCATAACGCATAACGCATAACGCATAACGCATAACGCATGACGGATCACGCATTACTCATAATGCATAAGGCATTACTCATAACGCATAACGCATAACGCATAACGCATAACGCATAACGCATAACGCATAACGCATAACGCATAACGGATCACGCATAACGGATCACGCATAACGGATCACGCATTACTCATAACGCATAACGCATAACGCATAACGCATAACGCATAACGCATAACGCATAACGCATAACGCATAACGCATAACGCATAACGCATAACGCATAACGCATAACGCATAACGCATAACGCATAACGCATAACGCATAACGCATAACGCATAACGCATAACGCATAACGCATAACGCATAATGCATAACGCATAACGCATAACGCATAACGCATAACGCATAACGCATATAGCATAACGCATAACGCATAACGCATAACTCATAACGCATAGCGCATAACGCATAACGCATAACGCAAAACGCATAACGCATAACGCATAACGCTGAACGCATAACGCATAACGCATAACGCATAACGCATAACGCATAACGCATAACGCACAACGCGTAACGCGTAACGCATAACGCATAACGCATAACGCGTAACGCATAACGCATAACGCATAACGCATAACGCATAACGCATAACCCATAACGCATAACGCATAACGCATAACGCACAACGCGTAACGCGTAACGCATAACGCATAACGCATAACGCATAACGTATAACTCATAACGCATAACGCAAACGCATAACGCATAACGCATAACGCATAACGCATAACGCATAACGCATAACGCATAACGCATAACGCATAACGCATAACGCATAACGCATAACGCATAACGCATAACGCATAACGCATATAGCATAACGCATAACGCATAACGCATAACTCATAACGCATAGCGCATAACGCATAACGCATAACGCATATCGCATAACGCATAACGCATAACGCATAACGCATAACGCATAACGCATAACGCATAACGCATAACGCATAACGCACAACGCGTAACGCGTAACGCATAACGCATAACGCGTAACGCGTAACGCATAACGCATAACGCATAACGCATAACGCATAACGCATAACGCATAACGCATAACGCATAACGCATAACGCATAACGCATAACGCATAACGCATAACGCATAACCCATAACGCATAACGCATAACGCATAACGCACAACGCGTAACGCGTAACGCATAACGCATAAAGCATAACGCATAACGTATAACTCATAACGCATAACGCATAGCGCATAACGCATAACGCAAAACGCAATAACGCATAACGGATTACTCATAACGCATAACGCATAACGCATAACGCATAACGCATAACGCATAACGCATAACGCATAACGCATAACGCATAACGCATAACGCATTACGCATAACGCATAACGCACAACGCGTAACGCGTAACGCATAACGCATAACGCATAACGCATAACGCATAACGCATAACTCATAACGCATAACGCATAGCGCATAACGCATAACGCATAGCGCATAACGCATAACGCAAATCGCATAACGCATAACGCATAACGCATAACGCATAACGCATAACGCATAACGCATAACGCAAAACGCATAACGCATTACTCATAACGCATAACGCATAACGCATAACGTATAACGGATCACGCATAACGGATCACGCATAACGGATCACGCATTACTCATAACGCATAACGCATAACGCATAACTCATAACGCATAGCGCATAACGCATAACGCATAACGCAAAACGCATAACGCATAACGCATAACGCAGAACGCATAACGCATAACGCATAACGCATAACGCACAACGCGTAACGCGTAACGCATAACGCATAACGCATAACGCGTAACGCATAACGCGTAACGCATAACGCGTAACGCATAACGCATAACGCATAACGCATAACGCATAACATATAACGCATAACCCATAACGCATAACGCATAACGCATAACGCATAACTCATAACGCATAACGCATAGCGCATAACGCATAACGCAAATCGCATAACGGATCACGCATTACTCATAACGCATAACGCATAACGCATAACGCATAGCGCATAACGCATAACGCATAACGCATAACGCATAACGCATAACGCATAACGGATCACGCATAACGGATCACGCATAACGGATCACGCATTACTCATAACGCATAACGCATAACGCATAACGCATAACGCATAACGCATAACGCATAACGCATAACGCATAACGCATAACGCATAACGCATAACTCATAACGCATAGCGCATAACGCATAACGCATAACGCAAATCGCATAACGCATAACGCATAACGCAGAACGCATAACGCATAACGCATAACGCATAACGCATAACGCATAACGCACAACGCGTAACGCGTAACGCATAACGCATAACGCGTAACGCGTAACGCATAACGCATAACGCATAACGCATAACGCATAACGCATAACGCATAACGCATAACGCATAACGCATAACGCATAACGCATAACGCATAACGCATAACGCATAACCCATAACGCATAACGCATAACGCATAACGCACAACGCGTAACGCGTAACGCATAACGCATAAAGCATAACGCATAACGTATAACTCATAACGCATAACGCATAGCGCATAACGCATAACGCAAAACGCAATAACGCATAACGGATTACTCATAACGCATAACGCATAACGCATAACGCATAACGCATAACGCATAACGCATAACGCATAACGCATAACGCATAACGCATAACGCATTACGCATAACGCATAACGCACAACGCGTAACGCGTAACGCATAACGCATAACGCATAACGCATAACGCATAACGCATAACTCATAACGCATAACGCATAGCGCATAACGCATAACGCATAGCGCATAACGCATAACGCAAATCGCATAACGCATAACGCATAACGCATAACGCATAACGCATAACGCATAACGCATAACGCAAAACGCATAACGCATTACTCATAACGCATAACGCATAACGCATAACGTATAACGGATCACGCATAACGGATCACGCATAACGGATCACGCATTACTCATAACGCATAACGCATAACGCATAACTCATAACGCATAGCGCATAACGCATAACGCATAACGCAAAACGCATAACGCATAACGCATAACGCAGAACGCATAACGCATAACGCATAACGCATAACGCACAACGCGTAACGCGTAACGCATAACGCATAACGCATAACGCGTAACGCATAACGCGTAACGCATAACGCGTAACGCATAACGCATAACGCATAACGCATAACGCATAACATATAACGCATAACCCATAACGCATAACGCATAACGCATAACGCATAACTCATAACGCATAACGCATAACGCATAACGCATAACGCATAACGCATAACGGATCACGCATTACTCATAACGCATAACGCATAACGCATAACGCATAGCGCATAACGCATAACGCATAACGCATAACGCATAACGCATAACGCATAACGGATCACGCATAACGGATCACGCATAACGGATCACGCATTACTCATAACGCATAACGCATAACGCATAACGCATAACGCATAACGCATAACGCATAACGCATAACGCATAACGCATAACGCATAACGCATAACGCATAACGCATAACGCATAACGCATAACGCATAACGCATAACGCATAACGCATAACGCATAACGCATAACGCATAACGCATAACGCATATAGCATAACGCGTAACGCATAACGCATAACTCATAACGCATAGCGCATAACGCATAACGCATAACGCAAATCGCATAACGCATAACGCATAACGCATAACGCATAACGCATAACGCATAACGCATAACGCATAACGCATAACGCACAACGCGTAACGCGTAACGCATAACGCATAACGCGTAACGCGTAACGCATAACGCATAACGCATAACGCATAACGCATAACGCATAACGCATAACGCATAACGCATAACGCATAACCCATAACGTATAACTCATAACGCATAACGCATAGCGCATAACGCATAACGCAAAACGCAATAACGCATAACGCATTACTCATAACGCATAACGCATAACGCATAACGCATAACGCATAACGCATAACGCATAACGCATAACGCATAACGCATAACGCATAACGCATAACGCATAACGCATAACGCATAACGCATAACGCATAACGCACAACGCGTAACGCGTAACGCATAACGCATAACGCATAACGCATAACGCATAACGCATAACTCATAACGCATAACGCATAGCGCATAACGCATAACGCAAATCGCATAACGGATCACGCATTACTCATAACGCATAACGCATAACGGATCACGCATTACTCATAACGCATAACGCATTACTCATAACGCATAACGCATAACGCATAGCGCATAACGCATAACGCATAACGCATAACGGATCACGCATTACTCATAACGCATAACGCATAACGCATAACGCATAACGCATAACGCATAACGCTTAACGCATAACGTATAACGCATAACGCATATCGCACAACGCGTAACGCGTAACGCATAACGCATAACGCATAACGCATAACGCATAACGCATAACTCATAACGCATAACGCATAGCGCATAACGCATAACGCATAACGCATAGCGCATAACGCATAACGCATAACGCATAACGGATCACGCATTACTCATAACGCATAACGCATAACGCATAACGCATAACGCATAACGCATAACGCTTAACGCATAACGTATAACGCATAACGCATAACGCACAACGCATAACGCATAACGCATAACGCATAACGCACAACGCATAACGCGTAACGCATAACGCATAACGCATAACGCATAACGCATAACGGATCACGCATTACTCATAACGCATAACGCATAACGCATAACGCATAACGCATAACGCATAACGCATAACGCATAACGCTTAACGCATAACGTATAACGCATAACGCATAACGCACAACGCATAACGCATAACGCATAACACATAACGCACAACGCATAACGCGTAACGCATAACGCATAACGCATAACGCATAACGCATAACTCATAACGCATAACGCATAGTGCATAACGCATAACGCAAATCGCATAACGGATCACGCATTACTCACAACGCATAACGCATAACGGATCACGCATTACTCATAACGCATGACGCATTACTCATAACGCATAACGCATAACGCATAGCGCATAGCGCATAACGCATAACGCATAACGCATAACGGATCACGCATTACTCATAACGCATAACGCATAACGCATAACGCATAACGCATATAGCATAACGCATAGTGCATAACGCATAACGCATAACGCATAACGCACAACGCGTAACGCGTAACGCGTAACGCATAACGCATAACGCATAACGCATAACGCATAACTCATAACGCATAACGCATAGCGCATAACGCATAACGCATAACGCATAACGCATAACGCATAACGCATAACGCATAACGCATAACGCATAACGGATCACGCATTACTCATAATGCATAAGGCATTACTCATAACGCATAACGCAAAACGCAATAACGCATAACGCATAACGCATAACGCATAAGGCATAACGCATATAGCATAACGCATAATGCATAACTCATAACGCATAACGCATAACGCATAACGCATAACGCATGACGGATCACGCATTACTCATAATGCATAAGGCATTACTCATAACGCATAACGCATAACGCATAACGCATAACGCATAACGCATAACGCATAACGCATAACGCATAACGGATCACGCATAACGGATCACGCATAACGGATCACGCATTACTCATAACGCATAACGCATAACGCATAACGCATAACGCATAACGCATAACGCATAACGCATAACGCATAACGCATAACGCATAACGCATAACGCATAACGCATAACGCATAACGCATAACGCATAACGCATAACGCATAACGCATAACGCATAACGCATAACGCATAACGCATAACGCATAACGCATAATGCATAACGCATAACGCATAACGCATAACGCATAACGCATAACGCATAACGCATATAGCATAACGCATAACGCATAACGCATAACTCATAACGCATAGCGCATAACGCATAACGCATAACGCAAAACGCATAACGCATAACGCATAACGCTGAACGCATAACGCATAACGCATAACGCATAACGCATAACGCATAACGCATAACGCACAACGCGTAACGCGTAACGCATAACGCATAACGCATAACGCGTAACGCATAACGCATAACGCATAACGCATAACGCATAACGCATAACCCATAACGCATAACGCATAACGCATAACGCACAACGCGTAACGCGTAACGCATAACGCATAACGCATAACGCATAACGTATAACTCATAACGCATAACGCAAACGCATAACGCATAACGCATAACGCATAACGCATAACGCATAACGCATAACGCATAACGCATAACGCATAACGCATAACGCATAACGCATAACGCATAACGCATAACGCATAACGCATATAGCATAACGCATAACGCATAACGCATAACTCATAACGCATAACGCATAACGCATAACGCATAACGCAAATCGCATAACGCATAACGCATAACGCATAACGCATAACGCATAACGCATAACGCATAACGCATAACGCATAACGCACAACGCGTAACGCGTAACGCATAACGCATAACGCGTAACGCGTAACGCATAACGCATAACGCATAACGCATAACGCATAACGCATAACACATAACGCATAACGCATAACGCATAACGCATAACGCATAACGCATAACGCATAACGCATAACCCATAACGCATAACGCATAACGCATAACGCACAACGCGTAACGCGTAACGCATAACGCATAAAGCATAACGCATAACGTATAACTCATAACGCATAACGCATAGCGCATAACGCATAACGCAAAACGCAATAACGCATAACGGATTACTCATAACGCATAACGCATAACGCATAACGCATAACGCATAACGCATAACGCATAACGCATAACGCATAACGCATAACGCATTACGCATAACGCATAACGCACAACGCGTAACGCGTAACGCATAACGCATAACGCATAACGCATAACGCATAACGCATAACTCATAACGCATAACGCATAGCGCATAACGCATAACGCATAGCGCATAACGCATAACGCAAATCGCATAACGCATAACGCATAACGCATAACGCATAACGCATTGCGCATAACGCATAACGCATAACGCATAACGCATTACTCATAACGCATAACGCATAACGCATAACGTATAACGGATCACGCATAACGGATCACGCATAACGGATCACGCATTACTCATAACGCATAACGCATAACGCATAACTCATAACGCATAGCGCATAACGCATAACGCATAACGCAAAACGCATAACGCATAACGCATAACGCAGAACGCATAACGCATAACGCATAACGCATAACGCATAACGCACAACGCGTAACGCGTAACGCATAACGCATAACGCATAACGCGTAACGCATAACGCGTAACGCATAACGCATAACGCATAACGCATAACGCATAACATATAACGCATAACCCATAACGCATAACGCATAACGCATAACGCATAACTCATAACGCATAACGCATAACGCATAACGCATAACGCAAATCGCATAACGGATCACGCATTACTCATAACGCATAACGCATAACGCATAACGCATAGCGCATAACGCATAACGCATAACGCATAACGCATAACGCATAACGCATAACGGATCACGCATAACGGATCACGCATAACGGATCACGCATTACTCATAACGCATAACGCATAACGCATAACGCATAACGCATAACGCATAACGCATAACGCATAACGCATAACGCATAACGCATAACGCATAACGCATAACGCATAACGCATAACGCATAACGCATAACGCATAACGCATAACGCATAACGCATAACGCATAACGCATAACGCATAACGCATAACGCATATAGCATAACGCGTAACGCATAACGCATAACTCATAACGCATAGCGCATAACGCATAACGCATAACGCAAATCGCATAACGCATAACGCATAACGCAGAACGCATAACGCATAACGCATAACGCATAACGCATAACGCATAACGCATAACGCGTAACGCGTAACGCATAACGCATAACGCGTAACGCGTAACGCATAACGCATAACGCATAACGCATAACGCATAACGCATAACGCATAACGCATAACGCATAACGCATAACCCATAACGCATAACGCATAACGCATAACGCACAACGCGTAACGCGTAACGCATAACGCATAACGCATAACGCATAACGTATAACTCATAACGCATAACGCATAGCGCATAACGCATAACGCAAAACGCAATAACGCATAACGCATTACTCATAACGCATAACGCATAACGCATAACGCATAACGCATAACGCATAACGCATAACGCATAACGCATAACGCATAACGCATAACGCATAACGCATAACGCATAACGCATAACGCATAACGCATAACGCATAACGCACAACGCGTAACGCGTAACGCATAACGCATAACGCATAAAGCATAACGCATAACGCATAACTCATAACGCATAACGCATAGCGCATAACGCATAACGCAAATCGCATAACGCATAACGCAAAACGCATAACGCATAACGCATAACGCATAACGCATAACGCATAGCGCATAACGCATAACGCAAAACGCATAACGCATTACTCATAACGCATAACGCATAACGCATAACGCATAACGCATAACGCATAACGCATAACGCATAACGCATAACGCATAACGCATAACGCATAACGCATAACGCATAACGCATAACGCATAACGCATAACGCATAACGCATAACGCATAACGCATAACGCACAACGCGTAACGCGTAACGCATAACGCATAACGCACAACGCATAACGCATAACGCATAACTCATAACGCATAACGCATAGCGCATAACGCATAACGCAAATCGCATAACGGATCACGCATTACTCATAACGCATAACGCATAACGCATAACGCATAACGCATAACGCATAACGCATAACGCATAACGGATCACGCATTACTCATAACGCATAACGCGTAACGCATAACGCATAACGCATAACGCATAACGCATAACGCATAACGCATAACGCATAACGCATAACGCATAACGCATAACGCATAACGCATAACGCATAACGCATAACGCACAACGCGTAACGCGTAACGCATAACGCATAACGCATAACGCATAACGCATAACGCATAACGCATAACTCATAACGCATAACGCATAGCGCATAACGCATAACGCAAATCGCATAACGGATCACGCATTACTCATAACGCATAACGCATAACGGATCACGCATTACTCATAACGCATAACGCATTACTCATAACGCATAACGCATAACGCATAGCGCATAACGCATAACGCATAACGCATAACGGATCACGCATTACTCATAACGCATAACGCATAACGCATAACGCATAACGCATAACGCATAACGCATAACGCATAACGCATAACGCATAACGCATAACGCATAACGCATAACGCATAACGCATAACGCATAACGCATAACGCATAACGCATAACGCATAACGCATAACGCATAACGCGTAACGCGTAACGCACAACGCGTAACGCGTAACGCATAACGCGTAACGCATAACGCATAAGGCATAACGCATATAGCATAACGCATAATGCATAACTCATAACGCATAACGCATAACGCATAACGCATAACGCATAACGCATAACGCATAACGGATCACCCATTACTCATAACGCATAAGGCATTACTCATAACGCATAACGCATAACGCATAACGCATAGCGCATAACGCATAACGCAAATCGCATAACGGATCACGCATTACTCATAACGCATAACGCATAACGCATAACGCATAGCGCATAACGCATAACGCATAACGCATAACGGATCACGCATAACGGATCACGCATAACGGATCACGCATTACTCATAACGCATAACGCATAACGCATAACGCATAACGCATAACGCATAACGCATAACGCATAACGCATAACGCATAACGCATAACGCATAACGCATAACGCATAACGCATAACGCATAACGCATAACGCATAACGCATAACGCATAACGCATAACGCATAACGCATAACGCATAACGCATAACGCATATAGCATAACGCGTAACGCATAACGCATAACTCATAACGCATAGCGCATAACGCATAACGCATAACGCAAATCGCATAACGCATAACGCATAACGCAGAACGCATAACGCATAACGCATAACGCATAACGCATAACGCATAACGCACAACGCGTAACGCGTAACGCATAACGCATAACGCGTAACGCGTAACGCATAACGCATAACGCATAACGCATAACGCATAACGCATAACGCATAACGCATAACGCATAACGCATAACGCATAACCCATAACGCATAACGCATAACGCATAACGCACAACGCGTAACGCGTAACTCATAACGCATAACGCATAACGCATAACGTATAACTCATAACGCATAACGCATAGCGCATAGCGCATAACGCATAACGCAAAACGCAATAACGCATAACGCATTACTCATAACGCATAACGCATAACGCATAACGCATAACGCATAACGCATAACGCATAACGCATAACGCATAACGCATAACGCATAACGCATAACGCATAACGCATAACGCATAACGCATAACGCATAACGCATAACGCATAACGCACAACGCGTAACGCGTAACGCATAACGCATAACGCATAAAGCATAACGCATAACGCATAACTCATAACGCATAACGCATAACGCATAACGCATAACGCAAATCGCATAACGCATAACGCAAAACGCATAACGCATAACGCATAACGCATAACGCATAACGCATAGCGCATAACGCATAACGCAAAACGCATAACGCATTACTCATAACGCATAACGCATAACGCATAACGCATAACGCATAACGCATAACGCATAACGCATAACGCATAACGCATAACGCATAACGCATAACGCATAACGCATAACGCATAACGCACAACGCGTAACGCGTAACGCATAACGCATAACGCACAACGCATAACGCATAACGCATAACTCATAACGCATAACGCATAGCGCATAACGCATAACGCAAATCGCATAACGGATCACGCATTACTCATAACGCATAACGCATAACGCATAACGCATAACGCATAACGCATAACGCATAACGCATAACGGATCACGCATTACTCATAACGCATAACGCGTAACGCATAACGCATAACGCATAACGCATAACGCATAACGCATAACGCATAACGCATAACGCATAACGCATAACGCATAACGCATAACGCATAACGCATAACGCACAACGCGTAACGCGTAACGCATAACGCATAACGCATAACGCATAACGCATAACGCATAACGCATAACTCATAACGCATAACGCATAACGCATAACGCATAACGCAAATCGCATAACGGATCACGCATTACTCATAACGCATAACGCATAACGGATCACGCATTACTCATAACGCATAACGCATTACTCATAACGCATAACGCATAACGCATAGCGCATAACGCATAACGCATAACGCATAACGGATCACGCATTACTCATAACGCATAACGCATAACGCATAACGCATAACGCATAACGCATAACGCATAACGCATAACGCATAACGCATAACGCATAACGCATAACGCATAACGCATAACGCATAACGCATAACGCATAACGCATAACGCATAACGCATAACGCATAACGCATAACGCATAACGCATAACGCATAACGCATAACGCATAACGCATAACGCATAACGCATAACGCGTAACGCGTAACGCACAACGCGTAACGCGTAACGCATAACGCATAACGCATAACGCATAAGGCATAACGCATATAGCATAACGCATAATGCATAACTCATAACGCATAACGCATAACGCATAACGCATAACGCATAACGCATAACGCATAACGGATCACCCATTACTCATAACGCATAAGGCATTACTCATAACGCATAACGCATAACGCATAACGCATAACGCATAACGCATAACGCATAACGCATAACGCATAACGCATAACGCATAACGCATAACGCATAACGCATAACGCATAACGCATAACGCATAACGCACAACGCGTAACGCGTAACGCATAACGCATAACGCATAACGCATAACGCATAACGCATAACGCATAACGCACAACGCGTAACGCGTAACGCATAACGCATAACGCATAACGCATAACGTATAACTCATAACGCATAACGCATAGCGCATAACGCATAACGCATAACGCATAACGCATAACGCATAACGCATAACGCATAACGCATAACGCATAACGCATAACGCATAACGCATAACGCATAACGCATAACGCATAACGCATAACGCATAACGGATAACGCATAACGCATAACGCATAACGCATAACGCATAACGCATAACACATAACGCATAACGCATAACGCATAACGCATAACGCATAACGCATAACGCATAACGCATAACGCATAACTCACAACGCGTAACGCATAACGGATCACGCATTACTCATAACGCATAAGGCATTACTCATAACGCATAACGCATAACGCATAACGCATAACGCATAACGCATAACGCATATCGGATCAAGCATTACTCATCACGGATCACGCATTACTCATAACGCATAACGCATAACGGATCACGCATTACTCATAACGCATAACGCATTACTCATAACGCATAACGCATAACGCATAGCGCATAACGCATAACGCATAACGCATAACGGATCACGCATTACTCATAACGCATAACGCATAACGGATCACGCATTACTCATAACGCATAACGCATAACGCATAACGCATGGCGCATAGCGCATTACTCATAACGCATAACGCATAACGCTTAACGGATCACGCATTACTCATAACGCATAACGCATAAGGCATAACGCATAACGCATAACGGATCACGCATTACTCATAACGCATAACGCATAACGCATAACGCATAACGCATAACGCATAACGCATAACGCATAACGCATAACGCATAACGCATAACGCATAACGCATAACGCATATAGCATAACGCATAACGCATAACTCATAACGCGTAGCGCATAACGCATAACGCATAACGCAAAACGCATAACGCATAACGCATAACGCATAACGCATAACGGATCACGCATTACTCATAACGCATAACGCATAACGCATAACGTATAACGTATAACGTATAACGTATAACGTATAACGTATAACGTATAACGTATAACGTATAACGTATAACGTATAACGTATAACGTATAACGTATAACGTATAACGTATAACGTATAACGTATAACGGATAACGTATATCGTATAACGTATAACGTATAACGTATAAAGTATAAAGTATAACGTTAAACATATAACTTATAACGTATAGCGTTTAACGTTAAACATATAGCGTATAACGTATAACGTATAACGTATAACGTGTAACGTGTAACGTGTAACGTGTAACGTGTAACGTGTAACGTGTAACGTGTAACGTGTAACGTGTAACGTGTAACGTGTAACGTGTAACGTGTAACGTGTAACGTGTAACGTGTAACGTGTAACGTGTAACGTGTAACGTGTAACGTGTAACGTGTAACGTGTAACGTGTAACGTGTAACGTGTAACGTGTAACGTGTAACGTGTAACGTGTAACGTGTAACGTGTAACGTGTAACGTGTAACGTGTAACGTGTAACGTGTAACGTGTAACGTGTAACGTGTAACGTGTAACGTGTAACGTGTAACGTGTAACGTGTAACGTGTAACGTGTAACGTGTAACGTGTAACGTGTAACGTGTAACGTGTAACGTGTAACGTGTAACGTGTAACGTGTAACGTGTAACGTGTAACGTGTAACGTGTAACGTGTAACGTGTAACGTGTAACGTGTAACGTGTAACGTGTAACGTGTAACGTGTAACGTGTAACGTGTAACGTGTAACGTGTAACGTGTAACGTGTAACGTGTAACGTGTAACGTGTAACGTGTAACGTGTAACGTGTAACGTGTAACGTGTAACGTGTAACGTGTAACGTGTAACGTGTAACGTGTAACGTGTAACGTGTAACGTGTAACGTGTAACGTGTAACGTGTAACGTGTAACGTGTAACGTGTAACGTGTAACGTGTAACGTGTAACGTGTAACGTGTAACGTGTAACGTGTAACGTGTAACGTGTAACGTGTAACGTGTAACGTGTAACGTGTAACGTGTAACGTGTAACGTGTAACGTGTAACGTGTAACGTGTAACGTGTAACGTGTAACGTGTAACGTGTAACGTGTAACGTGTAACGTGTAACGTGTAACGTGTAACGTGTAACGTGTAACGTGTAACGTGTAACGTGTAACGTGTAACGTGTAACGTGTAACGTGTAACGTGTAACGTGTAACGTGTAACGTGTAACGTGTAACGTGTAACGTGTAACGTGTAACGTGTAACGTGTAACGTGTAACGTGTAACGTGTAACGTGTAACGTGTAACGTGTAACGTGTAACGTATAACTTATAACGTATAGCGTTTAACGTTAAACATATAGCGTATAACGTATAACGTATAACGTATAACGTATAACGTATAACGTATAACGTATAACGTATAACGTATAACGTATAACGTATAACGCATAACGTATAACGTATAACGTATAACTTATAACGTATAGCGTTTAACGTTAACCATATAGCGTATAACGTATAACGTATAACGTATAACGTATAACGTATAACGTATAACTTATAACGTATAGCGTTTAACGTTAACCATATAGCGTATAACGTATAACGTATAACGTATAGCGTATAACGTATAACGTATAACGTATAACGTATAACGTATAACGTATAACGTATAACGTATATCGTATAACGTATAACGTATAACGTATAAAGTATAAAGTATAACGTTAAACATATAACTTATAACGTATAGCGTTTAACGTTAAACATATAGCGTATAACGTATAACGTATAACGTATAACGTATAACGTATAACGTATAACGTATAACGTATAACGTATAACGTATAACGTATAACGTATAACTTATAACGTATAGCGTTTAACGTTAACCATATAGCGTATAACGTATAACGTATAACGTATAACGTATAACGTATAACGTATAACTTATAACGTATAGCGTTTAACGTTAACCATATAGCGTATAACGTATAACGTATAACGTATAACGTATAACGTATAACGTATAACGTATAACGTATAACGTATAACGTATAACGTATAACGTATAACGTATAACGTATAACGTATAACGTATAACGTATAACGTATAACGTATAACGTATAACGTATAACGTATAACGTATAACGTATAACGTATAACGTATAACGTATAACTTATAACGTATAGCGTTTAACGTTAACCATATAGCGTATAACGTATAACGTATAACGTATAACGTATAACGTATAACGTATAACGTATAACTTATAACGTATAGCGTTTAACGTTAACCATATAGCTTATAACGTATAACGTATAACGTATAACGTATAACGTATAGCGTTTAACGTTAACCATATAGCGTATAACGTATAACGTATAACGTATAACGTATAACGTATAACGTATAACGTATAACGTATAACGTATAACGTATAACGTATAACGTATAACGTATAACGTATAACGTATAACGTATAACGTATAACGTATAACGTATAACGTATAACGTATAACGTATAACGTATAACGTATAACGTATAACGTATAACGTATAACGTATAACGTATAACGTATAACGTATAACGTATAACGTATAACGTATAACGTATAACGTATAACGTATAACGTATAACGTATAACGTATAACGTATAACGTATAACGTATAACGTATAACGTATAACGTATAACGTATAACGTATAACGTATAACGTATAACGCATAACGTATAACGTATAACGTATAACGTATAACGTATAACGTATAACGTATAACGTATAACGTATAACGTATAACGTATAACGTATAACGTATAACGTATAACGTATAACGTATAACGTATAACGTATAACGTATAACGTATAACGTATAACGTGTAACGTATAACGTCTAACGTGTAACGTATAACGTATAACGTATAACGTATAACGTATAACGTATAACGTATAACGTATAACGTATAACGTATAACGTATAACGTATAACGTATAACGTATAACGTATAACGTATAACGTATAACGTATAACGTATAACGTATAACGTATAACGTATAACGTATAACTTATAACGTATAGCGTTTAACGTTAACCATATAGCGTATAACGTATAACGTATAACGTATAACGTATAACGTATAACGTATAACGTATAACGTATAACGTATAACGTATAACGTATAACTTATAACGTATAGCGTTTAACGTTAACCATATAGCGTATAACGTATAACGTATAACGTATAACGTATAGCGTATAGCGTTTAACGTTAACCATATAGCGTATAACGTATAACGTATAACGTATAACGTATAACGTATAACGTATAACGTATAACGTATAACGTATAACGTATAACGTTAACCATATAGCGTATAACGTATAACGTATAACGTATAACGTATAGCGTTTAACGTTAACCATATAGCGTATAACGTATAACGTATAACGTATAACGTATAACGTATAACGTATAACGTATAACGTATAACGTATAACGTATAACGTATAACGTATAACGTATAACGTATAACGTATAACGTATAACGTATAACGTATAACGTATAACGTATAACGTATAACGTATAACGTATAACGTATAACGTATAACGTATAACGTATAACGTATAACGTATAACGTATAACGTATAACGTATAACGTATAACGTATAACGTATAACGTATAACGTATAACGTATAACGTATAACGTATAACGTATAACGTATAACGTATAACGTATAACGTATAACGTATAACGTATAACGTATAACGTATAACGTATAACGTATAACGTATAACGTATAACGTATAACGTATAACGTATAACGTATAACGTATAACGCATAACGTATAACGTATAACGTATAACTTATAACGTATAACGTATAACGTATAACGTATAACGTATAGCGTCTAACGTATAACGTATAACGTATAGCGTATAACGTATAACGTATAACGTATAACGTATAACGTATAACGTATAACGGATAACGTATATCGTATAACGTATAACGTATAACGTATAACGTATAACGTATAACGTATAACGTATAACTTATAACGTATAGCGTTTAACGTTAAACATATAGCGTATAACGTATAACGTATAACGTATAACGTATAACGTATAACGTATAACTTATAACGTATAGCGTTTAACGTTAACCATATAGCGTATAACGTATAACGTATAACGTATAACGTATAACGTATAACTTATAACGTATAGCGTTTAACGTTAACCATATAGCGTATAACGTATAACGTATAACGTATAACGTATAACGTATAACGTATAACGTATAACTTATAACGTATAGCGTTTAACGTTAACCATATAGCGTATAACGTATAACGTATAACGTATAACGTATAACGTATAAAGTATAACGTTAAACATATAACTTATAACGTATAGCGTTTAACGTTAAACATATAGCGTATAACGTATAACGTATAACGTATAACGTATAACGTATAACGTATAACGTATAACGTATAACGTATAACGTATAACGTATAACGTATAACGTATAACGTATAACGTATAACGTATAACGTATAACGTATAACGTATAACGTATAACGTATAACGTATAACGTATAACGTATAACGTATAACGTATAACGTATAACGTATAACGTATAACGTATAACGTATAACGTATAACGTATAACGTATAACGTATAACTTATAACGTATAGCGTTTAACGTTAACCATATAGCGTATAACGTATAACGTATAACGTATAACGTATAACGTATAACGTATAACGTATAACTTATAACGTATAGCGTTTAACGTTAACCATATAGCGTATAACGTATAACGTATAACGTATAACGTATAACGCATAACGTATAACGTATAACGTATAACGTATAACGTATAACGTATAACGTATAACGTATAACGTATAACGTATAACGTATAACGTATAACGTATAACGTATAACGTATAACGTATAACGTATAACGTATAACGTATAACGTATAACGTATAACGTATAACGTATAACGTATAACGTGTAACGTATAACGTCTAACGTGTAACGTATAACGTATAACGTATAACGTATAACGTATAACGTATAACGTATAACGTATAACGTATAACGTATAACGTATAACGTATAACGTATAACGTATAACGTATAACGTATAACGTATAACGTATAACGTATAACGTATAACGTATAACGTATAACGTATAACGTATAACGTATAACGTATAACTTATAACGTATAGCGTTTAACGTTAACCATATAGCGTATAACGTATAACGTATAACGTATAACGTATAACGTATAACGTATAACGTATAACGTATAACGTATAGCGTATAACGTATAACGTATAACGTATAGCGTATAACGTATAACGTATAACGTATAACGTATAACGTATAACGTATAACGGATAACGTATATCGTATAACGTATAACGTATAACGTATAACGTATAACGTATAACGTATAACGTATAACTTATAACGTATAGCGTTTAACGTTAAACATATAGCGTATAACGTATAACGTATAACGTATAACGTATAACGTATAGCGTTTAACGTTAACCATATAGCGTATAACGTATAACGTATAACGTATAACGTATAACGTATAACTTATAACGTATAGCGTTTAACGTTAACCATATAGCGTATAACGTATAACGTATAACGTATAACGTATAACGTATAACGTATAACGTATAACTTATAACGTATAGCGTTTAACGTTAACCATATAGCGTATAACGTATAACGTATAACGTATAACGTATAACGTATAAAGTATAACGTTAAACATATAACTTATAACGTATAGCGTTTAACGTTAAACATATAGCGTATAACGTATAACGTATAACGTATAACGTATAACGTATAACGTATAACGTATAACGTATAACGTATAACGTATAACGTATAACGTATAACGTATAACGTATAACGTATAACGTATAACGTATAACGTATAACGTATAACGTATAACGTATAACGTATAACGTATAACGTATAACGTATAACGTATAACGTATAACGTATAACGTATAACGTATAACGTATAACGTATAACGTATAACGTATAACGTATAACTTATAACGTATAGCGTTTAACGTTAACCATATAGCGTATAACGTATAACGTATAACGTATAACGTATAACGTATAACGTATAACGTATAACTTATAACGTATAGCGTTTAACGTTAACCATATAGCGTATAACGTATAACGTATAACGTATAACGTATAACGTATAACGTATAACGTATAACGTATAACGTATAACGTATAACGTATAACGTATAACGTATAACGTATAACGTATAACGTATAACGTATAACGTATAACGTATAACGTATAACGTATAACGTATAACGTATAACGTATAACGTATAACGTATAACGTATAACGTATAACGTATAACGTATAACGTATAACGTATAACGTATAACGTATAACGTATAACGTATAACGTATAACGTATAACGTATAACGTATAACGTATAACGTATAACGTATAACGTATAACTTATAACGTATAGCGTTTAACGTTAACCATATAGCGTATAACGTATAACGTATAACGTATAACGTATAACGTATAACGTATAACTTATAACGTATAGCGTTTAACGTTAACCATATAGCGTATAACGTATAACGTATAACGTATAACGTACAACGTATAACGTATAACGTATAACGTATAACGTATAACGTATAACTTATAACGTATAGCGTTTAACGTTAACCATATAGCTTATAACGTATAACGTATAACGTATAACGTATAACGTATAGCGTTTAACGTTAACCATATAGCGTATAACGTATAACGTATAACGTATAACGTATAACGTATAACGTATAACGTTAACCATATAGCGTATAACGTATAACGTATAACGTATAACGTATAGCGTTTAACGTTAACCATATAGCGTATAACGTATAACGTATAACGTATAACGTATAACGTATAACGTATAACGTATAACGTATAACGTATAACGTATAACGTATAACGTATAACGTATAACGTATAACGTATAACGTATAACGTATAACGTATAACGTATAACGTATAACGTATAACGTATAACGTATAACGTATAACGTATAACGTATAACGTATAACGTATAACGTATAACGTATAACGTATAACGTATAACGTATAACGTATAACGTATAACGTATAACGTATAACGTATAACGTATAACGTATAACGTATAACGTATAACGTATAACGTATAACGTATAACGTATAACGTATAACGTATAACGTATAACGTATAACGTATAACGTATAACGTATAACGTATAACGTATAACGTATAACGTATAACGTATAACGTATAACGTATAACGTATAACGTATAACGTATAACGTATAACGTATAACGTATAACGTATAACGTATAACGTATAACGTATAACGTATAACGTATAACGTATAACGTATAACGTATAACGTATAACGTATAACGTATAACGTATAACGTATAACGTATAACGTATAACGTATAACGTATAACGTATAACGTATAACGTATAACGTATAACGTATAACTTATAACGTATAGCGTTTAACGTTAACCATATAGCGTATAACGTATAACGTATAACGTATAACGTATAACGTATAACGTATAACGTATAACTTATAACGTATAGCGTTTAACGTTAACCATATAGCGTATAACGTATAACGTAAAACGTATAACGTACAACGTATAACGTATAACGTATAACGTATAACGTATAACGTATAACTTATAACGTATAGCGTTTAACGTATAACGTATAACGTATAACGTATAACGTATAACGTATAACGTATAACGTATAACGTATAACGTATAACGTATAACGTATAACGTATAACGTATAACGTATAACGTATAACGTATAAAGTATAACGTTAAACATATAACTTATAACGTATAGCGTTTAACGTTAAACATATAGCGTATAACGTATAACGTATAACGTATAACGTATAACGTATAACGTATAACGTATAACGTATAACGTATAACGTATAACGTATAACGTATAACGTATAACGTATAACGTATAACGTATAACGTATAACGTATAACGTATAACGTATAACGTATAACGTATAACGTATAACGTATAACGTATAACGTATAACGTATAACGTATAACGTATAACGTATAACTTATAACGTATAGCGTTTAACGTTAACCATATAGCGTATAACGTATAACGTATAACGTATAACGTATAACGTATAACGTATAACGTATAACGTATAACGTATAGCGTTTAACGTTAACCATATAGCGTATAACGTATAACGTATAACGTATAACGTATAACGTATAGCGTTTAACGTTAACCATATAGCGTATAACGTATAACGTATAACGTATAACGTATAACGTATAACGTATAACGTATAACGTATAACGTATAACGTATAACGTATAACGTATAACGTATAACGTATAACGTATAACGTATAACGTATAACGTATAACGTATAACGTATAACGTATAACGTATAACGTATAACGTATAACGTATAACGTATAACGTATAACGTATAACGTATAACGTATAACGTATAACGTATAACGTATAACGTATAACGTATAACGTATAACGTATAACGTATAACGTATAACGTATAACGTATAACGTATAACGTATAACGTATAACGTATAACGTATAACGTATAACGTATAACGTATAACGTATAACGTATAACGTATAACGTATAACGTATAACGTATAACGTATAACGTATAACGCATAACGTATAACGTATAACGTATAACGTATAACGTATAACGTATAACGCATAACGTATAACGCATAACGTATAACGTATAACGTATAACGTATAACGTATAACGTATAACGTATAACGTATAACGTATAACGTATAACGTATAACGTATAACGTATAACGTATAACGTATAACGTATAACGTATAACGTATAACGTATAACGTATAACGTATAACGTATAACGTATAACGTATAACGTATAACGTATAACGTATAACGTATAACGTATAACGTATAACGTATAACGTATAACGTATAACGTATAACGTATAACGTATAACGTATAACGTATAACGTATAACGTATAACGTATAACGTATAACGTATAACGTATAACGTATAACGTATAACGTATAACGTATAACGTATAACGTATAACGTATAACGTATAACGTATAACGTATAACGTATAACGTATAACGTATAACGTATAACGTATAACGTATAACGTATAACGTATAACTTATAACGTATAGCGTTTAACGTTAACCATATAGCGTATAACGTATAACGTATAACGTATAACGTATAACGTATAACGTATAACGTATAACGTATAACTTATAACGTATAGCGTTTAACGTTAACCATATAGCGTATAACGTATAACGTATAACGTATAACGTACAACGTATAACGTATAACGTATAACGTATAACGTATAACGTATAACTTATAACGTATAGCGTTTAACGTTAACCATATAGCGTATAACGTATAACGTATAACGTATAACGTATAACGTATAGCGTTTAACGTTAACCATATAGCGTATAACGTATAACGTATAACGTATAACGTATAACGTATAACGTATAACGTTAACCATATAGCGTATAACGTATAACGTATAACGTATAACGTATAGCGTTTAACGTTAACCATATAGCGTATAACGTATAACGTATAACGTATAACGTATAACGTATAACGTATAACGTATAACGTATAACGTATAACGTATAACGTATAACGTATAACGTATAACGTATAACGTATAACGTATAACGTATAACGTATAACGTATAACGTATAACGTATAACGTATAACGTATAACGTATAACGTATAACGTATAACGTATAACGTATAACGTATAACGTATAACGTATAACGTATAACGTATAACGTATAACGTATAACGTATAACGTATAACGTATAACGTATAACGTATAACGTATAACGTATAACGTATAACGTATAACGTATAACGTATAACGTATAACGTATAACGTATAACGTATAACGTATAACGTATAACGTATAACGTATAACGTATAACGTATAACGTATAACGTATAACGTATAACGTATAACGTATAACGTATAACGTATAACGTATAACGTATAACGTATAACGTATAACGTATAACGTATAACGTATAACGTATAACGTATAACGTATAACGTATAACGTATAACGTATAACGTATAACGTATAACGTATAACGTATAACGTATAACTTATAACGTATAGCGTTTAACGTTAACCATATAGCGTATAACGTATAACGTATAACGTATAACGTATAACGTATAACGTATAACGTATAACTTATAACGTATAGCGTTTAACGTTAACCATATAGCGTATAACGTATAACGTATAACGTATAACGTACAACGTATAACGTATAACGTATAACGTATAACGTATAACGTATAACTTATAACGTATAGCGTTTAACGTTAACCATATAGCGTATAACGTATAACGTATAACGTATAACGTATAACGTATAGCGTTTAACGTTAACCATATAGCGTATAACGTATAACGTATAACGTATAACGTATAACGTATAACGTATAACGTATAACGTATAGCGTTTAACGTTAACCATATAGCGTATAACGTATAACGTATAACGTATAACGTATAACGTATAACGTATAACGTATAACGTTAACCATATAGCGTATAACGTATAACGTATAACGTATAACGTATAGCGTTTAACGTTAACCATATAGCGTATAACGTATAACGTATAACGTATAACGTATAACGTATAACGTATAACGTATAACGTATAACGTATAACGTATAACGTATAACGTATAACGTATAACGTATAACGTATAACGTATAACGTATAACGTATAACGTATAACGTATAACGTATAACGTATAACGTATAACGTATAACGTATAACGTATAACGTATAACGTATAACGTATAACGTATAACGTATAACGTATAACGTATAACGTATAACGTATAACGTATAACGTATAACGTATAACGTATAACGTATAACGTATAACGTATAACGTATAACGTATAACGTATAACGTATAACGTATAACGTATAACGTATAACGTATAACGTATAACGTATAACGTATAACGTATAACGTATAACGTATAACGTATAACGTATAACGTATAACGTATAACGTATAACGTATAACGTATAACGTATAACGTATAACGTATAACGTATAACGTATAACGTATAACGTATAACGTATAACGTATAACGTATAACGTATAACGTATAACGTATAACGCATAACGTATAACGTATAACGTATAACTTATAACGTATAACGTATAACGTATAACGTATAACGTATAACGTATAACGTATAACTTATAACGTTAGCGTTTAACATTAACCATATAGCGTATAACGTATAACGTATAACGTATAACGTATAACGTATAACGTATAACTTATAACGTATAGCGTTTAACGTTAACCATATAGCGTATAACGTATAACGTATAACGTATAACTTATAACGTATAGCGTTTAACGTTAACCATATAGCGTATAACGTATAACGTATAACGTATAACGTATAACGTATAACGTATAACGTATAACGTATAACGTATAACTTATAACGTATAGCGTTTAACGTTAACCATATAGCGTATAACGTATAACGTATAACGTATAACGTATAACGTATAGCGTTTAACGTTAACCATATAGCGTATAACGTATAACGTATAACGTATAACGTATAACGTATAACGTATAACGTATAACGTATAACGTATAACGTATAACGTATAACGTATAACGTATAACGTATAACGTATAACGTATAACGTATAACGTATAACGTATAACGTATAACGTATAACGTATAACGTATAACGTATAACGTATAACGTATAACGTATAACGTATAACGTATAACGTATAACGTATAACGTATAACGTATAACGTATAACGTATAACGTATAACGTATAACGTATAACGTATAACGTATAACGTATAACGTATAACGTATAACGTATAACGTATAACGTATAACGTATAACGTATAACGTATAACGTATAACGTATAACGTATAACGTATAACGTATAACGTATAACGTATAACGTATAACGTATAACGTATAACGTATAACGTATAACGTATAACGTATAACGTATAACGTATAACGTATAACGTATAACGTATAACGTATAACGTATAACGTATAACGTATAACGTATAACGCATAACGTATAACGTATAACGTATAACTTATAAAGTATAACGTATAACGTATAACGTATAACGTATAACGTATAACTTATAACGTATAGCGTTTAACATTAACCATATAGCGTATAACGTATAACGTATAACGTATAACGTATAACGTATAACGTATAACTTATAACGTATAGCGTTTAACGTTAACTATATAGCGTATAACGTATAACGTATAACGTATAACTTATAACGTATAGCGTTTAACGTTAACCATATAGCGTATAACGTATAACGTATAACGTATAACGTATAACGTATAACGTATAACTTATAACGTATAGCGTTTAACGTTAACCATATAGCGTATAACGTATAACGTATAACGTATAACGTATAACGTATAACGTATAACGTATAACGTATAACGTATAACGTATAACGTATAACGTATAACGCATAACGTATAACGTATAACGTATAACTTATAACGTATAACGTATAACGTATAACGTATAACGTATAACGTATAACTTATAACGTATAGCGTTTAACATTAACCATATAGCGTATAACGTATAACGTATAACGTATAACGTATAACGTATAACGTATAACGTATAACTTATAACGTATAGCGTTTAACGTTAACCATATAGCGTATAACGTATAACGTATAACGTATAACTTATAACGTATAGCGTTTAACGTTAACCATATAGCGTATAACGTATAACGTATAACGTATAACGTATAACGTATAACGTATAACGTATAACTTATAACGTATAGCGTTTAACGTTAACCATATAGCGTATAACGTATAACGTATAACGTATAACGTATAACGTATAGCGTTTAACGTATAACGTATAACGTATAACGTATAACGTATAACGTATAACGTATAACGTATAACGTATAACGTATAACGTATAACGTATAACGTATAACGTATAACGTATAACGTATAACGTATAACGTATAACGTATAACGTATAACGTATAACGTATAACTTATAACGTATAGCGTTTAACGTTAACCATATAGCGTATAACGTATAACGTATAACGTATAACGTATAACGTATAACGTATAACTTATAACGTATAGCGTTTAACGTTAACCATATAGCGTATAACGTATAACGTATAACGTATAACGTACAACGTATAACGTATAACGTATAACGTATAACGTATAACGTATAACTTATAACGTATAGCGTTTAACGTTAACCATATAGCGTATAACGTATAACGTATAACGTATAACGTATAACGTATAGCGTTTAACGTTAACCATATAGCGTATAACGTATAACGTATAACGTATAACGTATAACGTATAACGTATAACGTTAACCATATAGCGTATAACGTATAACGTATAACGTATAACGTATAGCGTTTAACGTTAACCATATAGCGTATAACGTATAACGTATAACGTATAACGTATAACGTATAACGTATAACGTATAACGTATAACGTATAACGTATAACGTATAACGTATAACGTATAACGTATAACGTATAACGTATAACGTATAACGTATAACGTATAACGTATAACGTATAACGTATAACGTATAACGTATAACGTATAACGTATAACGTATAACGTATAACGTATAACGTATAACGTATAACGTATAACGTATAACGTATAACGTATAACGTATAACGTATAACGTATAACGTATAACGTATAACGTATAACGTATAACGTATAACGTATAACGTATAACGTATAACGTATAACGTATAACGTATAACGTATAACGTATAACGTATAACGTATAACGTATAACGTATAACGTATAACGTATAACGTATAACGTATAACGTATAACTTATAACGTATAGCGTTTAACGTTAACCATATAGCGTATAACGTATAACGTATAACGTATAACGTATAACGTATAACGTATAACGTATAACGTATAACGTATAACGTATAACGTATAACGTATAACGTATAACTTATAACGTATAGCGTTTAACGTTAACCATATAGCGTATAACGTATAACGTATAACGTATAACGTATAGCGTATAGCGTTTAACGTTAACCATATAGCGTATAACGTATAACGTATAACGTATAACGTATAACGTATAACGTATAACGTATAACGTATAACGTATAACGTATAACGTATAACGTATAACGTATAACGTATAACGTATAACGTATAACGTTAACCATATAGCGTATAACGTATAACGTATAACGTATAACGTATAGCGTTTAACGTTAACCATATAGCGTATAACGTATAACGTATAACGTATAACGTATAACGTATAACGTATAACGTATAACGTATAACGTATAACGTATAACGTATAACGTATAACGTATAACGTATAACGTATAACGTATAACGTATAACGTATAACGTATAACGTATAACGTATAACGTATAACGTATAACGTATAACGTATAACGTATAACGTATAACGTATAACGTATAACGTATAACGTATAACGTATAACGTATAACGTATAACGTATAACGTATAACGTATAACGTATAACGTATAACGTATAACGTATAACGTATAACGTATAACGTATAACGTATAACGTATAACGTATAACGTATAACGTATAACGTATAAACGTATAACGTATAACGTATAACGTATAACGTATAACGTATAACGTATAACGTATAACGTATAACGTATAACGCATAACGTATAACGTATAACGTATAACTTATAACGTATAACGTATAACGTATAACGTATAACGTATAGCGTATAACGTATAACGTATAACGTATAGCGTATAACGTATAACGTATAACGTATAACGTATAACGTATAACGTATAACGGATAACGTATATCGTATAACGTATAACGTATAACGTATAAAGTATAAAGTATAACGTTAAACATATAACTTATAACGTATAGCGTTTAACGTTAAACATATAGCGTATAACGTATAACGTATAACGTATAACGTATAACGTATAACGTATAACGTATAACGTATAACGTATAACTTATAACGTATAGCGTTTAACGTTAAACATATAGCGTATAACGTATAACGTATAACGTATAACGTATAACGTATAACGTATAACTTATAACGTATAGCGTTTAACGTTAACCATATAGCGTATAACGTATAACGTATAACGTATAACGTATAACGTATAACTTATAACGTATAGCGTTTAACGTTAACCATATAGCGTATAACGTATAACGTATAACGTATAACGTATAACGTATAACGTATAACGTATAACGTATAACGTATAGCGGTTTAACGTTAACCATATAGCGTATAACGTATAACGTATAACGTATAACGTATAACGTATAAAGTATAACGTTAAACATATAACTTATAACGTATAGCGTTTAACGTTAAACATATAGCGTTATACGTTATACGTTATTAACGTATAACGTATAACGTATAACGTATAACGTATAACGTATAACGTATAACGTATAACGTATAACGTAAAACGTATAACGTATAACGTATAACGTATAACGTATAACGTATAACGTATAACGTATAACGTATAACGTATAACGTATAACGTATAACGTATAACGTATAACGTATAACGTATAACGTATAACGTATAACGTATAACGTATAACGTATAACGTATAACTTATAACGTATAGCGTTTAACGTTAACCATATAGCGTATAACGTATAACGTATAACGTATAACGTATAACGTATAACGTATAACGTATAACTTTATAACGTATAGCGTTTAACGTTAACCATATAGCGTATAACGTATAACGTATAACGTATAACGTATAACGTATAGCGTTTAACGTTAACCATATAGCGTATAACGTATAACGTATAACGTATAATGTATAACGTATAACGTATAACGTATAACGTATAACGTATAACGTATAACGTATAACGTATAACGTATAACGTATAACGTATAACGTATAACGTTATAACGTATAACGTATAACGTATAACGTATAACGTATAACGTATAACGTATAACGTATAACGTATAACGTATAACGTATAACGTATAACGTATAACGTATAACGTATAACGTATAACGTATAACGTATAACGTATAACGTATAACGTATAACGTATAACGTATAACGTATAACGTATAACGTATAACGCATAACGTATAACGTATAACGTATAACGTATAACGTATAACGCATAACGTATAACGTATAACGTATAACGTATAACGTATAACGTATAACGTATAAAGTATAACGTATAACGTATAACGTAAAAACTAAAACGTATAACGTATAAACGTATAACGTATAACGTATAACGTATAACGTATAACGTATAACGTATAACGTATAACGTATAACGTATAACGTAAAACGTATAACGTATAACGTATAACGTATAACGTATAACGTATAACGTATAACGTATAACGTATAACGTATAACGTATAACGTATAACGTATAACGTATAACGTATAACGTATAACGTATAACGTATAACGTATAACGTATAACGTATAACGTATAACGTATAACGTATAACGTATAACGTATAACGTATAACGTATAACGTATAACGTATAACGTATAACGTATAACTTATAACGTATAGCGTTTAACGTTAACCATATAGCGTATAACGTATAACGTATAACGTATAACGTATAACGTATAACGTATAACTTATAACGTATAGCGTTTAACGTTAACCATATAGCGTATAACGTATAACGTATAACGTATAACGTATAACGTATAACGTATAACGTATAACGTATAACGTATAACGTATAACTTATAACGTATAGCGTTTAACGTTAACCATATAGCTTATAACGTATAACGTATAACGTATAACGTATAACGTATAGCGTTTAACGTTAACCATATAGCGTATAACGTATAACGTATAACGTATAACGTATAACGTATAACGTTACCATATAGCGTATAACGTATAACGTATAACGTATAACGTATAGCGTTTAACGTTAACCATATAGCGTATAACGTATAACGTATAACGTATAACGTATAACGTATAACGTATAACGTATAACGTATAACGTATAACGTATAACGTATAACGTATAACGTATAACGTATAACGTATAACGTATAACGTATAACGTATAACGTATAACGTATAACGTATAACGTATAACGTATAACGTATAACGTATAACGTATAACGTATAACGTATTAACGTATAACGTATAACGTATAACGTATAACGTATAACGTATAACGTATAACGTATAACGTATAACGTATAACGTATAACGTATAACGTATAACGTATAACGTATAACGTATAACGTATAACGTATAACGTATAACGTATAACGTATAACGTATAACGTATAACGTATAACGTATAACGTATAACGTATAACGTATAACGTATAACGTATAACGTATAACGTATAACGTATAACGTATAACGTATAACGTATAACGTATAACGTATTAACGTATAACGTATAACGTATAACGTATAACGTATAACGTATAACGTATAACGTATAACGTATACTACGTATAACGTATAACGTATAACGTATAACGTAAACGTATAACGTATAACGTATAACGTATAACGTATAACGTATAACTTATAACGTATAGCGTTTAACGTTAACCATATAGCGTATAACGTATAACGTATAACGTATAACGTATAACGTATAACGTATAACGTATAACTTATAACGTATAGCGTTTAACGTTAACCATATAGCGTATAACGTATAACGTAAAACGTATAACGTACAACGTATAACGTATAACGTATAACGTATAACGTATAACGTATAACTTATAACGTATAGCGTTTAACGTATAACGTATAACGTATAACGTATAACGTATAACGTATAACGTATAACGTATAACGTATAACGTATAACGTAATAACGTATAACGTATAACGTATAACGTATAACGTATAACGTATAAAGTATAACGTTAAACATATAACTTATAACGTATAGCGTTTAACGTTAAACATATAGCGTATAACGTATAACGTATAACGTATAACGATAACGTATAACGTATAACGTATAACGTATAACGTATAACGTATAACGTATAACGTATAACGTATAACGTATAACGTATAACTTTAAACATATAACGTATAACGTATAACGTATAACGTATAACGTATAAACGTATAACGTATAACGTATAACGTATAACGAATAACGTATAACGTATAACTTATAACGTATAGCGTTTAACGTTAACCATATAGCGTATAACGTATAACGTATAACGTATAACGTATAACGTATAACGTATAACGTATAACGTATAACTTATAACGTATAGCGTTTAACGTTAACCATATAGCGTATAACGTATAACGTATAACGTATAACGTATAACGTATAGCGTTTAACGTTAACCATATAGCGTATAAACGTATAACGTATAACGTATAACGTATAACGTATAACGTATAACGTATAACGTATAACGTATAACGTATAACGTATAACGTATAACGTAATAACGTATAACGTATAACGTATAACGTATAACGTATAACGTATAACGTATAACGTATAAACGTATAACGTATAACGTATAACGTATAACGTATAACGTATAACGTATAACGTATAACGTATAACGTATAACGTATAACGTATAACGTATAACGTATAA
Source organism: Lasioglossum morio (assembly GCA_916610235.2). Classification (NCBI taxonomy): domain Eukaryota; kingdom Metazoa; phylum Arthropoda; class Insecta; order Hymenoptera; family Halictidae; genus Lasioglossum; species Lasioglossum morio. The sequence goes on along the minus strand of CAKAJA020000138.1, from coordinate 73,980 downwards.
CGTATAACGTATAACGTATAACGTATAACGTATAACGTATAACGTATAACGTATAACGTATAACGTATAACGTATAACGTATAACGTATAACGTATAACGTATAACGTATAACGTATAACGTATAACGTATAACGTATAACGTATAACGTATAACGTATAACGTATAACGTATAACGTATAACGTATAACGTATAACGTATAACGGTATAACGCATAACGCATAACGCATAACGTAATAACGTATAAACGTATAACGTATAACGTATAACGTATAACGTATAACGTATAACGTATAACGTATAACGTATAACGTATAACGTATAACGTATAACGTATAACGTATAACGTATAACGTATAAACGTATAACGTATAACGTATAACGTATAACGTATAACGTATAACGTATAACGTATAACGTATAACGTATAACGTATAACGTATAACGTATAACGTATAACGTATAACGTATAACGTATAACGTATAACGTATAACGTATAACGTATAACGTATAACGTATAACGTATAACGTATAACGTATAACGTATAACGTATAACGTATAACGTATAACGTATAACGTATAACGTATAACGTATAACGTATAACGTATAACGTATAACGTATAACGTATAACGTATAACGTATAACGTATAACGTATAAACGTATAACGTATAACGTATAACGTATAACGTATAACGTATACGTATAACGTATAACGTATAACGTATAACGTATAACTTATAACGTATAGCGTTTAACGTTAACCATATAGCGTATAACGTATAACGTATAACGTATAACGTATAACGTATAACGTATAACGTATAACTTATAACGTATAGCGTTTAACGTTAACCATATAGCGTATAACGTATAACGTATATCGTATAACGTACAACGTATAACGTATAACGTATAACGTATAACGTATAACGTATAACTTATAACGTATAGCGTTTAACGTTAACCATATAGCGTATAACGTATAACGTATAACGTATAACGTACAACGTATAACGTATAACGTATAACGTATAACGTATAACGTATAACTTATAACGTATAACGTATAACGTATAACGCATAACGTATAACGTATAACGTATAACGTATAACGTATAACGTATAACGTATAACGTATAACGTATAACGTATAACGTATAACGTTAACCATATAGCGTATAACGTATAACGTATAACGTATAACGTATAGCGTTTAACGTTAACCATATAGCGTATAACGTATAACGTATAACGTATAACGTATAACGTATAACGTATAACGTAATAACGTATAACGTATAACGTATAACGTATAACGTATAACGTATAACGTATAACGTATAACGTATAACGTATAACGTATAACGTATAACGTATAACGTATAACGTATAACGTATAACGTATAACGTATAACGTATAACGTATAACGTATAACGTATAACGTATAACGTATAACGTATAACGTATAACGTATAACGTATAACGTATAACGTATAACGTATAACGTATAACGTATAACGTATAACGTATAACGTATAACGTATAACGTATAACGTATAACGTATAACGTATAACGTATAACGTATAACGTATAACGTAATAACGTATAACGTATAACGTATAACGTATAACGTATAACGTATAACGTATAACGTATAACGTATAACGTATAACGTATAACGTATAACGTATAACGTATAAACGTATAACGTATAACGTATAACGTATAACGTATAACGTATAACGTATAACGTATAACGTATAACTAACGTATAACGTATAACGTATACGTATAACGTATAACGTATAACGTATAACGTATAACGTATAACGTATAACTTATAACGTATAGCGTTTAACGTTAACCATATAGCGTATAACGTAAAACGTATAACGTATAACGTATAACGTATAACGTATAACTTATAACGTATAGCGTTTAACGTTAACCATATAGCGTATAACGTATAACGTATAACGTATAACGTACAACGTATAACGTATAACGTATAACGTATAACGTATAACGTATAACTTATAACGTATAGCGTTTAACGTTAACCATATAGCGTATAACGTATAACGTATAACGTATAACGTATAACGTATAGCGTTTAACGTTAACCATATAGCGTATAACGTATAACGTATAACGTATAACGTATAACGTATAACGTATAAACGTATAACGTTAACCATATAGCGTATAACGTATAACGTATAACGTATAACGTATAGCGTTTAACGTTAACCATATAGCGTATAACGTATAACGTATAACGTATAACGTATAACGTATAACGTATAACGTATAACGTATAACGTATAACGTATAACGTATAACGTATAACGTATAACGTATAACGTATAACGTATAACGTATAACGTATAACGTATAACGTATAACGTATAACGTATAACGTATAACGTATAACGTATAACGTATAACGTATAACGTATAACGTATAACGGTATAACGTATAACGTATAACGTATAACGTATAACGTATAACGTATAACGTATAACGTATAACGTATAACGTATAACGTATAACGTATAACGTATAACGTATAACGTATAACGTATAACGTATAACGTATAACGTATAACGTATAACGTATAACGTATAACGTATAACGTATAACGTATAACGTATAACGTATAACGTATAACGTATAACGTATAACGTATAACGTATAACGTATAACGTATAACGTATAAACGTATAACGCATAACGTATAACGTATAACGTATAACTTATAACGTATAACGTATAACGTATAACGTATAACGTATAACGTATAACGTATAACTTATAACGTTAGCGTTTAACATTAACCATATAGCGTATAACGTATAACGTATAACGTATAACGTATAACGTATAACGTATAACTTATAACGTATAGCGTTTAACGTTAACCATATAGCGTATAACGTATAACGTATAACGTATAACTTATAACGTATAGCGTTTAACGTTAACCATATAGCGTATAACGTATAACGTATAACGTATAACGTATAACGTATAACGTATAACGTATAACTTATAACGTATAGCGTTTAACGTTAACCATATAGCGTATAACGTATAACGTATAACGTATAACGTATAACGTATAGCGTTTAACGTTAACCATATAGCGTATAACGTATAACGTATAACGTATAACGTATAACGTATAACGTATAACGTATAACGTATAACGTATAACGTATAACGTATAACGTATAACGTATAACGTATAACGTATAACGTATAACGTATAACGTATAACGTATAACGTATAACGTATAACGTATAACGTATAACGTATAACGTATAACGTATAACGTATAACGTATAACGTATAACGTATAACGTATAACGTATAACGTATAACGTATAACGTATAACGTATAACGTATAACGTATAACGTATAACGTATAACGTATAACGTATAACGTATAACGTATAACGTATAACGTATAACGTATAACGTAGTAACGTATAACGTATAACGTATAACGTATAACGTATAACGTATAACGTATAACGTATAACGTATAACGTATAACGTATAACGTATAACGTATAACGTATAACGTATAACGTATAACGTATAACGTATAACGTATAACGTATAACGTATAACGTATAACGTATAACGTATAACGTATAACGTATAACGCATAACGTATAACGTATAACGTATAACTTATAACGTATAACGTATAACGTATAACGTATAACGTATAACGTATAACTTATAACGTATAGCGTTTAACATTAACCATATAGCGTATAACGTATAACGTATAACGTATAACGTATAACGTATAACGTATAACTTATAACGTATAGCGTTTAACGTTAACTATATAGCGTATAACGTATAACGTATAACGTATAACTTATAACGTATAGCGTTTAACGTTAACCATATAGCGTATAACGTATAACGTATAACGTATAACGTATAACGTATAACGTATAACTTATAACGTATAGCGTTTAACGTTAACCATATAGCGTATAACGTATAACGTATAACGTATAACGTATAACGTATAACGTATAACGTATAACGTATAACGTATAACGTATAACGTATAACGTATAACGCATAACGTATAACGTATAACGTATAACTTATAACGTATAACGTATAACGTATAACGTATAACGTATAACGTATAACTTATAACGTATAGCGTTTAACATTAACCATATAGCGTATAACGTATAACGTATAACGTATAACGTATAACGTATAACGTATAACGTATAACTTATAACGTATAGCGTTTAACGTTAACCATATAGCGTATAACGTATAACGTATAACGTATAACTTATAACGTATAGCGTTTAACGTTAACCATATAGCGTATAACGTATAACGTATAACGTATAACGTATAACGTATAACGTATAACTTATAACGTATAGCGTTTAACGTTAACCATATAGCGTATAACGTATAACGTATAACGTATAACGTATAGCGTTTAACGTATAACGTATAACGTATAACGTATAACGTATAACGTATAACGTATAACGTATAACGTATAACGTATAACGTATAACGTATAACGTATAACGTATAACGTATAACGTATAACGTATAACGTATAACGTATAACGTATAACGTATAACGTATAACGTATAACGTATAACTTATAACGTATAGCGTTTAACGTTAACCATATAGCGTATAACGTATAACGTATAACGTATAACGTATAACGTATAACGTATAACTTATAACGTATAGCGTTTAACGTTAACCATATAGCGTATAACGTATAACGTATAACGTATAACGTACAACGTATAACGTATAACGTATAACGTATAACGTATAACGTATAACTTATAACGTATAGCGTTTAACGTTAACCATATAGCGTATAACGTATAACGTATAACGTATAACGTATAACGTATAGCGTTTAACGTTAACCATATAGCGTATAACGTATAACGTATAACGTATAACGTATAACGTATAACGTATAACGTTAACCATATAGCGTATAACGTATAACGTATAACGTATAACGTATAGCGTTTAACGTTAACCATATAGCGTATAACGTATAACGTATAACGTATAACGTATAACGTATAACGTATAACGTATAACGTATAACGTATAACGTATAACGTATAACGTATAACGTATAACGTATAACGTATAACGTATAACGTATAACGTATAACGTATAACGTATAACGTATAACGTATAACGTATAACGTATAACGTATAACGTATAACGTATAACGTATAACGTATAACGTATAACGTATAACGTATAACGTATAACGTATAACGTATAACGTATAACGTATAACGTATAACGTATAACGTATAACGTATAACGTATAACGTATAACGTATAACGTATAACGTATAACGTATAACGTATAACGTATAACGTATAACGTATAACGTATAACGTATAACGTATAACGTATAACGTATAACGTATAACGTATAACGTATAACGTATAACGTATAACGTATAACGTATAACGTATAACGTATACGTATAACGTATAACGTATAACGTATAACGTATAACGTATAACGTATAACGCATAACGTATAACGTATAACGTATAACGTATAACGTATAACGCATAACGTATAACGTATAACGTATAACTTATAACGTATAACGTATAACGTATAACGTATAACGTATAACGTATAACGTATAACGTATAACTTATAACGTATAGCGTTTAACATTAACCATATAGCGTATAACGTATAACGTATAACGTATAACGTATAACGTATAACGTATAACGTATAACGTATAACTTATAACGTATAGCGTTTAACGTTAACCATATAGCGTATAACGTATAACGTATAACGTATAACTTATAACGTATAGCGTTTAACGTTAACCATATAGCGTATAACGTATAACGTATAACGTATAACGTATAACGTATAACGTATAACTTATAACGTATAGCGTTTAACGTTAACCATATAGCGTATAACGTATAACGTATAACGTATAACGTATAACGTATAGCGTTTAACGTTAACCATATAGCGTATAACGTATAACGTATAACGTATAACGTATAACGTATAACGTATAACGTATAACGTATAACGTATAACGTATAACGTATAACGTATAACGTATAACGTATAACGTATAACGTATAACGTATAACGTATAACGTATAACGTATAACGTATAACGTATAACGTATAACGTATAACGTATAACGTATAACGTATAACGTATAACGTATAACGTATAACGTATAACGTATAACGTATAACGTATAACGTATAACGTATAACGTATAACGTATAACGTATAACGTATAACGTATAACGTATAACGTATAACGTATAACGTATAACGTATAACGTATAACGTATAACGTATAACGTATAACGTATAACGTATAACGTATAACGTATAACGTATAACGTATAACGTATAACGTATAACGTATAACGTATAACGTATAACGTATAACGTATAACGTATAACGTATAACGTATAACGTATAACGTATAACGTATAACGTATAACGTATAACGTATAACGTATAACGCATAACGTATAACGTATAACGTATAACTTATAACGTATAACGTATAACGTATAACGTATAACGTATAACGTATAACTTATAACGTATAGCGTTTAACATTAACCATATAGCGTATAACGTATAACGTATAACGTATAACGTATAACGTATAACGTATAACTTATAACGTATAGCGTTTAACGTTAACTATATAGCGTATAACGTATAACGTATAACGTATAACTTATAACGTATAGCGTTTAACGTTAACCATATAGCGTATAACGTATAACGTATAACGTATAACGTATAACGTATAACGTATAACTTATAACGTATAGCGTTTAACGTTAACCATATAGCGTATAACGTATAACGTATAACGTATAACGTATAACGTATAACGTATAACGTATAACGTATAACGTATAACGTATAACGTATAACGCATAACGTATAACGTATAACGTATAACTTATAACGTATAACGTATAACGTATAACGTATAACGTATAACGTATAACGTATAACGTATAACTTATAACGTATAGCGTTTAACATTAACCATATAGCGTATAACGTATAACGTATAACGTATAACGTATAACGTATAACGTATAACTTATAACGTATAGCGTTTAACGTTAACCATATAGCGTATAAACGTATAACGTATAACGTATAACTTATAACGTATAGCGTTTAACGTTAACCATATAGCGTATAACGTATAACGTATAACGTATAACGTATAACGTATAACGTATAACTTATAACGTATAGCGTTTAACGTTAACCATATAGCGTATAACGTATAACGTATAACGTATAACGTATAACGTATAGCGTTTAACGTTAACCATATAGCGTATAACGTATAACGTATAACGTATAACGTATAACGTATAACGTATAACGTATAACGTATAACGTATAACGTATAACGTATAACGTATAACGTATAACGTATAACGTATAACGTATAACGTATAACGTATAACGTATAACGTATAACGTATAACGTATAACGTATAACGTATAACGTATAACGTATAACGTATAACGTATAACGTATAACGTATAACGTATAAACGTATAACGTATAACGTATAACGTATAACGTATAACGTATAACGTATAACGTATAACGTATAACGTATAACGTATAACGTATAACGTATAACGTATAACGTATAATGTATAACGTATAACGTATAACGTATAACGTATAACGTATAACGTATAACGTATAACGTATAACGCATAACGTGTAACGTGTAACGTGTAACGTGTAACGTGTAACGTGTAACGTGTAACGTGTAACGTGTAACGTGTAACGTGTAACGTGTAACGTATAACGTATAACGTATAACTTATAACGTATAACGTATAACGTATAACGTATAACGTATAACGTATAACGTATAACGTATAACGTATAACGTATAACGCATAACGTATAACGTATAACGTATAACTTATAACGTATAGCGTTTAACGTTAACCATATAGCGTATAACGTATAACGTATAACGTATAACGTATAACGTATAACGTATAACGTATAACTTATAACGTATAGCGTTTAACATTAACCATATAGCGTATAACGTATAACCTATAACGTATAACGTATAACGTATAACGTATAACGTATTACGTATAACGTATAACGTATAACGTATAACGTATAACGTATAACGTATAACGTATAACGTATAACGTATAACGTATAACGTATAACGTATAACGTATAACGTATAACGTATAACGTATAACGTATAACGTATAACGTATAACGTATAACGTATAACGTATAAAGTATAACGTTAAACATATAACTTATAACGTATAGCGTTTAACGTTAAACATATAGCGTATAACGTATAACGTATAACGTATAACGTATAACGTATAACGTATAACGTATAACGTATAACGTATAACGTATAACGTATAACGTATAACGTATAACGTATAACGTATAACGTATAACGTATAACGTATAACGTATAACGTATAACGTATAACGTATAACGTATAACGTATAACGTATAACGTATAACGTATAACGTATAACGTATAACGTATAACGTATAACGTATAACGTATAACGTATAACTTATAACGTATAGCGTTTAACGTTAACCATATAGCGTATAACGTATAACGTATAACGTATAACGTATAACGTATAACGTATAACTTATAACGTATAGCGTTTAACGTTAACCATATAGAGTATAACGTATAACGTATAACGTATAACGTATAGCGTTTAACGTATAACGTATAACGTATAACGTATAACGTATAACGTATAACGTATAACGTATAACGTATAACGTATAACGTATAACGTATAACGTATAACGTATAACGTATAACGTATAACGTATAACGTATAACGTATAACGTATAACGTATAACGTATAACGTATAACGTATAACGTATAACGTATAACGTATAACGTATAACGTATAACGTATAACGTATAACGTATAACGTATAACGTATAACGTATAACGTATAACGTATAACGTATAACGTACAACGTATAACGTATAACGTATAACGTATAACGTATAACGTATAACGTATAACGTATAACGTATAACGTATAACGTATAACGTATAACGTATAACGTATAACGTATAACGTATAACGTATAACGCATAACGTATAACGTATAACGTATAACGTATAACGTATAAACGTATAACGTATAACGTATAACGTATAACGTATAACGTATAACGTATAACGTATAACGTATAACGTATAACGTATAACGTATAACGTATAACGTATAACGTATAACGTATAACGTATAACGTATAACGCATAACGTATAACGTATAACGTATAACTTATAACGTATAGCGTTTAACGTTAACCATATAGCGTATAACGTATAACGTATAACGTATAACGTATAACGTATAACGTATAACTTATAACGTATAGCGTTTAACATTAACCATATAGCGTATAACGTATAACCTATAACGTATAACGTATAACGTATAACGTATTACGTATAACGTATAACGTATAACGTATAACGTATAACGTATAACGTATAACGTATAACGTATAACGTATAACGTATAACGTATAACGTATAACGTATAACGTATAACGTATAACGTATAACGTATAACGTATAACGTATAACGTATAACGTATAACGTATAAAGTATAACGTTAAACATATAACTTATAACGTATAGCGTTTAACGTTAAACATATAGCGTTTAACGTTAAACGTATAACGTATAACGTATAACGTATAACGTATAACGTATAACGTATAACGTATAACGTATAACGTATAACGTATAACGTATAACGTATAACGTATAACGTATAACGTATAACGTATAACGTATAACGTATAACGTATAACGTATAACGTATAACGTATAACGTAGAACGTATAACGTACAACGTATAACGTATAACGTATTACGTATAACGTATAACTTATAACGTATAGCGTTTAACGTTAACCATATAGCGTATAACGTATAACGTATAACGTATAACGTATAACGTATAACGTATAACGTATAACTTATAACGTATAGCGTTTAACGTTAACCATATAGCGTATAACGTATAACGTATAACGTATAACGTATAACGTATAGCGTTTAACGTTAACCATATAGCGTATAACGTATAACGTATAACGTATAACGTATAACGTATAACGTATAACGTATAACGTATAACGTATAACGTATAACGTATAACGTATAACGTATAACGTATAACGTATAACGTATAACGTATAACGTATAACGTATAACGTATAACGTATAACGTATAACGTATAACGTATAACGTATAACGTATAACGTATAACGTATAACGTATAACGTATAACGTATAACGTATAACGTATAACGTATAACGTATAACGTATAGTAACGTATAACGTATAACGTATAACGTGTAACGTATAACGTATAACGTATAACGTATAAACGTATAACGTATAACGTATAACGTATAACGTATAACGTATAACGTATAACGTATAACGTATAACGTATAACGTATAACGTATAACGTATAACGTATAACGTATAACGTATAACGTATAACGTATAACGTATAACGTATAACGTATAACGTATAACGTATAACGTATAACGTATAACGTATAACGTATAACGTAAACGTATAACGTATAACGTATAACGTATAACGTATAACGTATAACGTATAACGTATAACGTATAACGCATAACGTATAACGTATAACGTATAACTTATAACGTATAACGTATAACGTATAACGTATAACGTATAACGTATAACGTATAACTTATAACGTATAGCGTTTAACATTAACCATATAGCGTATAACGTATAACGTATAACGTATAACGTATAACGTATAACGTATAACTTATAACGTATAGCGTTTAACGTTAACCATATAGCGTATAACGTATAACGTATAACGTATAACTTATAACGTATAGCGTTTAACGTTAACCATATAGCGTATAACGTATAACGTATAACGTATAACGTATAACGTATAACGTATAACGTATAACTTATAACGTATAGCGTTTAACGTTAACCATATAGCGTATAACGTATAACGTATAACGTATAACGTATAGCGTTTAACGTTAACCATATAGCGTATAACGTATAACGTATAACGTATAACGTATAACGTATAACGTATAACGTATAACGTATAACGTATAACGTATAACGTATAACGTATAACGTATAACGTATAACGTATAACGTATAACGTATAACGTATAACGTATAACGTATAACTTATAACGTATAGCGTTTAACGTTAACCATATAGCGTATAACGTATAACGTATAACGTATAACGTATAACGTATAACTTATAACGTATAGCGTTTAACGTTAACCATATAGCGTATAACGTATAACGTATAACGTATAACGTATAAGCGTTTAACGTTAACCATATAGCGTATAACGTATAACGTATAACGTATAACGTATAACGTATAACGTATAACGTATAACGTATAACGTATAACGTATAACGTATAACGTATAACGTATAACGTATAACGTATAACGTATAACGTATAACGTATAACGTATAACGGATAACGTATAACGTATAACGTATAACGTATAACGTATAACGTATAACGTATAACGTATAACGTATAACGTATAACGTATAACGTATAACGTATAACGTATAACGTATAACGTATAACGTATAACGTATAACGTATAAAGTATAACGTATAACGTATAACGTATAACGTATAACGTATAACGTATAACGTATAACGTATAACGTATAACGTATAACGTATAACGTATAACGTATAACGTATAACGTATAACGTATAACGTATAACGTATAACGCATAACGTATAACGTATAACGTATAACGTATAACGTATAACGTATAACGTATAACGTATAACGTATAACGTATAACGTATAACGTATAACGTATAACGTATAACGTATAACGTATAACGTATAACGTATAACGTATAACGTATAACGTATAACGTATAACGTATAACGTATAACGTATAACGCATAACGTATAACGTATAACGTATAACTTATAACGTATAGCGTTTAACGTTAACCATATAGCGTATAACGTATAACGTATAACGTATAACGTATAACGTATAACGTATAACTTATAACGTATAGCGTTTAACATTAACCATATAGCGTATAACGTATAACCTATAACGTATAACGTATAACGTATAACGTATTACGTATAACGTATAACGTATAAACGTATAACGTATAACGTATAACGTATAACGTATAACGTATAACGTATAACGTATAACGTATAACGTATAACGTATACGTAACGTATAACGTATAACGTATAACGTATAACGTATAACGTATAACGTATAACGTATAACGTATAACGTATAACGTATAAAGTATAACGTTAAACATATAACTTATAACGTATAGCGTTTAACGTTAAACATATAGCGTATAACGTATAACGTATAACGTATAACGTATAACGTATAACGTATAACGTATAACGTATAACGTATAACGTATAACGTATAACGTATAACGTATAACGTATAACGTATAACGTATAACGTATAACGTATAACGTATAACGTATAACGTATAACGTATAACGTATAACGTATAACGTATAACGTATAACGTATAACGTATAACGTATAACGTACAACGTATAACGTATAACGTATTACGTATAACGTATAACTTATAACGTATAGCGTTTAACGTTAACCATATAGCGTATAACGTATAACGTATAACGTATAACGTATAACGTATAACGTATAACTTATAACGTATAGCGTTTAACGTTAACCATATAGCGTATAACGTATAACGTATAACGTATAACGTATAACGTATAGCGTTTAACGTTAACCATATAGCGTATAACGTATAACGTATAACGTATAACGTAATAACGTATAACGTATAACGTATAACGTATAACGTATAACGTATAACGTATAACGTATAACGTATAACGTATAACGTATAACGTATAACGTATAACGTATAACGTATAACGTATAACGTATAACGTATAACGTATAACGTATAACGTATAACGTATGACGTATAACGTATAACGTATAACGTATAACGTATAACGTATAACGTATAACGTATAACGTATAACGTATAACGTATAACGTATAACGTATAACGTATAACGCATAACGTATAACGTATAACGTATAACGCATAACGTATAACGTATAACGTATAACGTATAACGTATAACGTATAACGTATAACGTATAACGTATAACGTATAACGTATAACGTATAACGTATAACGTATAACGTATAACGTATAACGTATAACGTATAACGTATAACGTATAACGTATAACGTATAACGTATAACGTATAACGTATAACGTATAACGTATAACGTATAACGTATAACGTATAACGTATAACGTATAACGTATAACGTATAACGTATAACGTATAACGTATAACGTATAACGTATAACGTATAACGTATAACGTATAACGTATAACGTATAACGTATAACGTATAACGTATAACGTATAACGTATAACGTATAACGTATAACGTATAACGTATAACGTATAACGTATAACGTATAACGTATAACGTATAACGTATAACGTATAACGTATAACTTATAACGTATAGCGTTTAACGTTAACCATATAGCGTATAACGTATAACGTATAACGTATAACGTATAACGTATAACGTATAACTTATAACGTATAGCGTTTAACGTTAACCATATAGCGTACAACGTATAACGTATAACGTATAACGTATAACGTATAACGTATAGCGTTTAACGTTAACCATATAGCGTATAACGTATAACGTATAACGTATAACGTATAACGTATAACGTATAACGTATAACGTATAACGTATAGCGTTTAACATTAACCATATAGCGTATAACGTATAACGTATAACGTATAACGTATAACGTATAACGTATAACGTATAACGTATAACGTATAACGTATAACGTATAACGTATAACGTATAACGTATAACGTATAACGTATAACGTATAACGTATAACGTATAACGTATAACGTATAACGTATAACGTATAACGTATAACGTATAAAGTATAACGTTAAACATATAACTTATAACGTATAGCGTTTAACGTTAAACATATAGCGTATAACGTATAACGTATAACGTATAACGTATAACGTATAACGTATAACGTATAACGTATAACGTATAACGTATAACGTATAACGTATAACGTATAACGTATAACGTATAACGTATAACGTATAACGTATAACGTATAACGTATAACGTATAACGTATAACGTATAACGTATAACGTATAACGTATAACGTATAACGTATAACGTATAACGTATAACGTATAACGCATAACGTATAACGTATAACGTATAACGTATAACGTATAACGTATAACGTATAACGTATAACGTATAACGTATAACGTATAACGTATAACGTATAACGTATAAAGTATAACGTATAACGTATAACGTATAACGTATAACTTATAACGTATAGCGTTTAACATTAACCATATAGCGTATAACGTATAACCTATAACGTATAACGTATAACGTATAACGTATAACGTATAACGTATAACGTATAACGTATAACGTATAACGTATAACGTATAACGTATAACGTATAACGTATAACGTATAACGTATAACGTATAACGTATAACGTATAACGTATAACGTATAACGTATAACGTATAACGTATAACGTATAACGTATAACGTATAACGTATAACGTATAACGTATAACGTATAACGTATAACGTATAACGTATAACGTATAACGTATAACGTATAACGTATAACGTATAAAGTATAACGTTAAACATCTAACTTATAACGTATAGCGTTTAACGTTAAACATATAGCGTATAACGTATAACGTATAACGTATAACGTATAATGTATAACGTATAACGTATAACGTATAACGTATAACGTATAACGTATAACGTATAACGTATAACGTATAACGTATAACGTATAACGTATAACGTATAACGTATAACGTATAACGTATATCGTATAACGTATAACGTATAACGTATAACGTATAACGTATAACGTATAACGTATAACGTATAACGTATAACGTATAACGTATAACGTATAACGTATAACGTATAACGTATAACGCATAACGTATAACGTATAACGTATAACGTATAACGTATAACGTATAACGTATAACGTATAACGTATAACGTATAACGTATAACGTATAACTTATAACGTATAACGTATAACGTATAACGTATAACGTATAACGTATAACGTATAACGGATAACGTATAACGTATATCGTATAACGTATAACGTATAACGTATAGCGTATAACGTATAACGTATAACGTATAACGTATAACGTATAACGTATAACGTATAACGTATAACGGATAACGTATATCGTATAACGTATAACGTATAACGTATAAAGTATAAAGTATAACGTTAAACATATAACTTATAACGTATAGCGTTTAACGTTAAACATATAGCGTATAACGTATAACGTATAACGTATAACGTATAACGTATAACGTATAACGTATAACGTATAACGTATAACTTATAACGTATAGCGTTTAACGTTAAACATATAGCGTATAACGTATAACGTATAACGTATAACGTATAACTTATAACGTATAGCGTTTAACGTTAACCATATAGCGTATAACGTATAACGTATAACGTATAACGTATAGCGTTTAACGTTAACCATATAGCGTATAACGTATAACGTATAACGTATAACGTATAACGTATAACGTATAACGTATAACGTATAACGTATAACGTATAACGTATAACGTATAACGTATAACGTATGACGTATAACGTATAACGTGTAACTTATAACGTATAGCGTTTAACGTTAACCATATAGCGTATAACGTATAACGTATAACGTATAACGCATAGCGTTTAACGTTAACCATATAGCGTATAACGTATAACGTATAACGTATAACGTATAACGTATAACGTATAACGTATAACGTATAACGTATAACGTATAACGTATAACGTATAACGTATAACGTATAACGTATAACGTATAACGTATAACGTATAACGTATAACGTATAACGTATAACGTATAACGTATAACGTATAACGTATAACGTATAACGTATAACGTATAACGTATAACGTATAACGTATAACGTATAACGTATAACGTATAACGTATAACGTATAACGTATAACGTATAACGTATAACGTATAACGTATAACGTATAACGTATAACGTATAACGTATAACGTATAACGTATAACGTATAACGTATAACGTATAACGTATAACGTATAACGTATAACTTATAACGTATAACGTATAACGTATAACGTATAACGGATAACGTATAACGTATATCGTATAACGTATAACGTATAACGTATAACGTATAACGTATAACGTATAACGTATAACGTATAACGTATAACGTATAACGTATAACGTATAACGTATAACGTATAACGTATAACGGATAACGTATAACGTATATCGTATAACGTATAACGTATAACGTATAAAGTGTAAAGTATAACGTTAAACATATAACTTATAACGTATAGCGTTTAACGTTAAACATATAGCGTATAACGTATAACGTATAACGTATAACGTATAACGTATAACGTATAACGTATAACGTATAACGTATAACGTATAACGTATAACGTATAACGTATAACGTATAACGTATAACGTATAACGTATAACGTATAACGTATAACGTATAACGTATAACGTATAACGTATAACGTATAACGTATAACGTATAACGTATAACGTATAACGTATAACGTATAACGTATAACGTATAACGTATAACGTATAACGTATAACGTATAACGTATAACGTATAACGTATAACGTATAACGTATAACGTATAACGTATAACGTATAACGTATAACGTATAACGTATAACGTATAACGTATAACGTATAACGTATAACGTATAACGTATAACGTATAACGTATAACTTATAACGTATAGCGTTTAACATTAACCATATAGCGTATAACGTATAACCTATAACGTATAACGTATAACGTATAACGTATAACGTATAACGTATAACGTATAACGTATAACGTATAACGTATAACGTATAACGTATAACGTATAACGTATAACGTATAACGTATAACGTATAACGTATAACGTATAACGTATAACGTATAACGTATAACGTATAACGTATAACGTATAACGTATAACGTATAACGTATAACGTATAACGTATAACGTATAACGTATAACGTATAACGTATAACGTATAACGTATAACGTATAACGTATAACGTATAACGTATAACGTATAACGTATAACGTATAACGTATAACGTATAACTTATAACGTATAACGTATAACGTATAACGTATAACGGATAACGTATAACGTATATCGTATAACGTATAACGTATAAAGTATAACGTATAACGTATAACGTATAACGTATAACGTATAACGTATAACGTATAACGTATAACGGATAACGTATAACGTATATCGTATAACGTTATAACGTATAACGTAAAAAGTATAAAGTATAACGTTAAACATATAACTTATAACGTATAGCGTTTAACGATAAACATATAGCGTATAACGTATAACGTATAACGTATAACGTATAACGTATAACGTATAACGTATAACGTATAACGTATAACTTATAACGTATAGCGTTTAACGTTAACCATATAGCGTATAACGTATAACGTATAACGTATAACGTATAACGTATAACGTATAACGTATAACGTATAACTTATAACGTATAGCGTTTAACGTTAACCATATAGCGTATAACGTATAACGTATAACGTATAACGTATAACGTATAACGTATAACGTATAACGTATAACGTATAACGTATAACGTATAACGTATAACGCATAACGTATAACGTATAACGTATAACTTATAACGTATAGCGTTTAACGTTAACCATATAGCGTATAACGTATAACGTATAACGTATAACGTATAACGTATAACGTATAACGTATAACGTATAAACGTATAACGTATAACGTATAACGTATAACGTATAACGTATAACGTATAACGTATAACGTATAACGTATAACGTATAACTTATAACGTATAGCGTTTAACATTAACCATATAGCGTATAACGTATAACGTATAACGTATAACGTATAACGTATAACGTATAACGTATAACGTATATCGTATAACGTATAACGTATAACGTATAACGTATAACGTATAACGTATAACGTATAACGTATAACGTATAACGTATAACGTATAACGTATAACGTATAACGTATAACGTATAACGTATAACGTATAACGTATAACGTATAACGTATAACTTATAACGTATAACGTATAACGTATAACGTATAACGGATAACGTATAACGTATATCGTATAACGTATAACGTATAACGTATAACGTATAACGTATAACGTATAACGTATAACGTATAACGTATAACGTATAACGTATAACGTATAACGTATAACGTATAACGTATAACGGATAACGTAATAACGTATATCGTATAACGTATAACGTATAACGTATAAAGTGTAAAGTATAACGTTAAACATATAACTTATAACGTATAGCGTTTAACGTTAAACATATAGCGTATAACGTATAACGTATAACGTATAACGTATAACGTATAACGTATACGTATAACGTATAACGTATAACGTATAACGTATAACGTATAACGTATAACGTATAACGTATAACGTATAACGTATAACGTATAACGTATAACGTATAACGTATAACGTATAACGTATAACGTATAACGTATAACGTATAACGTATAACGTATAACGTATAACGTATAACGTATAACGTATAACGTATAACGTATAACGTATAACGTATAACGTATAACGTATAACGTATAACGTATAACGTATAACGTATAACGTATAACGTATAACGTATAACGTATAACGTATAACGTATAACGTATAACGTATAACGTATAACGTATAACGTATAACGTATAACGTATAACGTATAACGTATAACGTATAACGTATAACGTATAACGTATAACGTATAACGTATAACGTATAACGTATAACGTATAACGTATAACGTATAACGTATAACGTATAACGTATAACGTATAACGTATAACGTATAACGTATAACGTATAACGTATAACGTATAACTTATAACGTATAACGTATAACGTATAACGTATAACGGATAACGTATAACGTATATCGTATAACGTATAACGTATAACGTATAACGTATAACGTATAACGTATAACGTATAACGTATAACGTATAACGTATAACGTATAACGTATAACGTATAACGTATAACGTATAACGGATAACGTATAACGTATATCGTATAACGTATAACGTATAACGTATAAAGTATAAAGTATAACGTTAAACATATAACTTATAACGTATAGCGTTTAACGTTAAACATATAGCGTATAACGTATAACGTATAACGTATAACGTATAACGTATAACGTATAACGTATAACGTATAACGTATAACGTATAACGTATAACGTATAACGTATAACGTATAACGTATAACGTATAACGTATAACGTATAACGTATAACGTATAACGTATAACGTATAACGTATAACGTATAACGTATAACGTATAACGTATAACGTATAACGTATAACGTATAACGTATAACGTATAACGTATAACGTATAACGTATAACGTATAACGTATAACGTATAACGTATAACGTATAACGTATAACGTATAACGTATAACGTATAACGTATAACGTATAACGTATAACGTATAACGTATAACGTATAACGTATAACGTATAACGTATAACGTATAACGTATAACTTATAACGTATAGCGTTTAACATTAACCATATAGCGTATAACGTATAACCTATAACGTATAACGTATAACGTATAACGTATAACGTATAACGTATAACGTATAACGTATAACGTATAACGTATAACGTATAACGTATAACGTATAACGTAATAAACGTATAACGTATAACGTATAACGTATAACGTATAACGTATAACGTATAACGTATAACGTATAACGTATAACGTATAACGTATAACGTATAACGTATAACGTATAACGTATAACGTATAACGTATAACGTATAACGTATAACGTATAACGTATAACGTATAACGTATAACGTATAACGTATAACGTATAACGTATAACGTATAACGTATAACGTATAACTTATAACGTATAACGTATAACGTATAACGTATAACGGATAACGTATAACGTATATCGTATAACGTATAACGTATAAAGTATAACGTATAACGTATAACGTATAACGTATAACGTATAACGTATAACGTATAACGTATAACGGATAACGTATAACGTATATCGTATAACGTATAACGTATAACGTAAAAAGTATAAAGTATAACGTTAAACATATAACTTATAACGTATAGCGTTTAACGATAAACATATAGCGTATAACGTATAACGTATAACGTATAACGTATAACGTATAACGTATAACGTATAACGTATAACGTATAACTTATAACGTATAGCGTTTAACGTTAACCATATAGCGTATAACGTATAACGTATAACGTATAACGTATAACGTATAACGTATAACGTATAACGTATAACTTATAACGTATAGCGTTTAACGTTAACCATATAGCGTATAACGTATAACGTATAACGTATAACGTATAACGTATAACGTATAACGTATAACGTATAACGTATAACGTATAACGTATAAACGTATAACGCATAACGTATAACGTATAACGTATAACTTATAACGTATAGCGTTTAACGTTAACCATATAGCGTATAACGTATAACGTATAACGTATAACGTATAACGTATAACGTATAACGTATAACGTATAACGTATAACGTATAACGTATAACGTATAACGTATAACGTATAACGTATAACGTATAACGTATAACGTATAACGTATAACTTATAACGTATAGCGTTTAACATTAACCATATAGCGTATAACGTATAACGTATAACGTATAACGTATAACGTATAACGTATAACGTATAACGTATATCGTATAACGTATAACGTATAACGTATAACGTATAACGTATAACGTATAACGTATAACGTATAACGTATAACGTATAACGTTATAACGTATAACGTATAACGTATAACGTATAACGTATAACGTATAACGTATAACGTATAACGTATAACGTATAACGTATAACGTATAACGTATAACGTATAGCGTTTAACGTTAAACATATAGCGTATAACGTATAACGTATAACGTATAACGTATAACGTATAACGTATAACGTATAACGTATAACGTATAACGTATAACGTATAACGTATAACGTATAACGTATAACGTATAACGTATAACGTATAACGTATAACGTATAACGTATAACTTATAAACGTATAACGTATAACGTATAACGTATAACTTTTAACGTATAACGGATAACGTATAACGTATATCGTATAACGTATAACGTATAACGTATAGCGTATAACGTATAACGTATAACGTATAACGTATAACGTATAACGTATAACGGATAACGTATATCGTATAACGTATAACGTATAACGTATAAAGTATAAAGTATAACGTTAAACATATAACTTATAACGTATAGCGTTTAACGTTAAACATATAGCGTATAACGTATAACGTATAACGTATAACGTATAACGTATAACGTATAACGTATAACGTATAACGTATAACGTATAACGTATAAACGTATAACTTATAACGTATAGCGTTTAACGTTAAACATATAGCGTATAACGTATAACGTATAACGTATAACGTATAACGTATAACGTATAACGTATAACTTATAACGTATAGCGTTTAACGTTAACCATATAGCGTATAACGTATAACGTATAACGTATAACGTATAACGTATAACGTATAGCGTTTAACGTTAACCATATAGCGTATAACGTATAACGTATAACGTATAACGTATAGCGTTTAACGTTAACCATATAGCGTATAACGTATAACGTATAACGTATAACGTATAACGTATAACGTATAACGTATAACGTATAACGTATAACGTATAACGTATAACGTATAACGTATAACGTATAACGTATGACGTATAACGTATAACGTATAACTTATAACGTATAGCGTTTAACGTTAACCATATAGCGTATAACGTATAACGTATAACGTATAACGTATAACGTATAACTTATAACGTATAGCGTTTAACGTTAACCATATAGCGTATAACGTATAACGTATAACGTATAACGTATAACGTATAACGTATAACGTATAACGTATAACGTATAACTTATAACGTATAGCGTTTAACGTTAACCATATAGCGTATAACGTATAACGTATAACGTATAACGTATAACGTATAACGTATAACGTATAACGTATAACGTATAACGTATAACGTATAACGTATAACGTATAACGTATAACGCATAACGTATAACGTATAACGCATAACGTATAACGTATAACGTATAACGTATATCGTATAACGTATAACGTATAACGTATAAAGTATAACGTTAAACATATAACTTATAACGTATAGCGTTTAACGTTAAACATATAGCGTATAACGTATAACGTATAACGTATAACGTATAACGTATAACGTATAACGTATAACGTATAACGTATAACGTATAACGTATAACGTATAACGTATAACGTATAACGTATAACGTATAACGTATAACGTATAACGTATAACGTATAACGTATAACGTATAACGTATAACGTATAACGTATAACGTATAACGTATAACGTATAACGTATAACGTATAACGTATAACGTATAACGTATAACGTATAACGTATAACGTATAACGTATAACGTATAACGTATAACGTATAACGTATAACGTATAACGTATAACGTATAACGTATAACGTATAACGTATAACGTATAACGTATAACGTATAACGTATAACGTATAACTTATAACGTATAGCGTTTAACATTAACCATATAGCGTATAACGTATAACCTATAACGTATAACGTATAACGTATAACGTATAACGTATAACGTATAACGTATAACGTATAACGTATAACGTATAACGTATAACGTATAACGTATAACGTATAACGTATAACGTATAACGTATAACGTATAACGTATAACGTATAACGTATAACGTATAACGTATAACGTATAACGTATGACGTATAACGTATAACGTATAAACGTATAACGTATAACGTATAACGTATAACGTATAACGTATAACGTATAACGTATAACGTATAACGTATAACGTATAACGTATAACGTATAACGTATAACTTATAACGTATAACGTATAACGTATAACGTATAACTTATAACGTATATCGTATAACGTATAACGTATAAAGTATAACGTATAACGTATAACGTATAACGTATAACGTATAACGTATAACGTATAACGTATAACGGATAACGTATAACGTATATCGTATAACGTATAACGTATAACGTAAAAAGTATAAAGTATAACGTTAAACATATAACTTATAACGTATAGCGTTTAACGATAAACATATAGCGTATAACGTATAACGTATAACGTATAACGTATAACGTATAACGTATAACGTATAACGTATAACGTATAACTTATAACGTATAGCGTTTAACGTTAACCATATAGCGTATAACGTATAACGTATAACGTATAACGTATAACGTATAACGTATAACGTATAACGTATAACTTATAACGTATAGCGTTTAACGTTAACCATATAGCGTATAACGTATAACGTATAACGTATAACGTAATAACGTATAACGTACAACGTATAACGTATAACGTATAACGTATAACGTATAACGTATAACGTATAACGCATAACGTATAACGTATAACGTATAACTTATAACGTATAGCGTTTAACGTTAACCATATAGCGTATAACGTATAACGTATAACGTATAACGTTAAACGTATAACGTATAACGTATAACGTATAACGTATAACGTATAACGTATAACGTATAACGTATAACGTATAACGTATAACGTATAACGTATAACGTATAACTTATAACGTATAGCGTTTAACATTAACCATATAGCGTATAACGTATAACGTATAACGTATAACGTATAACGTATAACGTATAACGTATAACGTATAACGTATAACGTATAACGTATAACGTATAACGTATAACGTATACGTATAACGTATAACGTATAACGTATAACGTATAACGTATAACGTATAACGTATAACGTATAACGTATAACGCATAACGTATAACGTATAACGTATAACTTATAACGTATAGCGTTTAACGTTAACCATATAGCGTATAACGTATAACGTATAACGTATAACGTATAACGTATAACGTATAACGTATAACGTATAACGTATAACGTATAACGTATAACGTATAACGTATAACGTATAACGTATAACGTATAACTTATAACGTATAGCGTTTAACATTAACCATATAGCGTATAACGTATAACGTATAACGTATAACGTATAACGTATAACGTATAACGTATAACGTATAACGTATAACGTATAACGTATAACGTATAACGTATAACGTATAACGTATAACGTATAACGTATAACGTATAACGTATAACGTATAACGTATAACGTATAACGTATAACGTATAACGTATAGCGTTTAACGTTAAACATATAGCGTATAACGTATAACGTATAACGTATAACGTATAACGTATAACGTATAACGTATAACGTATAACGTATAACGTATAACGTATAACGTATAACGTATAACGTATAACGTATAACGTATAACGTATAACGTATAACGTATAACGTATAACGTATAACGTATAACGTATAACGTATAACGTATAACTTATAACGTATAACGTATAACGTATAACGTATAACTTTTAACGTATAACGGATAACGTATAACGTATATCGTATAACGTATAACGTATAACGTATAGCGTATAACGTATAACGTATAACGTATAACGTATAACGTATAACGTATAACGTATAACTTATAACGTATAGCGTTTAACGTTAACCATATAGCGTATAACGTATAACGTATAACGTATAACGTATAACGTATAACGTATAACGTATAACGTATAACTTATAACGTATAGCGTTTAACGTTAACCATATAGCGTATAACGTATAACGTATAACGTATAACGTATAACGTATAACGTATAACGTATAACGTATAACGTATAACGTATAACGTATAACGTATAACGTATAACGTATAACGCATAACGTATAACGTATAACGTATAACTTATAACGTATAGCGTTTAACGTTAACCATATAGCGTATAACGTATAACGTATAACGTATAACGTATAACGTATAACGTATAACGTATAACGTATAACGTATAACGTATAACGTATAACGTATAACGTATAACGTATAACTTATAACGTATAACGTATAACGTATAACGTATAACGTATAACGTATAACGTATAACGTATAACGTATAACGTATAACGTATAACGTATAACGTATAACGTATAACGTATAACGTATAACGATATGACGTATAACGTATAACGTATAACGTATAACGTATAACGTATAACGTATAACGTATAACGTATAACGTATAACGTATAACGTATAACGTATAACGTATGACGTATAACGTATAACGTATAACGTATAACGTATAACGTATAACGTATAACGTATAACGTATAACGTATAACGTATAACGTATAACGTATAACGTATAACGTATAACGTATAACGTATAACGTATAACTTATAACGTATAACGTATAACGTATAACGTATAACGGATAACGTATAACGTATATCGTATAACGTATAACGTATAAAGTATAACGTATAACGTATAACGTATAACGTATAACGTATAACGTATAACGGATAACGTATAACGTATATCGTATAACGTATAACGTATAACGTAAAAAGTATAAAGTGTAACGTTAAACATATAACTTATAACGTATAGCGTTTAACGATAAACATATAGCGTATAACGTATAACGTATAACGTATAACGTATAACGTATAACGTATAACGTATAACGTATAACGTATAACTTATAACGTATAGCGTTTAACGTTAACCATATAGCGTATAACGTATAACGTATAACGTATAACGTATAACGTATAACGTATAACGTATAACGTATAACTTATAACGTATAGCGTTTAACGTTAACCATATAGCGTATAACGTATAACGTATAACGTATAACGTATAACGTATAACGTATAACGTATAACGCATAACGCATAACGTATAACGCATAACGCATAACGCATAACGCATAACGTATAACGTATAACTTATAACGTATAGCGTTTAACGTTAACCATATAGCGTATAACGTATAACGTATAACGTATAACGTATAACGTATAACGTATAACGTATAACGTATAACGTATAACGTATAACGTATAACGTATAACGTATAACGTATAACGTATAACTTATAACGTATAGCGTTTAACATTAACCATATAGCGTATAACGTATAACGTATAACGTATAACGTATAACGTATAACGTATAACGTATAACGTATAACGTATAACGTATAACGTATAACGTATAACGTATAACGTATAACGTATAACGTATAACGTATAACGTATAACGTATAACGTATAACGTATAACGTATAACGTATAACGTATAACGTATAACGTATAACGTATAACGTATAACGTATAACGTATAGCGTTTAACGTTAACCATATAGCGTATAACGTATAACGTATAACGTATAACGTATAACGTATAACGTATAACGTATAACGTATAACGTATAACGTATAACGTATAAACGTATAACGTATAACGTATAACGTATAACGTATAACGTATAACGTATAACGTATAACGTATAACGTATAACGTATAACGTATAACTTATAACGTATAACGTATAACGTATAACGTATAACTTTTAACGTATAACGGATAACGTATAACGTATATCGTATAACGTATAACGTATAACGTATAGCGTATAACGTATAACGTATAACGTATAACGTATAACGTATAACGTATAACGTATAACGTATAACTTATAACGTATAGCGTTTAACGTTAACCATATAGCGTATAACGTATAACGTATAACGTATAACGTATAACGTATAACGTATAACGTATAACGTATAACGTATAACGTATAACGGATAACGTATAACGTATATCGTATAACGTATAAACGTATAAAGTATAACGTATAACGTATAACGTATAACGTATAACGTATAACGTATAACGTATAACGTATAACGGATAACGTATAACGTATATCGTATAACGTATAACGTATAACGTAAAAAGTATAAAGTATAACGTTAAACATATAACTTATAACGTATAGCGTTTAACGATAAACATATAGCGTATAACGTATAACGTATAACGTATAACGTATAACGTATAACGTAATAACGTATAACGTATAACTTATAACGTATAGCGTTTAACGTTAACCATATAGCGTATAACGTATAACGTATAACGTATAACGTATAACGTATAACGTATAACGTATAACGTATAACGTATAACTTATAACGTATAGCGTTTAACGTTAACCATATAGCGTATAACGTATAACGTATAACGTATAACGTATAACGTATAACGTATAACGTATAACGTATAACGTATAACGTATAACGTATAACGTATAACGTATAACGCATAACGTATAACGTATAACGTATAACTTATAACAACGTTAACCATATAGCGTATAACGTATAACGTATAACGTATAACGTATAACGTATAACGTATAACGTATAACGTATAACGTATAACGTATAACGTATAACGTATAACGTATAACGTATAACGTATAACTTATAACGTATAGCGTTTAACATTAACCATATAGCGTATAACGTATAACGTATAACGTATAACGTATAACGTATAACGTATAACGTATAACGTATAACGTATAACGTATAACGTATAACGTATAACGTATAACGTATAACGTATAACGTATAACGTATAACGTATAACGTATAACGTATAACGTATAACGTATAACGTATAACGTATAACGTATAACGTATAGCGTTTAACGTTAAACATATAGCGTATAACGTATAACGTATAACGTATAACGTATAACGTATAACGTATAACGTATAACGTATAACGCATAACGTATAACGTATAACGTATAACTTATAACGTATAGCGTTTAACGTTAACCATATAGCGTATAACGTATAACGTATAACGTATAACGTATAACGTATAACGTATAACGTATAACGTATAACGTATAACGTATAACGTATAACGTATAACGTATAACGTATAACGTATAACGTATAACGTATAACGTATAACGTATAACGTATAACGTATAACGTATAACGTATAACTTATAACGTATAGCGTTTAACATTAACCATATAGCGTATAACGTATAACGTATAACGTATAACGTATAACGTATAACGTATAACGTATAACGTATAACGTATAACGTATAACGTATAACGTATAACGTATAACGTATAACGTATAACGTATAACGTATAACGTATAACGTATAACGTATAACGTATAACGTATAACGTATAACGTATAACGTATAACGTATAACGTATAACGTATAACGTATAACGTATAACGTATAACGTATAACGTATAACGTATAGCGTTTAACGTTAAACATATAGCGTATAACGTATAACGTATAACGTATAACGTATAACGTATAACGTATAACGTATAACGTATAACGTATAACGTATAACGTATAACGTATAACATATAACGTATAACGTATAACGTATAACGTATAACGTATAACGTATAACGTATAACGTATAACGTATAACGTATAACGTATAACGTATAACGTATAACTTATAACGTATAACGTATAACGTATAACGTATAACTTTTAACGTATAACGGATAACGTATAACGTATATCGTATAACGTATAACGTATAACGTATAGCGTATAACGTATAACGTATAACGTATAACGTATAACGTATAACGTATAACGGATAACGTATATCGTATAACGTATAACGTATAACGTATAAAGTATAAAGTATAACGTTAAACATATAACTTATAACGTATAGCGTTTAACGTTAAACATATAGCGTATAACGTATAACGTATAACGTATAACGTATAACGTATAACGTATAACGTATAACGTATAACGTATAACGTATAACGTATAACGTATAACGTATAACTTATAACGTATAGCGTTTAACGTTAAACATATAGCGTATAACGTATAACGTATAACGTATAACGTATAACGTATAACGTATAACGTATAACTTATAACGTATAGCGTTTAACGTTAACCATATAGCGTATAACGTATAACGTATAACGTATAACGTATAACTTATAACGTATAGCGTTTAACGTTAACCATATAGCGTATAACGTATAACGTATAACGTATAACGTATAGCGTTTAACGTTAACCATATAGCGTATAACGTATAACGTATAACGTATAACGTATAACGTATAACGTATAACGTATAACGTGTAACGTATAACGTATAACGTATAACGTATAACGTATAACGTATAACGTATGACGTATAACGTATAACGTATAACTTATAACGTATAGCGTTTAACGTTAACCATATAGCGTATAACGTATAACGTATAACGTATAACGTATAACGTATAACTTATAACGTATAGCGTTTAACGTTAACCATATAGCGTATAACGTATAACGTATAACGTATAACGTATAACGTATAACGTATAACGTATAACGTATAACGTATAACGTATAACTTATAACGTATAGCGTTTAACGTTAACCATATAGCGTATAACGTATAACGTATAACGTATAATATAACGTATAACGTATAACGTATAACGTATAACGTATAACGTATAACGTATAACGTATAACGCATAACGTATAACGTATAACGTATAACGTATAACGTATAACGTATAACGTATAACGTATAACGTATAACGTATAACGTATAAAGTATAACGTTAAACATATAACTTATAACGTATAGCGTTTAACGTTAAACATATAGCGTATAACGTATAACGTATAACGTATAACGTATAACGTATAACGTATAACGTATAACGTATAACGTATAACGTATAACGTATAACGTATAACGTATAACGTATAACGTATAACGTATAACGTATAACGTATAACGTATAACGTATAACGTATAACGTATAACGTATAACGTATAACGTATAACGTATAACGTATAACGTATAACGTATAACGTATAACGTATAACGTATAACGTATAACGTATAACGTATAACGTATAACGTATAACGTATAACGTATAACGTATAACGTATAACGTATAACGTATAACGTATAACGTATAACGTATAACGTATAACGTATAACGTATAACGTATAACGTATAAAGTATAACGTATAACGTATAACGTATAACGTATAACGTATAACGTATAACGTATAACTTATAACGTATAGCGTTTAACATTAACCATATAGCGTATAACGTATAACCTATAACGTATAACGTATAACGTATAACGTATAACGTATAACGTATAACGTATAACGTATAACGTATAACGTATAACGTATAACGTATAACGTATAACGTATAACGTATAACGTATAACGTATAACGTATAACGTATAACGTATAACGTATAACGTATAACGTATAACGTATAACGTATAACGTATAACGTATAACGTATAACGTATGACGTATAACGTATAACGTATAACGTATAACGTATAACGTATAACGTATAACGTATAACGTATAACGTATAACGTATAACGTATAACGTATAACGTATAACGTATAACGTATAACGTATAACGTATAACTTATAACGTATAACGTATAACGTATAACGTATAACGGATAACGTATAACGTATATCGTATAACGTATAACGTATAAAGTATAACGTATAACGTATAACGTATAACGTATAACGTATAACGTACAACGTATAACGTATAACGGATAACGTATAACGTATATCGTATAACGTATAACGTATAACGTAAAAAGTATAAAGTATAACGTTAAACATATAACTTATAACGTATAGCGTTTAACGATAAACATATAGCGTATAACGTATAACGTATAACGTATAACGTATAACGTATAACGTATAACGTATAACGTATAACGTATAACGTATAACTTATAACGTATAGCGTTTAACGTTAACCATATAGCGTATAACGTATAACGTATAACGTATAACGTATAACGTATAACGTATAACGTATAACGTATAACTTATAACGTATAGCGTTTAACGTTAACCATATAGCGTATAACGTATAACGTATAACGTATAACGTATAACGTATAACGTATAACGTATAACGTATAACGTATAACGTATAACGTATAACGTATAACGTATAACGCATAACGTATAACGTATAACGTATAACTTATAACGTATAGCGTTTAACGTTAACCATATAGCGTATAACGTATAACGTATAACGTATAACGTATAACGTATAACGTATAACGTATAACGTATAACGTATAACGTATAACGTATAACGTATAACGTATAACGTATAACGTATAACGTATAACTTATAACGTATAGCGTTTAACATTAACCATATAGCGTATAACGTATAACGTATAACGTATAACGTATAACGTATAACGTATAACGTATAACGTATAACGTATAACGTATAACGTATAACGTATAACGTATAACGTATAACGTATAACGTATAACGTATAACGTATAACGTATAACGTATAACGTATAACGTATAACGTATAACGTATAACGTATAACGTATAACGTATAACGTATAGCGTTTAACGTTAAACATATAGCGTATAACGTATAACGTATAACGTATAACGTATAACGTATAACGTATAACGTATAACGTATAACGTATAACGTATAACGTATAACGTATAACGTATAACGTATAACGTATAACGTATAACGTATAACGTATAACGTATAACGTATAACGTATAACGTATAACGTATAACTTATAACGTATAACGTATAACGTATAACGTATAACTTTTAACGTATAACGGATAACGTATAACGTATATCGTATAACGTATAACGTATAACGTATAGCGTATAACGTATAACGTATAACGTATAACGTATAACGTATAACGTATAACGTATAACGTATAACTTATAACGTATAGCGTTTAACGTTAACCATATAGCGTATAACGTATAACGTATAACGTATAACGTATAACGTATAACGTATAACGTATAACGTATAACGTATAACGTATAACTTATAACGTATAGCGTTTAACGTTAACCATATAGCGTATAACGTATAACGTATAACGTATAACGTATAACGTATAACGTATAACGTATAACGTATAACGTATAACGTATAACGTATAACGTATAACGTATACCGCATAACGTATAACGTATAACGTATAACTTATAACGTATAGCGTTTAACGTTAACCATATAGCGTATAACGTATAACGTATAACGTATAACGTATAACGTATAACGTATAACGTATAACGTATAACGTATAACGTATAACGTATAACGTATAACGTATAACGTATAACGTATAACTTATAACGTATAGCGTTTAACATTAACCATATAGCGTATAACGTATAACGTATAACGTATAACGTATAACGTATAACGTATAACGTATAACGTATAACGTATAACGTATAACGTATAACGTATAACGTATAACGTATAACGTATAACGTATAACGTATAACGTATAACGTATAACGTATAACGTATAACGTATAACGTATAACGTATAACGTATAGCGTTTAACGTTAAACATATAGCGTATAACGTATAACGTATAACGTATAACGTATAACGTATAACGTATAACGTATAACGTATAACGTATAACGTATAACGTATAACTTATAACGTATAACGTATAACGTATAACGTATAACTTTTAACGTATAACGGATAACGTATAACGTATATCGTATAACGTATAACGTATAACGTATAGCGTATAACGTATAACGTATAACGTATAACGTATAACGTATAACGTATAACGGATAACGTATATCGTATAACGTATAACGTATAACGTATAAAGTATAAAGTATAACGTTAAACATATAACTTATAACGTATAGCGTTTAACGTTAAACATATAGCGTATAACGTATAACGTATAACGTATAACGTATAACGTATAACGTATAACGTATAACGTATAACGTATAACGTATAACGTATAACGTATAACTTATAACGTATAGCGTTTAACGTTAAACATATAGCGTATAACGTATAACGTATAACGTATAACGTATAACGTATAACGTATAACGTATAACTTATAACGTATAGCGTTTAACGTTAACCATATAGCGTATAACGTATAACGTATAACGTATAACGTATAACTTATAACGTATAGCGTTTAACGTTAACCATATAGCGTATAACGTATAACGTATAACGTATAACGTATAGCGTTTAACGTTAACCATATAGCGTAAAACGTATAACGTATAACGTATAACGTATAACGTATAACGTATAACGTATAACGTATAACGTATAACGTATAACGTATAACGTATAACGTATAACGTATAACGTATAACGTATAACGTATAACGTATGACGTATAACGTATAACGTATAACTTATAACGTATAGCGTTTAACGTTAACCATATAGAGTATAACGTATAACGTATAACGTATAACGTATAACGTATAACTTATAACGTATAGCGTTTAACGTTAACCATATAGCGTATAACGTATAACGTATAACGTATAACGTATAACGTATAACGTATAACGTATAACGTATAACGTATAACTTATAACGTATAGTGTTTAACGTTAACCATATAGCGTATAACGTATAACGTATAACGTATAACGTATAACGTATAACGTATAACGTATAACGTATAACGTATAACGTATAACGTATAACGTATAACGTATAACGCATAACGTATAACGTATAACGTATAACTTATAACGTATAGCGTTTAACGTTAACCATATAGCGTATAACGTATAACGTATAACGTATAACGTATAACGTATAACGTATAACGTATAACGTATAACGTATAACGTATAACGTATAACGTATAACGTATAACGTATAACGTATAACGTATAACTTATAACGTATAGCGTTTAACATTAACCATATAGCGTATAACGTATAACGTATAACGTATAACGTATAACGTATAACGTATAACGTATAACGTATAACGTATAACGTATAACGTATAACGTATAACGTATAACGTATAACGTATAACGGATAACGTATATCGTATAACGTATAACGTATAACGTATAAAGTATAAAGTATAACGTTAAACATATAACTTATAACGTATAGCGTTTAACGTTAAACATATAGCGTATAACGTATAACGTATAACGTATAACGTATAACGTATAACGTATAACGTATAACGTATAACGTATAACGTATAACGTATAACGTATAACTTATAACGTATAGCGTTTAACGTTAAACATATAGCGTATAACGTATAACGTATAACGTATAACGTATAACGTATAACGTATAACTTATAACGTATAGCGTTTAACGTTAACCATATAGCGTATAACGTATAACGTATAACGTATAACGTATAACTTATAACGTATAGCGTTTAACGTTAACCATATAGCGTATAACGTATAACGTATAACGTATAACGTATAGCGTTTAACGTTAACCATATAGCGTATAACGTATAACGTATAACGTATAACGTATAACGTATAACGTATAACGTATAACGTATAACGTATAACGTATAACGTATAACGTATAACGTATAACGTATAACGTATGACGTATAACGTATAACGTATAACTTATAACGTATAGCGTTTAACGTTAAACATATAGCGTATAACGTATAACGTATAACGTATAACGTATAACGTATAACTTATAACGTATAGCGTTTAACGTTAACCATATAGCGTATAACGTATAACGTATAACGTATAACGTATAACGTATAACGTATAACGTATAACGTATAACGTATAACGTATAACGTATAACTTATAACGTATAGCGTTTAACGTTAACCATATAGCGTATAACGTATAACGTATAACGTATAACGTATAACGTATAACGTATAACGTATAACGTATAACGTATAACGTATAACGTATAACGTATAACGTATAACGCATAACGTATAACGTATAACGTATAACTTATAACGTATAGCGTTTAACGTTAAACATATAGCGTATAACGTATAACGTATAACGTATAACGTATAACGTATAACGTATAACGTATAACGTATAACGTATAACGTATAACGTATAACGTATAACGTATAACGTATAACGTATAACGTATAACGTATAACGTATAACGTATAACGTATAACGTATAACGTATAACGTATAACTTATAACGTATAGCGTTTAACATTAACCATATAGCGTATAACGTATAACGTATAACGTATAACGTATAACGTATAACGTATAACGTATAACGTATAACGTATAACGTATAACGTATAACGTATAACGTATAACGTATAACGTATAACGTATAACGTATAACGTATAACGTATAACGTATAACGTATAACGTATAACGTATAACGTATAACGTATAACGTATAACGTATAACGTATAACGTATAACGTATAGCGTTTAACGTTAAACATATAGCGTATAACGTATAACGTATAACGTATAACGTATAACGTATAACGTATAACGTATAACGTATAACGTATAACTTATAACGTATAGCGTTTAACGTTAACCATATAGCGTATAACGTATAACGTATAACGTATAACGTATAACTTATAACGTATAGCGTTTAACGTTAACCATATAGCGTATAACGTATAACGTATAACGTATAACGTATAGCGTTTAACGTTAACCATATAGCGTATAACGTATAACGTATAACGTATAACGTATAACGTATAACGTATAACGTATAACGTATAACGTATAACGTATAACGTATAACGTATAACGTATAACGTATAACGTATAACGTATGACGTATAACGTATAACGTATAACTTATAACGTATAGCGTTTAACGTTAACCATATAGCGTATAACGTATAACGTATAACGTATAACGTATAACGTATAACTTATAACGTATAGCGTTTAACGTTAACCATATAGCGTATAACGTATAACGTATAACGTATAACGTATAACGTATAACGTATAACGTATAACGTATAACTTATAACGTATAGCGTTTAACGTTAACCATATAGCGTATAACGTATAACGTATAACGTATAACGTATAACGTATAACGTATAACGTATAACGTATAACGTATAACGTATAACGTATAACGTATAACGCATAACGTATAACGTATAACGTATAACTTATAACGTATAGCGTTTAACGTTAACCATATAGCGTATAACGTATAACGTATAACGTATAACGTATAACGTATAACGTATAACGTATAACGTATAACGTATAACGTATAACGTATAACGTATAACGTATAACGTATAACGTATAACGTATAACGTATAACTTATAACGTATAGCGTTTAACATTAACCATATAGCGTATAACGTATAACGTATAACGTATAACGTATAACGTATAACGTATAACGTATAACGTATAACGTATAACGTATAACGTATAACGTATAACGTATAACGTATAACGTATAACGTATAACGTATAACGTATAACGTATAACGTATAACGTATAACGTATAACGTATAACGTATAACGTATAACGTATAACGTATAACGTATAACGTATAACGTATAGCGTTTAACGTTAAACATATAGCGTATAACGTATAACGTATAACGTATAACGTATAACGTATAACGTATAACGTATAACGTATAACGTATAACGTATAACGTATAACGTATAACGTATAACGTATAACGTATAACGTATAACGTATAACGTATAACGTATAACGTATAACGTATAACTTATAACGTATAACGTATAACGTATAACGTATAACGTATAACGTATAACGTATAACGGATAACGTATAACGTATATCGTATAACGTATAACATATAACGTATAGCGTATAACGTATAACGTATAACGTATAACGTATAACGTATAACGTATAACGGATAACGTATATCGTATAACGTATAACGTATAACGTATAAAGTATAAAGTATAACGTTAAACATATAACTTATAACGTATAGCGTTTAACGTTAAACATATAGCGTATAACGTATAACGTATAACGTATAACGTATAACGTATAACGTATAACGTATAACGTATAACGTATAACGTATAACGTATAACGTATAACGTATAACGTATAACGTATAACGTATAACGTATAACTTATAACGTATAGCGTTTAACGTTAAACATATAGCGTATAACGTATAACGTATAACGTATAACGTATAACGTATAACTTATAACGTATAGCGTTTAACGTTAACCATATAGCGTATAACGTATAACGTATAACGTATAACGTATAGCGTTTAACGTTAACCATATAGCGTATAACGTATAACGTATAACGTATAACGTATAACGTATAACGTATAACGTATAACGTATAACGTATAACGTATAACGTATAACGTATAACGTATAACGTATAACGTATAACGTATAACGTATGACGTATAACGTATAACGTATAACTTATAACGTATAGCGTTTAACGTTAACCATATAGCGTATAACGTATAACGTATAACGTATAACGTATAACGTATAACGTATAACGTATAACGTATAACGTATAACGTATAACGTATAACGTATAACGTATAACGTATAACGTATAACGTATAACGTATAACGTATAACGTATAACGTATAACGTATAACGTATAACGTATAACGTATAACGTATAACGTATAACGTATAACGTATAACGTATAACGTATAACGTATAACGTATAACGTATAACGTATAACGTATAACGTATAACGTATAACGTATAACGTATAACGTATAACGTATAACGTATAACGTATAACGTATAACGTATAACGTATAACGTATAACGTATAACGTATAACGTATAACGTATAACGTATAACGTATAACGTATAACGTATAACGTATAACGTATAACGTATAACTTATAACGTATAACGTATAACGTATAACGTATAACGGATAACGTATAACGTATATCGTATAACGTATAACGTATAACGTATAACGTATAACGTATAACGTATAACGTATAACGTATAACGTATAACGTATAACGTATAACGTATAACGTATAACGTATAACGTATAACGTATAACGTATAACGTATAACTTATAACGTATAACGTATAACGTATAACGTATAACTTTTAACGTATAACGGATAACGTATAACGTATATCGTATAACGTATAACGTATAACGTATAGCGTATAACGTATAACGTATAACGTATAACGTATAACGTATAACGTATAACGGATAACGTATATCGTATAACGTATAACGTATAACGTATAAAGTATAAAGTATAACGTTAAACATATAACTTATAACGTATAGCGTTTAACGTTAAACATATAGCGTATAACGTATAACGTATAACGTATAACGTATAACGTATAACGTATAACGTATAACGTATAACGTATAACGTATAACGTATAACGTATAACGTATAACGTATAACGTATAACTTATAACGTATAGCGTTTAACGTTAAACATATAGCGTATAACGTATAACGTATAACGTATAACGTATAACTTATAACGTATAGCGTTTAACGTTAACCATATAGCGTATAACGTATAACGTATAACGTATAACGTATAGCGTTTAACGTTAACCATATAGCGTATAACGTATAACGTATAACGTATAACGTATAACGTATAACGTATAACGTATAACGTATAACGTATAACGTATAACGTATAACGTATAACGTATAACGTATAACGTATAACGTATAACGTATAACGTATAACGTATAACTTATAACGTATAACGTATAACGTATAACGTATAACGGATAACGTATAACGTATATCGTATAACGTATAACGTATAACGTATAACGTATAACGTATAACGTATAACGTATAACGTATAACGTATAACGTATAACGTATAACGTATAACGTATAACGTATAACGTATAACGTATAACGTATAACTTATAACGTATAACGTATAACGTATAACGTATAACTTTTAACGTATAACGGATAACGTATAACGTATATCGTATAACGTATAACGTATAACGTATAGCGTATAACGTATAACGTATAACGTATAACGTATAACGTATAACGTATAACGGATAACGTATATCGTATAACGTATAACGTATAACGTATAAAGTATAAAGTATAACGTTAAACATATAACTTATAACGTATAGCGTTTAACGTTAAACATATAGCGTATAACGTATAACGTATAACGTATAACGTATAACGTATAACGTATAACGTATAACGTATAACGTATAACGTATAACGTATAACGTATAACGTATAACGTATAACTTATAACGTATAGCGTTTAACGTTAAACATATAGCGTATAACGTATAACGTATAACGTATAACGTATAACTTATAACGTATAGCGTTTAACGTTAACCATATAGCGTATAACGTATAACGTATAACGTATAACGTATAGCGTTTAACGTTAACCATATAGCGTATAACGTATAACGTATAACGTATAACGTATAACGTATAACGTATAACGTATAACGTATAACGTATAACGTATAACGTATAACGTATAACGTATAACGTATAACGTATAACGTATAACGTATAACGTATAACTTATAACGTATAGCGTTTAACGTTAACCATATAGCGTATAACGTATAACGTATAACGTATAACGTATAACGTATAACTTATAACGTATAGCGTTTAACGTTAACCATATAGCGTATAACGTATAACGTATAACGTATAACGTATAACGTATAACGTATAACGTATAACGTATAACGTATAACTTATAACGTATAGCGTTTCACGTTAACCATATAGCGTATAACGTATAACGTATAACGTATAACGTATAACGTATAACGTATAACGTATAACGTATAACGTATAACGTATAACGTATAACGTATAACGTATAACGCATAACGTATAACGTATAACGTATAACTTATAACGTATAGCGTTTAACGTTAACCATATAGCGTATAACGTATAACGTATAACGTATAACGTATAACGTATAACGTATAACGTATAACGTATAACGTATAACGTATAACGTATAACGTATAACGTATAACGTATAACGTATAACTTATAACGTATAGCGTTTAACATTAACCATATAGCGTATAACGTATAACGTATAACGTATAACGTATAACGTATAACGTATAACGTATAACGTATAACGTATAACGTATAACGTATAACGTATAACGTATAACGTATAACGTATAACGTATAACGTATAACGTATAACGTATAACGTATAACGTATAACGTATAACGTATAACGTATAACGTATAACGTATAACGTATAACGTATAACGTATAACGTATAACGTATAACGTATAACGTATAACGTATAACGTATAACGTATAACGTATAACGTATAACGTATAACGTATAACGTATAACGTATAACGTATAACGTATAACGTATAACGTATAACGTATAACGTATAACGTATAACGTATAACGTATAACGTATAACGTATAACGTATAACGTATAACGTATAACGTATAACGTATAACGTATAACGTATAACGTATAACGTATAACGTATAACTTATAACGTATAACGTATAACGTATAACGTATAACTTTTAACGTATAACGGATAACGTATAACGTATATCGTATAACGTATAACGTATAACGTATAGCGTATAACGTATAACGTATAACGTATAACGTATAACGTATAACGTATAACGGATAACGTATATCGTATAACGTATAACGTATAACGTATAAAGTATAAAGTATAACGTTAAACATATAACTTATAACGTATAGCGTTTAACGTTAAACATATAGCGTATAACGTATAACGTATAACGTATAACGTATAACGTATAACGTATAACGTATAACGTATAACGTATAACGTATAACGTATAACGTATAACTTATAACGTATAGCGTTTAACGTTAAACATATAGCGTATAACGTATAACGTATAACGTATAACGTATAACGTATAACGTATAACGTATAACGTATAACGTATAACTTATAACGTATAGCGTTTAACGTTAACCATATAGCGTATAACGTATAACGTATAACGTATAACGTATAACTTATAACGTATAGCGTTTAACGTTAACCATATAGCGTATAACGTATAACGTATAACGTATAACGTATAGCGTTTAACGTTAACCATATAGCGTATAACGTATAACGTATAACGTATAACGTATAACGTATAACGTATAACGTATAACGTATAACGTATAACGTATAACGTATAACGTATAACGTATAACGTATAACGTATAACGTATGACGTATAACGTATAACGTATAACTTATAACGTATAGCGTTTAACGTTAACCATATAGCGTATAACGTATAACGTATAACGTATAACGTATAACGTATAACTTATAACGTATAGCGTTTAACGTTAACCATATAGCGTATAACGTATAACGTATAACGTATAACGTATAACGTATAACGTATAACGTATAACGTATAACGTATAACTTATAACGTATAGCGTTTAACGTTAACCATATAGCGTATAACGTATAACGTATAACGTATAACGTATAACGTATAACGTATAACGTATAACGTATAACGTATAACGCATAACGTATAACGTATAACGTATAACTTATAACGTATAGCGTTTAACGTTAACCATATAGCGTATAACGTATAACGTATAACGTATAACGTATAACGTATAACGTATAACGTATAACGTATAACGTATAACGTATAACGTATAACGTATAACGTATAACGTATAACGTATAACGTATAACTTATAACGTATAGCGTTTAACATTAACCATATAGCGTATAACGTATAACGTATAACGTATAACGTATAACGTATAACGTATAACGTATAACGTATAACGTATAACGTATAACGTATAACGTATAACGTATAACGTATAACGTATAACGTATAACGTATAACGTATAACGTATAACGTATAACGTATAACGTATAACGTATAACGTATAACGTATAACGTATAACGTATAACGTATAACGTATAACGTATAACGTATAACGTATAGCGTTTAACGTTAAACATATAGCGTATAACGTATAACGTATAACGTATAACGTATAACGTATAACGTATAACGTATAACGTATAACGTATAACGTATAACGTATAACGTATAACGTATAACGTATAACGTATAACGTATAACGTATAACGTATAACGTATAACGTATAACTTATAACGTATAACGTATAACGTATAACGTATAACGTATAACGTATAACGTATAACGGATAACGTATAACGTATATCGTATAACGTATAACGTATAACGTATAACGTATAACGTATAACGTATAACGTATAACGTATAACGTATAACGTATAACGGATAACGTATATCGTATAACGTATAACGTATAACGTATAAAGTATAAAGTATAACGTTAAACATATAACTTATAACGTATAGCGTTTAACGTTAAACATATAGCGTATAACGTATAACGTATAACGTATAACGTATAACGTATAACGTATAACGTATAACGTATAACGTATAACGTATAACGTATAACGTATAACGTATAACGTATAACGTATAACGTATAACTTATAACGTATAGCGTTTAACGTTAAACATATAGCGTATAACGTATAACGTATAACGTATAACGTATAACGTATAACGTATAACTTATAACGTATAGCGTTTAACGTTAACCATATAGCGTATAACGTATAACGTATAACGTATAACGTATAACTTATAACGTATAGCGTTTAACGTTAACCATATAGCGTATAACGTATAACGTATAACGTATAACGTATAGCGTTTAACGTTAACCATATAGCGTATAACGTATAACGTATAACGTATAACGTATAACGTATAACGTATAACGTATAACGTATAACGTATAACGTATAACGTATAACGTATAACGTATAACGTATAACGTATAACGTATGACGTATAACGTATAACGTATAACTTATAACGTATAGCGTTTAACGTTAACCATATAGCGTATAACGTATAACGTATAACGTATAACGTATAACGTATAACTTATAACGTATAGCGTTTAACGTTAACCATATAGCGTATAACGTATAACGTATAACGTATAACGTATAACGTATAACGTATAACGTATAACGTATAACGTATAACTTATAACGTATAGCGTTTCACGTTAACCATATAGCGTATAACGTATAACGTATAACGTATAACGTATAACGTATAACGTATAACGTATAACGTATAACGTATAACGTATAACGTATAACGTATAACGCATAACGTATAACGTATAACGTATAACTTATAACGTATAGCGTTTAACGTTAACCATATAGCGTATAACGTATAACGTA
Organism: Lasioglossum morio; assembly: GCA_916610235.2. Taxonomy (NCBI): domain Eukaryota; kingdom Metazoa; phylum Arthropoda; class Insecta; order Hymenoptera; family Halictidae; genus Lasioglossum; species Lasioglossum morio. The sequence goes on along the minus strand of CAKAJA020000138.1, from coordinate 30,096 downwards.
TAACGTATAACGTATAACGTATAACGTATAACGTATAACGTATAACGTATAACGTATAACGTATAACGTATAACGTATAACGTATAACGTATAACGTATAACTTATAACGTATAGCGTTTAACATTAACCATATAGCGTATAACGTATAACGTATAACGTATAACGTATAACGTATAACGTATAACGTATAACGTATAACGTATAACGTATAACGTATAACGTATAACGTATAACGTATAACGTATAACGTATAACGTATAACGTATAACGTATAACGTATAACGTATAACGTATAACGTATAACGTATAACGTATAACGTATAACGTATAACGTATAACGTATAACGTATAACGTATAACGTATAACGTATAACGTATAACGTATAACGTATAACGTATAACGTATAACGTATAACGTATAACGTATAACGTATAACGTATAACGTATAACGTATAACGTATAACGTATAACGTATAACGTATAACGTATAACGTATAACGTATAACGTATAACGTATAACGTATAACGTATAACGTATAACGTATAACGTATAACGTATAACGTATAACGTATAACGTATAACGTATAACGTATAACTTATAACGTATAACGTATAACGTATAACGTATAACTTTTAACGTATAACGGATAACGTATAACGTATATCGTATAACGTATAACGTATAACGTATAGCGTATAACGTATAACGTATAACGTATAACGTATAACGTATAACGTATAACGTATAACGTATATCGTATAACGTATAACGTATAACGTATAAAGTATAAAGTATAACGTTAAACATATAACTTATAACGTATAGCGTTTAACGTTAAACATATAGCGTATAACGTATAACGTATAACGTATAACGTATAACGTATAACGTATAACGTATAACGTATAACGTATAACGTATAACGTATAACGTATAACGTATAACTTATAACGTATAGCGTTTAACGTTAAACATATAGCGTATAACGTATAACGTATAACGTATAACGTATAACGTATAACGTATAACGTATAACGTATAACTTATAACGTATAGCGTTTAACGTTAACCATATAGCGTATAACGTATAACGTATAACGTATAACGTATAACTTATAACGTATAGCGTTTAACGTTAACCATATAGCGTATAACGTATAACGTATAACGTATAGCGTTTAACGTTAACCATATAGCGTATAACGTATAACGTATAACGTATAACGTATAACGTATAACGTATAACGTATAACGTATAACGTATAACGTATAACGTATAACGTATAACGTATAACGTATAACGTATAACGTATAACGTATAACGTATAACGTATAACTTATAACGTATAGCGTTTAGCGTTTAACGTTAAACATATAGCGTATAACGTATAACGTATAACGTATAACGTATAACGTATAACTTATAACGTATAGCGTTTAACGTTAACCATATAGCGTATAACGTATAACGTATAACGTATAACGTATAACGTATAACGTATAACGTATAACGTATAACGTATAACGTATAACGTATAACTTATAACGTATAGCGTTTAACGTTAACCATATAGCGTATAACGTATAACGTATAACGTATAACGTATAACGTATAACGTATAACGTATAACGTATAACGTATAACGTATAACGTATAACGTATAACGCATAACGTATAACGTATAACGTATAACTTATAACGTATAGCGTTTAACGTTAACCATATAGCGTATAACGTATAACGTATAACGTATAACGTATAACGTATAACGTATAACGTATAACGTATAACGTATAACGTATAACGTATAACGTATAACGTATAACGTATAACGTATAACGTATAACTTATAACGTATAGCGTTTAACATTAACCATATAGCGTATAACGTATAACGTATAACGTATAACGTATAACGTATAACGTATAACGTATAACGTATAACGTATAACGTATAACGTATAACGTATAACGTATAACGTATAACGTATAACGTATAACGTATAACGTATAACGTATAACGTATAACGTATAACGTATAACGTATAACGTATAACGTATAACGTATAACGTATAACGTATAACGTATAACGTATAACGTATAACGTATAACGTATAGCGTTTAACGTTAAACATATAGCGTATAACGTATAACGTATAACGTATAACGTATAACGTATAACGTATAACGTATAACGTATAACGTATAACGTATAACGTATAACGTATAACGTATAACGTATAACGTATAACGTATAACGTATAACGTATAACGTATAACGTATAACTTATAACGTATAACGTATAACGTATAACGTATAACGTATAACGTATAACGTATAACGGATAACGTATAACGTATATCGTATAACGTATAACGTATAACGTATAACGTATAACGTATAACGTATAACGTATAACGTATAACGTATAACGTATAACGTATAACGTATATCGTATAACGTATAACGTATAACGTATAAAGTATAAAGTATAACGTTAAACATATAACTTATAACGTATAGCGTTTAACGTTAAACATATAGCGTATAACGTATAACGTATAACGTATAACGTATAACGTATAACGTATAACGTATAACGTATAACGTATAACGTATAACGTATAACGTATAACGTATAACGTATAACTTATAACGTATAGCGTTTAACGTTAAACATATAGCGTATAACGTATAACGTATAACGTATAACGTATAACGTATAACGTATAACTTATAACGTATAGCGTTTAACGTTAACCATATAGCGTATAACGTATAACGTATAACGTATAACGTATAACTTATAACGTATAGCGTTTAACGTTAACCATATAGCGTATAACGTATAACGTATAACGTATAACGTATAGCGTTTAACGTTAACCATATAGCGTATAACGTATAACGTATAACGTATAACGTATAACGTATAACGTATAACGTATAACGTATAACGTATAACGTATAACGTATAACGTATAACGTATAACGTATAACGTATAACGTATAACGTATGACGTATAACGTATAACGTATAACTTATAACGTATAGCGTTTAACGTTAACCATATAGCGTATAACGTATAACGTATAACGTATAACGTATAACGTATAACGTATAACGTATAACGTATAACGTATAACGTATAACGTATAACGTATAACGTATAACGTATAACGTATAACGTATAACGTATAACGTATAACGTATAACGTATAACGTATAACGTATAACGTATAACGTATAACGTATAACGTATAACGTATAACGTATAACGTATAACGTATAACGTATAACGTATAACGTATAACGTATAACGTATAACGTATAACGTATAACGTATAACGTATAACGTATAACGTATAACGTATAACGTATAACGTATAACGTATAACGTATAACGTATAACGTATAACGTATAACGTATAACGTATAACGTATAACGTATAACGTATAACGTATAACGTATAACGTATAACGTATAACGTATAACGTATAACGTATAACTTATAACGTATAACGTATAACGTATAACGTATAACGGATAACGTATAACGTATATCGTATAACGTATAACGTATAACGTATAACGTATAACGTATAACGTATAACGTATAACGTATAACGTATAACGTATAACGTATAACGTATAACGTATAACGTATAACGTATAACGTATAACGTATAACGGATAACGTATAACGTATATCGTATAACGTATAACGTATAACGTATAAAGTGTAAAGTATAACGTTAAACATATAACTTATAACGTATAGCGTTTAACGTTAAACATATAGCGTATAACGTATAACGTATAACGTATAACGTATAACGTATAACGTATAACTTATAACGTATAGCGTTTAACGTTAACCATATAGCGTATAACGTATAACGTATAACGTATAACGTATAACGTATAACGTATAACGTATAACGTATAACGTATAACGTATAACGTATAACGTATAACGTATAACGTATAAAGTGTAAAGTATAACGTTAAACATATAACTTATAACGTATAGCGTTTAACGTTAAACATATACCGTATAACGTATAACGTATAACGTATAACGTATAACGTATAACGTATAACGTATAACTTATAACGTATAGCGTTTAACGTTAAACATATAGCGTATAACGTATAACGTATAACGGATAACGTATAACGTATAACTTATAACGTATAACGTATAACGTATAACGTATAACGTATAACGTATAACGTATAACGTATAACGTATAACGTATAACGTATAACGTATAACGTATAACGTATAACGTATAACGTATAACGTATAACGTATAACGTATAACGTATAACTTATAACGTATAACGTATAACGTATAACGTATAACGTATAACGTATAACGTATAACGGATAACGTATAACGTATATCGTATAACGTATAACGTATAACGTATAGCGTATAACGTATAACGTATAACGTATAACGTATAACGTATAACGTATAACGGATAACGTATATCGTATAACGTATAACGTATAACGTATAAAGTATAAAGTATAACGTTAAACATATAACTTATAACGTATAGCGTTTAACGTTAAACATATAGCGTATAACGTATAACGTATAACGTATAACGTATAACGTATAACGTATAACGTATAACGTATAACGTATAACGTATAACGTATAACGTATAACGTATAACGTATAACGTATAACGTATAACGTATAACTTATAACGTATAGCGTTTAACGTTAAACATATAGCGTATAACGTATAACGTATAACGTATAACGTATAACGTATAACGTATAACGTATAACTTATAACGTATAGCGTTTAACGTTAACCATATAGCGTATAACGTATAACGTATAACGTATAACGTATAACTTATAACGTATAGCGTTTAACGTTAACCATATAGCGTATAACGTATAACGTATAACGTATAACGTATAGCGTTTAACGTTAACCATATAGCGTATAACGTATAACGTATAACGTATAAAGTATAACGTATAACGTATAACGTATAACGTATAACGTATAACGTATAACGTATAACGTATAACGTATAACGTATAACGTATAACGTATAACGTATGACGTATAACGTATAACGTATAACTTATAACGTATAGCGTTTAACGTTAACCATATAGCGTATAACGTATAACGTATAACGTATAACGTATAACGTATAACGTATAACGTATAACGTATAACGTATAACGTATAACGTATAACGTATAACGTATAACGTATAACGTATAACGTATAACGTATAACGTATAACGTATAACGTATAACGTATAACGTATAACGTATAACGTATAACGTATAACGTATAACGTATAACGTATAACGTATAACGTATAACGTATAACGTATAACGTATAACGTATAACGTATAACGTATAACGTATAACGTATAACGTATAACGTATAACGTATAACGTATAACGTATAACGTATAACGTATAACGTATAACGTATAACTTATAACGTATAACGTATAACGTATAACGTATAACGGATAACGTATAACGTATATCGTATAACGTATAACGTATAACGTATAACGTATAACGTATAACGTATAACGTATAACGTATAACGTATAACGTATAACGTATAACGTATAACGTATAACGTATAACGTATAACGTATAACGTATAACGTATAACGTATAACGTATAACGTATAACGTATAACGTATAACGTATAACGTATAACGTATAACGTATAACGTATAACGTATAACGTATAACGTATAACGTATAACGTATAACGTATAACGTATAACGTATAACGTATAACGTATAACGTATAACGTATAACGTATAACGTATAACTTATAACGTATAACGTATAACGTATAACGTATAACGGATAACGTATAACGTATATCGTATAACGTATAACGTATAACGTATAACGTATAACGTATAACGTATAACGTATAACGTATAACGTATAACGTATAACGTATAACGTATAACGTATAACGTATAACGTATAACGTATAACGTATAACGTATAACGTATAACTTATAACGTATAACGTATAACGTATAACGTATAACTTTTAACGTATAACGGATAACGTATAACGTATATCGTATAACGTATAACGTATAACGTATAACGTATAACGTATAACGTATAACGTATAACGTATAACGTATAACGTATAACGTATAACGTATAACGTATAACGTATAACGTATAACGTATAACGTATAACGTATAACGTATAACGTATAACGTATAACGTATAACGTATAACGTATAACGTATAACGTATAACGTATAACGTATAACGTATAACGTATAACGTATAACGTATAACGTATAACGTATAACGTATAACGTATAACGTATAACGTATAACGTATAACGTATAACGTATAACGTATAACGTATAACGTATAACGTATAACGTATAACGTATAACGTATAACGTATAACGTATAACGTATAACGTATAACGTATAACGTATAACGTATAACGTATAACGTATAACGTATAACGTATAACGTATAACGTATAACGTATAACGTATAACGTATAACTTATAACGTATAACGTATAACGTATAACGTATAACGGATAACGTATAACGTATATCGTATAACGTATAACGTATAACGTATAACGTATGACGTATAACGTATAACGTATAACTTATAACGTATAGCGTTTAACGTTAACCATATAGCGTATAACGTATAACGTATAACGTATAACGTATAACGTATAACGTATAACGTATAACGTATAACGTATAACGTATAACGTATAACGTATAACGTATAACGTATAACGTATAACGTATAACGTATAACGTATAACGTATAACGTATAACGTATAACGTATAACGTATAACGTATAACGTATAACGTATAACGTATAACGTATAACGTATAACGTATAACGTATAACGTATAACGTATAACGTATAACGTATAACGTATAACGTATAACGTATAACGTATAACGTATAACGTATAACGTATAACGTATAACGTATAACGTATAACGTATAACGTATAACGTATAACGTATAACGTATAACGTATAACGTATAACGTATAACGTATAACGTATAACGTATAACGTATAACGTATAACGTATAACGTATAACGTATAACTTATAACGTATAACGTATAACGTATAACGTATAACGGATAACGTATAACGTATATCGTATAACGTATAACGTATAACGTATAACGTATAACGTATAACGTATAACGTATAACGTATAACGTATAACGTATAACGTATAACGTATAACGTATAACGTATAACGTATAACGTATAACGTATAACGTATAACGTATAACGTATAGCGTATAACGTATAACGTATAACGTATAACGTATAACGTATAACGTATAACGGATAACGTATATCGTATAACGTATAACGTATAACGTATAAAGTATAAAGTATAACGTTAAACATATAACTTATAACGTATAGCGTTTAACGTTAAACATATAGCGTATAACGTATAACGTATAACGTATAACGTATAACGTATAACGTATAACGTATAACGTATAACGTATAACGTATAACGTATAACGTATAACGTATAACGTATAACGTATAACGTATAACGTATAACGTATAACTTATAACGTATAGCGTTTAACGTTAAACATATAGCGTATAACGTATAACGTATAACGTATAACGTATAACTTATAACGTATAGCGTTTAACGTTAACCATATAGCGTATAACGTATAACGTATAACGTATAACGTATAACTTATAACGTATAGCGTTTAACGTTAACCATATAGCGTATAACGTATAACGTATAACGTATAACGTATAGCGTTTAACGTTAACCATATAGCGTATAACGTATAACGTATAACGTATAACGTATAACGTATAACGTATAACGTATAACGTATAACGTATAACGTATAACGTATAACGTATAACGTATAACGTATAACGTATAACGTATGACGTATAACGTATAACGTATAACTTATAACGTATAGCGTTTAACGTTAACCATATAGCGTATAACGTATAACGTATAACGTATAACGTATAACGTATAACTTATAACGTATAGCGTTTAACGTTAACCATATAGCGTATAACGTATAACGTATAACGTATAACGTATAACGTATAACGTATAACGTATAACGTATAACGTATAACTTATAACGTATAGCGTTTCACGTTAACCATATAGCGTATAACGTATAACGTATAACGTATAACGTATAACGTATAACGTATAACGTATAACGTATAACGTATAACGTATAACGTATAACGTATAACGTATAACGTATAACGCATAACGTATAACGTATAACGTATAACTTATAACGTATAGCGTTTAACGTTAACCATATAGCGTATAACGTATAACGTATAACGTATAACGTATAACGTATAACGTATAACGTATAACGTATAACGTATAACGTATAACGTATAACGTATAACGTATAACGTATAACGTATAACGTATAACTTATAACGTATAGCGTTTAACATTAACCATATAGCGTATAACGTATAACGTATAACGTATAACGTATAACGTATAACGTATAACGTATAACGTATAACGTATAACGTATAACGTATAACGTATAACGTATAACGTATAACGTATAACGTATAACGTATAACGTATAACGTATAACGTATAACGTATAACGTATAACGTATAACGTATAACGTATAACGTATAACGTATAACGTATAACGTATAACGTATAACGTATAACGTATAACGTATAACGTATAACGTATAACGTATAACGTATAACGTATAACGTATAACGTATAACGTATAACGTATAACGTATAACGTATAACGTATAACGTATAACGTATAACGTATAACGTATAACGTATAACGTATAACGTATAACGTATAACTTATAACGTATAACGTATAACGTATAACGTATAACTTTTAACGTATAACGGATAACGTATAACGTATATCGTATAACGTATAACGTATAACGTATAACGTATAACGTATAACGTATAACGTATAACGTATAACGTATAACGTATAACGGATAACGTATATCGTATAACGTATAACGTATAACGTATAAAGTATAAAGTATAACGTTAAACATATAACTTATAACGTATAGCGTTTAACGTTAAACATATAGCGTATAACGTATAACGTATAACGTATAACGTATAACGTATAACGTATAACGTATAACGTATAACGTATAACGTATAACGTATAACGTATAACTTATAACGTATAGCGTTTAACGTTAAACATATAGCGTATAACGTATAACGTATAACGTATAACGTATAACGTATAACGTATAACGTATAACGTATAACGTATAACGTATAACTTATAACGTATAGCGTTTAACGTTAACCATATAGCGTATAACGTATAACGTATAACGTATAACGTATAACTTATAACGTATAGCGTTTAACGTTAACCATATAGCGTATAACGTATAACGTATAACGTATAACGTATAGCGTTTAACGTTAAACATATAGCGTATAACGTATAACGTATAACGTATAACGTATAACGTATAACGTATAACGTATAACGTATAACGTATAACGTATAACGTATAACGTATAACGTATAACGTATAACGTATAACGTATAACGTATAACGTATAACGTATAACTTATAACGTATAGCGTTTAACGTTAACCATATAGCGTATAACGTATAACGTATAACGTATAACGTATAACGTATAACTTATAACGTATAGCGTTTAACGTTAACCATATAGCGTATAACGTATAACGTATAACGTATAACGTATAACGTATAACGTATAACGTATAACGTATAACGTATAACTTATAACGTATAGCGTTTAACGTTAACCATATAGCGTATAACGTATAACGTATAACGTATAACGTATAACGTATAACGTATAACGTATAACGTATAACGTATAACGTATAACGTATAACGTATAACGCATAACGTATAACGTATAACGTATAACTTATAACGTATAGCGTTTAACGTTAACCATATAGCGTATAACGTATAACGTATAACGTATAACGTATAACGTATAACGTATAACGTATAACGTATAACGTATAACGTATAACGTATAACGTATAACGTATAACGTATAACGTATAACGTATAACGTATAACTTATAACGTATAGCGTTTAACATTAACCATATAGCGTATAACGTATAACGTATAACGTATAACGTATAACGTATAACGTATAACGTATAACGTATAACGTATAACGTATAACGTATAACGTATAACGTATAACGTATAACGTATAACGTATAACGTATAACGTATAACGTATAACGTATAACGTATAACGTATAACGTATAACGTATAACGTATAACGTATAACGTATAGCTTTTAACGTTAAACATATAGCGTATAACGTATAACGTATAACGTATAACGTATAACGTATAACGTATAACGTATAACGTATAACGTATAACGTATAACGTATAACGTATAACGTATAACGTATAACGTATAACGTATAACGTATAACGTATAACGTATAACGTATAACTTATAACGTATAACGTATAACGTATAACGTATAACGTATAACGTATAACGTATAACGGATAACGTATAACGTATATCGTATAACGTATAACGTATAACGTATAGCGTATAACGTATAACGTATAACGTATAACGTATAACGTATAACGTATAACGGATAACGTATATCGTATAACGTATAACGTATAACGTATAAAGTATAAAGTATAACGTTAAACATATAACTTATAACGTATAGCGTTTAACGTTAAACATATAGCGTATAACGTATAACGTATAACGTATAACGTATAACGTATAACGTATAACGTATAACGTATAACGTATAACGTATAACGTATAACGTATAACGTATAACGTATAACGTATAACGTATAACGTATAACTTATAACGTATAGCGTTTAACGTTAAACATATAGCGTATAACGTATAACGTATAACGTATAACGTATAACGTATAACGTATAACTTATAACGTATAGCGTTTAACGTTAACCATATAGCGTATAACGTATAACGTATAACGTATAACGTATAACTTATAACGTATAGCGTTTAACGTTAACCATATAGCGTATAACGTATAACGTATAACGTATAACGTATAGCGTTTAACGTTAACCATATAGCGTATAACGTATAACGTATAACGTATAACGTATAACGTATAACGTATAACGTATAACGTATAACGTATAACGTATAACGTATAACGTATAACGTATAACGTATAACGTATGACGTATAACGTATAACGTATAACTTATAACGTATAGCGTTTAACGTTAACCATATAGCGTATAACGTATAACGTATAACGTATAACGTATAACGTATAACGTATAACGTATAACGTATAACGTATAACGTATAACGTATAACGTATAACGTATAACGTATAACGTATAACGTATAACGTATAACGTATAACGTATAACGTATAACGTATAACGTATAACGTATAACGTATAACGTATAACGTATAACGTATAACGTATAACGTATAACGTATAACGTATAACTTATAACGTATAGCGTTTAACGTTAAACATATAGCGTATAACGTATAACGTATAACGTATAACGTATAACGTATAACGTATAACTTATAACGTATAGCGTTTAACGTTAACCATATAGCGTATAACGTATAACGTATAACGTATAACGTATAACTTATAACGTATAGCGTTTAACGTTAACCATATAGCGTATAACGTATAACGTATAACGTATAACGTATAGCGTTTAACGTTAACCATATAGCGTATAACGTATAACGTATAACGTATAACGTATAACGTATAACGTATAACGTATAACGTATAACGTATAACGTATAACGTATAACGTATAACTTATAACGTATAGCGTTTAACGTTAAACATATAGCGTATAACGTATAACGTATAACGTATAACGTATAACTTATAACGTATAGCGTTTAACGTTAACCATATAGCGTATAACGTATAACGTATAACGTATAACGTATAGCGTTTAACGTTAACCATATAGCGTATAACGTATAACGTATAACGTATAACGTATAACGTATAACGTATAACGTATAACGTATAACGTATAACGTATAACGTATAACGTATAACGTATAACGTATAACGTATGACGTATAACGTATAACGTATAACTTATAACGTATAGCGTTTAACGTTAACCATATAGCGTATAACGTATAACGTATAACGTATGACGTATAACGTATAACGTATAACTTATAACGTATAGCGTTTAACGTTAACCATATAGCGTATAACGTATAACGTATAACGTATAACGTATAACGTATAACGTATAACGTATAACGTATAACGTATAACTTATAACGTATAGCGTTTCACGTTAACCATATAGCGTATAACGTATAACGTATAACGTATAACGTATAACGTATAACGTATAACGTATAACGTATAACGTATAACGTATAACGTATAACGTATAACGTATAACGCATAACGTATAACGTATAACGTATAACTTATAACGTATAGCGTTTAACGTTAACCATATAGCGTATAACGTATAACGTATAACGTATAACGTATAACGTATAACGTATAACGTATAACGTATAACGTATAACGTATAACGTATAACGTATAACGTATAACGTATAACGTATAACGTATAACGTATAACGTATAACTTATAACGTATAGCGTTTAACATTAACCATATAGCGTATAACGTATAACGTATAACGTATAACGTATAACGTATAACGTATAACGTATAACGTATAACGTATAACGTATAACGTATAACGTATAACGTATAACGTATAACGTATAACGTATAACGTATAACGTATAACGTATAACGTATAACGTATAACGTATAACGTATAACGTATAACGTATAACGTATAACTTATAACGTATAACGTATAACGTATAACGTATAACGTATAACGTATAACGTATAACGTATAACGTATAACGTATAACGTATAACGTATAACGTATAACGTATAACGTATAACGTATAACGTATAACGTATAACGTATAACGTATAACGTATAACGTATAACGTATAACGTATAACGTATAACGTATAACGTATAACGTATAACGTATAACTTATAACGTATAACGTATAACGTATAACGTATAACTTTTAACGTATAACGGATAACGTATAACGTATATCGTATAACGTATAACGTATAACGTATAGCGTATAACGTATAACGTATAACGTATAACGTATAACGTATAACGTATAACGTATAACGTATATCGTATAACGTATAACGTATAACGTATAAAGTATAAAGTATAACGTTAAACATATAACTTATAACGTATAGCGTTTAACGTTAAACATATAGCGTATAACGTATAACGTATAACGTATAACGTATAACGTATAACGTATAACGTATAACGTATAACGTATAACGTATAACGTATAACGTATAACTTATAACGTATAGCGTTTAACGTTAAACATATAGCGTATAACGTATAACGTATAACGTATAACGTATAACGTATAACGTATAACGTATAACGTATAACGTATAACGTATAACTTATAACGTATAGCGTTTAACGTTAACCATATAGCGTATAACGTATAACGTATAACGTATAACGTATAACTTATAACGTATAGCGTTTAACGTTAACCATATAGCGTATAACGTATAACGTATAACGTATAACGTATAGCGTTTAACGTTAACCATATAGCGTATAACGTATAACGTATAACGTATAACGTATAACGTATAACGTATAACGTATAACGTATAACGTATAACGTATAACGTATAACGTATAACGTATAACGTATAACGTATAACGTATAACGTATGACGTATAACGTATAACTTATAACGTATAGCGTTTAACGTTAACCATATAGCGTATAACGTATAACGTATAACGTATAACGTATAACTTATAACGTATAGCGTTTAACGTTAACCATATAGCGTATAACGTATAACGTATAACGTATAACGTATAGCGTTTAACGTTAACCATATAGCGTATAACGTATAACGTATAACGTATAACGTATAACGTATAACGTATAACGTATAACGTATAACGTATAACGTATAACGTATAACGTATAACTTATAACGTATAGCGTTTAACGTTAAACATATAGCGTATAACGTATAACGTATAACGTATAACGTATAACTTATAACGTATAGCGTTTAACGTTAACCATATAGCGTATAACGTATAACGTATAACGTATAACGTATAGCGTTTAACGTATAACTTATAACGTATAGCGTTTAACGTTAAACATATAGCGTATAACGTATAACGTATAACGTATAACGTATAACTTATAACGTATAGCGTTTAACGTTAACCATATAGCGTATAACGTATAACGTATAACGTATAACGTATAGCGTTTAACGTTAACCATATAGCGTATAACGTATAACGTATAACGTATAACGTATAACGTATAACGTATAACGTATAACGTATAACGTATAACGTATAACGTATAACGTATAACGTATAACGTATAACGTATGACGTATAACGTATAACGTATAACTTATAACGTATAGCGTTTAACGTTAACCATATAGCGTATAACGTATAACGTATAACGTATAACGTATAACGTTTAACGTTAAACATATAGCGTATAACGTATAACGTATAACGTATAACGTATAACTTATAACGTATAGCGTTTAACGTTAACCATATAGCGTATAACGTATAACGTATAACGTATAACGTATAACGTATAACGTATAACTTATAACGTATAGCGTTTAACGTTAAACATATAGCGTATAACGTATAACGTATAACGTATAACGTATAACTTATAACGTATAGCGTTTAACGTTAACCATATAGCGTATAACGTATAACGTATAACGTATAACGTATAGCGTTTAACGTTAACCATATAGCGTATAACGTATAACGTATAACGTATAACGTATAACGTATAACGTATAACGTATAACGTATAACGTATAACGTATAACGTATAACGTATAACGTATAACGTATAACGTATGACGTATAACGTATAACGTATAACTTATAACGTATAGCGTTTAACGTTAACCATATAGCGTATAACGTATAACGTATAACGTATAACGTATAACGTATAACGTATAACTTATAACGTATAGCGTTTAACGTTAACCATATAGCGTATAACGTATAACGTATAACGTATAACGTATAACGTATAACGTATAACGTATAACGTATAACGTATAACTTATAACGTATAGCGTTTCACGTTAACCATATAGCGTATAACGTATAACGTATAACGTATAACGTATAACGTATAACGTATAACGTATAACGTATAACGTATAACGTATAACGTATAACGTATAACGTATAACGCATAACGTATAACGTATAACGTATAACTTATAACGTATAGCGTTTAACGTTAACCATATAGCGTATAACGTATAACGTATAACGTATAACGTATAACGTATAACGTATAACGTATAACGTATAACGTATAACGTATAACGTATAACGTATAACGTATAACGTATAACGTATAACGTATAACGTATAACGTATAACTTATAACGTATAGCGTTTAACATTAACCATATAGCGTATAACGTATAACGTATAACGTATAACGTATAACGTATAACGTATAACGTATAACGTATAACGTATAACGTATAACGTATAACGTATAACGTATAACGTATAACGTATAACGTATAACGTATAACGTATAACGTATAACGTATAACGTATAACGTATAACGTATAACGTATAACGTATAACGTATAACGTATAACGTATAACGTATAACGTATAACGTATAACGTATAACGTATAACGTATAACGTATAACGTATAACGTATAACGTATAACGTATAACGTATAACTTATAACGTATAGCGTTTAACGTTAAACATATAGCGTATAACGTATAACGTATAACGTATAACGTATAACGTATAACGTATAACGTATAACGTATAACGTATAACGTATAACGTATAACTTATAACGTATAGCGTTTAACGTTAACCATATAGCGTATAACGTATAACGTATAACGTATAACGTATAACTTATAACGTATAGCGTTTAACGTTAACCATATAGCGTATAACGTATAACGTATAACGTATAACGTATAGCGTTTAACGTTAACCATATAGCGTATAACGTATAACGTATAACGTATAACGTATAACGTATAACGTATAACGTATAACGTATAACGTATAACGTATAACGTATAACGTATAACGTATAACGTATAACGTATAACGTATAACGTATGACGTATAACGTATAACGTATAACTTATAACGTATAGCGTTTAACGTTAACCATATAGCGTATAACGTATAACGTATAACGTATAACGTATAACGTATAACTTATAACGTATAGCGTTTAACGTTAACCATATAGCGTATAACGTATAACGTATAACGTATAACGTATAACGTATAACGTATAACGTATAACGTATAACGTATAACTTATAACGTATAGCGTTTAACGTTAACCATATAGCGTATAACGTATAACGTATAACGTATAACGTATAACGTATAACGTATAACGTATAACGTATAACGTATAACGTATAACGTATAACGTATAACGCATAACGTATAACGTATAACGTATAACTTATAACGTATAGCGTTTAACGTTAACCATATAGCGTATAACGTATAACGTATAACGTATAACGTATAACGTATAACGTATAACGTATAACGTATAACGTATAACGTATAACGTATAACGTATAACTTATAACGTATAGCGTTTAACATTAACCATATAGCGTATAACGTATAACGTATAACGTATAACGTATAACGTATAACGTATAACGTATAACGTATAACGTATAACGTATAACGTATAACGTATAACGTATAACGTATAACGTATAACGTATAACGTATAACGTATAACGTATAACGTATAACGTATAACGTATAACGTATAACGTATAACGTATAACGTATAACGTATAACGTATAGCGTTTAACGTTAAACATATAGCGTATAACGTATAACGTATAACGTATAACGTATAACGTATAACGTATAACGTATAACGTATAACGTATAACGTATAACGTATAACGTATAACGTATAACGTATAACGTATAACGTATAACGTATAACGTATAACGTATAACGTATAACGTATAACTTATAACGTATAACGTATAACGTATAACGTATAACGTATAACGTATAACGTATAACGGATAACGTATAACGTATATCGTATAACGTATAACGTATAACGTATAACGTATAACGTATAACGTATAACGTATAACGTATAACGTATAACGTATAACGGATAACGTATATCGTATAACGTATAACGTATAACGTATAAAGTATAAAGTATAACGTTAAACATATAACTTATAACGTATAGCGTTTAACGTTAAACATATAGCGTATAACGTATAACGTATAACGTATAACGTATAACGTATAACGTATAACGTATAACGTATAACGTATAACGTATAACGTATAACGTATAACGTATAACGTATAACTTATAACGTATAGCGTTTAACGTTAAACATATAGCGTATAACGTATAACGTATAACGTATAACGTATAACGTATAACGTATAACTTATAACGTATAGCGTTTAACGTTAACCATATAGCGTATAACGTATAACGTATAACGTATAACGTATAACTTATAACGTATAGCGTTTAACGTTAACCATATAGCGTATAACGTATAACGTATAACGTATAACGTATAGCGTTTAACGTTAACCATATAGCGTATAACGTATAACGTATAACGTATAACGTATAACGTATAACGTATAACGTATAACGTATAACGTATAACGTATAACGTATAACGTATAACGTATAACGTATAACGTATAACGTATAACGTATAACGTATAACTTATAACGTATAGCGTTTAACGTTAACCATATAGCTTATAACGTATAACGTATAACGTATAACGTATAACGTATAACGTATAACGTATAACGTATAACGTATAACGTATAACGTATAACGTATAACGTATAACGTATAACGTATAACGTATAACGTATAACGTATAACGTATAACGTATAACGTATAACGTATAACGTATAACGTATAACGTATAACGTATAACGTATAACGTATAACGTATAACGTATAACGTATAACGTATAACGTATAACGTATAACGTATAACGTATAACGTATAACGTATAACGTATAACGTATAACGTATAACGTATAACGTATAACGTATAACGTATAACGTATAACGTATAACTTATAACGTATAACGTATAACGTATAACGTATAACGGATAACGTATAACGTATATCGTATAACGTATAACGTATAACGTATAACGTATAACGTATAACGTATAACGTATAACGTATAACGTATAACGTATAACGTATAACGTATAACGTATAACGTATAACGTATAACGGATAACGTATAACGTATATCGTATAACGTATAACGTATAACGTATAAAGTGTAAAGTATAACGTTAAACATATAACTTATAACGTATAGCGTTTAACGTTAAACATATAGCGTATAACGTATAACGTATAACGTATAACGTATAACGTATAACGTATAACTTATAACGTATAGCGTTTAACGTTAACCATATAGCGTATAACGTATAACGTATAACGTATAACGTATAACGTATAACGTATAACGTATAACGTATAACGTATAACGTATAACGTATAACGTATAACGTATAACGTATAAAGTGTAAAGTATAACGTTAAACATATAACTTATAACGTATAGCGTTTAACGTTAAACATATAGCGTATAACGTATAACGTATAACGTATAACGTATAACGTATAACGTATAACGTATAACGTATAACTTATAACGTATAGCGTTTAACGTTAAACATATAGCGTATAACGTATAACGTATAACGTATAACGTATAACGTATAACGTATAACGTATAACGTATAACGTATAACGTATAACGTATAACGTATAACGTATAACGTATAACGTATAACGTATAACGTATAACGTATAACGTATAACGTATAACGTATAACGTATAACGTATAACGTATAACGTATAACTTATAACGTATAACGTATAACGTATAACGTATAACGTATAACGTATAACGTATAACGGATAACGTATAACGTATATCGTATAACGTATAACGTATAACGTATAGCGTATAACGTATAACGTATAACGTATAACGTATAACGTATAACGTATAACGTATAACGTAT
Organism: Lasioglossum morio; assembly: GCA_916610235.2. NCBI lineage: Eukaryota > Metazoa > Arthropoda > Insecta > Hymenoptera > Halictidae > Lasioglossum > Lasioglossum morio. The sequence goes on along the minus strand of CAKAJA020000138.1, from coordinate 10,712 downwards.
ATCGTATAACGTATAACGTATAACGTATAAAGTATAAAGTATAACGTTAAACATATAACTTATAACGTATAGCGTTTAACGTTAAACATATAGCGTATAACGTATAACGTATAACGTATAACGTATAACGTATAACGTATAACGTATAACGTATAACGTATAACGTATAACGTATAACGTATAACGTATAACGTATAACTTATAACGTATAGCGTTTAACGTTAAACATATAGCGTATAACGTATAACGTATAACGTATAACGTATAACGTATAACGTATAACGTATAACTTATAACGTATAGCGTTTAACGTTAACCATATAGCGTATAACGTATAACGTATAACGTATAACGTATAACTTATAACGTATAGCGTTTAACGTTAACCATATAGCGTATAACGTATAACGTATAACGTATAACGTATAGCGTTTAACGTTAACCATATAGCGTATAACGTATAACGTATAACGTATAACGTATAACGTATAACGTATAACGTATAACGTATAACGTATAACGTATAACGTATAACGTATAACGTATAACGTATAACGTATAACGTATAACGTATAACGTATGACGTATAACGTATAACGTATAACTTATAACGTATAGCGTTTAACGTTAACCATATAGCGTATAACGTATAACGTATAACGTATAACGTATAACGTATAACGTATAACGTATAACGTATAACGTATAACGTATAACGTATAACGTATAACGTATAACGTATAACGTATAACGTATAACGTATAACGTATAACGTATAACGTATAACGTATAACGAATAACGTATAACGTATAACGTATAACGTATAACGTATAACGTATAACGTATAACGTATAACGTATAACGTATAACGTATAACGTATAACGTATAACGTATAACGTATAACGTATAACGTATAACGTATAACGTATAACGTATAACGTATAACGTATAACGTATAACGTATAACGTATAACGTATAACGTATAACGTATAACGTATAACGTATAACGTATAACTTATAACGTATAACGTATAACGTATAACGTATAACGGATAACGTATAACGTATATCGTATAACGTATAACGTATAACGTATAACGTATAACGTATAACGTATAACGTATAACGTATAACGTATAACGTATAACGTATAACGTATAACGTATAACGGATAACGTATAACGTATATCGTATAACGTATAACGTATAACGTATAAAGTGTAAAGTATAACGTTAAACATATAACTTATAACGTATAGCGTTTAACGTTAAACATATAGCGTATAACGTATAACGTATAACGTATAACGTATAACGTATAACGTATAACGTATAACGTATAACTTATAACGTATAGCGTTTAACGTTAACCATATAGCGTATAACGTATAACGTATAACGTATAACGTATAACGTATAACGTATAACGTATAACTTATAACGTATAGCGTTTAACGTTAACCATATAGCGTATAACGTATAACGTATAACGTATAACGTATAACGTATAACGTATAACGTATAACGTATAACGTATAACGTATAACGTATAACGTATAACGTATAACGTATAACGTATAACGTATAACGCATAACGTATAACGTATAACGTATAACTTATAACGTATAGCGTTTAACGTTAACCATATAGCGTATAACGTATAACGTATAACGTATAACGTATAACGTATAACGTATAACGTATAACGTATAACGTATAACGTATAACGTATAACGTATAACGTATAACGTATAACGTATGACGTATAACGTATAACGTATAACTTATAACGTATAGCGTTTAACGTTAACCATATAGCGTATAACGTATAACGTATAACGTATAACGTATAACGTATAACTTATAACGTATAGCGTTTAACGTTAACCATATAGCGTATAACGTATAACGTATAACGTATAACGTATAACGTATAACGTATAACGTATAACGTATAACGTATAACGTATAACGTATAACTTATAACGTATAGCGTTTAACGTTAACCATATAGCGTATAACGTATAACGTATAACGTATAACGTATAACGTATAACGTATAACGTATAACGTATAACGTATAACGTATAACGTATAACGCATAACGTATAACGTATAACGTATAACTTATAACGTATAGCGTTTAACGTTAACCATATAGCGTATAACGTATAACGTATAACGTATAACGTATAACGTATAACGTATAACGTATAACGTATAACGTATAACGTATAACGTATAACGTATAACGTATAACTTATAACGTATAGCGTTTAACATTAACCATATAGCGTATAACGTATAACGTATAACGTATAACGTATAACGTATAACGTATAACGTATAACGTATAACGTATAACGTATAACGTATAACGTATAACGTATAACGTATAACGTATAACATATAACGTATAACGTATAACGTATAACGTATAACGTATAACGTATAACGTATAACGTATAACGTACAACGTATAACGTATAACGTATAGCGTTTAACGTTAAACATATAGCGTATAACGTATAACGTATAACGTATAACGTATAACGTATAACGTATAACGTATAACGTATAACGTATAACGTATAACGTATAACGTATAACGTATAACGTATAACGTATAACGTATAACGTATAACGTATAACGTATAACGTATAACGGATAACGTATAACGTATATCGTATAACGTATAACGTATAACGTATAGCGTATAACGTATAACGTATAACGTATAACGTATAACGTATAACGTATAACGGATAACGTATATCGTATAACGTATAACGTATAACGTATAAAGTATAAAGTATAACGTTAAACATATAACTTATAACGTATAGCGTTTAACGTTAAACATATAGCGTATAACGTATAACGTATAACGTATAACGTATAACGTATAACGTATAACGTATAACGTATAACGTATAACGTATAACGTATAACGTATAACGTATAACGTATAACGTATAACGTATAACGTATAACGTATAACGTATAACGTATAACTTATAACGTATAGCGTTTAACGTTAAACATATAGCGTATAACGTATAACGTATAACGTATAACGAATAACGTATAACGTATAACGTATAACTTATAACGTATAGCGTTTAACGTTAACCATATAGCGTATAACGTATAACGTATAACGTATAACGTATAACGTATAACGTATAACGTATAACGTATAACGTATAACGTATAACGTATAACGTATAACGTATAACGTATGACGTATAACGTATAACGTATAACTTATAACGTATAGCGTTTAACGTTAACCATATAGCGTATAACGTATAACGTATAACGTATAACGTATAACGTATAACGTATAACGTATAACGTATAACGTATAACGTATAACGTATAACGTATAACGTATAACGTATAACGTATAACGTATAACGTATAACGTATAACGTATAACGTATAACGTATAACGTATAACGTATAACGTATAACGTATAACGTATAACGTATAACGTATAACGTATAACGTATAACGTATAACGTATAACGTATAACGTATAACGTATAACGTATAACGTATAACGTATAACGTATAACGTATAACGTATAACGTATAACGTATAACGTATAACGTATAACGTATAACGTATAACGTATAACGTATAACGTATAACGTATAACGTATAACGTATAACGTATAACGTATAACGTATAACGTATAACGTATAACGTATAACGTATAACGTATAACGTATAACGTATAACGTATAACGTATAACGTATAACGTATAACGTATAACGTATAACGTATAACGTATAACGTATAACGTATAACGTATAACTTATAACGTATAACGTATAACGTATAACGTATAACGGATAACGTATAACGTATATCGTATAACGTATAACGTATAACGTATAACGTATAACGTATAACGTATAACGTATAACGTATAACGTATAACGTATAACGTATAACGTATAACGTATAACGTATAACGTATAACGTATAACGGATAACGTATAACGTATATCGTATAACGTATAACGTATAACGTATAAAGTGTAAAGTATAACGTTAAACATATAACTTATAACGTATAGCGTTTAACGTTAAACATATAGCGTATAACGTATAACGTATAACGTATAACGTATAACGTATAACGTATAACTTATAACGTATAGCGTTTAACGTTAACCATATAGCGTATAACGTATAACGTATAACGTATAACGTATAACGTATAACGTATAACGTATAACGTATAACGTATAACGTATAACGTATAACTTATAACGTATAGCGTTTAACGTTAACCATATAGCGTATAACGTATAACGTATAACGTATAACGTATAACGTATAACGTATAACGTATAACGTATAACGTATAACGTATAACGTATAACGTATAACGTATAACGTATAACGTATAACGTATAACGTATAACGTATAACGTATAACGCATAACGTATAACGTATAACGTATAACTTATAACGTATAGCGTTTAACGTTAACCATATAGCGTATAACGTATAACGTATAACGTATAACGTATAACGTATAACGTATAACGTATAACGTATAACGTATAACGTATAACGTATAACTTATAACGTATAGCGTTTAACATTAACCATATAGCGTATAACGTATAACGTATAACGTATAACGTATAACGTATAACGTATAACGTATAACGTATAACGTATAACGTATAACGTATAACGTATAACGTATAACGTATAACGTATAACGTATAACGTATAACGTATAACGTATAACGTATAACGTATAACTTATAACGTATAACGTATAACGTATAACGTATAACGTATAACGTTTAACGTATAACGTATAACGGATAACGTATAACGTATATCGTATAACGTATAACGTATAACGTATAGCGTATAACGTATAACGTATAACGTATAACGTATAACGTATAACGTATAACGTATAACGGATAACGTATATCGTATAACGTATAACGTATAACGTATAACGTATAACGTATAACGGATAACGTATAACGTATATCGTATAACGTATAACGTATAACGTATAGCGTATAACGTATAACGTATAACGTATAACGTATAACGTATAACGTATAACGTATAACGGATAACGTATATCGTATAACGTATAACGTATAACGTATAACGTATAACGTATAACGTATAACGTATAACGTATGACGTATAACGTATAACGTATAACTTATAACGTATAGCGTTTAACGTTAACCATATAGCGTATAACGTATAACGTATAACGTATAACGTATAACGTATAACTTATAACGTATAGCGTTTAACGTTAACCATATAGCGTATAACGTATAACGTATAACGTATAACGTATAACGTATAACGTATAACGTATAACTTATAACGTATAGCGTTTCACGTTAACCATATAGCGTATAACGTATAACGTATAACGTATAACGTATAACGTATAACGTATAACGTATAACGTATAACGTATAACGTATAACGTATAACGTATAACGTATAACGCATAACGTATAACGTATAACGTATAACTTATAACGTATAGCGTTTAACGTTAACCATATAGCGTATAACGTATAACGTATAACGTATAACGTATAACGTATAACGTATAACGTATAACGTATAACGTATAACGTATAACGTATAACGTATAACGTATAACGTATAACGTATAACGTATAACGTATAACGTATAACTTATAACGTATAGCGTTTAACATTAACCATATAGCGTATAACGTATAACGTATAACGTATAACGTATAACGTATAACGTATAACGTATAACGTATAACGTATAACGTATAACGTATAACGTATAACGTATAACGTATAACGTATAACGTATAACGTATAACGTATAACGTATAACGTATAACGTATAACGTATAACGTATAACGTATAACGTATAACGTATAACGTATAACGTATAACGTATAACGTATAACGTATAACGTATAACGTATAACGTATAACGTATAACGTATAACGTATAACGTATAACGTATAACGTATAACGTATAACGTATAACGTATAACGTATAACGTATAACGTATAACGTATAACGTATAACGTATAACGTATAACGTATAACGTATAACGTATAACGTATAACGTATAACGTATAACGTATAACGTATAACGTATAACGTATAACGTATAACTTATAACGTATAACGTATAACGTATAACGTATAACTTTTAACGTATAACGGATAACGTATAACGTATATCGTATAACGTATAACGTATAACGTATAGCGTATAACGTATAACGTATAACGTATAACGTATAACGTATAACGTATAACGTATAACGTATATCGTATAACGTATAACGTATAACGTATAAAGTATAAAGTATAACGTTAAACATATAACTTATAACGTATAGCGTTTAACGTTAAACATATAGCGTATAACGTATAACGTATAACGTATAACGTATAACGTATAACGTATAACGTATAACGTATAACGTATAACGTATAACGTATAACGTATAACTTATAACGTATAGCGTTTAACGTTAAACATATAGCGTATAACGTATAACGTATAACGTATAACGTATAACGTATAACGTATAACGTATAACGTATAACTTATAACGTATAGCGTTTAACGTTAACCATATAGCGTATAACGTATAACGTATAACGTATAACGTATAACTTATAACGTATAGCGTTTAACGTTAACCATATAGCGTATAACGTATAACGTATAACGTATAACGTATAGCGTTTAACGTTAACCATATAGCGTATAACGTATAACGTATAACGTATAACGTATAACGTATAACGTATAACGTATAACGTATAACGTATAACGTATAACGTATAACGTATAACGTATAACGTATAACGTATAACGTATGACGTATAACGTATAACGTATAACTTATAACGTATAGCGTTTAACGTTAACCATATAGCGTATAACGTATAACGTATAACTTATAACGTATAGCGTTTAACGTTAACCATATAGCGTATAACGTATAACGTATAACGTATAACGTATAACGTATAACGTATAACGTATAACGTATAACGTATAACTTATAACGTATAGCGTTTAACGTTAACCATATAGCGTATAACGTATAACGTATAACGTATAACGTATAACGTATAACGTATAACGTATAACGTATAACGTATAACGTATAACGTATAACGTATAACGCATAACGTATAACGTATAACGTATAACTTATAACGTATAGCGTTTAACGTTAACCATATAGCGTATAACGTATAACGTATAACGTATAACGTATAACGTATAACGTATAACGTATAACGTATAACGTATAACGTATAACGTATAACGTATAACGTATAACGTATAACGTATAACGTATAACGTATAACTTATAACGTATAGCGTTTAACATTAACCATATAGCGTATAACGTATAACGTATAACGTATAACGTATAACGTATAACGTATAACGTATAACGTATAACGTATAACGTATAACGTATAACGTATAACGTATAACGTATAACGTATAACGTATAACGTATAACGTATAACGTATAACGTATAACGTATAACGTATAACGTATAACGTATAACGTATAACGTATAACGTATAGCGTTTAACGTTAAACATATAGCGTATAACGTATAACGTATAACGTATAACGTATAACGTATAACGTATAACGTATAACGTATAACGTATAACGTATAACGTATAACGTATAACGTATAACGTATAACGTATAACGTATAACGTATAACGTATAACGTATAACGTATAACGTATAACTTATAACGTATAACGTATAACGTATAACGTATAACGTATAACGTATAACGTATAACGGATAACGTATAACGTATATCGTATAACGTATAACGTATAACGTATAGCGTATAACGTATAACGTATAACGTATAACGTATAACGTATAACGTATAACGGATAACGTATATCGTATAACGTATAACGTATAACGTATAAAGTATAAAGTATAACGTTAAACATATAACTTATAACGTATAGCGTTTAACGTTAAACATATAGCGTATAACGTATAACGTATAACGTATAACGTATAACGTATAACGTATAACGTATAACGTATAACGTATAACGTATAACGTATAACGTATAACGTATAACGTATAACGTATAACGTATAACGTATAACTTATAACGTATAGCGTTTAACGTTAAACATATAGCGTATAACGTATAACGTATAACGTATAACGTATAACGTATAACGTATATCTTATAACGTATAGCGTTTAACGTTAACCATATAGCGTATAACGTATAACGTATAACGTATAACGTATAACTTATAACGTATAGCGTTTAACGTTAACCATATAGCGTATAACGTATAACGTATAACGTATAACGTATAGCGTTTAACGTTAACCATATAGCGTATAACGTATAACGTATAACGTATAACGTATAACGTATAACGTATAACGTATAACGTATAACGTATAACGTATAACGTATAACGTATAACGTATAACGTATAACGTATAACGTATAACGTATGACGTATAACGTATAACGTATAACTTATAACGTATAGCGTTTAACGTTAACCATATAGCGTATAACGTATAACGTATAACGTATAACGTATAACGTATAACGTATAACGTATAACGTATAACGTATAACGTATAACGTATAACGTATAACGTATAACGTATAACGTATAACGTATAACGTATAACGTATAACGTATAACGTATAACGTATAACGTATAACGTATAACGTATAACGTATAACGTATAACGTATAACGTATAACGTATAACGTATAACGTATAACGTATAACGTATAACGTATAACGTATAACGTATAACGTATAACGTATAACGTATAACGTATAACGTATAACGTATAACGTATAACGTATAACGTATAACGTATAACGTATAACGTATAACGTATAACGTATAACGTATAACGTATAACGTATAACGTATAACGTATAACGTATAACGTATAACGTATAACGTATAACTTATAACGTATAACGTATAACGTATAACGTATAACGGATAACGTATAACGTATATCGTATAACGTATAACGTATAACGTATAACGTATAACGTATAACGTATAACGTATAACGTATAACGTATAACGTATAACGTATAACGTATAACGTATAACGGATAACGTATAACGTATATCGTATAACGTATAACGTATAACGTATAAAGTGTAAAGTATAACGTTAAACATATAACTTATAACGTATAGCGTTTAACGTTAAACATATAGCGTATAACGTATAACGTATAACGTATAACGTATAGCGTTTAACGTTAACCATATAGCGTATAACGTATAACGTATAACGTATAACGTATAACGTATAACGTATAACGTATAACGTATAACGTATAGCGTTTAACGTTAAACATATAGCGTATAACGTATAACGTATAACGTATAACGTATAACGTATAACGTATAACGTATAACTTATAACGTATAGCGTTTAACGTTAAACATATAGCGTATAACGTATAACGTATAACGTATAACGTATAACGTATAACGTATAACGTATAACGTATAACGTATAACGTATAACGTATAACGTATAACGTATAACGTATAACGTATAACGTATAACGTATAACGTATAACGTATAACGTATAACGTATAACGTATAACGTATAACGTATAACGTATAACGTATAACGTATAACGTATAACGTATAACGTATAACGTATAACGTATAACGTATAACGTATAACGTATAACGTATAACTTATAACGTATAACGTATAACGTATAACGTATAACGTATAACGTATAACGTATAACGGATAACGTATAACGTATATCGTATAACGTATAACGTATAACGTATAGCGTATAACGTATAACGTATAACGTATAACGTATAACGTATAACGTATAACGGATAACGTATATCGTATAACGTATAACGTATAACGTATAAAGTATAAAGTATAACGTTAAACATATAACTTATAACGTATAGCGTTTAACGTTAAACATATAGCGTATAACGTATAACGTATAACGTATAACGTATAACGTATAACGTATAACGTATAACGTATAACGTATAACGTATAACGTATAACGTATAACGTATAACGTATAACGTATAACGTATAACTTATAACGTATAGCGTTTAACGTTAAACATATAGCGTATAACGTATAACGTATAACGTATAACGTATAACGTATAACGTATAACTTATAACGTATAGCGTTTAACGTTAACCATATAGCGTATAACGTATAACGTATAACGTATAACGTATAACTTATAACGTATAGCGTTTAACGTTAACCATATAGCGTATAACGTATAACGTATAACGTATAACGTATAGCGTTTAACGTTAACCATATAGCGTATAACGTATAACGTATAACGTATAACGTATAACGTATAACGTATAACGTATAACGTATAACGTATAACGTATAACGTATAACGTATAACGTATAACGTATAACGTATAACGTATAACGTATAACGTATGACGTATAACGTATAACGTATAACTTATAACGTATAGCGTTTAACGTTAACCATATAGCGTATAACGTATAACGTATAACGTATAACGTATAACGTATAACGTATAACGTATAACGTATAACGTATAACGTATAACGTATAACGTATAA